>CM040626.1:41617893-42001096 GCA_022817965.1 Solanum lycopersicoides | reverse complement strand
AAAGTGTGTTTTTGTTAAATTAAATCTCTAGCATATATGCGATATTGATTATTATGTCATATTTAGTTTTTTTATTTGTGCTTTAAGCTACGATGATATGCTTTGAGTTCCCACATAGAGATATTTTGATTTAGCCAAAAATCTCACTGCCTAGATATTAAAAACTGCTCCTTCGCATGTTAAGACCAAGACCCCATTAATAGCATTACAGGCTCCTTGCTTGGCTTCTTGCTTGGGTGAATGATGTTGTTATTGGGTTTAGTCTCTAAACATCATCTTTTGTTCCCCTCTCGCTTAGATTAATTTGATGTGCTATTGTTTCTACTCCCTGCCCTTTGGTTAAATAATATGATAGCATCAGAATGTGTTAAGGGAATTAGCTTTGTTTTGGCATGGACATATTATGTTGTTAATAGTATGATAGGTTTTTTTTTTCGTTATCTTGGTTTGTTATTGTTTTATGTTGGTAGTTAGTCACATATTTTGTGGTGTAACTTGTTCTTGTTTTCTACTCTCTGAATGGCTCCCTCATATTTTGTTCAAATACGTGTGGTATTAGTATTAGGAGTTAAGAGTTGTCTAAGTTAGTTGAATTGTTTTTGCATGATTTTGGAACCCAAGTATGAGTCGTCAAATTTCCTATAAACTTGGATGATATTTGCTTATTTTGTACTACTGTGGGAGCCAATCTCTTGGCCGTTTAAGCATGACATAGACATAGCAGCCATACATGCCTGTTGTCTTGTTCTATTTTGCCTACTTGTTTTGGTTGTGTTGTATGGATCTCAAAGTACTTTTTCCATCACTAACTTCTATTCCATTTGGCTCATTTCTATGCATGAACTCCGCTCGAGTCCATTTTGGGACTCCGTCTTCCTCCTTGCATCCTTCATTTGAGCCACAAAGGTTTAAATTGTTATTTTAGAGTCAGCCCACGATTTGGCGTACAGGTTTCAGAGATCGGAAAAATTTAAAAGAGGCCGAGAACTTGAAGATTTTGGGTCGAGAAACCCAAATTTATTTTCCAAAATATTGTATCTTGTTATTTTTGGGATTAAGCCTTTGTCGTTGTTTTGTTTATTAATTGTTGTACGATTAGCTTAGGGAAGGTACAAACGAAAATGGGTCAAAACCCCCAAAAAATGGGTCCAAATACCGGTCCAGGCGGACAGAAATCGGATTTGGATCCAACCCTCTCTCTCTCTATTTTACTTTACCGTATATTTCTTTGTTATTGGTTGTCGTTAGTTCAGGGTTAGAAATTGCAATCCATGCAAGACGCCGCTATTTTATTATAACGGTTTAAACTAAATCGATTGACTTTAAAAAGACTTTAAAAATGACCTAAATAATTTTGTGAGTTAAAATAATTGACTTAGATAATGGATTAGTATTTCATTTTTTTCATTTCTAAATAAATTTTCAAATCAAATTAGACACTTTATCTAAAACAAGTTAGTTGCCGGATATTAACGGATATTTTAGGTGCCTTATACACCTTCCTAAAATATAAATATGAATCCCCGAACCCCTTAAATTTTCAAATGGATTTTTTGTTTAAGTCCTTTGAAAGCTAAGTTTTCTTGATTTTTTCTTTAAAAATTAAGTGGCGACTCTCAAACAAGTCCAAAAATATTAAAAATATATTTATCGAATAATGAATTAAAACACATGTTATGAATATGATTTATATGATATGATGAAGCATGAATGTGCATAGTGTCTTAGTGGGTTTAAATGAAAGGATTGCTCATATAGTTATACCTATAGACTCATGCATTGATATATGAACATGTGTGACATTTATGTGTTATGTGAAAGGTTTGCTCACATAGAAGTACACACACATGTATGAAGATCTAGTTAATAGAAGGGCCTTGAAAGGTGTGCCCAAGTATACTCTAAAACTAAATAGGTGCTTAAATATTCTATAAGCATACAAGGAGTAAATATCCTAAGCCTATGTTTTATGTAAAATGATAATAAAGGCTTTTAAATAAAGGGAACTTAGCTTAGCACCGAGTGAACTTGACAATGAGAGGTGTTGACTTCCCTTAGAGGAAGATTCACAATTTGTTCCTTATAGAGTGTTGACTTCCATTAGAGGAATACTCACCTATGGATCCACATGAGGTGGTGACTTCCCTTAGAGGAAGGTTCACCCATGTTTTCTCATAAGAGGAGGCCCAATTGCAAAATGACATGTAGAGGGATCATACCTATCTCTTAGTTCCATAAACTATGCTTGCCACATAGGATCTAGTAAAGTGAATTCACTTAGGATGCTAGGATGTATGTTAAGTTTCTACTTTGGCTAAGTGGGACACCTTCCATTGGTGTAAGGCTCTAAAATACCAAATTCCATGTTTAGCACCCATGGTCTTAGTGTCGGTTAAGACTATAGTTTCCCTAAAGTAAAATGGACAATGGAAGTAAATGACTAGGACCCTAACTAGGATGACTTAAGGGAGGTTACTTAGGATAGGTGGAAGTAATGAACCCATCTAGACATTGCACAAGTAGCTCCTTAGGAAGTCCTAGGGAGGTGACCTAATGTGTATGATTATGTTTATGTCCTTATGCATGGCATTGTAGTAATTGTCTACTTGTTATGAAGATGTTCATGGAATGAGTCTACATGATGTGATCATATCCTTATATGCACTATGTAGGTCTAAATGACAATATGATGAAGGTCTTGTATTGACATGAATGAAGTTGTCTTCACTTACTTGTTGATGTATGAAGTGTTAAGGATTGTGATCTCATGAAGGGTTTACTAAGTATATGTGAGGTTATGGGGCTTCACATGTACAGTGCAGAAGGACCCACAAGAAGGACCTAAGGGCTGACACTTCCTTGGCAGTGTCAATCGACTGAACCAAACGACGCCCAGTTGGTTGAGCAATGGCCCGTCAATGGAGGTATCATCGATGGACACTTAGTCTTGACAATTCTCAGCCCAAGAATAGGCCAAGGTCCAATCGACTGAAGCCACAGATGGCCCGTCGATGGACCTACTGGTCGTCGATGGTGCGCATCGATGGTGGCCTGCAGCTGCTGCCTGGTGATTGTTTTATTAAAAGGTGAATGGGAAATTCACCCCACGTGATAACATACCCTACATGGATTATTTGGTGATTTTTGGTCTATATAAGTGATCAAAAACGTGATCAACCCATTCCCAAACCAATTCACACAAATTAGACTTTTCCTCCAAAACCAATTCTCCCTAGAAGCCTCCATTGTTGGTGAAGCTCAAGAACAGCTTGGAGCTTGGATTTCTATGGGTTCTTCATCAAGTTTTAGAGGTTTTCAACTAGACAAAGGTATGGTGATCCTTCATCTCTAGTTATCCTTCCACCTAGAGAGTTAATCTCAAAGTTTCAAAAGATATTTCATGATCCAACTTCTTCTTCTTCAATCCAGCCATGGGTTCTTTCTAAAAATATTTTTAATGGATAAATCATGATGAATTGATGTTAATGTATTGGTTATAACGTGATTTTAATCCAATTGCATTATGAACTCATGTCCCTTCCCAAAATCGACTTAGCCCTTGCATGGGCATTATGATCATGTCTTGTTATTGGTAGATTTGTGATTCTATTATGTTGAATTGATCATATCTAATGTTATTTACGTGAATTGATTATGAATGAATGATGAAGGATCCATGTGTATCAATGTATGAAGAATTGAATATGACTAACTTAGATTCCTATAAGTTCACTGTAACATTGCCTCTATTAAGCATGAATGTGGAATTCGATTGTGTAGGGATAGTTGTATCTACTGCCTTACTTGGATGTTATTGATGAATTGTAAATAAGTGATTCATGTGGATCAAGGTTGATTAGCCTATGATTCTTCTATCTTCCATTGATTCCTAATGTAGCATGTTCACTATAATCTAGAGGTTATGGAGATTGTAGTAGGATTTCATTTAGGTTATGTTGTCTTTAATTACTGCCTTATATTGATGTTATTAATGAATTATGGATATGAATCCTTGATGATCAAAGTAAAGAAGTCTTGGAATGACTTGATCTAGGTTATTCTAGCCTATGAATTGAATGTTGTATTGTACATTATGTGACCTTAATTCTAGGGTAGATAAAGCATGAGTTAGACTTGTTTATTATATCTTTAGCTACTGCCCTAGATTGATAACATTAATGAAATATGGTTTATAATCCATGAAAGTGAAATTGGTTAATGGTCTATGTCCTTCTACCTTCTAATATGTTAATGTGTTGTACTAGTTGTAGGCATGACCTTGTAGTAGCTTACACATGACTTTGTATATGATTATGGTACTTTATCTACTTCCCTATACTTGATTTATTGATGAAAGAGTAGTAATGGTCAATGGTGACGAAAGGCTAAAGGATTGGTAAGAATTGCTCTTCTCTTCAACTTCTCTACTTTCCTATGTTATTGTAGTTGATGAAGCCTTGTATGGCATTGTGTGGTATGGTGCACTTATGGTGGCGGTGGTTACTTTATTTTCATTGTATATGTGTTGACCATGGCCTTGAAGGCAAATTGATGAATATATGAGTGTGTGGTTATGATGATTACACTATGTGAAGGCTATGCCTATTTTCCTATTCTAGTTGTGATATAGGATGTATGGCTATTGTATAAGTATGTGCATATTTATGTTAGGGTAAAATGTAGGTGCTGCCATTGATAAGTTAAAATAGTTAAAGGATCCCTTACCTATGTACCCCTATGTGAATGCATGAATAGCCAAAGCTAGGAGTCTTAAGTGTAATATGAAGTTGACTTGTCTCCTATGCTAAATGTGTTGTGTGGTCTATGCTTGAAAGTGTAATATGGTCTAAGAGGGTGGCTGCCTCAATGTGTTTTTGATAGCCATTATGTGATCATGTTGACCAATGTACACACACCCTCACTTTACATGCATGCTTACAAGTAGTATAAGTCATGATGTCTAAATGAAAGATAGTTCTCATATTCACTAGTATCTACTACTATGCATGTTAAGATTATGTCTATGAAAGTATGATATGTATTCCTTAACTAGGATGACTTGATAGGTGTACTAGTGTGGGCAAGAGTATCGGACCTAGTCTATGCATTGCACATGTGTACCTTGATAGGATAGTTCCTAGGTTTGGTTTCTATGTATATGAAAATGAATGTATGGACATGTTATAAATATGATTTATATGATATGATAAAGCATGAATGTGCATAGTGTCTTAGTGGGTTTATATGAAAGGATTGTTCATATAGTTATACCTATAGACTCATGCATAAGTTTATGAACATGTGTGACATTTATGTGTTATGTAAAAGGTTTTCTCACATAGTAGTACACACACACATGTATGAACATCTAGTTAATAGAGGGGCCTTGAAAGGTGTGCCCAAGAATACTCTAAAACTAGATAGGTCCTTGAATATTCTATAAGCATATAAGGAGTAAATATCCTAAGCCTGTGTTTTATGAAAAATGATAATAAAGGCTTTTAAATAAAGGGAACTTAGCTTAGCACCGAGTGAACTTGACAATGAGAGGTGTTGACTTCCCTTGGAGGAAGATTCACCATTTGTTCCTTATAGAGTGTTGACTTACCTTAGAGGAATACTCACCTATGGATCCACATGAGGTGGTGACTTACCTTTGAGAAAGGTTCACCCATGTTTTCTCATGAGAGGAGGCCCCAATTGCCAAATGTCATGTAGAGGGATCATACCTATCTCTTAGTTCCATAAACTATGCTTGCCACATAGGATCTAGCAAAGCTAATTCACTTAGGATGCTAGGATGTATGTTAGGTTTCTACTTTGGCTAAGTGGGACACCTTCCATTGGTGTAAGGCTCTACAACACCGAATTCCATGTTTAGCACCCATGGTCTTAGTGTCGGTTAAGGCTATAGTTTCCCTAACGTAAAATGGACAATGGAAGTAAATGACTAGGACCCTAACTAGGATGAATTAAGGGAGGTTACTTAGGATAGGTGGATGTAATGAACCCATCTAGACATTGCACAAGTAGCTCCTTAGGAAGTCCTAGGGAGGTGACCTAATGTGTATGATTATGTTTATGTCCTTATGCATGGCATTGTAGTAATTGTCTACTTGTTATGAAGATGTGCATGGAATGAGTCTTCATGATGTGATCCTATCCTTATATGCACTATGTTGGTCTAAATGACTATATGATGAAGTTATTGTATTGACATGAATGAAGTTGTCTTCACTTACTTGTTGATGTATGAAGTGTTAAGGCTTGTGGTCTCATGAAGGGTTTACTAATTATATGTGAGGTTATGGGGCTTCACATGTACATTGCACTAGTAGATTAAGATTGGGATTATGAGTAAGGTCTTATAAGGTTCTATGTGAAGTAAAATAAGTATATGTGCATAATGACTAGGATTTCACTGTAATGTCCTTATAGTATTGGCTTAAATATGTCTATGTTTTACTATACTTCTATGATAGTGTGTGTTGCCTTTTGTAGATTGTATGTATGGTTTCCTTGTGGCCTTAAGGTGATGCATTGCTCCAAGTATCACTAGAGGGTTACTTGGGAGGTTGATGAGTTAAAAGAAAAGAGGGTTCACTATTAAGGGAAATAAGCTCACTGTAAAGTGACCTAAATTATGGCTTAAATTCTATATGTGATTTTATATGATGTTTGGACTTTGATTTGTCTCTATGAAGTATGTGAATGATATAAATGCTATTGTATAAAGGTTTTGTAAAGATTTACTCAAAATGGCATGAAGTACGATTTCAAGAAAATGTCTCTTTTAAATGCATTTTTTGCATGGTTGTCATACTTAGTGCATTGTTGTACTAATCTCATTCTTCTCTACTTTTTACACAAAGTGTAGGTTATGGATGCTTAAAGGATGTCTAATGATTGAGGAGCTTGATATGTGATTCCCAAGCTCAAGGAAAGGAATCTTTAAGTCCAAGGATGTCCTAATGTTTAGTTACTGTAAAGTTTCTTAAATATTGTATAGTTATGTATTATGTCTTAAGGGTCGTGTCCCTAATGTACTCTAATGTTGTTGAGTCTAATATGGCAAAGAGACTTAAGGTATAAATATGTATTATGACTTATGTTTTATATATATGAAGTGAAGTTTCTAACATATGATGTGCTATGAAAAGTTTTAATTTTTCCTCTAAATTTACTATGACAATGCGATGAATGATAACTATGGGCTTGTATAAGACCTCCGAGAGGTCAAGTACGCCATGTTACTTCTAGGGGGTGCTCCCCGGATGTGACAATGTCTTAATGCTATTGAATTCTAATTATGATAGAATCATGTTAGAATTGTTAGTAAGCTGCCCTAAATTCATAAATCCATGTTGAATTATCTTTGATTAATTGAATATTGTAATTGTTGCATTGAATTGTAAACTATGGCTATTGGTAAGAGCGTCTGTATATTGTGTTGGATGAATTGACTATGGATTGAAGTTGTGAGGTTGGATTAAGGTTATGTTGACCTAACCTTCTCTCCATATTGTGTAATATAGGTTTTATATAGTAATGATGTTTGGTATGGTCCACTTATGGTGGTGGTGCTTATGTGCTATACTTGTGACTAATGTGGCCTTGTTGGTATTACTTTATGAATTGTGAATTATGTGGCCTCATCGGCATTACTTTATGCATTATGGCTTTATCATTTTATAACTTGAATATGTTGATAGTATGAATGTCTTGATGACTTATGTGTTTATGTGGGGTCAAGGCATGAGTTTTCTAGTTGATGATGTGTGTCTCTAATAGACTATGGTGTAGTCATTATATGAATTACTTGATGTTGAAGTATGATGTTTCTTGATAGATTGTATGATACTTGTGATACTTAAATGGATGATAATATAGTAGTGAATAGGGTGACCCATAGATGATGTTGGTTATGCCTATGTGCTTCTAGAATGATATGCTATATGTGAAGTATGTGTGTGTCTTACTTTGGTAGACTTGTGTCCCTTACTTATACATGTAGAATGTGAATATGAGTTCTTGACTTAGTATGCTAAAGCCTCTTAGTCTTGTATGTGTAATTGACATGTGACCTTGAACATTGCTAAGAAGGTCCTTTATGTGGAACCTTCAACCTAGTTAGAAGGTTATGATATCCTTGAAGTCGAAAGCCGTAATTGTATCCTTCTTGTGTGAATGGTGGACTTAGGGTTGATTGGTTGGAACGACATGAAATCATCCTTAGGAAAATTATTGAGCTATCCTCTTAACCATTGTAAGGCAACCCTAGGGGACCTCTTTGGTAAGGTGTAATGTGATTGGGTTGTGAACTTGATATGGAACCCCTTCGTTTGCTCCTTTATGTGAACTACTCTATGAGAACAAAGGCTAGAACCGAGTGAGTATGCTTGGGAAGTAGCTCTATTTGAAATATAAGAATAGAGAACAATAAAACCCTCGATATTCCTTAACCATGTGCCTACATGGGATGTGTCCAAGTTCTACCATTGGCAAGTAGAACACCCTCCATCGGAGTAGGTTATAACTCCGGATTCCATGCCTAGATACCATGGTCTATGTCGGTTATTGCCTATTCTCATCATATGGGATACCTATTAGTTTTGGAGAAGTTCTATGAAGTTTAGGTAGTGGTATGTGACTCTATCTAGACATTGCACGATTAGGCTTTGAAGACGTTAGTGAGTGAGTCCCTAGGTCTTCTCCAAGACCATTACTTGAATGTTCTTATATGTTGAATGTTTCTTAAGTGAACTAATGAAGATAATGACTTAAGTTAGAAAGCATGTTAATGAATAAGTACTTATCTAGAGTAGTTTAAGGGTTGCCTAGTTAAGGTGTGAAGGGGACATAAAGGAAGGTCTCTTCATGTCTTACCTAGGGAAGTCTTAAGAATGACTCTGGATAGGAAAGTAAATTGATAAAGTAGACATGATCTAAAATTAGGTAATCTTAAGGATTATTTAGGTAATCTTGTAGAGGGTGTATGGACATTCTCTTCTTCAATTACTTAAGTAAGTCTTTTGATAACCTTTGAAAGGATAATGTCATATTATATATATGTTTGTAAGACTCCCAATATGAGTTAGGGTGTCTAAAGACTAACATGTTTGTCTTAAGGTTATAAGGTCCTAAAATGGCTCATAATATGGTTAAGAGGCAGTGTGCAAAGTTTGAGGTGATTTGGAAGTCAAACGTCAAGGGTCGACCAAAACGTTCGACAACTAGTCACCTATGTGCCTCATGTGTCTATGCATGCTTAAAATTGTATGAAATGAGCCTAAAGAGTCTTAAAATGAGTTATAACGATGTTAAATGTTATTATATGGAGTTTCAAGAAGTTTGGAGGTCAAACGTCCAAGAACGTCCAAGAAGTTTGAAAAATTAGCCCTTGAGACATTCATGTATGTCTTGATGGGGCCTTGCATGTTTGGACGTGTTGCATGTGTTTATTTTGGGTGAAACTTATGTGGAATGTCTACATCTTTTTAAGGGTTGTATTTACATTGGAAACATCCGAGTACAACTTCTAAAGGGCCCTGCAAAAGTCCCCACAAGAAGGACCCAAGGCTAGCCGAGACACTGCCTTGGCAGTGTCAATCGACGGACCAAACGACGGCCAGTTGGTCAACCAACGTCCCGTAGGTGAGGTCTCATCGATTGGTACTTAGATTGGGCAGGTATCAAGCCAAAAATTTGCCAAGGACCAATCTACGGAAGCCAATGCACGGCCCGTCAACTGACCTACGGCCAGTAGATGGCTCCGTCGATGGTGGCCTGCAATCTGTGCCTGCGTACTGTTTCATTAAAGGGGTGAATGGTAAATTCACCCCACGTCCTAAACCGACTCTAATTGAGTTATTTACCTAATTTTGGGTGTATATAAGTCATCAAATACGTGAACCTCCCATTCCCAATCCCATACACACGTAAGAAATCTTTCCCTCAAAAACTTTTCTTCCTAGAAACCTCCATTGTTGTTGAAGCTCAAGAACATATTGGAGCTTGGAATGGCATGATTTCTTCAGCAATTTTTAGAGGTCTTCATGTATATAAAGGTATGGGGATCTTCATCTCTAGTTATCCTTCCATCTAGAGAGTTAAATCTCAAAGTTTCAAAAGAGAAAAATATGATCAAACATCTTCTTCTTCAATCTGCCATGGGTTCTTTCTAAAAATGTTTTGAACGATTACAACATGCTGAATTAAAGTTAATACAGTGGTTTTAACGTGAATTTGACTCCAATTGCATGATGAACCCATGTCCCTTCCAAACTTGATTTAGTCTTTGCATGGGCTTTGTGATCTTGATTTGTTGTCTATTGATTTTTGATTCTATTACGTTGAAGTGGTTATATGTACTGTTATTTACATGAATTAATGTTGAATTGATGTTGAAGGATCCATGAGGATCAATTTATGAAGATTTGAACATGTTTAGCCTAGTTTCCATGGTTCACTATAACATTGGCCTCTTAATGATTTAATGTGGATTTTGATCATGTTAAGTTGGTTATATCTACTGTTTTAGGTTAACATCATGATTTAATTATGGATAGGAATCTCTTATGATTAAAGTAAGGAAGAATTGGCATGAATTGATCTAGTCTCTTTTAGTCTATCGATTGATAATACTATGTATATGATGTGATATCGAATTGTGGATAGATGAAGCATGATTTCTTTGATGTAGTGATCTATTTAGCTACTGCCTAGAATGTACATTATTGTTAAAATATGATTGATGATCAAGGTCTTAGAGAATCAATAGTATTGGCTAATTCCTCTCTATTCTAGCGAATCAATAAGCCTAATGCCTATGTTGGAAGCTTGATCTTGAAGTGCCTTAATGATTTCATTATGATTAAGTGTATGATTAGCTACTGCCTTAGATTGATATTATTGATGAAATATGATCTATAATCCATGTAAGTGAAATTGGCTAATGGTCTATGTTCTTCTACCTTTTAGTATGCTAAGGTGTTGTGCTAGTTGTAGTATGACCTTGTAGTAGCTTGTAATTGAATTCATGTATGATTATGGAACTTAATCTACTGCCTATACTTGATTTATCTATGAAAGAGTAGTAAAGGTCAAAGATGAACAAAGGCTAAAGGATTGGTGAGAATTTTTCTACTCTTCTACTTCTCTATTCTTCTATAATAATGTTGATGAAGCCTTGTATGACATTGTGTGGTATGGTCCACTTATGGTGGCGGTGTTTACTTTATCTCATTATATATGTGTTGACCATGGCCTTGAAGGCAGATTGATGATTATATGAATGAGTGGTTATGATGATCACTTTATGTGTAACTTGTACCTAGTCTTTTACTTGAGTTGTGAATCTAGGTTATGTTGCTATGGTTATGAGCATGTAAAGGGTTAGGTAATATCATGTGTGGGTGCTTCCATTAATGACTTATTAAAGATTGATGACCCCTACCCATGTACCCCTATGTGAATGTGTGAATAGCTAATGTTAGGAGCCTTAAAGTATAATATGAAGATTGTATTGTCTCCTATGCTAAATTGTGTTGTGCGGTCTATACTTGAAAGTGTAATGTGGTCTAAGAGGGTGGCTGCCTCAATAAGTTGATAGTCGTTATGTGATCATGTTGACCAATGTACACACACACTCATACTTCATGCATGCTTGAAAGTAGTAAAGGTTTATGGTGTCTAAATGAAAGGTAGTTCTCATATTCACTAGTTTCTACTACTATGCATGTTAAGATGAGGTTTATGAAAGTATGATATATGTTTCCTTAGCTAGGATGACTTGACAGGTGTACTAGTATGTGCAAGGGTATGGGACTTTGCCTATGCATTGCACATGTGTACCTTGATAGAATGGTTCTAGTTTTGGTTTCTATATGTATGAATATGATGTATGAACATGTGTGACTTAATGTGTTATGTGAAAGGTTTGCTCACATGTATGTATACACACACATGAATGATGGTCTAGTCAATAAAGGAGCCTTGAAAGTTGTGCTCAAGTGTATCATTAACTAGATAGTGCTAATACATATGCTATGTCCATGTGAAAGGGTTTCTCACATGAATTTAGGTTGATGAACTCTCATCTATGACCTATAAGTTAAGCATATGAGGGGATGACTCTCCTAAACCTATGCTTTATAAAGAAATGATAATAAAGGCTTTTTCAATAAAGTAAACTTAGCTTAGCACCGAGTGAACTTGTAGATGAGGGGGTGACACTTTCTAACATAGTAAAGGTAGGGTTCACTACGGTCCTCATGTGAGTGAGTGACACTTTCCAAAATAGGGGAGGTAGGGTTCACTATGGTCCTCACGGGGTGGATAGCCTCATAACCCAAATGGGTATAGAGTGATATTTCCATGATTGCCCCCAAGTTCCATAAACTATGTTTGTCACATAGGATCTAGCAAGTGATATCACCTAATATGCTAGCATGTGTTAATGTTCTACCTTGGCTAGGTAGGAATACCTTCCCTTGGTGTAAGACTCTGCAACACCAAATTTCATGTTTAGCACCCATGGTCTTAGTGTCGGTTAAGACTATAGTTTCCCTAATGTAAAATGGACAATGGAAGTAAATGAATAGGATCCTAACTAGGAGGACCTAAGGTAGGTTACTTAGGATAGGTGGAAGTAATGAACCCATCTAGACATTGCACAAGTGACTCCTTAGGAAAACCTAGGAAGGTGACCTAATATGTATGATTATGATTATGTCTTTATGCATGATATTGTAGAAGTGGTCTACTTGTTATGAAGATGTGCATGGTATGAATCTATGTGATATAATGTATCCTTATGTGCACTATGTTGGTCTAAATGACTATATGATGAAGGTCTTGTATTGACATGAATGAAGTTGTCTTTACTTGTTATATTGATGTATGAATTGAATGTTAAAGTTTATGGTCTCATGAAGAGTTTACTAAGTATGTGTGTGGTTATGAGGCTTCACATGTACATTGCACTAGTAGGCTAAGATTGGGTCATGAACAATGTCTTATAATGATAAATATGAAAAGAAGTAAAGATGTGTGTAAATGGATATAGTTCACTGTAATGCCTTATGGCCTTGACCTAAATGTGTCTTTGATAGGTTGTGCTTATATGATGATATGTGTTGGCTTGTGTAAGTTGTATGTATGGTTTTCCTTATGGTCCTAAGGTGATGCCTTGCACAGAGTATCACTAAAGGGTTACTTGGGAGGTTAATGGATTAAAAGGAGGAGTTCACTGTTAAGGTAAGAGAGCTCAATGTAAAGTGACCTCAAATGGGACTTAAATTCTATATGTGATTTTCTATCAAGGATCTCCTACTTATGTCTTTAATGTAAAGTCTTTAAATATTGTATAGTTATGTAATGTGTCTAATGGACCGTTTTCCTAATGTACTCTAATGTTATTGAGTCTAAGTTGGCGAAGAGACTTAAGGTCTATATATGTATTATGACTTATGTTTTATCTATATATGAGATGAAGTTTCTAGCATATGATGTGCTATGAAAAGTTTTAAATTTTTCGCTAAATTTTCTATGTCAATGTGATGAATGATAACTATGGGCTTGTATAAGACCTCCGAGAGGTCAAGTACGCCATGTTACTTCTAGAAGGTGCTCCCCGGATGTGACAATGTTATTGTATGAAGTGAGAATGATCTTATCCTAGGTACTCTAAAGAATATCTTAGGTGTGTGTGAAGGGATTGTATGGATGGTCGCTTCATAACTCACTCAAGTGAACCTTAGAATCACCTTTGGTAGGAGAATCTCGTGGTTATGTGTTTTGTAGGTGTTATTGATGCTATATTGTAAGGTGTGAGTTTTATTGGAAGTTAAAGTGAAGTTCACTGTAACGTTTACTAAATTGGTATAAATTGTATATGACTTATATTATGTTCTAAATGTGATGTTTGGTGCTTAAATGTGATTCTTATACTTTTAATATGAAGTTTTAATAAAAAAGAGCATGTTTCTCATAAATGTCCGTTTCTCATGATTTTATGCATTAAGTCATACTTAGTACATGTGTTTGTACTAATTCCATACTTTTGTTTATCTCTAAAGGTGTGGTTAGCAGATGAGAGATGTCGTTGAAGCAAGCTTGGAATCTAGTTATCGTTCAAGCAAAGTTGAAGTATGTCCTCACTTGACTCGAGGGCATAATCGTCTTTAGATTTCTTTTATTTTAATATTGTAATATACTAAGAAATTCTATATTTCGTATTGTATGGGTCGTGTCCCAAATATTCTTGAGTCAAAGAATGGCATATGTTGAGACTTTAGTATTTTCCTATGATTTTAATATGAAAGACATTTTAAGATATTTTGTGTGAAATTTTTTAATTCCGCACTGCTTTTCATACATGTTATGCAATGAATGATGTCAAGGGCTTGTACAAGACCTCCGAGAGGTCAAGTATGCCATGTTGCACTCTGAGAGTGTCATATCTTCTAGGGTGTACTCTCGGGATGTGACACCATAGGACCTTGTACAATTTATACTTGCCCTCGTTTAAACTTGTACGAGCACACTCTTTTGCACTTTTCTTTCCAACTGAACTTTTTAATTTTGGAAGTGTTACAAAAGTCTCATTCATATAATTATTTATTCACTAAAATGAAATAAATGGACAAAAATTTTAATGAATGACATTAGGGTTATGTATTAGTCGGTTCAGTTCAGTTTTGAAGTTTAACGATTTAGCTTATCGATAATCAGTTTGTAGATATTCTAAACCATTGAGATATTTTTATTAGTTCGGTTATCAATTTATCAATTAAGTTTGACATAAAAAATAATTTTGAATATGACTTAGAAACAAGGTGACACCATGCACATGAGTTGAGAATTGCACTTGCTAAGACCATCTCCAACCCCACTCTATTTTACTCTCCATTCTCTATATTTGGAGAGTAAAATAGAGAATGAGCTCTCCAACCACTCTCAATTTCACTCTTTATCTCTCTCTATATAGAGTTGAATAATATTCTCCACACACTCTATATTTCACTTTTTCATTATTTTATTATTATTTCTATTAATTTGTAATTAACATATTATTTTTCATATAATGCTAAGAATTAAATCTCTAATAGTTGTAATTCTTCTTAAATGTTATATAATATTTTAAAAAATATATATTATTTAATATATACTACTTTCATTCCTAATTAATCATATTTCAATTTTTTAATTTTTTTGTCTATTTAATATAATTTGATATTATTATTAATTATCACTATTAAGAATGCACAATTTTAAATGGTCTACAATTGTTCAAACTATTCATATTTCACGTTCTCAAAAGAAAAAATATTTCGCAATGAAACAAGAATCGAGCCGAAAAGATGTTGAACGTGCAATCAGAGGTTAACAATCACGTTTTGCAATTATTGTGGAACAATCACGTTTTTTGGAGAAAGAAAGTGTTAAATGATATAATGACTTCATGTATTATATTGCACAACATGACAATCGAGGATGAACGTAATCTTAATGCAGTAATTCAAGATGTCGTAGAGACTCCAACTGTAACGACAAAAATGGTGGTAGATGAAAATTCTTGATTTGAATAATTTTTAGCTAGACATAAAAAAAAATTAAGGACAAAAATGCTCATCTTGAACTCCATAATGTGTTAATAGAGCATTTATGGGAACATAATAATCTTGAAAGTTGGGTATGTATGTAATATTTATGTAATTATATTTTATTAATGATTTCACTTTTATTTGAATTTTCCAGTAATTTGTATATTATATAATATTTTCTTCAAATTAATGTTATTTACAAATTTAGAATAAAATAAAATTTTATATTAAAAAAATTGAAAAAATAAAAAAATTGTATAACATGAAAATTATATAAAAGTGATTATTTGGAAGAAAGAAAGAAGAGATTATGAAATAAGAAAATAAGAATTAAATAAAAATAATAATATCATATTGAGGAGAAAGAAGAAAATTATTTTCTAGAGAGTAAAATAGAAAATTGGGTTGGAGTTGTGTGAAAAAAATAGAAAACTCTATATTTGGATAATAAAATAGAGAATATGGTTGGAGATGCCCTAAAAAATAAACATTGTCACATTGTAGAATAATCGAGATTATGAGATAATCAATAATAAGTCTTTTCTTAAAGTTACATATTTAAGCCTTTTTTTCTTTAAAAATGATTTAATTAATGATGTGATTGAATGATATGAAAAGTAATTTTACAATAAAATTAATTCTAGTGAGCACATAATGACATGAATGAATATTCTTTTTTAATGGAAATATATAAAGCAAGAGAGTTTTTTGTGAAAAATATTTAAGCTTTCTCCTTAAATTAATATAGTTGTTTTTTTATTACCAAAAGAAAAGAAAAGAAAAAACAAAAAGAAATTCTGTGTGTTCGTTTTCACCAGCGAGGTTTCTTTTTCCATCTGTGCAGTGGTCATGACGAGACGAAAACGCCGCCACGGCCCTTATGCAGACGATTCCCGCCGGCGTTTTCCACCACCGGAAGCCCAACCCCAACCCCAACCCCAACCCCAACTCCGTATTCACCCGTCAGACTTAATTGATGATCGGGAAATTGCTCAGCAACGCGAGATTGAAAAACTGCTCCAGGAAAACCGCAGTCTAGCGGGCGCGCACGTCTCTCTTAACCAGGAGCTCTCCGCCGTCCAGCACGAGCTCCGTCTTCTCTCTTCCACAGCCGCAACCGTCAAGACCGAAAGGGATGCTGAAGTCCGTGAGGTTTATGACGAGGCACGGAAGAAGGAGTCTGATGTTCGTATACTCGATGAGCTTAGAGTAGATTTGGCTCGGGTTAGGAGCGATATTCAGAACCTAGTTGACGACCGTAAAGAGCTCACTGCCAAATTGCAGAACATGGAGGAAGATCTCGTCAAGGTTGGCTCCGAGTTACAGCAGTTTCCCGTAATCAAGGCCGAAATTGAGTCCATGCATAAGGAAGTTCAACGAGGAAGGTAACCCTATTCCACTTACGACAAATCAATGGCACTTGCTGCAACATGAGTTTGCTTGACAGAGGATGATTTCAATAACAATAATTTAAGTATCTTTGATAGCAAAACAAAAAAACAAGTATTTGTGTTTTATGCAAATGCTTGCAATATCTAAACTAAAAAGTAGCTAGGTAAGAAGAAGATACAAGGATGTAAATTTTGAAAGATAATATGGATGCAAAAACGGATCTTTATTTAATGAGATATGCTGCTATATAGTAATCTATCATTTATTTCTTTTGAGATGACCAATCATCATCACATATTGTCGTGTTGTATTCCTTTTCCATGAACATGTTCGTACAAACTTTTTGTGGTTTTATAAGACTCTCCCCACTACACTTCTTGACCTTTGCTTATCTGTGTGAAATGAGATAATAAGTTTTAAGAAAGACAAAAACAATAAGAATGGATTACAAGGGTGGGACCTAGTGTCAATGAAGTGGTTGAGAACCCTAAGGTCTCATGTTCAAAACAGAGGCGACAAAAAATACTAGGGGATTGTTCTCATTTGTCCTACCTTTCGTGGACAGAGTTACTTGATACATGTTGCTGATGGGTTTTCGTGTACAGAGTTACTTGGTACATGTTGCTGATGGGAGGGAGGTGATAGGTAACCCATGAAATTAATCAAGGTGTACAAAAGCTAGTCCAGGCACCATGGTCATTAAAAAAATAAAGATCAAGATAATCATCAGGGATTTTGAAATGCACATTAAGTCGGAGCTATTCGTCTTCCCTTTTGTATGCGTTGAATTGTCTTTGGCTTAGAACACTTGTTCTACTTGTAGTTGACCCAGTTGTGATAAACTTATAGTAATTTTCTGTCTCATTCTAAAAAAAAAAGATAATCATGGATTATTCTTTTGATTGTCATTGATACGAATCAGAAACCCTTGACCTAGTGAAGGACTAAATCATTTAGTGGGTGTTTGGATTGACTTATTTTTAGTGGCTTTTGACTTTAAAGCTATTTTTTAAGTTTTGGAAGTGTTTAGGTAACTTAAAAAGTGCTTTTAAGCACCTTTTAAGTCTGAAAACAGTGTTTTGGGAAGCGAGAAGCGGAAAAAAGCGACGAGGGCTTGCTTCACAGAAGCGAGAAGCGTGAAGCGAAGCGCGCGCTTTTTTTAAAAAAAGCGACATTTAGTATAACAATAAAAAAATATTAAATAACTAAATAGAGGTAATATAGTCTTAGATTAAAAGAAAATAGATAGTCAATAATACTCATAAGTCATAACATATAAAGCAAAAAATCAAAAACATAATTAAATCACAAAGACTCAAACAAAAAAGAAGTGTCAAAAAATAAAAAACAGAGCAGCGTGATCAAAAAATAAAAACGAAAAAAAAAGCAAATGAATTTAAAAATAACAGAGGAGGCAGTCAGAGGAGGCAGTCAGTAATTGTGAACAGAAACAGTAGCAGAGATGAAGAGAAGAAGAGAAGAAGAAGAAAAAACTACAGCAGTCGCATCGTGAAGAGAAAAGAAACTCACAGAGATGAAGCAGTCGCGGTCGAGGTGTGAAGAGAGACGCAGTCTCAGTCGTGGACGTAAAGAGAGAAGCAGCGAAAGAAGAGTCGTGAAAGAAAATTAAGTTATATTGTATATTTCAGTTTTTTTTTAAAAAAAAAACCCTAATTGTCGCTTTTTTATAAAAAGCGCGCTTTATTGCGCTTTTGCTTTAGTGTCGCTTCTCGCTTCTTTATCTGAAGCGAGCGCCTTTTTCATATCGCATCGCCTCAGGAGAAAGAAGCGCACTGGTGTCGCCTCGCTTTGAAGCGCGCTTTAAGCGCGCTTTTCTGCGCTTTTCACAACACTGGCTGAAAAAGTACCAAAAAAACCAATAGTCAAAAGTTGGGGTCCCCAACTTATGACTTTTAGCTTTGGAATTATAATTCACTTTAAAAAAGCCCATCCAAACACCCCCTCAATCTACCACTAAGCTCAAGAAAGACTCATTATCATTCTTTATTATTGAAGAGATAATATTTCAAGCCTGGTTTTACTAATGGGAACAAGACCTGTGTGTTAGTGGATTCTAAATACCAAATAGATTAGCAACAGTAGATGCAAGGTTTACATTAGTGAAACAACATGACATCCTAATAATTATGGTTTATCATCATGATATAAGAAGCCTACCCCTGTCTTAGTATATCTCAGAGACATGCGAAGGAGATGCTAGAATTTTTTTACAGATTTTAGAAAAGAAAAGGAAGAAAACACATGCCATTGCAATCAATGATGAAATATGGACAATTGGACATCTTTGTTTGCTGTGGAAGTCATTATTATATCCAAAATGAAATGTAACCTACTCAAACTCAAAAGATATATCAGTTCACCTTCTCCAGTGTTAGGTAACCCTACTTTAGCTCAGATGTGGTTGTAGGTCCTCCACGTTTGTTTATTAATGAGCAAAACTTCTTGTTCCCTTTTTAGTATATGAAGGATATCACTTTAATTTCTCCAATGTCATGTGTTAACCCTACTTTAGTTCAGATGCGGTTAAAGGTTCATTATGTTTGTTGATAAGCAATCAAATATCTATCCATCTGGGAAGTAGGAAGAGAACCATGAGGTCTCCGGTTCAGATCTCTGTGGTGGCAAAAAACACTAGTTGATTTTTCCATATGTACCTCTGCCTGTGCTGGTGGGAAGGAGCAGGTACTCGGTGAAACAGTCGATGTGCGTGCAACCTGGCTGAACACCACCATCATAAAAAAATAATTGTGGCGATCATGCGTCAAGGTCACATTTCTATGATGTCAATGGACATTGCTGTGGAAAAGCCACATTATAGATATAGTAGCTTTGCTGTGACATGAGCCCCTTTGTAGTTCATATTGCCATTTTGGTCATTTCTGCATCACATGCATGCATTTGTTCTTGTATTGTTGTTTCTCAAGCTCTCATACCCTTGGTGATATTTGTAGATTTTTTTCTGCTGTGTACATGAACAGGGCTGCTATCGACTATGAAAAAAAGATGCACACCAGCAACCTTGAATATAGTCAAGCAATGGAGAAACATAAGATTACTCTGGCTTCTGAAATTGAGAAACTACATGCTGAGCTTGCAAATGCAGAGAAGAGGGCAAGGGCAGCAGCAGCTGCAGCGGCTCCAAGTAATTTAAATCGCCAGCTTTCTGCAGCAACTCCGAGTAATTCAAACCATTTGTTTGCTGCTCCTCTAGAGTTTATCGTTATTATCTACTTCATAGTACACCTCAACTAATTAAGATAGAAATTGTGACTTATCCTTCCAGATTTTACATATTCTGCCAATTATGGAAATCCTGAAACAGGATATGGAGAGAATCTGTACCCTGCGCCTTATGCTGTACATCAGGTTTTAATTACATCTCTCTTACATTCTAAAATGGTTTTAGCTTCTAGTAAGTTTTGATTTAATAGTTTCTGTAACATTTTGCATGAAGAAATTTAAAAAGAAATTCTATTAGTGTGGCAGCAATGAGATGTAATGCTGCATGGGATCTTATGTATTTGTCGTTTGCCTGTTGTTCCTTCAATGCTTTAGAAAATTCAGATTCCTCTCCGACATGTAAGTTTCCTCTGTCCGTTGCCTGTCAATGAGCTAAATTAGCATAGGCAGAATAGGTGAATTTCCTACTTGTTCTATAGTGCACTTAAAATATTGTATGCTTCTTCCATCCAGATTCAGTAATTTCCTTTGTAGTATGTCCATTACTGTGTTCTGTTGGATGTCAGGACAATGATAATATCTTTTATGCTTCTTGGTACATGAAGGTGTTTTAAGTAAATATGGTCATGTTAAAGATGATTTCTGGGGGAATACTGGAAAAATATTTTTTGTTCTAATACCATTAACACATTTTTGAGAATAATTTCTTTTATCATAAAAAAGCAACAACTCTCAAGGATTTTTTTACATATTGCTTACTTGGTAACGATTGTTTCCATGGTCACTTTGTCTTCTTTTCCATTTTCTTCACTTGACTAGTTTACATCAGGAATTAGACCATCCTTTCTCCAAAAAAAGTTGGAAATAGATCATCATAATTGATTTTACGTGAGAGAGATTTTCATATATGTATTGATTCTGTGATAGTTACTCTGGAAAAAAAAAATGGCATTGCCTATTCAAATCATACCCGGGGACTTCTATGCTTATAGTGATACACTAGCTTGTGAACACGTGTATTTAGTTTTAGTAAGTACAAACCTTTCAATGTGACTGGAATATTTAATGATAACAAAATATAAGCTCAAAATGATGATAAAAAGGAATTAAGGATCCTATTAAAGCAACATAGTAGTTTAACTAATCGAAAAAAAGAATTTATTATTTATTTATTTAGGTTGGTAAGATTTGTATTTATACCACTTTTGATGAAGTTCAAGTATGTGACCTAATATTTCTTTATTGATGTTGTATGGATAGCTTATTATGATGTCTTTGTTGCTCTGTGATGTGACTAATACATCTGTTGTGATATTAGTATCCTCTTGAAAGTACAACTACTGTTACTAAAATGTGGGTGTCATTTGTAGAAATAATAATAAGAAATTTGCTTTGGGAATTCTCTCAAATTAATTGTACTGTTACAAGTAATAATAACATGTTAGGCAGAATATTTCTAAAATTTGTCCACACAAGAATATCGAGTTGTATGAATATAGTTCTAGAGATAACAGTTGCATATTGTTCTTCGAATTATAGCTGACAAACTTGAAGGACCAATTATTAGAAAGAAAATCCAAGAAGGAACATTTCAATTCCAATATTTAAAGCATTGTCTATACATAATTTGATCTTTCATTAAAATCTTTAAGGTTCATAAAGATCCATAAAATGGAGGGGTAACCCATCGGTGGCCCCCTAAACTTGGCACCAACTTTCACTTAGACACCTTAACTAGACTTTGTTCATTTTAGACACCTTATGTCACTCCCTATTATGTCATTTTGACACGTTTTGCTGATGTGGTAAAGTGAGTGTGCTACACTCATTGCTCGCGCATGTGTGGCTTTTTTAGCCTATTTTTTTTTCTTATTCTTCCTCATTTTCAGCTGTACATCTTCTTACATTTGTTCTCTCAAAATTTTTCGAAAAATCCATCAAAGACTTCTTTCAAACCTTCTATTATCTGTGTTGAAAGAACATTAGGTTAATATTATTGAACACAATACATACTTGACCTCACCGGTTGATGGCAAGAATGTAACCCGTTTTTTTAAAAGAATGGAGAATAAATTAAGTTTTTAAAAAAATCTACAATCATGATTTTAACACATTCACACGCCATTATAACAACTTAGATTTCATATTTACAATTCTAAACACCAAATTAAATGAAGAAATAGGAGAAAGGTATGGTGAAAAAGACGATAAAATCAAGTGGGTATTATCAAAAGACCATGAAAATGGAGAAATATGGCGGAGAAGATAACTATATAGGGTGGGGATAGGTGAAGAGAAAATGAAAAAGGAGAAATTTGAAGAAGATGAATGTGTTTTGGTGAGAATTTTTTGATGAGGAAGATGATAGGGGTGGGAGGGGGTGGTTGGGTGAAGAGGGGTGGGAGGGGAAATCTTCAAATTAAGTTGTTTTTGATTGGTCAAAACCCTTTCTATTTGACCTTTAATTTTTTTTTCTTTATTTTTGTGTTTAATGACATGGCTTTAAAATGAGATGGCATGACATAATTGGTCATGTAATCCATGTGGATATGTTTGGTCAACACGCGCGTAGGGTCAACAGAAAATTGTGAAAAAAGTGTCAAATTGACATAATGGGACATGAAATGAAGTGTCTAAAATGAACAAAGTCTAGTTAAGGTGTCTAAGTGAAAGTTGGTGCCAAGTTTAGGGGGCCACCGATGGGTTACCCCTAAAATGGATGTGGGTTCTCTTCATATCCATCCATGACAAATATATATAGCATAATACATTAGAAGCACTTCATTTTAAAAGGAAACTACTTGCTTCCTTTCAGTTTGTTTGACACTATCTTTGTATTAGTATCCGTCCCAAAAAAGAACAATGCATTCCTATATGTATCCTCAATGGAAAGCTCTTACAACCACTCACATTATGATATATTTAACACCAACAAGTTTCGAGAGTTTTTGTCACACAGTTATGCATATTTCAAAGACAAGTTTCAAAAGTTTTATTTCTTTATTTTACTTTATTCCAAGTCAGACTTATGACAAACAAAGTGGAACAAGGAGGGTATTAAATTCAAGTCTACCATTGGTGTCTGAAGTGTCCCAGTACCAACCTAAACTTACAATGACTGTATATCTTTTTGTACAACTATGATCTTAAGACATCGGTCAACTATCAAAACATATTAGCAATAAGATGTAAACATACAATTTTGATTCCAAAAGAAAGGGATCAAAACAGATGCTAGTTAGCCAACTTGTAGTACCATTTCACAATAGCATTTTACAATCTTCACAGAGTTATAGTTTATCTGGATTGCTTCTCAAAAATATCATTATTAGTTGGGATAAGAGTCACATTTGATCTAGTGTTAAACATGGTTCGATATGAAAAAAGTATCATTTCAGAGGATTAAGATTAATATTTTAATATTAAAACAACAATTATAACCATTTCTCAAATATAATTATTAAAAGTGATCGAAGAAGAATAGTTTGTAAATGGATTTTCCATGAATAGATCGGCTGATTTTTCGCAAGTATCCGTTGGGGAGTAGAGCAGTCATCGAAGTGACATTATGGGTTCTTCACTATAATGTCAAACAGGTATATATACATTAATAAAGCTAACACGTACATTGTACGTCAATATAAGAACAATAAATTCAACTCTAAGTAAAAGTTAATGTTGGGGTTACCGTTACTAAAAGCGATTTTCTAAAATTTAATGCATACTATGAATGTGAGTAGGAATTAACCCTATTTCTTATTTAACTTTAAAGTGTTTGTTTACATATTTACGAATATGCAATCGTAGTAGTGCTTACTTGAAGGGCAAAAATGTTCAACATTTGAAGGACAATCTGGTCTTTGAACTTTTTACCATAAGGCGTCCTACTTATATGTGTGATGTGCTGAGAAATACAAAATTACTTGTTTTGAAAAGAAAAAAATATTAAGACAAAATTTTGAAACCAAATAATGCAATGCGGAAAACAGAAACAAAATCCTAAAACTAAGAACAACAATAAAAGATAGAAAAGGGTGTCAAGCAATTGATTGAATAATAAAACAAAAAAAAGCTCCCAGGCACATTCCCTATGACCCTTAATTGAGGTCCCTTTTGGGCCCAGCCTCTCCCCTCTCCGGTGGAGTTCCTCCACTGGAGCCGCCATCTAAAACCCACCTTTTTTCATCTCAACCTACTTGTTTCATGGTCAACATAATCATCTTCCTCCTTGGGGGAAAATCTTATGATATCACAGAATCTAAACCCAAATAAGGTATTTGGTATGATTGGATCGGAAGTGCAAGATACCACATGAACAAGTTGATACTCAGCAAGGGAGCCATGTCTTGGATATGCCAAAAGCTCAAGGAGGCATCGGAGAACAGAGGAAAAACCTTCAAGTCTTGGAAATGCAAAGATAACACAACCAACATTTTCTTAACACAAAATTTCAATCGATATGGAAGATTCGTCTTAGTGATTACTGTTAAAGGAAATGACATGACAGAGAGAACAGAACACATTCAATGAGGGATGGAATGTTCTAGTTGCTAAAATAGAAAAATTTCATTGATAGAAATCGTACAACATTAATCACAAACAAGCAACCTAAACTCCTTAATCAAACTAGAGGGAAGAATAGCTACAAAGAGATGCTTTTCAAGAACAAATGGACTAAGAGAGACACAGAGGAAAAAGGCCTTCTGGAGAGATACTTGGTGGGGAGTTCCACAGGAGCTGAAGACACTCCAACTCGTAACGACATCAGAAGATGGCTTCAGCAAACTTGGAATGGAGTCTAGGGAGCTCAAGTATACGACATGTATGAATCCAAATTCCTTTTCGAATTTCGTTCGAGAACGGTGGCAGAACATGTTTTGATGGGGAACTGGTAGAGGCAAAACAGACCGTTGATGCTATAATGGTGGTCACCAACCGTTGGAACCTTACCTAGAAGCTCAAACCTTGACTGGATCTAGATTCGAGTGGTTAGTCTTCCGCTGCATCTTTGGTCCAACTCCACCTCTAGGGAGATCGGGGATGGATGTGGTGGAATGGCTGGAAACAAAAGAAGAGAGGGGGCTAAAAAAACCACCTTCGATGGGCCAGGATTCGTGTCAAGGGACCGCGAGAGAAGATTTCGGTATCCATGGATGTCGGAGATGGAGATCTGATCTCCCTCCCAATCTGGTCGGAGCTACCAGCGACTGATCGGAAATTGACAACCCACTGGCAACTAGAGAAAGGACAAAACAACACTTAGGAAGTGAGAAAACGGTGACCCTCTCGAGGAGAGGAGAGGTACAATCTACTCTGCCTCAAGATTATGTTGGATGTGGACCTTCCATGGAACATAACATCTGAATATCTTCACAAGGGAGAGATAGACACTTGCATGGATCTGGAGAGTACATTTTATGGCAATAAAAAGGATCAAGCATAATTCCAAAACAGAACTGGAAAATTCTCATGACAACTCAATGCCTTTGATTGCAAGTGATGAGGTAGACACCACAGTGGAGATTCTGGACACACAATTGTTGTATTTTGATGAACCCACTCCAATGTAATTGGACTCAAATGAATGCAGTGGGGAGGTTGAGGCCTGATCAACAGAATGGGTGCAAAGCAACATCATCAAGCTCAACAAAGAATTTGGAGTACTGCTTAATGGTTGTCACAAAGAAGTGTTTATGAAATTAGACCAAAGAAGGGGATTAGAAAAGACACTATAACAGTTGAGCCAAACAACAACAACCAACAGGTCCTAAAGGAAGTCAGGAATCTAATTTGTGAAATTAAATATAAAGATGGGGACCCAAGAAGTGAATCAAGAAGCAGAGAGAGGACCCCAACCACAATGCAATCATGAAGGTGAAAATCTTAACATGGAATGTAAGGGGGTTGAAGAATGAGGATAAAAGAAGACAAATGAAATCCTTAGTTCATCGGTGGGGAGCAGATATTTAGATATTCTTAGAAACTTAATTATGGGGGACAATGGAAGAATATTTTCAGCAACTTTGGGGAAATAGATGGGTTGGAGGGGTATGGATGGACTCCATTGGTTAAAGTGGCGGAATCATTGTATTATGGGACAAGAGGGAATGGAAAGGGGAGCTCATTGACACTGGGCAGTCAGATGCTCACTTGTAAACTATCTGGGATCAACCAAGACTTGACTTGGTATCTCACTGCTGTATATGCAGAGTGTGACAGAAATGGAAGAGAAGAATTGTGGTGGGAGCTCTTCTCTATTAGAGGAATATGTGAAGGGCCCTAAGTGATCTGTGGGGACTTTAATGTACCTAGATTTCCCTTTAAAAGGACAAACGATAATAGAATAACCAGAGCCATGGATGATTTCAACCAACGCAGAAATGATCTTGAGTTACTGGATCCTCCTTTTCTCAAAGTTATAGTTATACATGAAAGAGAGATCAAAATCACAGTTGTGCCACAAGAATAGGTAGATTCTTATTCTCTTCCCAGTGGGATGAGAGTTTCTCCAAAATTATTCAAAGTGTTCTCCCACAACTTGGCTCGGACCATTACTCCATCCTAGTATCCTTTGGAGATTGGAAACATAGGAAGTCATATTTCAAATTTGAAAATTGGTGGCTTAAGGAGGAAGGATTCATTGACAAGGTGAAAGAATGGTGGAGCAGCTTTAATGCAACAGGAAGACCTGATTTTCAATTGGCTTCTAAGCTTAGTCAATTGAAAGTAAAGAATGGAGCAAAGACAACAAGAACGTTTGGAAGGTTAGGAAAGATCTGATTCTATCACAAGTGAGAAATCTGGAATCCGTTCAAGATCTCAAACTTTTGACAGATGACGAACAATTGCAGAAAATTTAGTTGGCTATGGAGTTTAAAAAGGTGTCCAGAAATGGGAAATTGCTTGGAGACATAGATCCATGTTACAATGGATCAAAAACGGTGACAAAACACGAAGTATTTCCACAGAATGGTCAATGCTCACAGAAGATTCAACATTATTGAAATCCTCAAAGTTGAAGGGGCTGAAGTTACTAATCCTGAAGAAATAAAAAATTCCATAGTGAGCTTTTATAAGGAACTCTACAAGGAGTCTGAGAATTGGAGACCAGATTTCACACTCCAAGGGAATACCAGGATCTCACTGAAGAGCAGATGTGGCTGGAAAGACAATTTGAAGAGGATGAAATATTAGAGGGGCTTAAACAGTGTGCCATTGACAAGGCCCCAAGCCCTGATGGATTCTCAATGCCATTCTTCATTGCTTTATGGGAAATATTGAAGTCGGATATACTACTTACCCTATGAATTTCCATTCGCAACAGGTTTAGAAGAGCTTCAATGCCACATTTGTAGCTCTTATCCCAAAGAAGATGGGTGTAACCGAGTTGAGAGACTTCAGACCAGTAAGTCTCATCACTAGAATGTACAAGATCATTGCAAAAGTACTAGCTGAAAGGATAAAGACAGTGATAGATAAGCTAATAAACCCTCATCAAATGGCCTTTATTAAAGGAAGGCAAATTATGGATGCAGCTTTGGTGGCAAGTGAGTATGTATACACCAGTTTGAGAGGCTCAGAACCAGGGGTGATGTGCAAATTAGACATTGAAAAGGCGTTTGACCACATCAATTGGAAGTTCTTACTCAGCATCCCCAGGCAAGTGGGTTTTGGAAGAATATGGCTAAACTGGAATAAGTTTTTGCATTAAAACCACCAGGTTTTCAATTTTGGTAAATGGAGAACCAGCGTTTTTTCAGCAAAAAAAGGGGCTAAGACAGGGGACCCCTCATCCCCTTATCTCCTAAAGTACTCAAAGTCCTAGATAAATTGAGAAGAAACTTCCTTTGTCATGGCAAAAGGAGCAGGCTACAATCTAGTGAAATGGAACATAGTGCAAATGAGTAAGGAGCATGGAAGTATGGGGGTTAGAAACCTAAAGCTACAAAACAATAGCCTGCTCAAGAAATGGTTGTGGAGATATGCTGAAGAGAGTTCAGCCTTGTGGAAGAATGTAATACAGCAGAAGTACGGACAAAATGGTCAACTGATGAGTCCACTAACGCCTATGGAGTGGGACTATGAAGGACAATCAAGTCCCTCAGGACCAACCTGGGCGAGGACATTACTTTCCAAGTTGTCGATGACCAAAAAAATCTTCTTCTGGAGGTATAGCTGGGATGGTCAAGGCACTTTGCAAGACGCTTTCCCAGCCTCTTCAACATCAGCAACAACCAAAATAACACAATCGAGAACATCTGGACAACTTAAGGGTGGAACCTAATTTTGAAAAGGTTTTTGAATGATTGAGAGGTTGAAAGAGTGGCTGCTCTACTTGGAAAAATAGGAACCTTCACAGGGACTACCAATGAACCTAACATCATCAAGTGGAGGCACAACACTGATGGCAAATTTTCAGTCAACAGTCTACAAAATGGGCCTCCTAGAGATGACAGGAAGAGATAGAGGACCTTGGAAAGCTACTTGGAGAAGCATGGCACCTACTAAAGTAAAATGCTTCTCCTGAGTGGTAGTAAGGAAGGCATTTCTCACCCACTAGGCATTATAGCAAAGGAAATTTCATTTAGATTCGATATGCCCTCTTTGTGTGGAACCCGTTTGTCACGACCCGAAAGCACCCCCTAGAAGTTAGGGAAAACTTTCGAATCGTGACCGGGCGTACTTGACCCCTTTGGGGTCTCGTACAAGCCCTCTAACTAGCATTCATAACATAAAGCATGAAAAGTAGTGCGGAAATTAAAACTTTTCACGATAATAATAATAAAAGGAGTCTTTTCATAAATACTAAGAAATCTTATCGTCACAAGCCAACTTAAAGACACAACTTGGAATCTTAGGGACACGGCCCTTTACAATAAAAGTAAATACATTTTTTTAAGTATTAATAAAGAAACTAAGAAACATAAAACTATGTCCTCGAATATATGAGGACATACCAAATTCTTGAGAGATAAAGTTCCCAAGCTTCGACTCCGATCCTCCCAAAACTCATAAGGTATAAAAAGTATGGGGTTAGTACAACAATGTACTAAGTATGGCATATGCAAAAACATGCAAAAAGGGACATTTTAGTAAAGATAGCTTTTATGCAATTCAAATATAACCTTCATGAATCTAGAAGCAAACCCACATAAGAATCAACAATTAACACTTTATGGCTATCTTACCAAACTTAAAGTAAACAAAAGGAACATTTCAATTAACTTTGCTAAACTTGCAATAAAATTGAATAAAGCATCATAGTGAACATTTTGAATTCTTACAATGAAGACCTTACAGTGAATAGCACGGTCCAAGTCATATGAACCCTTTTCCTTTGAAGTTGCCCTAACCCAAGGTTATCCTAAGACTCCCTAAGGTGAGCCAAGAAGGGACTCTCATTACACCTCCCTTCAAAGCACACCAAAGCGACCCTTAAAACTACCAAATCTTAGGCTTACTTCGTTAGAAATCAAATTCACGCCCTTGGCTAACATATGCAAAACACTCATGGAAATATAGGTCATACCAAGTGCAATGTGAGAGTAGCATCCCATACTACCACTCCCACTTAGTACTCCTAATGGATTCCATTTACTCAAGTACTCCACAATAATCCTCCATAACACTACACCATAGTACTCATTCACACGGATTTCATGAAGGTACTCTTCTCCCATAGTAGGTATAGGTCACACCAAGTGTAATGTGAGAATAGCATCCCATACTACTACTCCCACTCAATGCTCCTACTCGGTAACTAATGTGGATTGAGCACTTCACGACATACATACACAATTTCAACAATACACAAGATAATTAGTTTCAAATCAATTCTTTTGTGGGAGTTAGCTTAACCGACAAAGACCATGAGAGCTAGACATGGAATCCCGATATTAACCCCTATCGGATGAGGGATCCTTACTTGCCTAGTGTAAGGTCATGCTTCTTAGCGTTTACATGGCTTTTCCAATAGCTACACCTATGCGGGCACATAGTTAAGGGATAAGGAGATTGTTACTAAGTAACTCACTCTCTACTAACGAGGAGTACTCATCTCAAGAGGTACTTTGGATTACAACATCTCAACTAACGAAGTGCAATCCACCTCCCCTTCATATCCTCTCGGTGCTAGGCATAACTCCACACGGATTTCTCAACATAATAGCCTATCTTAGAAAGCTCACTAGGAAATGGAGAGGTTGTTACTAGACACTACATCTCAACTCACGAAGTGTGTCCACCTCAAGATTTCCCTTTTTGCTAAACTTGACATAATACAAATCTTAAAAGAGTGTGTGTACATGTGCACACCTTGCATATAAGCATCATTTCATTATCATCAAGTTCTACTCATACTTTAACCTTGATTCATCAAGCTACACACTCTACATACTTCTCATAATCATATGCTTCATTTAGACATAAGCTAGGTCAAACATGAAATTAAAGCTACATCAAACACAACACAAGACCCATTTCCAATATATCTTCATTTCACATATTAGACCTTCAAGATTACATAATCCAACCATACTAAGTAACATCAAGTTCATCAATTAGCACCGCCACCCATAAGGTGGACCATACCACTCAAATAGCAATTCATAATAAGAATTATACAATGAGAGCAACTCATCAACAAATCAAACCATCATTACCCATAAGCAATTTATCAATATTTCACCATATTAAGGCCCTTAGGGCAGTAGCTACACCAACATGACAAATACAAGAAGACCCAAGTTCATACCCTACTCAAATCATGCTCACATAACCCATTTTCAAGTCAAAAATTGAAGTATGCATAAACAAGAGTTTCATGGAGTTTTAACATCAAAATCATCTATTCAAACCAAGATAAATACATTTAAACCATTAGAACTTAGTTACAAGAAGACCCATAATAGAAATCAAAGTTTAGAAGAAGTTGAGTTTAAAACCCCTTTTTGAAAACCATTTTGGAAGTTGGCTTCTTGAATGGAAAGGTATTCAAGAATGGATACCATACCTTTATGAGAAAGAAACCCACGAATTTGATGAAGAAACAAGTCTCAATCCGTCCTCCTATCCTTCCTTGACTTCTAGCTTCCAAGAGAGTTGAGAGAGTTTTTCTTGAGAGAAAGAGAGAGTTGGATCTTGAAGTGAGAGGGTCTTGTCTAGGTCTAGGGTTTAAAACTAATTTAATATAACCTAAAAACACCAAAATTATACACCTAGGGTCTTATAAGACTTGGGGTGTATTTACATAAAACCCCCTAAGCTGGCAGGCTTCGTCGACGAGACCTCCTCGACGGACCGTCACGTCCACCACGGACCGTCACGGGGTTCCGTCGAGGAACACTTGGCTTCTAAATGGAGCCTGTCCCAATTTCACTCTCTGTCACCCACGACGCCCTGGCTCGACGGACCGTCCTGAGTACGACGGACCGTCGCCATGGCCGTCGTGAGCTACAGATGGGCAGACTTGCCCAAGTCTTGGGCCCTTCATCTAGTGCCCCTTGTGGGTCCTAGGTGGGGTCGTGCCCGGACGTCAAACCCCTAAACTAAGTCGTCTAGGTCTAAGGAACATCTGACGCATGTTTCAAGTAAAACGAACACATAAAACTCATCCAAACTCGCCAAGACATACAAGTACATTCTAAGGCATACCATCCGAACGTCATGGACGTTTTTGGTCGATTGAACTCCAAACTTAACCAAACTTTGCACACTGCCTAAGGACACCAAACTAACTCTGTTTAACTTAAAATTAACTCAAGAAACAACCATGAGGCTCTAGTTCACCTTAGTTCATTTTTTTGGGGCGTTATACCGTTGAAACAAACAACCAACTGTTCCTCCACTGCAAGGTAACTTCTCAAGTTTGGTCCTTATACATTACAATGCCAGAGCACACTACTGATCTATTGAGCTGCTGGATCTGAAGAGGAGGAAGCAAACACCAATAAAGATGGTGGAAAACTGTCCCAGCTTGCATATGGTGGATCATATGGAAGCAAAGGAATGAGAGAATTTTCAAAGGAAGATCAAACTCCATTCAAAAGATCAAAGGGAAATGCATTCCTACTTTATGTTTTTGGTGTAAAGAGCAATGTATAGTAAATGAAATACAGATTGTGGATTTCCTAGGCTTATTGTAATTAGCTATCTATGTAAGCACACTTTTGGAGGTGACCAACATACCCTTTAATGCTGAAGAATACTTGTTACCGATTTCAAAAAAAAAAAAGATAGAAAAGATTGATAGATTGACACAATAATAAATTGATTGGTATATAAAGCTTTATGATAGCTAAATCTCCCAATCGATAGAACCAAATAAGCATCTAATCTCTTAGATAAGCCTCAGTAGGAAGAATTTTCGCATGCAAGCAATCTCTCATGATAACCTTCAAGAGGAATGATTCCTCAAGCAAGCAATCCTTCAGCAACAAAGGTCATAGCTAGGGGTATCAAAATGAGCTCAAATATAGGTAACCCACTCAACCCGTCCAGAATTTTATGGGTTGGGTTCAAGATAATTTGAATTGTATTCCATCTCAACCCAATTTAAAATAATCTCCAATTGAGCCCAATTTAATCTTCAATTGATTCACTTCCCGAAATTCCAAGTGACATGATTCCTCCTTCAGAAGCTAAAGTTTAATGATTTAACGCGTCTTAAGACTCTTTATTTGCATTGATGTAATGTATGTTTCTATATTGAAGGTATGAATTACTATCTATTTTATATCTTTTAGGATCTATCTATCCATTTGTAACTTTTTTTTAATCTTCTTGAGTTGAAATTGAAATTGTGGTTATAAAACTTAAATAACATAATGTAAAAATTATTGAGATTAATCGGGTCAAGATCCAACCCAATTTTAGCCCATTTGAGCCTAAAGTAAATTTGAGCGGGTCAAGACCCAACCCTATTTCTATTTCAACCCATTTTAATATCTTCAATTTCATCCCAACCCGCTCATTTGACACCCCTAGCCATAGCTCCACTCTCTCAAGAGTATTTCTCTTCAAATTAAAATTGTTCAAGTCTAAATGAGCTTCTCTACTATTTATAATTTTAGGTTAACTATTTTAAATGAATAGCCAAAAGTGGCATTCCAAATATTGCAAAAATAATGCAAATGCGCAGTCAAGCCTGACGGGCAGTCCGTAGATGGAATCTGCAGTCCACATGTTGCTCAGTCGTTTGATTAGCATCTCCCGAGTCTTGATGGATGGTCTGAGGGATGGGGTATGTGCATTCTGCGGCCCGTAGTGGATTCATGTGCTGTAGCTTCTGAGGATAGAGTCTTGACACTTCAGCTTTGGACATAAAGTGTGGGCACAAGTCTGATGTATGGGCCTGCATGTTGATTATGCGTCCCACATATGTCTTCTGTTCCATCCGCATCTAACTTACGGTCAAGATACGGTCCATATGTTGATCATGCTGATCGTATGTGGATCCGCATGTTGAAACTGAGCCCCTACTTCCATTTCGTCTCGTAAGTTACTCTTCGTGATGTGCAATCCCTGGATGGCATTAAAATTTGTTCACATGCCTCCATCTTCCGGAGCAACCCTTGTAGAGCTTGGAGATAAATAGCAGGTGCAATGCAAGTATACATACCTATATGAAAGAATTTCCAGTTCATAATCCAATCTAAATCTTCTTTCTCACAACATACAGCCTACAAACAGAATTGATTGCAACTGATAAAACCTATCAAAAAATACAAATCCAGAAAACAAAGCACAAATATTCCCCAAAACAAAGAAGTAATTATCATGAAGATAATTCAAGGAATATCTGTAAAAGCTTATTAATATTACAACCCACCACAAAAAATTTCATCAAATAAATCTAGAAAATAAGTATCAATACAGAAATTACATGATCATTGTTATTATAGTTTTGGTACCCAAATAAAGGCTCATTCAAACCATCATCAGAGCCTGAAGAATCAAAATGCTCATTTTCTATTTTTGCACCAATGTTACCATGCTAGTCTTCTCCTCTATGCATTTTAGGACATGAGTATATATTCTTTATTGTTTTTTTTTATGGGAGTATATATTCTTTATTGTTCTTGAACGAATTTTCATTTGGTGTGATCTTTGACATACTTTCACAGGAAAATAAATGGTTTTTATTTAAAGTTGGTCATCTCAAGTGTTGAAGGGTTTCCAATGCTTCTATTTCATTATTTTATTTGTCATATTTATAAATGTACATTTACATTTTTGCACAAAAGAATAATGTTTTCACGAAGGGCAATATAGCCATTCAACTTTTGAGGGCTATTTTAGTCTTTGAAGTCGCTTTCCGACTTGTAGAATAGTATTTATATAGATAGATAGATGCTTGGCGTTGGCCCTTAGGCGAAGCAAAATTTTGTACTTTTGTAGGGATTTTCCTATTTAAATACGCTACTAAACTGAAGTATTATTTAGTTGGTTCCCACCTGTTTTGACTTTTGATCAATGGTACTTTCCTTGTTAACCTTACAAGGAAAGTACATGCTAGTTGGCATTGTCCAAACTTTAACTTAGGTATAATACAAGTGTCTGTATTTGTAATGTTTCAGGTTCAGGTTCAGGTTCAGGGCAGTGCTGATGCAAATACCCAATATGTTGGTGGACATCACTAGTTGGTGGTTTGAAAGTGAAAAACTTGTGCTGGATGACAAGCATCGTACTTAGGGATGTTTTATTTCATGAGAAAAGTGGTGGTTTCTGGAGACATTTGTCTTGGAATTCAGATAATAACTGTTTCTGCAGGTCTCTTTAACCTGGATTTAGTCGTTTGAAGTTATTAGTTGATTGGATAGCATTAACTAACTAGATAAAAATGTGGCTGTACATTTACTTATACAAAAAAATCTATGGGAAGAACATGAACATCTAGAGGAATGATGGGCAGGTCGATTCAATTTAGGACCTCATCAAGGAAACATGTGAGTTCACACCACATCACCATCTTATATAATCACTAAAACTTGCCTTCCCATCACCTTACAAAATGAACATGGCACAGAAATCTTTCCTTCCATTTTCTATAATTGGTTAACTATCCATTATGGAATAACTTCTGCATCTAAACTATGTGATTAAAGCACTAAGGTTGTGCCCTCACTATCGAATACACCATTCTTCGTTTTTCTTGCAATTATAGATATAATATGGTTAATGCACTCACCCTCCCAAACCATCACTCCATCTTTCCTAACTGTTTAATTCATTTATCTCGATATGATGTTGATAAAAACAACTAATTATTCCATGTATCCATCTTAAGCTAATCTATCTTTGAGTTCATGTACTCTTCTTTTACCAAATCTTTATTCTCTTTCTCAAGCAAAATCAAGATATTATGATGCATGTTAATGTTTGCCACCACAACCAATAAGTGAGAACGATAAAAAAATTCATATCTTAATCATGCAACACAGAAAAGTTGATATTTTAATCCTCAAAAACCTATGAATGTTGTATCCGCACTAGCATTCAAAAGTATATAACTACTCATGATGGAAGATAAACAACAAGAAATAATGATGTTATTTATTTTTCACGAGACTTGAAAACTAGAGAGAGAAATACTAAATTGAAAACTACAAATATTTATAACTCTTTTGTAATACTCCATACGCCACGTGGTGAAGAATTTGTGCAAATCGTGAGAATGAGGATATAAGTGAATAATTGTTATAAAAAATATATGTTGAGGTATTTAAGGTGCTAAACAAAATTTCTACGTCAAAGTAAAAAGTGATGCATTGTGGATAGTCACTTCAAAATGATCCAACATACTTTGAATGAGAATATGTCCAATGTATGAAGAATTAGAGGAGGTATTATTGCCTATAAAATTAAGTTGTTAGACTTTCATTTCCGTCTAAACAAAGAGAGTTGTATTTTAAGATTTACATGAGTGAATTATGAATAAGATACTAGGTGAAATATTGCCAATTACGACCAAGTCGCGTGCGTGAGCTATATATATGCTTTACCTACTAGTATTAATTAATGTCCCGAAGAAATACATAATTACCCCATTAAAGTAAGACATATTTTTTAAAAAGACACTTGAACTTTGTAGGGGTCTTATTACCCACTTAATCTTATTTAGAATGAATTTATGGTCCCATTACGTGCCTACGTGACATGTTGAGTGTAGTTCACTCTCTGGTAAGAGAGTGAGCTGAATCAAAAAGTAAATAATATTTATTTAATCAGAAATAATTTTTTTCTTTTCTTTTATCTATTTCTGTCTTTCTCAATTCTTTAATTTTGTTATCTTCTTCCCCAATTTTTCAAAGAGCAAACTACCTCTTCTCTAAAATTCATTTACTTCACTGATTTTTTTCCTTGTCTTCTTGCTTCTCTTTGTTCTGTTTTCTTCTTTTGCCCTTATTTTTTTCAAAATAGTAATAATTGTAAACCTCCTTGATTACATTGCTCCTTTTTTTCTTTTCTTTTTTTTAAATACAATAAATTGTTATGTAGTTCTTTAGCATGTAAATAAAGAAATTTCTTTGATTTGAGAGTATTATAGAATTTTCTTACCTTCATCGTAATGGCGTTCCGCTGCATAATTGTTGCAAATTTGAAAAGGAGATGGTAGATTGGAGGTGATTACTAATGTTCAATTTATAATTTGATAGTAATTTTATTTTTGATTTAACAATTGATGATATTAATGGTGGAGATGGTAAAATAATAGTGACGTGATGAAGACTACTCCGAAGAACTTACGAAGATGATGACTACTTGGAGGATTTTGGTGATGGCAGCTAGAAGGACTTATCTTCGAGGATGACGATTACGTGGAGGATCTTGGTGATGGCAAATAGGAGGGCAATGAAGAAGAAGAAGAAGAAAGAGAAAAAGAAAAAGAAAAAGAAAATGAAGTTGATAAAATAAGAAAAACAAAAATGAAAATAAAGATTAAAAATTAAAATTAGCACGTGGCAGATTATAACTGGTGCGTGATTGCACATCTTTTCTTGCAATTGAGGGTAGTTAAAAAATGGAATATTTACAACACTTTAAAATTATTTAAGGGGTATCAGAACCCTCACAAAGTTGAAATATCTTTTTTTAAAAACATGTCTTATTTTAATGGGGTAATTATGTATTTTATCTTAATGTTCCCACATAAATATGGTTAAGTTATTTATTTTGAGTGAAGTTGGTTACTATTGTGAAATGACATATGAACAACACCAATTATTGAATATATATATATTACCTTAAAATATGAACTTCTAACTTGAATATTAAATTACTAAATATCCCTAACTTAGGTTATGCCTTTTTAGATGAGTTGTGACTTTTCCAATAAGTTATGATATTTTTCAAAGAGTTGTGAATTATCGATGAGTTGTGACTTTTTTAATACGTTGTGACTTCTCTGAAAGGTCAAGACTTTTTAGATAAGATACAAAAAAACACTTGTTCATACTACCCTTTGTTGATTATTAATAGAGGGACTTCCTCTCATTTTTGAACAACAATTTTTTTTAATCTTCTACTCTTCTTCTTCTTCTTGCATTTTATTAAAATTTCAAGTGATTTATTGACATTGAGTGAGTTCAAATAGCAAAAGTTACTTAATTGAATATTGCTTATTAGTTTTGCTAATGTTTTGATGGTAAACGTGGTTTTGAACTTTATGGTGCTTCAGTTTTCTACGGGTTTCGATATGTGATCATCTCCTTTTGCATGAATTGGTTCATTCCCTCAAATTAAATTGGCCACCCATAAATATGTTTTCTTAGTCAATAATTACTCTATGAGATATGAAAATTTGCAGTTTGAGGCTTTTTGTAGAACAATACTTCAACTATTTAAACTTCTCTTACTACCCGCACTCAATAATAAAACAAAAATTTTGGTGTTTATATAATAAATGACTAACGAAGTATTTTTGTTTGCAATTTACTTTATAATTATAATAAATGTAATTAATATGACGAGACATTATCTATATATGCTTTTACTATTGATAGGTTCAAGTTATTAATTAACTTGAATTTTCCATGTTTGTTTGTTTTTATTGCAGCCTAATTAACATATCAGATGTTGAGATGAAGACTATAAAGTTTGTAATTGTTTTTATGAAGAAGAGTCTAAAATGTCCCTCAAGTATTTGAATTGGTACAAAACTATCAAGCATCCACCTATCAGCCCGAAAATACCCATAACATCCACCTCTCGTCTCAAAAATACCCTCTATGTTAATTCTTTGACTCATATTTGCCATTATTTTTAATAGCTCCTTCAAAGTAAAATTATTAAATATTTATTTATTATATTTCTTAATGTGATTGGTCCAAATTTAATCCCTTCCCAAATAAATAATAAAAATGATATTTAAAAATCATTTTTTCTAAAAACCACTTATGATTCATATTTTGACCCGATACACTTGAAAATAATATTGAAAAAATAATTAATTTCATGATATATTTCTATTGGCTTATTTTAAGTCAACCCCAATTTATTATAATGTAACTCAACTCATAAATGGAGATCCAACTAAAATCCATATTTACCCCGACTGATTGTCCATCTAAAGAAATTATTATTTTTATTAAAATAAAATTCTGTCAATTATCCAAATGTCTTGGTCAATATCTCTTTTGTTCCCTTTCTAATCTCTATTCTTAATTAGAATATTCGGTACTCAAACTTGAAATGAACTCACATATTTATATTCTTTTAATTAATATTATTGTCATGATGGGATGAGGATGGACATAAGAGAAATGATTATTTTTATTGTTTTATTTTTAATTTTGGGTACACACACAAAAAAAATATAATATTTGTACATACTTGCTTAATTAAGTCATCTTTTATTGAACTAATGATTTCTATATGAATGCATCGTTATTTTCCTCCATTTTTTCTCTCTTGTTTATCATAAATCTAAAAAAAACTAAAATGATGGACAATATCCAAATAGAAAACAAATGGAAGAGATAGAAAGTGAAGGGTCGGGGAGGGAAGAGTGTAAAAAGCAGATGTCTAACCTTTTTATAATTTTAAATTTACTATAAAATTTAAAATCAAGTCAATTATGTGAGCTTATATATTAAGTAATTTTAAATTATTTTACAGAAAGGGCCTAAAATGCTTTTAAACTATGAGATTTGGTATAATATTACCCTCCATCCACCTAATGAGTATGATCCGTTAGACATAGGGTGTTTTTGAGCCGAAAGGTGAACGTCGGGGATATTCTACGATCAATAGGTGGATGGAGGCTAATTTCGTACCAATTCAAATACTTGAGGGGCATTATGCCCTCCAAACAAAGATTGTAGAGAAATCAAAATAAAATATGAATACTAAAGGTTTTTTAGTGAGACACTAGGAAGTAGGAATCATTGAAACATTAATATACTTCAAATAAGATGGAAGAAGTCATTTTGGCCTTCTTTAAGGTGGACGAGAAATCAATTATCTACAAGTTTAGATAACAAAATTTATCTCATCTGTCACGATCAGGGAGCACCCCCTAGAATTAACATGACGTGCTTGACCTCTCGGAGGTCTTATACAAGCCCATAGTTATCATTCATTGCATTGTCATAGTAAATTTAGCGAAAAATTTAAAACCTTTCATATCACATCATATGCTAGAAACATCACTCCATATATATATAAAATATAAGTCATAATATATATTTAGACTCTAAGTCTCTTTGCCATCTTAGATTCAACATCATTAGAGTACATTAGGGACACAACCCTTACAACATAAAATATTAACTAAGCTATTACATAACTTTAAATAAAACATAACTTAGGAAATCCTTGAACTTAAGGATCCCTTTCCTTGATCTTACGAAACACATATCAAGCCCTTAACCTTAGAGACATCCTTTAAGCATCCATAACTTACACTTTGTGTAAAAAGGTAAAGAAGAATGATATTTGTACAAGAATGCACTAAGTATGACAACCATGCAAAAACATGCATTTAAAAGGGAACATTTTACTTTGAAAACCATGCATCAAAAACTTCATAAACTTTGATAACATAAGCATCATACAAGTCATTTAGGCATATACAATTGTCACAATATCCCATAAAATCACATATTACATTTAAAGCACATTTTAAATCACATTACAATAACTCCTCTCCCTTTACGGTAACCTCTTCTTTTTTTTCTCTTTACAGTGAACTCCATTAACTTTAACTACCTTACTTCCTCAAGTAACCCACTAGTTATGCTTGGCGCAATGTATAGATAATGTCCCATTACACTATCCACACTCAAGCATCACTTGAAGGTAACCAAGGTAAACATTCACATGACCTTCATTTACTTTAACATAGGCATTCATAGGAACATAGCATATCCTAAGAAACATACTTCACATATGAACCAACATGTTCCATGAACCACATAAAAGACTCACTTCAAGGCCACATGCAAGTCAACACTACCAATAGCATCATAATAGACCATAGTCAACAAAAGCATACTTGGACTTCATATCACATACACATCACAAGACCTTACTCATAATCCCAATCTAAGCCTACTAGTGTAATGCAAATGTGAAGTCCCATTGTCACGACCCGAGACCCCACCCTAGAAGTTAGGGCACAATCTCGAATTGTGGCACGGCGTATTCGACCTATCGAAGGTCTCATACAAGCCTCTCATATCATTCATCGCGTATACATAATGAAAAGTAGTGCGGAATTAAAACTTTTCATAAAAATAGTAACATAGTCTTAAAACTCTTTCATATATAGTAATAGGAAAATACTAAGTCTCGAATCATCATCTTAAGACACGATAATACTTGGGACACGGATCATACGAATTTGAAAACATACTACTACAAAATCTATTACAAAATATCATAAACGAAAACATAAAATGACATATATGCGCTCGAGTCAAGTGAGGACATACTTCAAACTTCTTCTTGAACGATCTCCTAGTCCAAGTCTTCTTCCCAAAGCTCTTCACCTACCAAGAACTATATAGATAGAAAATAAAGCATGGAATTAGTACAACCCCATGTACTAAGTATGGCATTATGCATAAAAATAATGAGAACGGACATTTATTGGAAATATGCATCTTTTCATTTAAATATCATAATATCATCATAAGAATAACGTTTAGCAACTTAGAATCACATAAGAAATCATTGAAACCAAATAACATAATTTTAGGAGACACTTAACAGTGACCTAAATCACTGTACAGTGAAGTCCCTTCACTGTTACAGTGAAGTCCATTTCTCCCCTTTTTATCACTTTCTAGCATGTAATTCTCTCACTAAAAGTTATCCTAAGATTCACTTAAGTCACACAAAGAGAGACCACCCATACACCCTCTCTAGATGTGCCTAAACGACCCTCAAGATTACCTATAATGAGTCACATACACACTTACAAGCATCATAAACATAAATGTAAGAGTCTTCTACCAAAGGTGAATTCTAAGTCTCACTTGAGTGAGTTGTGAAGCGACCGCCCATACAATCCCTTACACACACACTCAAGAGATCCTATAGACTCCCTAGGATAGAATCATTCTCACTAAACACACCAACACATAGATGATAGGATATTCTCCTTCCAAAGGCTATCGAAAGACCTACTTAAGTAAATCAAGAAGATAACATCCATGATTGACCTCTTCAAGATTACCTAAATAGTCCTTAATACTACCTAAGGCTTAGATCATGTCAACAACACCAAACATCTTCCCTAACTAGAGTCATTCTCAAGACTTCTATAGATAAGACATGAAGAAACCATCTTTATGTCCTCTTCACACTTTAATTAAGGAATCCTTAATTCACTTTAGATTAGGTACTTATTCATTTACATACTTTTATATCACTAAGTCATTAGTTCATTAGTTCATTTAAGAGACATACATCACATAAAGGACATTCAAATAATGGTCTTGGAGAAGACCTAGGGACTCTTACTAACATTTTCAAAGCCTATTGTGCAATGTCTAGATAGCATCCCATACCACCACCTAAACCTCATAGAACTTCTCTAATGCTAATATTATCCCATATGATGAGAATAGGCAATAACCGACATAGACCATGGTAGCAAAACATGGAATCCAGAGTTCTATCCTACTCCGATGAGGTGTTCTACTTACCAATGGTAGAACTTAGACACATCCCATGTAGGCACATGGTTAAGGAATATGAAGGGCATACTTTGTACTCTAATCTCATTCTTAACTAGAGCTACTTTCCCCTTGCCATACTCACTCGGTGCTAGCCTTAGTTCTCATAGATTAATTCACATTAAGGTTCATATAAATGGGTCCCATATCATGTTCATGATCCAATTACATTTATCGTACCAAAGCAAGGTCCGCTAGGGCTATCTCACTATGGCGACAAGAAGCTCATCATGACTTTCCTAAGGATTGATGTGATGACGTTCCAGCCAATCAACCTTAAGTCCATCATTCATTACATGAAGGATACCATTACGACTTTCGACTTCAAGTTTCATAACCATACCACTTGGTTCAAGGTTCCACATAAAGGACTTTCGTATCATCATTCAAGATCTCACCTATATTGATTTATTCAAGACTAATACCCTTTAGGTTCCTAAGGCAAAACATCACATATTCACATAAGCATCAAGTAAGGGACACAAGTCTACCTAAACAAGACACCACATACTTCCATTTAACTCATATAGCATATCATCTTTTAGACACCTAGGAATGACCCTTAACAACATTTAGTCAACCTATGCATTACCTTAACATCATCTACATAATCATTATAGACTCATATAACTAAATTAGGAACAACCATATATCAACGCTAAGACTATACACTTAACACATAGTCCTAGAACAACATGATTTACCTAGATAGTATCAATAGTCTAACACATACTTTCACATATAGTTAGATATGATCATACATCACTAAATCAATTACACAAATAGCCATATAACTTCAAGTAGTTGCCGACGAGGCCATGATTATCAATGTACTTAAAATAACGCTGATATGGCCATATCAATTCACATAAGACCGCCACCAAAATTGGACCAAACCAACCATAACATAATTGAAGTATAATTGAAATTAAAATAAAGGAATTAGGGCAGCGTACCACCACTTGATCATCAACACTTCAAGTCAATACCAAATCACCCAATTCAACATCATACGACCCTTACCCATGGCCATGAACACCAATTCAATACACAATTATAATAATCAATGAAATCTAAACCAATTCAACATAGATTCAACAATCTAAGATCAATTAGACATCAATTGAATACAATTCTTATATCATTAGAAAGCCCATAAGAAACTACACATGAATTCATCAACATTTGACCAATATCAAGTAACCCATAAATTAGTCAAAAACTAGGGTTCACCAATTACATGGGTTCATAGGTAAATTGAGTTAAAATCATCAATACAACATCAATATAATCCATAATAGACGTTTGAAAACCATTAATGCAAGAACCCATGGTTGAATCATGAAATTGGACAATTCATCTTTGAAAACTTTAGAAAACATCTTTGAAAGTTGGGCTCCTTGATGAAACAAGTTTCAAGGATAAAAAACCATGCCTCAATGAAGCTAATTCTTCAATTTGATGAAGAATCTCCACTCAAAGCATCACACGAAGCTCTTCCTTGATTTTGGACTTCAATGGAGTCTTGGGAAATTTCTAAGGGATTTTGGGGTTTTGATTTTTGAAGAATGAAATCTTCTAAGTGTTAAAGACTTATAAACACACTTAAAATACCTAATATACCCTTAGGTAACCGCCAAACCTTCCATTTAGAAGTGGGGTAAATTTACAATTTTACCCCTAGCTTAACAGTGAAACTGCACGCAGGGAACTTCACCATCGACGGTGGGCAGTCGATGGACCATTTGTCCACAAACGGTCTGTCCTGTCCTTCCGTCGATTGGTTCAGAGTCTGGACGTGGTTCACAACCTTGCCCAGCCTAAGTCCTAACCTACGGGACCATCGACGGACCATCCTTGGACCTACGGACCGTCCTTTGGTTCGTGGTCTTGGGACATGGTCTTGCCATCGACGGTCTGCCCATCGACGGGACGTAGGTCCACTTACGGTCCGTCCTGTCCTCCGTCGATGGGTTCAGAGACTTGGGACAGGTAGCTTAGCCACCCAGTCTAAGTACCTACCCACGCCCATCACCCACGGACCGTCGACCAGCCCAGTGGCCATTGATTAGATTCCGTAGGTTAGGCTGCCTTGGGCAGTCTTGGACTACGACATGGGTCCTTCCTCAAGGACCCTTGATTGGTCCTTGGGGATGTTTGCCTGAACGTTTCCAGCTCAAACACGACCGTATACGAGTTTAGGACCTCTCACATGAATTTCACTCAAAATGAACACGTAAAACTCGACGAAACATGCCTAGACACACAAAGTCATTTCAAGGCACATCTTTCGAATGCCATGGACGTTCTTGAGTGTTTGACCTCCAAACTTCTCGAAACTTGACACACTACCTATACACATAATATTAGACTCATTTAGGACCTTAGAACCTCAAGAGTCACACATAAACACATAGACACTCACATGAGGCACTTAGGTGACTTAGTCGTCGAACGTCTTGGTTGACCCTTGACGTTTTGACTTCCAATGCACCTAATACTTTAGCTACTGCCTCAATACAATATTATAGACATATTAAGGACCTTATACCACCTTGATAACAATGTTAGACTCTAGATAACCTAAGTCATTTTTGAGGTCTTACATTCTCCCCCACTTGGACAACGTTCGTCCTCGAATGGCACTTGCCACTCTTCGAACACTTCCAATATTAGAGAATCAACTTAACAGCACATAACCACACCATATAACTCACAATGAATGAGAAAACATCAATTTCACAAGATCAAGAGATTCACAACACAACAAGAACCTAGAATACAATTCTATAACTTATTATGCTACAAAACTCACATTCTTCATTCCAATTAGCGAAAACTCATTTTATATTTAATATAATACTCATACACATCAGTGATAACCCCATAACAACAATTTTAGACCAAAGAATCAATTAGCCAAATTTTCAAAATTTACACAGTGAACAGTGTTCCAGCTACAGTGATTTTAGTCAAAATTTTCAAAAATGCAATTTTAGGAAATTCATGATATAGGCATGCTAATATCAAGGTAACATCATATAAACACCTTTTACAACATGCTCATAACTCAATAAAACACACAATGCAAGAAATTAATGAAACTCAATTTCAACCAAACTCCTAAACATCATGTACATGCAACAACTCCTAGCACATCTATCTAGCCATACTCCCCCACTAAGAAGGATCTCATACCATAACAAGAGAAAGATAAGGACTTACCAACATCATCATCACCCTCATCCGGCTTCTCACCTCTAGTCCGGAGTGCATAGAAACGCCTCCTAGTTGGAGCATCTTTCTTTGGAACACTAGGATCAACTTTCTTACCCTCCTTCCTAGAAGCAATGTTAGGACAATCTCTCACCTTGTGCCCATCTTTAACACATCCAAAGCAATTACCCGTACCCACTAGACACTCACCCTAATGTCTCTTACCACAAGTGGCACATGTAGGTTTGTCATTGCTAGAACCACCTCCTTTCTCAAACTTCTTCTTAGGAACACTAGGTCCATCTTGAGTTTGAGCCCTCTTTTTGAACCTAGGTTGCACTTGATCACTAGCAACACTCCTTTTCAAGTTCCTTGACATCCTCCTAAGTTTGTACTCTTCAATTGATTGTGCATACACCATGAGTCTAGCCAAAGTCATATCATCATGCAACATAGCCGTACGACATTCCTCCCTCACTAAGTCGGCTATGCCCGTCACAAAGCGATTCATTTCATCCCTTGGATTAGACAGTAGGGAAGGTCCATATATAGACAAAGTTGAGAATTTCAAAGAGTATTCCTCAACACTCATATTGCCTTGCTTGAGATTGATAAACTTCTCTACTTTCACTTCCCTCCTCTCACGGGGAAAGTACTTACCAAGAAAAGCTTCCTTGAATTCTTCCCACTCAAGAGGACCCGGACTCCACCGGCCTATTATCCTTCCATTGAGTGTACCAAATTTCAGACACATCTCTCAATTGATAGGAAGCCAACTCCTCCTTCTCCCTAGATGTAACCCCCATAGCACTCAATACCTTGTACACACAATCAAGGAATTTTTGGGGATCTTCATTCACCTTAGAGCCAAGAAAAATAGGAGGATTCAACCTCACAAAGTCTCTCAACCTAGATGACATAGTGCTCTCCATAGCATTACCCCTAGGCACTATGTTCAAGTTAACTTGAGTAGTTACGGCTCGGGCTAAAGCAAGCAAAGCCTCTCTAATCTCTTGATTAGTCAATTTCGGGGGAACCACCGGAACCTCATTACCTCCTTCCACATTAGGGAACTTCATCACCTTGGGGAGGCACTTGAGCACCTTGAGCACCTTGGATACCTTTCCCACCTTGAAGAACTTGCTCAACTTGAGGAGGAGATTCCTCATTCACCCTTACCTTTTCCAACCTTCTAGAGGCCATCCTTCTAGTATTCATCTCCTAGAAACACAAGGAAACACATTTAGAAGGATACTCATAACATTACTCTACCGCACGAACATAGGAGTAGAAATGAAGGAAAACACTATCGTCCTATAGCCTCTCGCCCATAGATGTGTCGCGACTCACACCGATGGTCAAGACTCTACTAGATGTGACTTTTTGAGACTTTTTGATTCCTAAGACTACTTTCATTAACCTATGCTCTGATACCAAGCTTTGTCAAGATCGGAGACCCCACCCTAGAAGCTAGGGCACAATCTTGGATTGTGGCACGGCGTATTCGACCTATCGGAGGTCTCATACAAGCCTCTCATATCATTCATCGCATATACATAATGAAAAGTAGTGCAGAATTAAAACTTTTCATAAAAACAATAACATAGTATTAAAACTCTTTCATATATAGTAATAGGAAAATACCAAGTCTCGAATCATCATCGTAAGACAAGATACTACTTGGGACACGGCCCATACGAATTTGAAAAGATACTACTATAAAGTCTATTACAAAATACCATAAACGAAAACATAAAATGACATATATGCCCTCGAGTCAAGTGAGGACATACTTCAAACTTCTTCTTGAACGATCTCCTAGTCCGAGTCTTCTTCTCAAAGCTCTTCACCTACCAAGAACTATATAGATAGTACAACCACATGTATTAAGTATGACATTATGTATAAAAATCATGAAAACGGACATTTATTGTAAATATGCATCTTTTTATTTAAATATCATAATATCATCATAAGAATAACATTTAGCAACTAAGAATCACATAAGAAATCATTGAAACCAAATAACATAATTTTAGGAGACACTTAACAGTGGCCTAAATCACAGTACAGTGAAGTCCCTTCACTGTTACAGTGAAGTCCATTCTCCCCTTTTTATCACTTTCTAGCATGTAGTTCTCTCACTAAAAGTTATCCTAAGATTCACTTAAGTCACACAAAGAGAGACCGCCCATACACCCTCTCTATATGTGCCACACGACCCTCAAGATTACCTATAATGAGTCACATACACACTTACAAGCATCATAAACATAAATGTAAGATTCTTCTACCAAAGGTGAATTCAGTCTCACTTGAGTGAGTTGTGAAGCGACTGCCCATACAATCCCTTACACACACACTCAAGAGATCCTATAGACTCCCTAGGATAGAATCATTCTCACTAAACACTCCCTATGATAGAATCATTCTCACTAAACACACCAACACATAGATGATAGAACATTCTCCTTCCAAAGACTATCGAAAGACCTACTTAAGTAAATCAAGAAGATAACGTCCATGATTGACCTCTTCAAGATTACCTAAATAGTCCTTAAGACTACCTAAGGCTTAGATCATGTCAACAACACCAAACATCTTCCCTAACTAGAGTCATTCTCAAGACTTCCACAGATAAGACATGAAGAAACCATCCTTTATGTCCTCTTCACACTTTAACTAAGGAATCCTTAAGTCACTTTAGATTAGGTACTTATTCATTTACATACTTTTATATCACTAAGTCATTAGTTCATTAGTTCATTTAAGAGACATACATCACATAAAGGACATTCAAACAATGGTCTTGAAGAAGACCAAGGGACTCTTACTAACATCTTCAAAGTCTATTGTGCAATGTCTAGATAGCGTCCCATACCACCACCTAAACCTCATAGAACTTCTCTAATGCTAATATTTATCCCATATGATAAGAATAGGCAATAACCGACATAGACCATGGTAGCAAAACATGGAATCTGGAGTTCTATCCTAGTCCGATGAGGTGTTCTACTTGCCAATGGTAGAAGTTAGACACATCCCATGTAGGCACATGGTTAAGGAATATGAAGGGCATACTTTGTACTCTAATCTCATTCTTAACTAGAGCTACTTTCCCCTTGCCATACTCACTCGGTGCTAGCCTTAGTTCTTATAGATTAATTCACATTAGATTCATACAAATGGGTCCCATATCATGTTCATGACCCAATTACATTTACCGTACCAAAGCAAGGTCCGCTAGGGCTATCTCACTATGGCGACAAGAAGCTCATCATGACTTTCCTTAGGATTGATGTGATGTTGTTCCAGCCAATCAACCTTAAGTCCATCATTCATTACATGAAGAATACCATTACGACTTTCGACTTCAAGTTTCATAACCTTACCACTTGGTTCAAGGTTCCACATAAAGGACCTTCGTATCATCATTCAAGGTCTCACCTATATTGATTTATTCAAGACTAATACCCTTTAGGTTTCTAAGTCAAGACATCACATATTCACATAAGCATCAAGTAAGGGACACAAGTCTACCTAAACAAGACACCACATACTTCCATTTAGCTCATATAGCATATCATCTTTTAGACACCTAGGAATGACCCTTAACAAGATTTAGTCAACCTATACATTACCTTAATATCATCTACATAATCATTATAGACTCATATAACCAAATTAGGAACAACCATATATCAACGCTAAGACTATACACTTAACACATAGTCCTAGAACAACATGATTTACCTATGTAGTATCAATAGTGTGTCGAACACATACTTTCACATATAGTTAGATCTCATCATACATCACTAAATCAATTACACAAATAGCCATATAACTTCAAGTAGTTGCCGACGAGGCCATGATTATCAATGTACTTAAAATAATGCCGATAAGGCCACATCAATTAACATAACACCGCCACCAAAGGTGGACCAAACCAACCATAACATATTTGAAGTATAATTGAAATTAAAATAAAGGAATTAGGGCAGCGTACCACCACTTCATCATCAACACTTCAAGTCAATACCAAATCACCCAATTCAACATCATAAGGCCCTTACCCATGGCCATGAACACTAATTCAATACACAATTATAATAATCAATGAAATCTAAACAAATTAAACATAGATTCAACAATATAAGACCAATTAGACATCAATTAAATACAATTCTTATATCATTTGAAAGCCCATAAGAAACTACGCATGAATTCATCAACATTAGACCAATATCAAGTAACCCATAAATTAGTCAAAAACTAGGGTTCACCAATTACATGGGTTCATAGGTAAATTGAGTTAAATTCATCAATACAACATCAATCTAATCCATAATAGACGTTTAAAAACCATTAATGCAAGAACCCATGGTAGAATCATGAAATTGGACAATTCATCTTTGAAAACTTTAGAAAACATCTTTGAAAGTTGGGCTCCTTGATGAAACGAGTTTCAAGAATAAAAAACCATACCTCAAAAAAGCTAATTCTTCAATTTGATGAAGAATCTCCACTAAAAACGTCACACCAAGCTCTTCCTTGATTTTGGACTTCAATGGAGTCTTGGGGAATTTCTAAGGGATTTTGGGGTTTTGATTTTTGAAGAATGAAATCTTCTAAGTGTTAAAGCCTTATAAACACACTTAAAATACCCAATATACCCTTAGGTAACCGCCAAACCTTCCATTTAGAAGTGGGGTGAATTTATAATTTCACCTCTAACTTAACAGTGAAACTGCACGAAGGGAACTTCACCATCGACGGTGGGCAGTCGACGGACCGTTTGTCCACAAATGGACCATCCTGTCCTCCCGTCGATTGGTTCAGAGGCTGGACGTGGCTTCCCCAGCCTATGTCCTAACCTACGAGACCATCGAAGTACTATCCTTGTACCTACGGACCGTCCTTTGGTCCGTGGTCTAGGCACATGGTCTTGCCATCGACGGTCTGCCCATCGACGGGACGTAGGTACACTTACGGGTCATCCTGTCATCCTTCGATGGGTGCAGAGACTTGGGACAGGTATCATATCCACCCAGGATAAGTACCTACCCACGCCCATCACCCACGTACCGTCGACCAGCCCACTGGCCGTCGATTGGCTTCCGTAGGTGAGGCTGCCTTGGGCAGTCTTGGCCTACGACATGGGTCCTTCCTCAAGGACCATTGGTTGGTCCTTGGGGATGTTTGCTCGGACGTTTCCAACTCAAACACCACCGTATATGAGTTTAGGACCTCTCACATGAATTTCACTCAAAACGAACACGTAAAACTCGACGAAACATGCCTAGACACACAAAGTCATTTCAAGGCACATCTTTCGAATGCCATGGACGTTCTTGAGTGTTTGACCTCCAAACTTATTGAAACTTGGCACAATACCTATACACATCATATTAGACTCATTTAGGACCTTAGAACCACAAGATTCACACATAAACACATAGACCCTCATATTAGGCACTTAGGTGACTTAGTCGTCGAACGTCTTGGTTGACCCTTGACGTTTTGACTTCCAATGCACCTAATACTTTAGCTACTGCCTCAATACAACATTATAGACATATTAAGGACCTTATAACACCTTGACAACAATGTTAGACTCTATATAACCTAAGTCATTTTCGAGGTCTTACACCCATAACCTCACACATACTAAGTAAACTCACAAGAGACCACAAGCATATCATTTAATTCATACAACAACATAGCAAGTATAGACAACTTCATACATACCAAGTAAGACCTTCATCATTTAGTCAACAAGACCAACATTATGCATATAAGGTAAGACTTCATCATATAGACTCAATAGGACTCATACCATGCATATTATCATAAAAAGTAGACAACACTACAATATCATGCATAAGGAACATAAACATACATATATACATATAGAACACCTTCCTAGAACTCCCTTCAAGAGTCACTTGTGCAATGCATAGGTAAAGTCCCATACACTCACCTACACTAAGCAAATTCCCTTAGGTCATCCTAGTTAGGGTCCATTACTCACTTCCATTGTCCATTTTACTTTAGGGAAACTATAGCCTTAAACGACACTAAGACCAAGGGTGCTAAACATGAAATTTAGTATTGTAGAACCTTACACCAAATGAAGGTCCTTTACCATGCCAAAGTAGAACATTAACATCATGCTAGCATATTAGGTTATATGACTTGCTAGATCCTATGGGGCAAACATAGTTTAAGGAACTTGGAGTCATATATGGAAACCATCTCTATGCCAAATATGGCATTGTAGTTATCAACCTCGTGAGGACTTTGGTGAACAAGCCTTACCACATTAGAAAGGGGCACCTCTCATATTCAAGTTCACTCGGTGCAAAGCTAAGTTACCTTTATTGAAAAGACTTTATTATTCATTACTTTATAAGATATAGGCTTAGGAGAGTTAACCCCTTATATGCTTAGCTCATAAGTCATAGATGAGAGAGTCCTTTCATCAACCTAATTAATGTGAGAAAATCTTTCACATTGACATAGCATATTCAAGCACCAACTAGTTTAGGATACTCTTGAGAACACCTTTCAAGAGCCCATCTATTGACTAGATCATCATATATGCATAATGGACACGTTTTCATGCGTGTGTGTACTTATATGTGAGAAAACCTTACACATAAACACCTTTGACCCACACATGTTCATACTTTACTTCATTCATGCATATAAGACATGTTCATCACTTAACCATTCATTCATACTCATGTACACATAGAATCAACCTAGGAACTATCCTATCAAAGCACACGTGTGCAATACATCGACAAGGTTCCATACCCTTGTCCATACTAGTACAACTATCAAGTCATCCTAGTTAAGATATACATTCATACTTCATGGACATGTACTCTACATGCATAGTAGTAGACTTTAGTGCATATGATAATTATCCCTTCATTAGACACCATGAACCTATACTATTTGTAAGCATGCATTAGGTGTGTGTGTACATTGGACAACATGATCGGATAATGGAAATAATCCTAACATTGAGGCAGCCACCTTACAAAGGTCACAATACACATTCAAGTCCCCTAAACCATAGACAACTCACATATAGAGTAATAGGAACTATAGACCACACACAACAACATTATAACATAGGAGACAAGAGATCTTCATTACTTGAATCTAAGATTCCTAATCATGCTTAAGACCACACATTCATGTGGAGGTTCATAGGTAGGGGTCATGCTACACAAGAGTAACCAATCATCAATATACCTCAACCATGTCAAACGTATAGACTCCCTAAGCCTAACAACTTCATTCACATATAGAAAGCATCATCAATATAACCTAGATCATGACCTAGCATTGGAGACTAGGCATAATTCTTCAAACTATGTGATCATCATAACCACACTTTCAAGATACAATTGCCTTCAAGGACATGATCACATCACATATAGAATGACAATAAGGTAAACACCGCCACCATAAGTGGACCATACCACACAATGCTATACAAGACCAAACATCTAGCAATTCTATAGAAAAGTAGAGAGAATAGGACCAACTTACAATTCATCCATCTTTGATCATCATTTATAAATTCCCATAATTCAACATCAATAAATGCATAAAACAGTAGCTAAAGGTACCATTACATAAACTAAATCATACTTCGAACATCATGGTTTCAAGATCACATTAGGTACACTACTTCATCAAGTCTATAGAAAGTAGAGGAATAAAGATCAATTTACCCAATCCCTAAACCTTGATCATAATTGATCACTCATCAACAATTCATATTTAATTCGCATGAATAACAATCACAATACGCAATCCAACATAACATAATTCAATCAACATAGAGTCAAGATCACAAAGACCCACATTATATACCAATTTGAGAAATTAGGAGGATCATGGGTTCTTCATGAAATTGAATTGAATATCATCTTTAAAATAGTAGATAATCATCAATTTACCATAAACATGCTTTTGAAATCAATTTGAGAAAGAACCCATGGCTAGATTGAAAATTGGAAATTTTGGTCTTTGAATCACATTTGAAAATCCTTGATTGACTCCCTAGATGAATGGATAAATAAGGATGAAGTATCACCATACCTTATCGATTGAATAACCATGAGAAATTTGAGAATAAACCATGAAAATCCAGCCCTTAGCTTGAACTTGAGTTTTTCCTCCAATGAAGGTTTGAGAGAATTTGGAGAAGAAGAGAGTTTTTGGGATTTTTATTTTCTTATTGGGTGTTGGGGTTTTGACTTGTAAAAGGGGTTAAATAAGTCTTAATAACTGTTTATAACCGTCTCTCAATATTACCAAAACACCCCCACACTTATTTGGACTTTTAGACATGTCAAACTCAACTTTCATTTTTGAAATCTTTGTCGGGGAACAAGTTCATGACGCGGAGTTGTTCTCGCATGTTTTTTTTGAAAATAACTTCTGGGGCAGTTCAGTCTGCGTTTTGTTTGAGACGCGGACAACCTTTTTGACATATGGAGGACCAAGTGCGCGACGCACACCTATTTCACCAATGAACAAAAGCTGCTGCCTTGGGCAGCTTGTTGGCCCAAGGTTGGGCTTATCTCAAGGACCCTTTGGTTGGTCCTTGGGGAGTTTTTCCTGGACGTTTCCACCTCAAATAATCTCTTATACATGTTAGGAACATCTCCAATAAATTTGAGCATCAAAAAACACATAAAACATACCAAGGCACACTAGAACACACACGCACGTTTCAAGGGCTAACTTTTGAACGTCTCGGACGTTCTTGAACGTTTGACCTCCAAATATACATACTGTAAAACACTTATTGAAGTTATTTTAAACCTTTTTAGGAATATGTGAGGCTCTAAGCACCTTAATTCATTTTGAGGGTCCTTACAATATCCCCCACTTGGGAACATTCGTCCTAAAATGACACATGGAACATAGCCTTAACCGACACAAAGACAATGGGTGTTCAACATGGAATTTGGTGTTGTAGAGCCTTACACCAAGGAATGTGCTCTTACCTAGCCAAGGTATAACATTAACACATATGCTAGCATATTAGGTGATATCACTTGCTAGGTCCTATGTGGCAAGCATAGTTTATGGAACTTGGAGATATATATATATATAAACCCTCTACATGCTCATTAGTATTGGAGCCTCATCTCATGAGAATCCATAGGGTGAGTGTCCCTCATAGGGGAGTCAACACCTCATGTGGAACAAATGGGGAATCTTCCTCTAAGGAAAGCCAACACCTCTCATTTTCAAGTTCACTCGGTGCTAAGCTAAGTTCCCTTTATTGAAAATCCTCTATTAACATTACTTTATATAACATAGGCTTTAGGAGATTGACTCCTCATATGCTTAGCTCATAGGTCATAAATGAGAAGTTTCCTTTCATCAACCTATATCATCAACCTATATCATGGGAGAAATCCTTTCACATGGACATATCATATGTAAAGCACCATCTAGTTTAGGGTACTCTTGGGAACACCTTCCAAGCGCCCCTTTATTTACTAGATTATCATACACGTGTGTGAATACATATATGTGAGAAAACCTTTCACATAAGCACATTAAGGCCACACATGTTCATACATTAATGCATAAGTGTATTTATGAGAAATATTTTCATAATAAACACATTAAGACATGATGCACATTCATAACATAACCATGCATTCATATTTATGAGAATAGGAAACCAAACCTAGGAACTATCCTATCAAGGCACACATGTGCAATGCATAGACAAGGTCCCATTCCCTTGCCCATACTATTACACCTATCAAGTCATCCTAGTTAAGGGAATACATGACATGCTTCATATACATATACCTTACATGCATAGTAGTAGACATTTAGTGAATATGAGAACAACCTTTCATTAGACACCATGAACCTATACTACTTTGTAACATGCATGAAGTGTGAGTTTGTGTGTACATTGGTCAACATGATCATATAATGGATATCAACAACACATTGAGGCATCCACCCTCTTAGGGACACAATGCACAACAAAGCATAGACCACACAACACAATTTAGCATAGGAGACAAGCTAACTTCATATTACACTTAAGAATCCTAACCTTAGATATTCACACTTTCACATAGGGTACATAGGTAAGGGAAATTAACCATAGAAAATAATCAATGGAAGAACCAGCTTATATATTAACAACATAACCTAGATCACAACTAGAATAGAAGACTAGGCATGAGGCTTCACATTGGGTGATCATCACCAACACACATTCATAATATAATTGCCTTCAAGGCCATGATCACATCACGTATACATTGACAATAAAGTAAACGCCGCCACCATAAGTGGAGTATACCACAGAATGCCATGCAAGACTTCATCAACTAACAATTTTATAGAAAAATAGAGGAAATAGCCATTCTTACCGATTCATCAACCTTTGATCATCATTGATCAATACTCCTTTTTAATCAACAATTCAAGTATAGGAAAATAGCTAAATGTACTTTAACATAAGCAAAATCATGCATAAGGTACTGCAAGATCATGCTACTAACAAGTAGACTACATCACCAATACACTAGAAAGTAGAGAGACATAGATCATTAACCAATTTACCTTGCCTTGATCATCAATAATAATTAATCAATAATATACATGTACGAAATTATCTAAATAGATAATAACCTAAGCTAAATCATGCTTCATCTACCCTAGAATTTAGATCACATCATGTACATTACATTATCAATCTATAGGCTAGAAGAACCTAGATTAATTCTTACCAATTCAATTATATCTATTCACATTAGGTCAATTATTTCTAATTCATCATCACATCACAATGTAGGAAGTAGCTAAGACAATACATCATAACCGAATCACCTAACAATCATTCTAGCATCAAGATCACAAGATGCTACATTATAGGCTAATATTACTCAAACCTTCAAACCTTGATCCACATGGATCACTCATCAACAATTCACCATCAATATACATAATAGGCAGTAGATATAAGTAATTCAACATTCTAGAATCATAATTCAATCAACATAAAGTCAAGATTACAAAGCCCACAATATAGGCTAATTTGAGAATTGAAGGGGACATGGGTTTATTATGAAATTGGATTGAAACTCACTTTAGATTAAGTACATTATCATCAATTTTTCATTATTAAGCCTTGGAAAACATTTTGAGAAAGAACCCATGGCTAGATTGAAGAAGATAAAGTTTGATCATGAATTCTAATTGAAAACTTTGAAAGGAATTCTCTAGATGGAAGATTAAATAGAGATGAAGAATCACCATACCTTTCTACATGAGAATCCCACAAGAAATTGAAGAAGAAAACATGAAAACCCAACCTCTACCTTGAACTTGAGTTTTCCCTCCAATGGAGGTTTGAGAGAATTTTGGAAGAGAAGAGAGATTTCAGATTTTGATTTCTTAATGGGTGTTGGGGTTTTTGACTTGGGAAAATACCTTAAACTATTTATATTTAATGTATAAACCCTTTAAAATCAACCCCAATTACTAAATAACCAAATGGAATTTATTTGGAAAACCAAACTTGGCCAGCCCGCCCAGTGACCACAACCACCTTCACGGTCCGTGAAGGTGGTTCACGACCCTTATCACGGTCCGTGGTCCTTGGGGATGTGTATCCCTTTCCTTTACAATCCCCCAAGTGGCTAAGGAAGTTCCACGACCAACTTCATGGACTGTGGTCCACTCCACTGGCCGTGAAGTCGTCCGTGAACACTTAGGCAGTAAGCTGCCAACTTGGGAAAACTTTTGCCCACAAGTTGGGTCCTCCTCAAGGACCCTTTGGTGGTCCTTGGGAGTTTTGCCTGGACGTTTACAATGTAAATACACTCATATACATTTCAAGGACCTGCCATCCCAGTTTGAGCATCAAACAACACACGCTACACATCAAAACATGCTAGGAACACTCAAGTAAGTCCAAGGGCTAACTTTCGAACGTCTTGGACGTTCTTGGACGTTTGACTTCCAAATGACTTCAAATCAATCAGGCATACTTTAAAACACTTAATTAACATGTTATAAAGCTTATAAGAACATGTGAGGCTCTAGACACCTTAACTCATTTTGGGGGTCTTACAATATCCCCCACTTGGGAACATTCGTCCTCAAATGATACTTGGAACACTTTAATCACAACAAGGACTTCAATGAATCATAGATCATCTCACAATATTCATAACATCATCACATAGAAGTCAATTCACCAAACTTACAAGGAACACAACTTAAAACCATTTAGCACGCAATGCAACACAAGTAAGCAAAACCTTTAATCACTCACTCTTTTATGCATCAAATACTTAGGCACTTCTCATGTTCATAGGAGGAACATCCTTCTCCTAATAATAATATGGCCATTGTACTTAATTTCATTAAGCGATCATCATGTAAGATTACACATAGGCAGATTCAACATCACTCAAAAAGCAAATATGCACTCATACTTCAATGCACATAGACTTGAGTCAAGTAAATCAACAAGGATCTTTATTAATTAGACCTATTTCCATGAAGGTCATACTCAACCATACCATGCTTAGTTGTGTCCATGGAGGAATGTCTTTCTCCTCAACACACTTACATGTCTCATGAGTTCATAGGCAAGCAATGCACAAAGGTCAATTCACTGTAAAATGAGAATTTCTCAACTTTTAACCAAAACATGCTCAAACTTTCTTCCTAGTGAAGTCAAAATGGTAATTTCACTCCAAGCACATCACAACAATAGGAAGCCATTTCACAACATTTCAATTTCTAGCATATTACTAGCCTTCATAAGCAAGCATCAATTTGGGAATATAACACAATTTATAGGCACACACATAAGGATATTAGCTAAACATGCCTTCACTTTTCAAGAGTGAGGCTACAATCATGTTTCAAAATCATAAAAGTCACATAATTTTCATGATACTCATCATTTTTCATTTTAAAGAGGCTCAATTTCTCATTATAAGGCTAAACCTTACACATCAAAAGTGACTACAACCATGTTTCTTGCCTTATCTCATGAAGTTAAATGCACAACTAGCATATCAAGATGCACAATCAATATGAGAAAACATGAATTTGATCAAAATTATTTCTCATGCACTTTAGAATCTTAAAAATATCCTTAAGATAGTGTCAATCAAGACATACCAAACACATAGAGGTCATGCAATTCATACCTTATGCAAAGCTCCTATCATGAATAAGCTTACTAAGAATTCTTTAGTTGTAAACTCAAGTAAGAATAGAAGGACAAGATAGAAATATCTACAACCTTAATAATCCACCACCACCCCCACTCAGGGTAAACCCAATTAAGAGCAACTTAAACCAACCTCAAGAGGATCTTTAGCTTAACAACCTTCATCATCATCACTTAAAAGTGATTACCAACCTAAAAGGAATTTCAGTAACTTAGCATTAGGAAATCAAGGGTATATAAAATCCTATCATCTAGGAACTCTATCCCCCACTTAGGGTATGCTTATTCACATCATCCCCTTACACACCTTTTCAAGGCAAGTCAAAACCAACCTTTCATACTTCTCACACAAGAAGGTTTAACGTCATTGAGGTTTTCACTCCAAATCTAACATCAAGGATTCTATTAACTCAATCATAACCATCCCTCTAGGACTAACACCCAAAGGAAATCCATAACACAGAAGTTAGGTCGTACTACCCAACCACATAGGGTCTCAACTATTCTTTGACACCAAGGGTAATGACAACCTTAGGGGAAACAATAGAGGAGACTTAGCCATAAGGCCTCTTTCTTTTCTTTCAACATTACAGTAAGGTAACTTCTAGGTCAATCAAATCCACATCATCACCCTACAAAGACAAGCATGCTACCCTCACTTGTAGGATCAAGCCTATACAAAAGACTTCAATCCATACAAAGCAACTATGAAGAACCACACATATAAAAAGGGCAACATTGAACTATTAACATACATATATAGGCAACATGCTTTTTTGGCCATTAACCACACTTCATAAAGCATTTCAACTCTGAACCATATCATAAGACTATGATCATGCAAAACCATATAGCAACACACCATTTCAAAAAGAAACTCATTTTTAACCATAACAACTTCTAATATGCTTAAACCATATCATGACATACATTTCTCAACATAACATGCCATTTCTCATAGATATCGTATATAGCCATAAATGGCATCACATCATTAAAGCAAGACAAAATCCACCTTCACACATACTTATAAAACCATAAAACCAAGATAAGCATCAACTCACATTTTCTCCCTCAAGCATAGAGGTACCATCTCATCCAAGCAATCACATCTAAAAATACCACCGGACAAGAAAACATAAGAGAGAGATGTTATAGAGTTAAGTTCTATGGCACGACATGAGAATGATGAAGAAGGGAAATTATATCGTCCTATATCCTCCCGCATCATGGATGTGTCGCGACTCACTACTAATGAAATGAGACTCTACTAGATGTGTCAATATGAGACTTCTTGGAACCTAAAACCACTTTTATAACCTCATGCTCTGATACCACATTTGTCACGACCAGGGAGCACCCCCTAGAAGTAACATGACGTACTTGACTTCTCGGATGTATTATTAAAGCCCATAGTTTCATTCATCACATTATATATTAAGTAATTTTAAATTACTTTACAGAAAGGGCCTAAAATGCTTTTAAACTATGAGATTTGGTATAATATTACCCTCCATCTACCTAATGAGTATGATCCGTTAGACATAGGGTGTTTTTGAGCCGAAAGGTGAACGTCGGGGATATTCTACGACCAATAGGTGGATGGAGGCTAATTTCGTACCAATTCAAATACTTGAGGGGCATTATGCCCTCCAAACAAAGATTGTAGAGAAATCAAAATAAAATATGAATACTAAAGGCTTTTTAGTGAGACACTAGGAAGTAGGAATCATTGAAACATTAATATACTTCCAATAAGATGGAAGAAGTCATTTTGGCCTTCTTTAAGGTGGACGAGAAATCAATTATCTACAAGTTTAGATAAGAAAATTTATCTCATCTGTCACGATCAGGGAGCACCCCCTAGAATTAACATGACGTGCTTGACCTCTCGGAGGTCTTATACAAGCCCATAGTTATCATTCATTGCATTGTCATAGTAAATTTAGCGAAAAATTTAAAACTTTCCATATCACATCATATGCTAGAACATCACTTCCATTATATATATACAATATCATATTTACATAGTTAGACTCTATATCTCTTTGCCATCTTAGACTCAACATCATTAGAGTACATTAGGGACACGTCCCTTACAACATAAAATATATAACTAGACTATTACATGACTTTACAGTAAAGTAAGACTTAGGAAATCCTTGAACTTAAGGATTTCTTTTCCTTGAGCTTGGGAATCACATATCAAGCTCCTCACCATTAAAGACATCCTTTAAGCATCCATAACCTACACTCTTTGTAAAAAGGTGGAGAAGAATGGAGTTAGTACAACAATTCACTAAGTATGGCAACCATGCAAAAACATGGATTTAAAAGGGACATTTTACTTGAAATCATGCATTATGCCCTTTTTGTGAAAATCTCATAAAACTTTGATATAATAGCATTATACAATTCACATACTTCATATAGACATATTCAATGGTCATACATCATATAAAATCACACATTGCATTTAAGTCACATTTGGAAGCATATTATTACCTATTTTCTCTTTACAATGAACTCTTATCCTTTACAATGAACTTCTTTTCTTTAACTCATTAACCTCCAAGTAACCTCTAGTGATACTTGGTGCAATGCATCACCTTAAGACCACAAATAGATCATACATACATCCTACATAAGCCATCACATACAATCATAGAAGTATAGAACATCATAGACACATTTAAGTCAAGACCTTAATGACATTAAAGTAAGCTCTAGTCATTATGCACATATACTAACTTTACTTCACACAGAATATTATAAGACCTTACTCACAATTCCAATCTAAGTCTACTAGTTCAATGCACATGTGAAGCCCCATAACCTCACACATACTTAGTAAACCTATCATGAGACCACAAGCATCTTAACAAGTACTTCATACATCAATATGACAAACATAGACAACTTCATCATATAGTTATTAAGACCAGCATTATGCATGTAGGGACAAGACCACATCATATAGACTCATACCATACATTTCATCACAACAAGTAGACAATACTACAATGCCATGCATAAGGAACATAAACATAGTCACATGCATTAAAACACCTTCCTAGAACTTCCTAAAGAGCTATTTGTGCAATGTATAGGTAAGTTCATTACTCTCACCTATCATAAGCAACTTTTCTTAGGTCATCCTAGCTAGAGTCCTAGCCATTTATTTCCATTATCCATTTTACTTTAGGGAAACTATAGCCTTAACCGACACTAAGACCATGGGTGTTCAACATGGAATTTGGTGTTGTAGAGCGTTACACCGATGGAAGGTTCTCTGCCAAGGTAGAACATTAACACATATGCTAGCATATTAGGTGATATCACTTGCTAGGTCCTATATGGCAAGCATACTTTATGGAACTTGGAGATATATATATAAACCCTCTACATGCTCATTAGCATTGGAGCCTCATCTCATGAGAATCCATAGGGTGAGTGTCCCTCATAGGGGAGTCAACACCTCATGTGGAACAAATGGGGAATCTTCCTCTAAGGAAAGCCAACACCTCTCATTTTCAAGTCACTCGGTGCTAAGCTAAGTTCCCTTTATTGAAAATCCTCTATTAACATTACTTTATATAACATAGGCTTTAGGAGATTGACTCCTCATATGCTTAGCTCATAGGTCATAAATGAGAAGTTTCCTTTCATCAACCTATATCATCAACCTATATCATGGGAGAAATCCTTTCACATGGACATATCATATGTAAAGCACCATCTAGTTTAGGGTACTCTTGGGAACACCTTCCAAGCGCCCCTTTATTTACTAGATTATCATACACGTGTGTGAATACATATATGTGAGAAAACCTTTCACATAAGCACATTAAGGCCACACATGTTCATACATTAATGCATAAGTGTATTTATGAGAAATATTTTCATAATAAACACATTAAGACATGATGCACATTCATAACATAACCATGCATTCATATTTATGAGAATAGGAAACCAAACCTAGGAATTATCCTATCAAGGCACACATGTGCAATGCATAGACAAGGTTCCATACCCTTGCCCATACTAGTACACCTATCAAGTCATCCTAGTTAAGGGAATACATGACATGCTTCATATACATATACCTTACATGCATAGTAGTAGACATTTAGTGAATATGAGAACAACCTTTCATTGGGCACTATGAACCTATACTACCTTGTAACATGCATGAAGTGTGAGTGTGTGTACATTGGTCAACATGATCACATAATGGATATCAATAACACATTTAGTCATCCACCCTCTTAGGACCACAATGCACAACCAAGCATAGATCACACAACACAATTTAGCATAGGAGATAAGCTAACTTCATATTACACTTAAGACTCCTAACCTTAGCTATTCACACTTTCACATAGGGTATATAGGTAAGGGAAATTAACCATCACAAATCATCAATGGCAGCACCTCACCTATCCCTAACATAGTCATTCACAAGCTTATACATTAACAACATAACCTAGATGACAACTAGAATAGAAGACTAGGCATGAGGCTTCACATTGGGTGATCATCACCAACACACATTCATAATATAATTGCCTTCAAGGCCATGATCACATCACGTATACATCAACAATAAAGTAACACCGCCACCATAAGTGAACCATACCACACAATGCCATACAAGGCTTCATCAACTAACAATTTTATAGAAAAGTAGAGGGAAAGAGCCATTCTTACCAATTCATCAATCTTTGATCATCAATGATCAATACTCCTTTTTCATCAACAAAAGTATAGGGCAGTAGCTAAATGTACTTTAATATAAACGAAATCATGCATAAGCTACTGCAAGATCATGCTACTAACAAGTACACTACATCACTAATACACTAGAAAGTAGAGAGACATAGATCATTAACAAATTTCCCTTGACTTGATCATCAATACTAATTCATCAATAATATACATGTACGGCATTATCTAAAGAGATAATAACCTAAGCTAAATCATGCTTCATCTACCCTAGAATTTAGATCACATCATGTACATTACATTATCAATCTATAGGCTAGAAGAACCTAGATCAATCATCACCAATTTGATTATATATATTCACATTAGATCAATTATGTCTAATTCATAATCAGATCACAATGTAGGCAGTAGCTAAGACAATTCATCATAATCGAATCACCTAACAATCATTCTAGCATCAAGATCACAAGATACTACATTATAGGCTAAATATTACTCAAACCTTCAAACCTTGATCCACATGGATCACTCATCAACAATTCACCATCAATATACATAATAGGCAGTAGATATAAGAAATTCAACATGCTAGAATCATAAATTAATCAACATAAAGTCAAGATTACAAAGCCCACAATATAGGCTAATTTGAGAATTGAAGAGGACATGGGTTCATCATGGAATTGTATTGAAATTTACTTTAGATTCAGTACATTATCATCAATTTATCATGATTAAGCCTTTGAAAATGTTTTGAGAAAGTACCCATGGCTAAATTGAGGAAGATGAAGTTTGATCATGAATTCTAATTGAAAACTGTGAAAGGAATTCTCTAGATGGAAGATTAAATAGAGATTAAGGATCAACACACCTTTCTACATGAGAATCCCACAATAAATTGAAGAAGAAACCATTAAAATCCAGTCTCTATCTTGAACTTGAGTTTTCCCTCCAATGGAGGTATGAGAGAATTTTGGAAGAGAAGATAGATTTGGGATTTTGATTTCTTAATGGGTGTTGGGGTTTTTGACTTGGAAAAAGACCTTAAAATATTTATATTTAATGTATAAACCCTTTAAAATCAACCCCAATTACTAAATAATCGAATGGAATTTATTTGGAAAACCAAACTTGGCCAGCTCGCCCAGGGACATGGTTCGCGACCCTTATCACGATCCGCAGTCCTTGGGGCAGTGGATCCCTTGCCTTTACAAGCCACCAAGTGTCTAAATAATTTCCACGACCAACTTCACGGACCGTGGTCCACTCAACTGGCCGTGAAGTCGTCCGTGAACACTTTGGCAGTAAGCTGCCAACTTGGGACAACTTTTGCCCACAAGTTGGGTCCTCCTCAAGGACCCTTTGGTTGGTCCTTGGGGAGTTTTGCCCAAACGTTTCCAACGTAAATACACTCATATAAATGTCAAGGACCTTCCATACCAGTTTGAGCATCAAACAACACACGCAACACATCAAAACATGCAAGGCACACTCAAGTACGTCCAAGGGCTAACTTTTGAACGTTTTGGACGTTCTTGGACGTTTGACTTCCAAATAACATCAAATCAATCAGGAATACTTTAAAACACTTCATTAACATGTTAAAAAGCTTATAAGCACATGTGATGCTCTAGACACCTTAACTCATTTTGGGGGTCTTACATCAAAACACGAAGGAAATCCATAACAATCAAGTTAGGTCATACTACCCAATCACATAAGGTCTCAACTATACCATGAATACCAAGGGTCATAACAACCTTACGGGAAACAATAGAGGAGACTTAGACATAAGACTTCTTTATTTTCTTTCAACACTAGGGTAAGGTAAATTCTAGGTCATTCCAATCGACATCATCACCCTACAAGGTAAGCACACTACCTTCACTTCTAGGACCTATTCTATACAAAGGACTCCAATCGATACGAGGAAACTATGAGGCATTACACATATAATAAGGCAACACATGAACCATTGCACATATACAAAGGGCAACATTGAACACTTAAACATATATAAAGGCAACATGCATTTTTACAAACCTAAACCATATAGCAACATACCGATCCAAAAAGGACACTGATTTTAACCATAACAACTCTTAATCAAGCTATAATCATACCATAACATGTGGGACTGGCCGAATATAGTCGTACACATGTTTAGGACCTCTCACATCAATTTCATCCAAAATGAACACGTAAAACTTGACAAAACACACTAAGGCCCACAAGTATGTTTCAAGGTAAAACTTTCAAACATCATGGACGTTCTTGAACGATTGACCTCCAAACTTCACAAAACATTAAACACTATAACATCATTATAACCCATTTTAGGACTACAAAACATCAAGACAGAAGTGTTAGGATCTATTTTGACCTAAGAAGTTTTAGAGGTGTTACAGGTCTCCATGAAAGGATTTGAAAAAAAATATTCTAGGAAAATGAATTGTCTGCTATGGGAGTGTAACGACCCGCAAGTACACCCTAGAAGGAAGGAGCGCTCTTGAGTTGTCACAAGGCCTACTTGACCTCACGGAGGTCTTGTAAAAGCCACTTAGCTATCATTCATTTCGTAAGATATGAAAAGTAGTCCGAAATTAAAACTTTTAACAATAATAATAAGAAGTAACTCTTTTATAAAATACTAAGGGATAAGTCTCATCGTCACAAGATAACTTAAAGACACAACTTAAATATCTTAGGGTCACGACCCTTTACATTGAGAGAAATACATAATAAGTAGCAGCACACAACCATACCACATGAGATACAATACACCATTTAGGAGGAACATCAATTTCACATAATGAAGAGACTCAAAACAGAACAAGAACATAGAAACTAATCTACGACTCATTATGCCATAAGACTCACATTCTTCATTCCATTTAGGAGAAACTTCATTCTCAACACACTATCATGCTCATGTAAATCAATTATAAATACCATACAACCATTTTCAATAAAAACACAATTTAGTAAAAATTCAAATTTCATTACAGTGAACTGCCCAACCTTACAGTGAATTATGCTAAAAATGCAACTCTTAAACAATTTATGATAAAAGCATGACAATATGAGAGAAAAAACAACATAAAATCAATTTACAACATAATTATAACCTCATGCAATGCACAGTGCAAGGAATTAATGAATTCAATTCCAACAAGAATCCTAAACACAATGCAATATGTAACATGCTACTATCACTTTCTAACTCTCAAGCTTGAATTGAATAGATAAGAAGAGACAAAAAATCACATATCTACCACTCACCAAATTCACCCAATTAGAAGGAACTCATAACAACTAAGAGAAAACTATAACCTACCCGCATCATCTTCATCATCCGGCTTTGATCCCTTAGCCCGGAGTGCATAGAAGCGATTCTTCCTTGGAATATCTCCTTCCAAAACACTTGCAGGAACTTGCTTTCTCTCTCTTCCTCTAGCCTCAATAGAAGGAAAATCTCTCACCTTATGTCCTTCCTTACTACAACCAAAGAAATTTCCGGTACCAACTAGACATTTTCCATAGTGCTTCTTCCCACAAGTAACACAAGTAGGCTTACCATTTTGAGAACCACTACCTTTCTTAAGTTGAACTTAAGAGCACTAGATCCATCTTGAATTGGAGACCTCTTGTTGAGCCTAGGTTGATTTTTCTCACTAGATCCTCCCTCTTCAAGTTTCTAGAAATCCTACCAAGTTTGGTCTCCTCAATGGATTGAGCATACACCATAACCTTAGACAAGTTCATTTCATTATAAAGCATGGCCATAGTACACTCTTCTTTCACATGTTCGGCAACACCGATTACAAACCTACTCATCTGATTCCTTGGGTTAGACACCAAGGATGGAGCATACAAAAACAACATAGTGAACTTCAAGGAATACTCCTCAACACTCATATTGCCTTGCTTGAGATTAATGAAATCTTCAACCTTCACCTCCCTCTTCTCACGGGGAAAGTACTTCTCCAAGAAAGCCTCCTTAAACTCTTCCAACTCTATGAGACCCGACTCAACCAGCCTATTATCTTTCTATTGAGTGTACCACACTTGAGCAACATCCCTTAATTGGTACGAAGCTAACTCCTCCTTTCCCTAGAAGACCCCCAAATGGCACTCAAGACCTTGTACACTCCATCAAGAAACTCTTGGGGATCCTCTCCCGCAGTAGAGACTAGAAAGATAGGAGGATTAATCCTCTCGAAGTCTCTCAACCTAGATGTCACGGTGCTCTCCAAAGCATTCACCCTAGGCCCAACATCCCTAGTCACATGAGTAGTCATGGCTCAGGCTAAAGAAAGTAAAGCCTCTATAATCTCACCATTAGTCAAGTCTAAGGGAACCACCGGAACCTCAATACCTCCTTCCACAATAGGAACTTGAGCATCTCTACCACCTTGTGGAACTTGTCCACCTTGAAGAACTTGTTCAACTTACTCAACTTAAGGAGGAATTTCCTCATTCACCCTCTCTTCTTCAGCCCTCATTGCAGCCATCCTTCTAGTATTCATCTTCCTAGAAACACAAGGAAAAATATTAAGAAGGACATTCATAACTTTTTACTCTATGGTATGACACAAGAGTAGAAAAGAAGGGAAACTCTATCGTCCTATATCCACTCACTCATGGATGCGTCGCGGATCACACCAATGAACAAGACTCTATTAGACGTGGCTTTTTGAGACTTTTTTATTCCTAGGTACTACTTCATAACCTATGCTCTGATACCAAGCTTATCACACCCCGCAAGTACTCCCTAGAAGTTAGGGCAACCTTTTGGTTTGACATGGTGTACTTGACCTCCCAGAGGTCTTGAATAAGCCCTTAGACATCATTCATTGCATACATGTATGAAAAGTAGTGCTGAATGAAAACTTTTCACATGAATAACATCTTAAAATATCTTTCATATTAAAACGATAGAAAATAGTAAGTATCATCATATGCCATCCTTAGACTCAAGAATACTTGGGACACGGACCAGACAATCAAAATATAGAATTCTACTATCTATTACAATACTTTGAATAAAAAAAGTCTAAAGATGATAATGTCCTCGAATAGAGTGAAGACATACCCCAACTTTGCTTGAACAGTTACTAGATTCCAAGCTTGCCTCAAGACACCTCTCACTCTCTAGACACATCTTTAGAGATAGATAAAAAGTATGGAATTAGTACAATGCATGTAATAAGTATGACATAATGCATAAAATCATCAGAAACGGACATTTAAGAGAAGCATGCTCTTTTTAATTAAAACTTCATACAAATAGTATAAGAATCATATTTAAACACCAAACATCACATTTTGAACACATTACAAGTCATACAATTTATATAAATATAACAGTAACTTACAGTGAAAATACAATGAACTTTACAGTAGCTTCACCGATAACTCACATATCACAAGATAGTATCAAGAATACATCGAAACACATAAACATGAGATCCTCCTACCAAAGGTGATTTAAAGGCTCACTTGAGTTAGTTATGAAGCGACCTCCCATACAATCCCTTCACACACACCCAAGAGATCTGTTAGACTATCTAAGATAAGGTTATTCCCATTAGATTAATTATTTTTCCTATCTAGAGTTATTCTTAAGACTTTCCTAGGTAAGAGATGAAGATACCATTCATATGCTCCCTCCACACCTTAGCTAGGAAACCCTTAAAGCTACTTTAGATAAGTACTTATTCAATAAGATAACTTATAATTAAAGTCATTATCTTCATTAGTTCATTAAGAGACGTTTGGTGTATCGTGGTTTCATGTTGTTTTCAATGTTTTTTGCTTAAAAGTTGTGTGTGTCTAGAGCCTTTTTGTAGTAGTTATAACATGTTTTTATGTTTGTTTTGTTGGAAACATATCAGGAATAAAAACGCAGAAGGCAGCTAAAAAAAATGAAGAAAGACGACCTACTAAAAAGTTGTGTGTGACCGTCGATTGCAGTTAAGACTGATGGAGAAACTCGGGGAAATCTGACCAAGTGTTAAAATACGGAAGGGATCGACGTACCGTACTGCTAAACAATAGATGTGATTAGAGATAGTTCCAGTACCCGATAGGAGAAATTCTAAGGATGGAGCGACAGAGGGCATCAACTGTAACATTCCAGAAAATGTACCTGTCTAGTGAAGAGTATATTAGGTTTTAAGAATATGTATTGGGGTACATAGGCATCCCAATGCCCAATATTGAGTAATATTGGGCATGTTAGAGAATACTGGCTTAAGGGTGTTAGCCAATTTCTATGTATTAACAAGTAAATTAAAATACACTTTGATGTTCAAATGCTCCAATACAAGCTTGTTTAGGAATTGTACCTGCAATGAAGACCCTAAGCTAAAAATTTTAATTTCATTGTTTACACATATTAGGTACGAGGCATCCAAGTGTCAAGCCTAGGTATCATAGCACATGATCGTTTAAAATGATCATGTAGATTAAGTAGTGCCCAAAGACATAGTGAGGATTCTTGGGACAAGAAGTGAACTTTCCAAGTGCAACTACAGAGTGCACGGATAGGAAAGTGCACAGAAACACATGTGCTACCGGCCGAGAGACCAAGCGACCAAGCCCAACCGATTCGGTTAGGGCTGTAAGGGGGCCGACACGCGTCAGGTCAAGCCACGTGAGGCCGAGCTTCCTAACCAATCCTAGGCTCTAACTAACTTACCTAACTAGCTAACTAACCTAGGACTAACTAAAATGAACTAACTAGTGTGCCCGAAATCCTAAGACCTAACCGGGTGACACTAGCCGAGTATCTAACTAAAGAAACATCCTAATACCTAACTTAGGATGGTCCAAAGGGGTTGGTTATTGTCCTAGTGACTTAGGGGTACTTTAGTAATTGCCATAGGTCACTTAATTAATTAAATTAGCAACTTAATTAATTAATTTAAATTCATGGTCAAACCCGAGACCCTTAGCAAATTTTCAGAATTTGGCTAAGTCAAATGCTCTTCTATTTTTAGTCAATTTAGGATGGGCGTTTTGGTAATTAGCTAATTGAATTATTTAATTAAGTTAATTAGACTAAGTTGAATTAGTCAATATTCAGTTCCTAAGACTTAGACTCAGGTTTATCCAGTAGAAACTCACGACTGAAAAACAGTGAGCAAATGTAAGAAAAACAGAAAAATACTCTCGGTTCTCCGTAGGCGATTTCAAGGCAATTCTTCAAGATTTTCGTGCAAAGAACAGGGTGATCTTCGTAGATTCAATTCTACAGTAAGGTATGTGTTTCTCTCTTGGATTCCTTTCCCCAAGAGGCTTTTCAAACGTTTTGAATTCAAGAAAACCGAAACTAGGGTTGTTCCTAATGAAATTGTCGAATGTTCATCTCCCTAGTTCTCCCTATTTCCGATTCTAGTAGTATGTATAGTGCACATCTCGAGCATGTTGTTGGTATGTGGTTCTAACTGATCATTATGTGTAGGTTTTTGTGATTTGATAATGTCGAATGAGACCTATAGGTTAGATCCGTATGATTAGAGTATCATTTACATGAGATAAGAAATGTTGTAATGTCTAATTCTGTTCGAGAAGATGAAATTGTTATAAGTCGTTTATGAAATTCAGTTTACTGTTGAAAGGAATGAAGGTTTTTAATTACTGTGTGTGTTTACAGTAGATATGTTTGTAAGTGTTTGGAATGCAATGTTTCCAAGAAGAAATAAGAATGAGAATCAAAGCTAGTTAATGAATCTTCAATGCCAAATCAACTTTATAGCTTGGCCAAACTAAGCACTTAATTGTTCTTATAAGCTAATCAAAGGTTAAAAGTTGGCTTGCTTAAAATGATGAGATTACTATAGTATATACATGAAGTTAATTGACTTGGGTAGTGATAATATCATGAAAAATGTTTAGTGAAAGTTTGGTTTATGCCAATAAATTGGCCAGCAATATTATTTCCAAAATATGTAATAGAATTGGCCAATGACTAAGTCATACCAATCTTATATGGACAATGTAAATTATGATGTTTCTTGTAAGTCCAAATACATGTTAAAGATTGACTTGACAAGATGTAACTGAATGAACTCATAACCTAGGGTATGCCAATGATTGGGACAAGCCCAACATACCCTATCTAAATAAACTTGTGAACATAGTAGCACATTGAATAGGTCCTTATAACTTTCATAAAGAATGGCACAAGACTACCAAATAACATTGAACAAGATAAGGTGAGTAATGAAATAACTAAAAGCTTATGAGTTATGAAATTGACCTAGAATGGGTGTTAAAGGAAGTGAGACAAGTCTCACTTGCACCTAAACAATTGTGTTAATGATACTCACATAAGAGGGTGTTAGAAATCGTGACACAAGTCTCATTCACACCATGATGATAATGTAAGATTTAAGTTCACATTCATCAAGTATAGAAAGGGATGACAAGTCATCCATTGAGCTAAGCATATCTCATACTAGAAGAAATCTTCCATAGTGTATGAGTCAACTCTAAAAGTTGTAAAGTATAATAAATTGAGATAAGCACCGATAGACTAGTAATGAGCTTGTGCAAGCACATGTAAGCCTCATGAGATGAGACTACCACCAAGGTGGATATGGCTCTCCAAATTCTGCTAGTCTTTGAACTATGTCGCCAGCATAGGTTACTAGCTAGTGGATCCACCTAAGAAAGCTAGGAAGTATTCGGTTTCACTTTGGCCTGTGAACCACCTCTTTTCAGTGTGGGGAAGACACTAAATTTCATGTTAGCTCACATGATCTATCTCGGTTAAATGCTAAAGATTTCTTTAAGAAAGAAAGAAAGAAAGAACTAGGAAGATGAGGGGTGTTCGAATAGGATGACCAAAGGGTGAGGTTATACTAAGTAATGATGTAAGTTATTCTTAGTCATTGCACAGAAAGATCACAATGGAAGTCTTAAAAGAATATCCTAAGTCAACCTAGCATGTTCAAAGTGAACATGAGATCAAAGAAGAAGAAATGTAAGTTCAAAGTGAACTAAGTAAGCAAAAGCATAAGAATATCAAATTATCAGTATTTGATAAGAATGAAGTTTTAACAGTTATTGGTTTATGCCAATAAAGGGAGCAAAACATAATGACTCATCAATTGGAGTATGAATATATGTCCCAGCATCTTTATATTATACAAATGATCAAATAATCGGCATAACCAATAAAGATTGGCTTATAAAGACTTCATGCCCAATTTAACAAGAATGGAAAGAACAACTTGTGAGTAGGGTAGTCAAATTATTTTCTTAGTCTTTTGGATTGCTTACTTGATTCATTGTAGCAATGAGATTACAATGAATCAATGAACTCGTAAGTAAAACATAGGATCAAAGGAGATCATTGAACTACACAACAAAAAGAAGAAATGTCTGAAAAATAAACTAAGTTTGGGAGAGGGAGCTCTCGGCCTAAGGGGAGCAAAAATATTAAATTTTGCTTGAGTTGTTCTAAAATTATGTTCATGATTCCAAGGTCTTCTGTTCATATAGAAAATAATTTGTGTGCTTTAAATGCATGAAAATATTTCATATTCATAGCATGATTCATAAATAACGAATTAGGAAAGTGAAGTGACTTCACTTTCCAAAAATGGCATGTTGCTATAGGAAGAACTTTTCTTGATCATGCATAGTCCTTATGTGTTTATGTGCATACACCCATACTTAGTACAAGTGTGTACTAACCCATATACAATTACTATTTTTATAGGTGCAGGTCCTTGAAGAAGATTGAAGATCAGTTGAAGCTGTTTAGACTAGTACCTCCAGACTTTGGTAGGTCCTCTTGACTTCGAGGATGCCTACGCTTTATTTTCTAGCTTTAGTAGATTAGACATAGCTAGTGGATGTTATCCCTAGCGTTTCCTTTCAAACATTTGTTCAAGCTTTTGTATTAAGGCCGATTTGGCAACTATTAATGATATTATGAATTCTTCATTTCAATTGTTCAATCAGTTAATAGATGGTTATTTATTTTGAGCTGTTAGGATATCACTCTTATGAAAGAATTATATGAAGTCTAAGTACACTTCAGTAAATTTAAAAAGTTTTAAATTTTTCGCTAAATTTAATTGTATGATTGTGATGAAAGCTAAGAAGAGGCTTGTCTGCGACCTCTGAGAGGTTAACGACGCCGGTCTCATCTAGGGTCTAGGACCCGGGTGTGACATTAACGGACCGTAGGTACATCGACAGACCGTCTTGTTTGTCCATCGATTGATTCAGAGAAGGTTCCATCCGAAGGAGAGGAAAATATTCTAAGTCTGGACAGACGGAGGAAGTTGACAGACCGTCGTTCAATAGGGTTCGTTGATCAATGCCGCATTTTTGGACAAACTTTTCTTATTTCAATTTATTTTAATTTAGGACAATGTTTTCTAAAAATAGGCTTTAAAACCTCATTTTTGGGGTTATACATTGTTATTATTGTTCTTGTTTTGTTTGGAGATTGGTTTTTACAAGCTTTGGTAATAATTTAGTTTCCATATTTGGTTTGAAGATTTATCTTGCAATTTCAAGTAGATTTTATGGGTTTATTCTTATTGTTAAAGTAAGTTCATGATTTCTTATTTAAAATTGAAGAATTGTGATATTGCTTGCATCGGAAACTAAATCCACAACTAGGGTTGTAGGAACTACGGGTGATTAACAAAGTAAACCTAGGAAATAAGCAATTCTCAAATAGGTTCTTGCATGTATTGATAATTCTTTCACTTAGAAGTCTTTTTAACGGTGGTCAACATTAGAACTAGTTATGTTGCTATTTTCCGGACCAAGGAGGTAGTAATAGGAAAAGAATTATCAACATAGATTTAGTGGGATACTATCTAATAGGCTAGTGTCGATTGGTGCGAAGTAATAACTAAGTCATACATCAATTATGATGTCTAATATGAAGTAAAGGTAAGGGTTAGAAGCTTATACACATGTAGCCGGACCATAGTACAGGGTGAAATTCTCTAGATGCTGGACCAAGAATTTAGAGATACATAACTTATCACTTTACATGCAAAACACTAGGGAAGAATTGCAATTGCTAGGGATACGACGTTATGAACATATGGGGACGACATATAGACTAGTTAGTCTCACAACTTGATAAAAACTCACATTTACTTTCGTTCACTTGTTAGCTTAGAAGTGTTTAAGAAACTTGTTTCACAAAAATCCCTCTTTTAATTACTTGTTTTTCGGAAAAACCTTGGCTAAATAGACATAAGTGTGTATTGAAGTTAAGTATAAACCATTTTCTTGTGGTATCGAACCCAACCTACAAGTTGAGTTCTTTACTTGATTACGACCGCTTACACTTCTTTAGGGAGGTGTAATTTGAGCGTATCATCATTCAACAATTAAGGAAATTCAAATAATGGTCTTGGAGAAGACCTATGGACTTACACACTAAAATCTTAAAAGCCTAATCGTGCAGTGCCTAGATAGCATCCCATACCACTACCTAAACTTCATAGAATTTCTCTAACACTAGTAGGTATCCCATATGATTAGAATAGGCAATAACCGACATATACCATACTATCTATGCATGGAATCCGGAGTCATGAAACCTACTGCGATGGAGGGTTGTTCTACTTCATAATGGTAGAACAAGGACACATCCCATGTAGGCACATGGTTAAGGAATATCAAGGGTTTCTTTGTTCTATTAGGACATCTTAGTAAGGGCAACTTCCCCAGCATACTCACCGGTGCTAACCTTTGTTCTTATATAATATTTCAATAAAGGAGCATATGAAGAGGTTCCATATCTAGTTAATAATCCAATCACATTACACCTTACCAAAGAGGGTCCACAAAGGCTACCTACAATGGCCAAGAGGATAGCTCAATGACTTTCCTACGTATGATTTCATGCCATTCCAGCCAATCAACCCTAAGTCCACCATTTACACAAGAAGGATACCATTACAACTTTCAACTTCAAGGATATCATAACCTCATCACACCCCGGAAATTCTATGACCTAGACTAGAGTTTAACATAATTGCTAATGATGATGTTAGACCTAAATAAGTTTATTAAACATGTCTAAGATATTTTAGAACCAAAACGCTAAGAAACGATCATGAAGTGTGGAAACTAGCAAAATTGAACTAGTGAACGTCCTTATGTTTTGGGAAGGTTTGAGAGTGTTGTATGAAGTCTAAAAATTGTAAAAGGGATTTAAATAGGTAAAATAATGTATATAGGATTAAAATATCCAGGTGCGACTCCCCAAGGATGGATCGAGGCGTCCACGAAGGGACCCCACTTTGGACCAAGCAAGCTGCCAAGAGGAAGAAGCTTTTGTGCTTAGAGGGAGCAAGTATGCGTCGCGTACTTGACACACACAAATCCAAAAGCTTTGTCTGCGACGCAAACACATTTCAGACTCTTCTATTTCAAAAAATATTTTTGAAATCTTGCGGAAACAGCTCCGCGACGCGGGCTTGTTCCCCGATGAAAAATCTAAAATTTAAATTCGAGTTTGACTTCATTAAATGGTCAACTAAAGTGAGGTGTATTTTGGGTATTTTAGGGGAGGTTTATATATTAATTTCCTTCAGTTTTCCCTCATAATTACTCACTCCAATCAAAACCCCAAAACAAATCCCAAAGCTCTCCCTTCTCTCTACATTTTATATCTACTCATCCTCCATTGAAGAAGCTTTGAAGGTTGAAGAAGAAGACCAAATTCTTCAAGTTTCTACTCAATTTCGTGGTGATTCATCTTTAAGGTATGGTTTTTTTCACTCTTGGGATTCTTTTCCCAAAGAGGTCCCTTCAAAAAGATGATTTATAAATCTCCCAAAACTACGGTTTTTCCTCTCACATGGGTCTTCTTTGAAAAATAAAATTATGAATCAATTGTGATGAATTATGATTAACTAATGTTGTTTAAGTATATATTGATGGTTTATTGATGATATTTTATGAGATTTCCCTAGACCCACGTCCTTCCCCAATTTCATGAGAACCTTGAATTGATATGGTGAATTGTGAAGATTATTAACATGTGGATTGACTACATTGTTGTTAATTATGCAATTGCTTCTAGAATTTACCTTGTTTATGTATTGGATATGTATCCTTGGTAATGGAAGTATGAAGGTTCTTGAAAGGGGCAATGAGGTAGAATGATTGGCTCTTCTTGGGTCCAATTATGAAGTAATGAATTAATTAAATAGTAATGTTCTATGTATAATGTGTGGTTGTGATGTTGATGTTAAGTATTCCTCATCCTTAACCCTAAGACATTGATTTAGACATGAGCTATGTAGTCATGTTATGATACGATTATTGTATGATTGAAATTAATTTCTTATGATTACGATAAAGTGTTAAGTGAAAGGTTTACTCACTTGTATGTGGTTTCTAAAGTGAAAGGATAGTTCTCACTCATGAATTCCTATGAGCTATTATGATAAGATGTTTACATAGGGGTCTAGAATAGACTAATGTGATCTTCTATGATGAGTATGATCATTACTAAAGGTAATAAATGCTTAGCACCGAAAGGGCATGTAAATGAGATGGAGGTCTCACGTTTATTATGTCAGACCTCCAACATGAGTTTCCTCCCATTAGTAAGTCCGGATTCCAAAGTTATGTGTTGTCTCATGAGATGGAAACCTTCACGTCTAGTAAGTCAAGGTTTCTAGAAACAATCTCCTTGACCCTTAAATATGTTCTCACGTAGTACTCCAGCTTAGTGGATCCACCTAGGTAGCTATGTACGAATGGTTATGTAACACCCTAAATCCAACTAAGGTGAACTAGAGCTTCATGATTTTCTTGAGTTAATTTTGTGTTAAAGTAAGTTATATTGATGTCCTTAGTCATTATGTGAAGTTTGGTTAAGTTTGGAGATCAAACGTTCAAGAACGTCCATGACGTTCGGAAGGTGTGTCTTAGAAACTGTTCATGTGTCTTGATGTGTTTGAGTGAGTTTTACGTGTTTGTTTTAATCAAAATTTGTGTGAGATGTTCCTAAGACCTAGAAATCTATGTTTAGAGGGTTAATGTTCAGGTACGACCCCATCTTGGACCCACAAGGGGCCCTAGAGAAGGGTCCAAGACTAGGACCCATGTCTGTGTTGGCAGTGTCAACCAACGAGCCCAAAGACGGCCAGTGGTCCAACCAACGGCCCGTCGACTTGGTAAGTCGATTGGACCTACAGGCCTGAATGTTTGGAGAGTCTCATACCCAACCTACAACCACCACCAATGGGCCGTTGATGGACAAACGGTCCGTTGGTTGGAGCGGTCTATGAGCTGCCAAAAAGCTGTGATTTTCCCTCTAATGACTTGGGGCATTTGGTAACATCCCAAGTCTTTTAAGAACCTTGGATGATATTTTTAACGTTTATTAGGTATATTAAATTGTTTCAAACCCTAATACCTAATCTTAGACATCCTTTCCTAAAACTCAAAAATCCTCTCTCTTAAAAGACTCTCTCAAGTCACCATGGAAGCTAGAAGTCAAGAAGAGCTAGGAGGGCTGTTGGTGGTTGTGTGCTTCATTAATATCAGTGGGTTTCTTCTATTTTTAGGTATGGTAGTCATCCTTGAACTCTCTTCCATTCAAGGAGCCCCTTTCTAGTGTATTTCAAAAAGAGTTTTCCAACCCTAACTTCTTCTATCTTTGATTCTAAGTATGGGGCCTGCATGAAAATGTTTCTAATGATTCAAATATGTTGTTTCTAATGTTAGTTGGTGATTTTAATGCTAAAACTTCAATGAAATCATGTTAAAGCTTTCTATAATATTTTGGCTTAAGAATTGGGTTGACTAAGCATGATATTGTAGTCTTTGAGATTATTGATATTGTTCTTTAGCTACTGCCCTATGGGATATATTATGATGAATTGTTGAAGGAATAATTATGAGTGATGAAAGATTGGATTAAAGGGTAAGTTGTTTATCTTGTTTTGCTTAAATTATGAAATGCTCTTGAGTAGTATGGTCCACCTTTGGTGGCGATGTTTACTTGGTATATATGTGAATGTGAAGCTACCTGTGAATTGTGAATGAGGCCTTGAAGGCATGTTATGTGAAGTGAGATGATAATGATGCTATTCTTGATAAATGTGCTATATGAAGATTCTTATGTGAAGTAGGCTAGATAGTATGCCTAAATGAATTACATGATTACATGAAGTATGTAAAAGTGTTTGATGTGATGAATGAAGGTCTAAGCATGTATATAATGAAATTTAAAGGAAATGATGCTTATGTGCAATGTTTGTTCACATGTACACACAAACTTGAATGAATGAATGAAGCTAAGTTAAGTAAAAATGGGATTTTTGGGGTGGAAACTCTTTGTGAGTTGAGATGAAGTGTTTAGTAGCAACCTCACTACATCCTAAGAGCTTTCTAAGATAGTTCGGAGGATGAATACCCTTCGTGAGTTGAGATGTGGTGTTCACTACTTATCCTTAACCTATAGTATTTAATGTTGAAAATCCGTGGGGAGTTATGCTTAGCACCGAGAGGATATGAAGAAGGGGTAATTACACTTCGTGAGTTGAGAAGTTGTAGTCCAATGTACCTCTTGACATGAGTACTCCTCGTTAGTAGAGAATGAGTTACTTAGTAGAAATCTCCTTATCCCTTAACTATGCGCCCACATAGGTGTAGCTATTGGGAAAGCCATGTAAAAGCTAAAAGTAAGACCTCACTCTAGGGAAGTGAGGAGAACCTCCCCCGATAAGAGAAGTATCGGGATTCTATTCTTAGCTCTCATGGTCTGTGTCAGTTAAGCTAACCCCCACAAAGTAATGAAAGTACTAAGTCTTCTAAAAGATTGTACTACTTAGGGTAGGTAGTGGAATGGGACGCTATCTATCCATTTCACTAGGTAGGCATTCCGAAAGGGAAGTCTTGGTGTGTCTTGTATGAATTGAATGAGCTAAGTCTTCTAAAAGAGTGTACTACTTGGGGTAAGTGGTGGAATGGGACACCATCTACTCAATGCACTAAGTAGGCATTCAGAAAGGGAAGTCTTGGTGTGTTGTTGAGTGTTCTTCTAATGTCTTGTCATTGAGTGGGGACTTGTTCTCCCGAGGCGAGTAAGCCTAGAAGGGGTAGTCTTGGGGATCACCTAGGTGTGTACTGAAGGAGGTGTAAGGGTGTTTCTTTCATGTCTTACCTTGGTGATTCCTAGGATAACCTTATCTAGGGAAGCTCCTACGGAAATGAGTTCACTTCCTCTTGGCAACACTTTGGGAGTTCACTGTTTTGGGATTAGAGTAGTTCACTGTAAAGTCAAAGATGGTTCACTGTAATTTTTGAAAGCTTACACTAAAATGGTCTTTTTTGTGAAAATCTTGGAAATGCTTATCTAAGTGTTAAATGATGATTCTTATGTTGTTTTACTTCCATATTCATGAATGTTTTATCATTTTGGCATGAAAACTTATTTTACTAAAATGTCTCTTTTTACATGTTTTTGCATATGACATACTTAGTACATTGTTTGTACTAACCATACTTTTCTATACTAGAAGACGAAGCTGGGAATCAAGTCTCTCAAGACAAAGTAAGTCCTCATATATCCGAGGGCATTGTCCTATTTTCTTAGTTTCTATCTTTAAGACTTAATTTGTATTTCTTTTAAATGTAAAGGAACGTGTCCCTAAGATTATTTATTTTATGTCTTTAAGTTGGCTGGTGAAGACGAGATTATTCCTTAGATTTTATGAATGATGTTCCTTTTATTAATTTATTTATGAATAGTTTTAAATTCCGCACTACTTTTCATGTCTTATGTAATGAATGATAGCTAAGGCTTGTACAAGATCTCCTAAAGGTCAAGTACGCCTTGTCCCGATCCAAGGGTTCTCCCTAACTTCTAGAGGGTACTGTCGTGTCGTGACATAGTTGGTATCAGAGCATAAGCTTATGGGAAATAGTTTAGGGTCTAAAAATCTAACAAGCCACGTCTATTAAAGTCTTGGTCATTGGTGTGAGTCGCGACACATCCATGGACAAGAGGCTATAGGACGATAGAGTTTCATTTTCTTCATTACTCTTGAATTGTGCCATAGAACTTAACTCTATAAGGTCTCTCTCTTATGTTCCCTTGTCCGGTGGTCTTCTAGGTGTGATTGCTTGGAATGGGAGATGTTTCTAAGTTTGAGGGAGAGAAATGTGAGGTTTGATTCTTATGATGGTGTTGTGGCTAGAAGAGTAGATATGAAGGTGGGTTTTGAAAATTGTGATTTGATGCCATTTAAGGCTATGTGTGATTGATGATATTGGGAGTATATTATGATGAGAAACATTATGGTGATGTAGTTCTAAGAATGGTAAGAGTTATAATGATTGAGTGAAGTGCCTTTTAGAGGAAATGAATTACCTTGTGATTATGTTCAATGGTAGTAGAAAGCTTTAAGGTGTAAATTTGAGGGATGTTGAGTGGATGTGGAGATTTTATAGGAGTAGAGAGAAACCCTATTGTGTGGTTAATGTTTCCTAGTTGTTCTTGTGATTTGGTTGAGATTCTTGTGTAGGTTTACTCTAAGGGGGAAATGTGGTATGATAACCTAGTGAGGAAGTTGTAGAGTTATGCTAGAAAAAATATGGAGTTTATATAGTAAGATTTTTGATTTCCAAATGAATCTACCCTAATTGGTGGAAAGGGAATGGAGGAGTTTTGTTCCATGAGATTGAGTTAAGCGGTGGCTAAGATTTGAATGAGGGGATGTTTAAGAAAGTTTTACTAGGCTTGAATCCTAGGAGGAGAGTGTTATGCTTGACTAGAAGAGTTGATGTTTAGTCTTGATGATCATGTGTTAAGAGTAGAATGAGTTCCTATCTTGTGAGAAGCATAATGGTTCTTTGAAGTATGAGACCTTGAAGATGGCTTTACCCTATGTGGGCGAGAATGAGTAAGTAGAAAGGTTGTTGATATCCTCATCTTTCCTTTTTGTTCTCATTCAAGCTTAAGACCAAATCCTTAGTAGTTTGGTAATGATTAGGAGTCTTTAATAATAGTATGAGTTGCATTTCTCCTTTTGTTATTAGTGTCTTGATGACAAAATGTTTGGGAGGCTCTTGAAGTCATCATAATGGCATGGGAACGATTGGTTGTCAACTTATGCTCTCTTGTTAAAGTGTAGCTAATGATAGTGCTTAAATGCTTCAAGGTTGTTTTGAATATGAAGTGTATGAATGAGTTAACATGTGTGGTGTATGAAGTTAGATGACTTTAGGTCTAATGTTAAACAAGCAAGTTAAAGCTAAGTTTTCACATGATGAATGCTAGGTAGGATTGCATGTAGTGTACTTAGTCCAAAAGAATCCTCAAGGGTCACTAAGTGGGAGTGGGAGTATGGGATGCCACTCTCACATTGCAGTTAATGTAACTTACCAAGTCTCTACGGAGTAAGTTAGTATGGTCTTGTCTCTCATATTAACATGTCATCTTGTTAAAGTTGCTTGAAAGGTGCATTATAGAATTTTTAAGAAAGTGACACACTGAAATTTTGTGTTCACTTAAAAGAAGTTCAAATTTTGACCAATTCCATCTTTCATGGATGTTGGCTTCAACGTGTATGAAAATTATATGTATAATCATGTTTAGTGTTGGAGAAGGTAGTTCCTCCATAAGTGAAGAAATGAAAGTGAGATTGAATTTGTGAAGTTTTGCGAAGTTGCCTATGTTACACAGTGATGCTCATTGTGAAAATCTTCACTTTTGAAAAAAAATTGCCTTGTCTTGAATTGTAGTAACAATGATTGTAAAAGTGTTATATATGAGCATGTTTACTGTTGGAGAAGATAGTTCCTCCATAAGTGAAGGGTAAGGGTGAATTTTTAAATGTGAAAGTTGTTACAAAGTGCTTGTGTTGCAAAGTGTTTGGAAATCTGAAATGGTGCTCCTTATTAGTTGGTGCCTTGAATATGAATTTTTTATCATGATTGTAATGTGTCATTTGTTTGTAATGGAGTCCTTGATGGTCTTAAAGTGTTTAGTTTCATTCGAGGACGAATGTTATTCCAAGTGGGGGAGAATGTTAATGAGCTAAGGTGAAGTAGATCTTCGTGAATGTTTCTTGAGTTAATTTTGTGTTAAGTTAGTTATATTGATGTCCGTAGGAAGTTTGTGAAGTTTGGTTAAGTTTGGAGATCAAACGTCCATGACGTTCGGAAGATGTGTCTTAGAAAGTGTTCATGAGTCATGATGTGTTTGAGTGAGTTTTACGTGTTCGTTTTAATCAAAATTCGTGTGAGATGTTCCTAAGACCTAGAATACTATGTTTATGGGTTGAGCGTCTGGGTAAGACCCCACCTAGGACCCACAAGGGTCCCTAGATAAGGGCCCAAGACTAGGACCCAAGACTGCCTTTGCAGTGTCTACCAACGAGACCAAACAACGGCCAGTGGTCCAACCAACGGCCCGTCGACTTGGACACTAGATAGGACCTACATTTCTGCATGTTTGGAGAGTCTCATACCCAACCAAAGACCACCACCAATGGGCCTTTGATGGACAAATGGTCCGTTGGTTGGAGCCGTCTGTGAGCTGCCAAAAAGCTGTCATTTTACCTGTAATGACTTAGGGTGTTTGGTAAATTCACCCCAAGTCTTTTAAGAACCTTGGATGATAATTTTAGGGTTTATTAAGTATACTAAAGTGTTTCAAATCCTAATACCTAATTTTATACCTGATTTCCTAAAACCCAAAACCCCTCTCTTTAAAACGACTCTCTCAAGTCACCATGGAAGCTAGAAGTCAACAAGAGCTAGGAGGGTTGTTGGTGGTCGTGTGCTTCATCAAAGTTAGTGGGTTTCTTCTATTTTGAGTTATGGTAGTCATCCTTGAACTCTCTTCCATTCAAGGAGCCCCTTTATAGTAGATTTCAAAAAGAGTTTTCCAACCCTAACTTCTTCTATGTTTGACTCTAAGTATGGGTCTTGCATGAAAACGTTTCTAATGATTCAAATATAATGTTTCTAATGTTATTTGGTGATTTTAATGCTAAAACTTCAATGAAATCATGTTAAAGCTTTCAATAAATTTTGGCTTAAGAAATGGGTTGAAGGAGCATATTTTAGTCTTTGAGCTTTGATTTTCTTTTATTGATATTATTTTTTAGCTATTGCCCTAAGGGCTATATTATGATGAATTGTTGAAGGAATAATTATGAGTTATTAAAGCTTGTATTAAAGGGTAAGTTGTTTATCTTGTTTATCTTAAATTATGAAATGCTCTTGAGTGTTATGGTCCACCTTTGGTGGCGATGTTTACTTGGTATATATGTGAATGTGAAGCTACTTGTGAATTGTGAATGAGGCCTTGAAGGCATGTTATGTGAAGTAAGATGAAAATGATGCTATTCTTGATAAATGTGCTATATGAAGCTTATTATGTGAAGTAGGCTAGAGAGTATGCCTAAATGAGTTACGTGATTACATGAAGTATGTTAAAGTGTGTGATGTGATGAATGAAGGTCTAAGCATGTATAGAATGAAATGTAAATGAAATGATGCTTATGTGCTAGGTGTGTTCACATTTACACACACACACTTGAATGAATGAATGAAGCTAAGTTTAGTAAAAAGGGGAGTTTTGGGGTGAACACTGTTCGTGAGTTGAAATGAAGTGTTTAGTAGCAACCTCACTACATTCAAGAGCTTTCTAAGATAGGTCGGAGGATGAATACCCTTCGTGAGTTGAGATGTGGTGTTCACTAGTTATCCTTAACCTATAGTATATAATGTGGAGAATTCGTGGGGAGTTATGCTTAGCAACGAGAGGATATGAAGAAGGGGTGGTTACACTTCGTGAGTTGAGAAGTTGTAGTCCAATGTACCTCTTGACATGAGTACTCCTCGTTAGTAGAAAATGAGTTACTTAGGAGCAATCTCTTTATCCCTTAACTATGCGCTCGTATAGGTGTAGCTATTGGGAAATCCATGTAAAAGCTAAAAGTAAGACCTCACTCTAGGAAAGTGAGGGGACCCTCCTCCGATGAGGGAAGTATCGGGATTCCATGTTTAGCTCTCATGGTCTATGTCGGTTAAGCTAACCCCCACAAAAGTAATGAAAGTACTATGTCTTCTAAAAGATTGTACTACTTAGGGTAGGTAGTGGAATGGGACGCTATCTATCCATTTCACTAGGTAGGCATTCCGAAAGGGAAGTCTTGGTGTGTCTTGTATGAATTTAATGAGCTAAGTCTTCTGAAAGAGTGTACTACTTAGTGTAGGTGGTGGAATGGGACACCATCTACTCAATGCACTAAGTAGGCATTCTGAAAGGGAAGTCTTGGTGTGTTGTTGAGTGTTCTTCTAATGTCTTGTCATTGTGTGGGACATGTTCTCCCGAGGCGAGTAAGCCTTGACGGGGTAGTCTTGGGGATCACCTAGGCGTATATTGAAGGAGGTGTATGTGCGTTTCCTTCATGTCTTACCTTTGTGAGTCCTAGGATAACCTTAGCTAGGGAAGCTCCAACGGAAATGAGTTCACTTCCTCTTGGCAACACTTTGGGAGTTCACTGTTTGGAATTAGAGTAGTTTACTGTAAAGTCGAAGATGGTTCACTGTAATTTTGGAAAGCTTACTGTAAAATGGTCCTTTTTGTGAAAATCTTGGAAATCCTTCTCTAAGTGTTAAATGATGATTCTTATGTTGTTTTACTTCCATATTCATGAATGTTTTATCATTTTAGCATGAATCTTATTTTACTAAAATGTCCCTTTTTACATGTTTTTGCAAATTCCATACTTAGTAAATTGTTTGTACTAACCCCATACTTTTCTATACTATATAAGAATAGGTTGGAGGCTTTTGAAGACTAGAAGGCGAAACTTGGGAATCTACTCTCTCAAGACAAAGTATGTCCTTATATATCCGAGGGCATAGTCCTATTTTCTTAGTTTCTATCTTTAAGACTTAATGTGTATTTCTTCTAAATGTAAAGGGCCATGTCCCTAAGATTATTTATGTCTTATCTTTAAGTTGGCTTGAGAAGACGAGATTATTCCTTAGCTTTTATGAAAGATGTTCCTTTTATTAATTTATTCGTGAAAAGTTTTAAATTTCATACTACTTTTCATGTCTTATGTAATGAATTATAGCTAAAGCTTCTACAAGACCTCCGAAAGATCAAGTACGCCTTGTCTTGATCCAAGGGTTCTCCCTAACTTCTAGGGGGTACTCTCGGGTCATGACATGTCATACCTTAGGCAAGTGATGACCCTCTCTTTTTGGTGTGGGAGTAGAACACCGGATTCCATGTAGCTCTCATGCTCTCATGTCGGTTATTGCACTTCTTTCCCTAATGTAAGGTAAATGAACAAGTAAAGTATGTGGACTCTTATTAGGGTTGTCTTAAAGGCTACTACATAGTGTGAGGGAGGGTATGGGACTTTTCCTATGCATTGCACATGTGGGATCCTAAGGGATGGTTCTAGTAGTGTTCTCTTATTATTATGATTATGATTATGATTTTGTTGATAATCTATGAGTAGTATTGACGTATGAAGCATGTTATGAAAATATGAGAATATGTTGTAAGTATGAAGTGGGTTACTTAATGTGATACTTAGCTTTGGATAAGGTTAAGGGGCTTTATCCTTGGCATTGCACAAGTTTTGCTTGGGTTGTTTACTTGGGTTGGTTGCTATTATGTTGAATTTACTTACTACGCTTATATATGTGCATGTTTAGTTAAATTTATAGAAAGAATGATTTTGACGAAAATATCCTTTTCTCATGCATGGACGATTTTTATTCATAGAAGTCATACTTAGTACATGTGGTTTGTACTAATCCATATTTTTTCCTTTTTTCCCAAACATTTTATGTTTGGGCCACTGAGGAGATTCATGGCTATTGAAGAAGGAGACTTGGATCTATCCTAAGTCAATTGGTGAGTCCTCATGAGTTCTGAGGATAGAGCCACTCATAAAGCCTTATTATCTTTGTCTATGTTTTGAGACAATTATTCTATTATCATGTTGAGACTTTCATGTAGCCTATATGGGCATATTGTAATAGACTAAGGGTTATGCCCAAACTATAGTGATTTACTCTTTAGATGGTTAAATGTGAGACAAACTACTAGACTATGTTGTTGTTAAATGTTAAGTGAGAAGCCTATGTAAGGTTCATAAGCGACGGTTCTATGTAAACCTCATATACGATGCGAGAAGTCTAAGTATACTTCGCTATATTGAAAAGTTTTAATTTTTCCGCATTTTCTTTACCTGTGAAATGTGATGACGAATGCTTATGGATTGTCTAAGTACTCTTCAAGGACAGATATGCCGATTTCGCCTAGGGGGTACTTTGGGTCGTAACACCTCCCGACTAGGTTGAAGGTTCCACATAATTGACCTTCTCACTATGTGCAAGGTCACATGTAAATCACACATACAAGACTAAGGAGCTTTAGCATACTAAGTCAAGAATACATGTTCACATTCAATAGGTATCATGTAAGGGACACAAAAGTCTACCAAAACAAGACACATCAATACTTCACTTTATCACATATAACATATAACTTAAGAAGCACATAGGGACAACCAAGTCAACTGTAAGATCCCGAAAATGACATAGGTGAACTAGAGCCTAACATGGTTTTAATGAGGGTATAAGGTCCTAAAATTGTTTATAATATGGTTATAAGTCAGTGTCTAAGAGTTAAGGTGAATCGGAAGTCAAACGTCAAGGGATGACTAGGTCACCTATGTGCCTTATATGTGTTTTTATGTGTTTATGTGTGATTCATGAGGTTATGAAGTCTCTAATATGAGTTATTATAGTGTACATGGGGAGTTTGTTGAGTTTCATAAAGTTTGGAGGTCAAACGCCCAAGAACGTCCATGACGTTCGAAAGGTTTGCCTTGAAAGGATCTTGTGTGTCTAAGCATGTTTCGTCGAGTTTTATGCGTTCGTTTTGGATGAATTTCATGTGAGAGGTTCTAAACTCATATACGATCATGTTTGGGTTGGAAATGTCCGGGAAAAAGTCTCCAAGGACCAACCAAGGGTCCTTGGGAAGGACCCTTTCCTTGAGCCAAGGCTGCCTAGATCAGGCCCCAATCGACTTAGGCAAACGACGGCTCGTGGGCCAGTTGATGCCCCATCGATGGGTGTCATGGGTCTATATTAGCCTAGGGAGATCAAGCTCCCAAATTCAAGTCTCGGAACTAAACGATGGATAGCCAGGATGGTTGGTTTGGCCAGTCATTGGTTACACTGTCAACTGCGCAACTTGCTGTAATGTCTAGGGGTGAATTGTTAAATTCATCCCACGTCCAAATAAGAGTTTGGGATGTTACTTAGGGGTATTTTTGGTATTTTAAACATCTATCTATGTCCTAAATACCTAGATGAATCATTCTTCAAAAATCAAAACCCAAATTCTCTTCGAAATTCTCTAGAACTCCATTGAAGCCAAAACTCAAGGAAGAGCTTGGATTGGAGATTTGAGTGGTGATTCTTCATCAATTTTGTCGATTAACATCATTGGGGTATGATTTTTTATCCTTGAAACTCTATTCATCAAGGAGCCTAAAATTCAAAGAGATTTCTAAAGTTTTCTAAATAAGAACTTGTCCAATTCTATGATATATCCATGGGTTCTTGCATTAAAGGTTTAAAAGCATTAAATATTGATTGAATTGTTGTTAATTAGATGATTTCAATACAATTAATGTAACACTTCGAAAATCCAATACGTGTATTAAAGCTTAACATAAGTGTCATGAGGTCTAGACACTGTTTTAAGAGTCATTTTAATGAATTTATGTAATTTAGGATGTTTAGAAACTAAAACGCCCAAGACCATCCACGACGTTCGGAAACTATCTCATGAAGGTACTAGCGTGCCTTAGCCTATTTGACTAGCTTTTAGGAGTCGAAAATTCATGAAATTTTGTGGAAGGGTGTATAACATGTTTTAAAGTTGATTCGTGTTCAAAAAGTCAGGGTATGACTCCCCAAGGACCAACCAAGGTCCCTTGAGGAGGACCCTAGCACATAGGAGGTAACACAGCCTGGGCAGTGTGCAACCACGATAGGGTTATCGACGATTCGTGTGTTGATCGAGAGGGCGTCGTTGCCAACCGTCGACCAACACTTAGAAAAATGGTTGGAGACCTCGCCTGCACAAGTCTCTGAAAAGAACCACGGATGTGCAGCACGGAAGAGGCCTGGTCCGTCGACTGACCCACGATCCGTCGATCGTGGTGTCATCGATGGCATTACATTTTTCTGCACGTTTTTAAGTTGGTCTTAACTAATTAATTAAGGGGTTAGGTCATTAGTTAGGGGTTTAAGGGAGCCTAATTAAGTCATTTAACCCCCCCCCCCAAATAAAGACCCAACCCCATTAGTTTAATGAGAACTCTCAAAACAAAACTGTCTTTCTTCTCTCTTCTTTCTCTCTCTATTGGAAGACACCATTGAAAACAAGATAGAGGGAGATTTTGGGGGCTGTAAGGGGGAGATTTCACCATCAATTTGTCATAAAACGTTATGTTATGGGATCTAATTCACCTTTGAGACCTCTTTCCTCAAAGGGTTCCTTCAAAGAAATTTCAAAGTTGAGTATTCAAGTGGGTTTCATCCAATCTCGAAATTAATGTTAAAAATTAATTTTTTAATGATTTATTTATGATTTTATGGATAGATTAAGATGTATTCTAACTTAATTATGATATATCTTGATGATTTGGTCTATTTTGTAGAGGAAGACCTTTACCCCTTAACCTTAGGTTATGATCTTGATGTGAATTAGGTTCTATTGATTCGATTGACTTGGTTATTGGTTGAATTACTACTAGATGATATTGTTATGCTAATCATGAATGAATTTGGATGAATTTTAGTCTTTCATGCTAGTTCTTGAGAGTGAGCTAGGTTATGATGAATTGACCTATGTATCTTTTCTTAAGCTTTGATCTAGTATTGAATTATGATGTAATAATTCTTAAAGCCTTGTGATCAAGTTGGTTGTTGAATTATGGTGATATTATGACCTAATTGGGTTGAACTTAGGGTTGATGGTAAGACTTTGATGATGAGTTATGAAGTAGACTTGGTAAGTCTAATGAACCCTATTCTTTACTCAAATTATGATTAATTATGATTAAGTCATGATGTGGTGTTGTAGTATGCCTTGTAATAGGATTGATAGGGTGGTATAATGTTGAATTAAAACGTCTTGAATATGCTTGTGAGATTGATTAAGATGTAAATCTATAAGGATGGTGATGACTACCAATGTGCCTTATCATGAATGAATATGTAAATGTGGTAACCTCACTTAATGAATTGTGATGAAAGGACTATACTCATGCAATTCTTATTGAGCTATGATGATAATGATTATACAAAGGGTAGACCCTATGACCTAAATTAAGCTATGATGATTAATAAAGACATTAAAGACATTTCAATAAAGGGACTTAGCTTAGCACCGAGTGAACTTGACAATGGGAGGTGATGACTTCCCAAAGATGAAGAGTCACCCTATAGTTCTATATGTGGTGTTGACTCCCCAAAGAGGGATACTCATCCAATGGATTCCCATGATAGGAGGCCCCAATTTCCAAGTGGTATGAATACGGATACACCTATCTCTTAGTTCTTGAACTATGTTGCCCCCATAGGAAGACTAGCTAGTGGATCCACCTAGAAAGCTACATTTATATTTGGTTTTACTTTGGCTGGTATACCACCTTCCATCGGTGTAAAGTTTTATAACACCGGATTCCACACTTAGCTCTCATGGTTTATGTCGGTTAAGGCAAGTGTTCCCTAAAACTAAAATGAAGTAATAAAGTATAAACAAACTAGGGTGACTTAAGAGGTTTGACTTAGCCTAGGTAGCGGTATGGGACTCTACCTATGCCTTGCACTAGTTTGCCTTGATGGAAGCTTTAGAAGGTTGATATTATGTATGTATATGATAATGATGTAAATGATGATGATATCTTGATTCTACAATGAAAATGATATTATATGATAATGGTTATCCTTATGAACGTGTATTTGGTCTATATTGTTAAAGTATGATGTTATGTATCCTTAAAGGTTATATTATGTGAAGTTGGACATTGGTTATGGTTTCTTGTTGGGTTACTTGATTGAGTAAAGTTATGGGGCTTTGCTTGGTCATTGAACTTGTTTACTTGATGAGGATGCATGAGTACTTGTCTAGCTTATTATGATATGATAAACTCTTATTCATGCTTGTGATGTAATAACTTGATGATAAGGTTGTTCTAGATTATGGGTTAAAGTATGATTAACAAGTATGTTGCTCACCTTGACTTGATACTTGTGTCTTGATGATTGGTATGGTTTGCTTGATTATGCATTAGACTTTCAAAAGACAAAGTAGCATAGTTTTTAATGAAATGTCCTTTTTAGCATGATTTGATCTTATATGTGCATATGATCTCATACTTAGTACAAGTGGCATAATAGCCCCATTTTCTCCTTTTTCCCCAACATTTTATGTTACGGTCGTTGAGGACTCTTTGTGACAACTTTGAAAAAGAGTTGGAGTTTCTCAATCATCCAAGTGGGTAGGTCCTCATTTTCCAAGGGCGATGCCAATATCGATCTTATGGATTTGTTTAACTTTTTAAGACTCTTATGTTCCTTCTATATTTATTTGAGTACGAATTGTATAAGCCTATATGTGGCTTATTTACCTTGATGTAGGGCTATGCCAAAATCGCTAATATTCTTAGATGGTTATGAGATGAGACAATCTTTAAGACTATGTTATATCTTCTATATATATATGTACATGCCATAAAAGTAGAAGACTATGTAATCTTCCTATAAGAAGGGTCTATTTATACTCGATTTGAATATATTATGTGTATGTAGAGCTCTATGTAAACCTCCAAGTAGAAGTAATGAAAAGTTTTAATTCTTCCATATTTTTGACCTATGAATGTAATGATGTAAGACTAAGAGGCTAGTCTTAGTCCTCAAAGAGGAAGACGACGCCGGTTACGTCTAGGGGGTAAACCCGGATGTGACAAACTTGGTATCAGAGCATGAGGTTGAATATCTTTTATGTTGATGTCTCTCTCAACCACGTCTATGTAGATTCATACTCATAATTGTGAAGCACGCCACACTTATGGATAGAAATCTATATGATGCTTAAGAAACTCTCTCATTCTTGGAAATCCAATATCGGGCCTCTAGAGTATACTTTTTGTGTGTTTTCACCTAAACCTTGTATTTTGGGTATAGGTAATGAATACTCGAAGGAATGCGGCACAAAGACTTGAGGAAGAGATTGACAATGCGGGAGGTCCTCCCCGTGGTGATCAAGTCCCTCCTCTTGAAGAAGATGCTAATGTTGACCAAGCTCCGGTCAATCCTCCACCTTTGACGGATGGTGAGATATGGGCTGCCCTCTTTGAATTTGCCCAAGACGTCATTACACAAGCCCAAGCTATGACGGCCTAAGCTAACCGGGAGGTTGTACCCTGACCAACTCAACAAATCACTACCATGGCATCCCGTCTAAGGGATTTCACTAGGATGAACCCTCCTACTTTCTATGGGTCCAAAGTTGAAGAAGACCCCCAAGAGTTTATTGATGAAGTCTACAAGATACTCTTTGCTATGGGGTTGTCTACTAGTGAGAAGGCCGAGTTAGCCACATACCAACTCAACAATGTGGCTCAAACTTGGTATGTTCAATGGAGGTACAATAGGCCTCTTAGGGGTGGACCGGTGACTTGGGATATCTTTAAGAAGTCTTTTCTTGATCGGTTATTTCCTAGGTTGATGAGGGAGGCCAAAGTGGTGGAGTAAATCAAACATTGTCAAGGAGGTATGAGGGCGCTTGAATACTTCTTGAAATTTACTAAATTGTCCAAGTATGCTCCTTTTTTGGTTTCCGATCCTAGGGATGAAATAAGCAGCTTTGTGACGGGGGTGTCAGAAGATTTTCAAGAGGAGTGTCATTCGGCTATGCTACATAACAACATGAACATTTCCCGTCTTATGGTGCATGCTAGACAAGTGGAGGAGGTAAGGTCTTGGAGAAAGAGTAGAGATGCTAAAAGGGCAAGATCATTTGATGGTGGTTCTTCTAAAGGTAGGCTTGAGATACAAGACAAGCCTAAGTTCAATAAGAGGTTATCTTAATCAAGTTCTATTCAGGTTCCCTAAGGCTCGTAATGATATGGTGTCAAAACCTAGAGTTCAAAAGGGAAGGAGTGGAAACTCACCAAATGAGAAGCCTACATGTGCCGAGTGTGGAAAGGGTCACTTTGATGAATGCTTGGTCAGAACGGGCAATTGTTTTAGTTGTGGCAAGAGTGTCCACAAGGTTAGGGATTGCCCTAATATGAAGGGTCAAGATAAGGGAGGTCAAGCTCAAGCAAGTGGTTCTAGTGATGTTCCTAAGAAGAACCGCGTCAATGCTCTCCGCACTAGGGGTGAGCAAGAGACCTCTCCCGATGTGGTGACCGGTATGTTGAAAGTCTTTTCTATTGATGTGTATGCTTTAATTGATCCCGGTGTTACTTTGTCCTTTGTTACCCCTTTAGTAGCTAAAAATTTGATATTTTACCCGTTATCTTTCATGAATCCTTCATAGTGTCTACCCTGGTCGGTGAGTCGGTTGTTGCAAAGAGGGTATATAGAAATTGTCCTATCATGTTTCCCAATAGAGTTTCTCATGTTGATCTAGTAGAACTAGATATGCTTGATTTCGATATCATTTTGGGTATGGATTGGTTGCATGCTTGCTTTGCCTGTATTGATTGTAGGACAAGGGTGGTGAAGTTTAACTTTCCAAATGAACCCGTTGTAGAGTGGAAAGGGAGAAATTCTATTCCTGAGGTCGTATCATTTCTTATCTAAAAAAAATCAAAATAATCTCAAAAAGGTTGTTTATATCACATAGTAAGAGTCCAAGATTTAGACTACGAAATTCCTCCCATTGAGCCGGTCCCCGTAGTGAGTGAATTTTTGGAGGTCTTCCCTAATGATCTTCCCGGTATTCCTCCCAAACGAGAAATTGATTTTGGTATTGATTTGCTACCGGATACAAATCTCATTTCAATTTCTCCTTAGCGGATGGCTCCTGCGGAATTGAAGGAGTTGAAGGCTCAACTCAAAGATTTTCTAGACAAGGGCTTCATAAGACCTAGTATTTTTCCATGGGGTTCTCCAGTTTTATTTGTGAAGAATAAAGATGGGTCCTTAAGAATGTGCATTGATTATCCTCAACTCAATAAAGTCACTATGAAGAACAAGTATCCTCTCCCTCAGATTGACGACTTGTTTGATCAACTCCAAGGGCCAAACTACTTCTCTAAGATTTACTTGAGATCGGGGTATCACCAACATAGGGTGAGAGGTGAGGATGTACCAAAGACGACATTTCGGACAAGATATGGTCACTATGAGTTCCTAGTTATGTCATTTGGTCTCACTTATGCTCCAGTGGAATTTATGGACCTAATGAATGAGGTGTTTCAAAGTTACATAGATTCATTTGTCATTGTCTTCATTGACGACATATTGGTATATTCGAAGAATGAGGGTGATCACATGAATCATTTGAGGGTGGTGTTGCAAGTACTTAAAGAACATCAATTGTTGCAAAGTATAGCAAATGTGAGTTTTGGTTGAGGTCGGTGGCATTTCTTTTTCATATCATCTCTAGTGAAGGAGTTGAGGTTGATCCAAGGAAAACGAAGGCAGTGAGAAGTTCTCCTAGACCATTGACTCCAACCGACATTAGGAGTTTCTTTGGTCTAGCGGGTAATTATCGAAGGTTTGTGGATGGTTTTGCATCCATTGCATCTCCTTTTACTACTTTGACCCAAAAGAGTAAGAAGTTTGAGTGGTCGGAAGCATGTGAAAAGAGCTTCCAAATCTTGAAAGATAGGCTTACTTCCGCTCTGATGTTGACTTTACCGGAGGGTATAAAGGGCTTCGTTGTGTATTGGGACGCATCCCGAGTGGGTTTGGGGTGTGTGCTTATGCAACATGGGAAAGTAATTGCCTATCCTTGTAGACAACTTAAGGTGCATGACAAGAATTATCCCACTCATGATCTTGAGTTAGCGACTGTAGTATATGCCTTGAAAATATGGAGGCATTACTTGTATGGTGTTCATGTTGATGTGTTTACCGATCATAAGAGTCTCCAATATGTGTTTACCCAAAAGGAGTTGAATCTCCAACAAAGAAGGTGGTCAGAGTTGTTGAAAGATTACCATATGAGTGTTCTCTACCATCCCGGCAAGGCCAATGTGGTTGCGGATGCTCTATGTCGTATGACCATGGGAAGTGTGTCTCATGTGGAGGAAGCCAAGAAATACTTAGTGAAAGATGTTCATAGGTTGGCTAGATTGGGGTTTAGATTAGAAGATTCTCCAAATGGTAGATTCATGGTTCATCATAACTCCGAGTCATCCTTAGTTGTTGAGGTGAAGTCCAAACAACACCTTGATCAACCATTGATGGAGTTGAAATAATAGGTTCTTGGTAAGTTTAATTAGTCTTTCTCCTTAGGGGGGATGGTGTTTAGAGGTATCAAGGAAGGTTGTGTGTTCCCAATGTCGATGATTTGAGGAATCAGATTCTTGAGGAAGCTCATGGGTTCCGTTATTCCATTCATCCGGGGTCAACAAAGATGTATCATGACCTTAGGGAAGTGTATTGGTGGGAAGGCTTTAAAAAGGACATAGCGGAGTCTGTTGCTAAGTGTCCAAATTGCCAACAAGTGAAAGCCGAACATCAAAAGACGTGTGGCTTACTATAAGAAATCCAAATTCCTACTTGGAAGTGGGAATACATCAATATGGATTTTGTGGTAGGCTTTCCTAAGACTCAAAAACAATATGATTCCATATGGGTGGTGGTGGATAGGTTGACCAAGTCCGCTCATTTTCTTCCCGTCATGTCTACTTATTCTGTGGAGGATTATGCAAAGATCTTCCTATATGAGATTGTTAGGCGCCATGGTATTTCGTTATCCATCATATCGGATAGGGGTGCACAATTCACGTCTAGGTTTTGGAGGTCATTTCAAGAAGTTTTGGGTACTAAGGTGAAGTTGAGTACCGTCTTTCATCCCCAAATGGATGGTCAAGCGGAACGTACTATTCAAACCCTTGAGGATATGCCTTGAGCTTGTATTATTGACTTCAAGGGATGTTTTTATAAGCACTTGCCTTTGGTGGAGTTTGCTTACAAGAATAGTTTCCATTCATCCATTTCCATGGCTCCTTATGAAGCGTTATATGGTAGGAGGTGTAGATCTCATATTGGGTGGTTTGAAATTGGTGAGTCTTCGATTCTTGGTCCCAATTTGATTTATAAGACTTTGGAGAAAGTTCATATTATAAAAAAATCGCTTGCAAACGGCCTATATAGTTGGCAAACGTCTTATGCCAATCATAGGAGGAGGGATCTAGAGTTTGAAGAAAGTGATAAGGTGCACTTGAAAATTTCACCTATGAAGGGGGTGTTTAGATTTTGCAAGAAGGGGAAGTCAAGTCCTCGTTATGTGGGTCCCTATGAAATCTTTCAAAGGGTTGGTAAGGTTGCCTATGAATTTAAACTCCCTAGTGAATTGGCTTCGGTTCATCCGGTTTTCCATGTTTCTATGTTGACGAAGTGTATCGGTGATCCCGAGTCCATCTTCCTATTGAGGGTCTTTGTGTCAAGGATAACCTCTCTTATGAGGAGGTCCCGGTTCAAATTCTTGAGAGGCAAGTAAAGAGGTTGTGAAACAAAGAGGTGGTTTCCGTAAAGGTGTTATGGAAAAATCACTTAGTTGAGGGGGCAATATGGGAGGCCGAGGCCTAAATGAAGTCCCGTTACCCTCATCTATTTGATAACTAAGGTTAGTTACTTTTATTAATAATGAAAATAATGACTAGAAATTGAAGTTTCTTGATTTTTGGTGTAGTCTTGCAAAATGTGCATTTTTGAATACCCTTACAGCGAATGATGCATTAAACATGAAATTTGCTCTTTGGCTTGTTTGGGTTATGTTGTGCATTTTTATGGTGAGTCTTTAAGAAATGATATGTAGCATGTTTAGGTTGAACTCATTTGTGAGAACGAAATTCCTCGAAATGTGATGTTTGAGCCTATCGTGTGGTAATTGAAGTTTTGAAATTGCCTTATTGAAATGGTATGATTCGTTTGTTTTGTATTGTTGATTGGTTGGGCTGCAGTCTTGAGTCTATTCATTCCTTCAAAAGAATTTTAGTGTCATTCGGGGACGAATATTCCTAGGGGGGGGGATAATGTCACACCTCGAAAATCCAAGACGTATCTTCAAGACTAACATAAGGGACATGAGGTCTAGACACTGTTTTAAGAGTCATTTGAATGAATTTATGTCATTTAGGAAGTTTAGAAACCAAAACGCCCAAGAACGTCCACGACGTTCGGAAACTAGCTCATGAAGGTACTAGACTGCCTTAGCCTATTGACTAGCTTTTAGGAGTCGGAAATTCATGAAATTTGGTGGAAGGGTGTATAACATGTGTTAAAGTTTATTCTTGGTCAAAACATCCGGGTACGACTTCCCAAGGACTAACCAAGGGCCCTTGAAGAGGACACTAGAACGTAGGAGGCAACACTGCCTGGGCAGTGTGCAACCACGAGAGGGCCATCGACGATTCGTGTGTTGATCGACGGGACGTAGTTGCCAACCGTCAACCAACACTTAGAAAAATGGTTGGAGCCCTCGCCTGCACAAGTCTCTGACAAGAACCATGTATGTGCAGCACGGAGGAGGCTTGTTCCGTCGATTGACCCATTGATCCGTAAATCATGATATCGTCGATGACACTGCATTTTTCTACACGTTTTTAAGTTGGTCTTAACTAATTAATTAAGGGATTAGGTCATTAGTTAGGGGTTTAAAGGATCCTAATTAAGTCATTTAACCCCCCATATAACGACCCCAACCCCACACTACACCATTTTAGACCTACGGCCACACAAATTCTGGACAACGCTTTTAAAGTGTTGCCTAAGATACTTTTGGGAACACTTTTAAAGTGTAGCCCAAGTTTTTAACTTTTAGCTACAATAACATTGACAACACTTATAAAGTGTACTCTTTAATGGTATCAACAACACTTTGTAAGGGTTGTTACAATATAATATAATTGGCAACATTTATTTACATATATGACCACACTTTTAAAATGTCCTTGTAATCATTTAAATTTATTAAATATAAATTTATAAAATAATTCGGATTATATTAAATTCATAAATATATTAATCCAAATAAATATTATGGATTGATATACTTGAGTTAAATATTTAAGTCCAACAAATATGGACTTAATTAAAATCCAAATTAATTGATTTGGGCTACAATTTGTTGAGCCCAATTCCACCTCATTCTAGAGGCCCATCTTGGCGCCACGTGTGCAAATGATGTGGCATGCCAAGTCAAATAAGAAACCAATAGAATCATGACATATGTCAAAGATGACAAGCCCGCTCCATAAAGCCCATATGCCATGTCACTTAAATCTGATTGGCCGAACGGAATCCTATTCCAATCGCAACTCCTCTATTCTAAAACTATAAATAGGGGTCCTCATAATTTAGAAAAGAGACAGAAAATTCTAAACAAGAAGCTAGAGAAAATCCGTGGTACAAACGCCATTTAATTCTCTACAAAGCTACAAGTTTAAGAATTCAAGCATTCAAGTTCAAGAACGATCAAGATCAAGACCATCGAATTCAAGAACAAGCTCGAAGCCCTTGAATTCAAATAAAAGTCAGGATCAAGATAAAGTTCAAGTTCAAATTCGTTAGAGATTCAAGAACAAGCTTTAAAGCCCTTGAATTTATATATTGAAAAGGCGAATTCAGAGGAATTATAGAGATTGTAACACTCGCACTTGAAATAATAAAACGATTGTTGCTATAATCTTCCGTTCTTGATTATTGTTTTCTCGACGTGAATTTTATTGTCTACAAATTCTGGCACGCCCAGTGGGACAATCTCTACCTCTCATCTCAACTTTTCAAACGTCAAAGAATATTGAGATGACTTCCATGAACAACAACTCTCGATCAACCGCCTCTAAGTCCACTAGCTCCAAGTTCTCTACTGAAGTTGAAGACATCCTTGGTGTTACCTTTGGAAGTTTTGGAGCTGTTACGAGAAGCAAGGCTGCTACACTAGGACAACAAATGCTTCAAGTGTCGTCTGCATCAACTCCTGTTTTTGGGTCTTCGACGCCAAAAGGAGCAAATTCCTCCACAAATGCTCTAGAAGGAGGAAGTAGTGTTGCTGAAAAGATCAAGAAGACATTGGCTCTACTTGAGCAATCTGGTTCCAAGAACTCTACCACAAAGGAGAACTGTGATTCAACTTATGAATCATCTCCACGTATATCGTGTAACGTGAGTCCACTGGAAATTAACTTACGCGATAATCCATGTTACTCTCCTGCATCTCCGATGATCATGCAAACGATGGTGACTGCTGCTTCCTCTCCTGAGGAACAACTCGCAAATCTGACGAAGTTGGTTGAAGGATTGAAGAAGCATGTACAACACCAAGAGTCTCGAATTGATAAGTTGATGGACAGGATAGAGGGACTCTTAGATGGAGATGCGAGCCATGCACCTGGAAAGGGTATTGAAGTTCAAGAAATCGAAGATCCTGCTAAGAAAGCCCCGTTTGTTAAAGAGATTCCAGTTTCTTTTGAAGGAATGATCCCACTCGATCGCTTGAAGGAGTTTATTGAAGGCACTATCAAAGATAAGTATGAAGTCTCCACCAAGTCTTCTCATATGTATGCTAAGCCATACACTGCTAGGATTGATAACTTTAAAATGCCTGCTGGTTATCAACCTCCAAAGTTTCAACAATTTGAGGGAAAAGGAAATCCGAAACAACATGTCGCGCACTTCGTGGAGACATGTAATAATGCTGGAACATATGGAGACTATCTTGTCAAACAGTTTGTCCGCTCTCTAAAAGAAAATGCCTTTGATTGGTACACAGATCTCGAACCTAACTCTATTGATAGTTAGGAGCAACTAGAACACGAGTTTCTTAATCGCTTCTATAGCACAAGGCGCACGGTGAGCATGGTAGAACTCACGAATACTCGCCAAAGGAAGGATGAACCGGTTATAGATTTCATAAATCGATGGAGGAACGCAAGCCTAAATTGCAAGGATAGGCTTAGTGAAGCTTCTGCAATCGAAATGTGTATTCAAGGAATGCACTGGGAGCTACTTTACATCTTGCAAGGAATAAAACCAAAATCCTTCGAAGATTTAGCTACTCGCGCTCATGATATGGAGTTGAGCATGTCCTCTGCCGGAAAAGATATGACTATTGTCCATGATCCTCGCAAAGGAAGGGACAAGCAGGAACCAAAGAGATGGAGCAAGTTTCTGCCCAGAAATGACAACAAAGAATCCATGAGTGTAAATGTGTCGCCCGCAAAGTTCACCACGAATGAGGGCGTAAAACAAAATGTGAGAACGACTTTTCAAGCACGTTCAAATCAAAAGTCGACACTGAGGGAGATGCAAGGCAAAAAGTATCCCTTCTTGGATTCTGACGTTTCTGAAATTTTTGATGAATTGGTTGAGTTAAAGCTCATTGACTTGCCAGAGATGAAGCGACCCAATGAAGCTGGAAAAACTGATGACCCAAATTATTGCAAGTATCATAGACTTGTGAGTCATCCTCTTGAAAAATGTTTTGTCTTTAAGGACAGAGTGATGCGATTGGTTAACGAAAATAAAATTATCCTTGATGATGAGAAGGCTAGTTCTAACCAGATATCTATCACGTTTGGGTCACTTGATCCGGTCCAAATATATGTCTCTGAAAAGCATGAAGAAGAGTCAGTAGACCAGGAAGTTGACATAGATGGTGATGAGGGTTGGATTCTTGTAACTAGGCGAAGACGCAACAAGTCAAGCCTACAAAAAGAATTATCCGAGCAACCGATTAAAGGAAAAATGGTGAAGAAATCAGAGAAGCAAAAATCAATCAAGCGCCCCAAAAGGGCAAAGGTTGAAGTGCATCACTACCAAAAACCTCGACGTCTTGTGACTCTAGAGGAATTCTTGCCAAGCTCGTTCGACACAAAGTCTACTCAAGGCAATGTCGAGGCATCATGTTTCAATGCGGATAAAGAAGAAACAATGAAGGTGCCTCCTACTGTAAAAGAAGGAACAACGAGTGAATCCTCACCAAAAGTGTCTCCTAGGGAAGAAGAAAAAGAAACAAGGGAAATCTCAGCAATGATGTCTTTTTCATCTTCTGAAAAATCTATTGAACTTTCTTCCCAAGAAGCACATGTTTGTGATACTAAAATCACATTTACAGATAACGATCTTCTATTTGGTGAAACACTGAACAACCGTCCTTTGTATATGGTGGGTCATGTGCTAGAGAAGAACATAAATAGAATCTTAATAGATGAAGGATCTGGAGTCAACATTTTGCCTATTCACACATTGAAGGAACTTGGCATCACGACTGGGGAACTTAGTGAAAGTCGTCTGTTGATACAAGGATTTAATCAAGGCGGGCAGAGGTCCATAGGCTCTATTAAATTAGAGATCCACATGGAAGATTTGCGATCAAGCGCATGGATGCATGTGATTGACGCAAAGACATCATACAATATATTACTTGGCAGGCCTTGGGTACATGAGAATAAAATTGTCTCATCTTCGTACTATCAATGTTTGAAATATCTTGAAGAGGGAATTGAAAGAAAGATAGTTGCAGATGATAATCCTTTCACCGAAGTTGAGACACACTTTGCGGATGCGAAATTCTATTTGAGAAGTTATGTTGTTAAAGGGGTCAAATCCAACGACGTCAAATCAATCAAGATTGATAAGATCATAAGCAAAAGAATTGATGCAGCCGTCGAAAAGGTGAAAATTGACACTAAAGACTCTTGTCCCATTCTTAATGAAGGGAAGATCATGTCTTCAAAGAAGAAGCTGACTTCTAGGCTTTGCTATGTTCCAAAAGCAAAGAAAGAACAAGATCAACCATCTAACCTTAAAGAAAATGCATTGAGAGGGCTAACTCTTCCTATCAGACGGATTGATGCAATAAACTTGTCTTCAAAGTTACCAGAAAAGTCAGCCGCTCAAGATCAAGTGCGAGATATGGCTCTCCCTACAAAACGCACAAGAGAAGGTTTTGATCCCAATGCTTACAAGTTATTTGTGAAGGCAGGATACAACCCTAGTGATCCATCAGCGCTAGGGAAACTTCCATCAGAAGATACAACTAGGAAAGCGCGTGAAGGCCTAGGTTATAGCCAACCGCCGCCAATTCGCATTTCCATAAGAAGGGCCAGCAATAATCATATAACTTTTGAAGATGACGTCACTGCTCTCAATAAAAGGCCTTCCGTATTTAATCGACTTGGGGAAGCGACTGCAAGAATTTCTGTGTTTGAGAGGTTAGGTCCTGTGAAGAAGAATAACAAGAACTTGAGAAGTTATTTAAAAGTTACAACGCCTACTTCACATTTGATTCGAAAGGATTTCAGAAGTTTGATTCCTTCTAGGATGAGGCGACGAGTGGAACTTGTGGTTTCCTGTAAAGAGGAACTCAAAGCAAAGGTTCATACTGTGGTTTACACCAAAGAGCGCGAGGAAGATGAAGAAAGTGTAGGTTCCTCAAATTATGTTACAATCCAAAATGAGTACGATTCTTTGCCTCAAAAGAAGATTGAGGAAGAGGTAGAAGATATTGTCTCGTGTTGTCATATATCTGTCAATGACAATGATCCTGTGGAAGAGGAAGATGCTAAAGATGCTCCACCAGAACTTGAAGAAGGAGTAAAGACCACAATAGATCCTTTGAAGAAAGTTAACCTTGGCACTGATGAAGACCCAAAGCCAACTTACTTGAGTGCATTTCTAGAAATTGATGAAGAAGTCGCTTACATGAATATGCTCAAAGAATATAGAGATGTCTTCGCTTGGAGTTATAAAGAAATGCCTGGATTGAATCCTAGAGTAGCGGTCCATCAATTGGCAGTCAAAAATGGTTCTCGTCCTGTTAAACAAGCTCAAAGACGTTTTAGACCAGACTTGATTCCGTTGATAGAAAATGAAGTTAACAAACTCATTGAGGCAGGTTTTATTCGTGAGGTCAAATATCCTACATGGATTTCAAGTATTGTTCCTGTGAGGAAGAAGAATGGTCAAATTCGAGTTTGCGTTGACTTTAGAGATCTCAATAATGCATGCCCTAAAGATGAGTTTCCTCTTCCCATTCCAGAGTTGATGATTGATGCCACCACTGGTTATGAGGCAATGTCGTTCATGGATGGTTCTTCTGGATATAATCAAATCCGCATGTCACCAAAAGATGAAGAACTCACTGCATTTCGCAAGCCAAAAGGTATTTATTGCTACAAAGTGATGCCATTTGGTTTAAAGAATGCTGGTGCCACATATCAAAGGGCTATGCAAAATATCTTTGATGACTTGCTCCATAAAAATGTTGAATGTTATGTTGATGATTTGGTAGTAAAGTCGAGGAAGAGGGGTGATCATTTGAAAGACTTAAGGATGGTGTTTGAGTTACTCCGAAGATATCAACTAAGGATGAATCCATTGAAATGTGCCTTCGGAGTTACTTCCGGCAAGTTCCTTGGCTTTGTTGTGAGACATCGAGGAATTGAAATTGATCAAGCCAAAGTCGATGCAATATCAAAGATGCCTGAACCTCAAGATATTCATGAGTTAAAAAGTCTCCAAGGAAAGTTAGCCTACTTGAGAAGGTTCATCTCAAATCTAGCGGGGAGATGTCAACCATTCAGTCATCTCATGAAGAAAGGTGCTCCTTTTAATTGGGACCAAACATGTAGCGATGCCTTTAAAAGTATCAAATCGTATCTAGCGAAACCTCCGGTTTTGGCAGCCCCTATACCTGGAAAACCATTGATACTCTACATTGCAGCACAAGAAAGGTCTGTAGGAGCCCTGTTAGCTCAAGAGAATAGTGAAGGCAAAGAAAATGCTCTTTATTACTTAAGTAGAACGATGACTCCAACTGAGCTAAATTATTCGCCAATTGAAAAGTTATGCTTGGCACTGGTCTTCTCAATTCAAAAGATGAAGCATTATTTTCAAGCTCATGTTGTCCGCCTTATTTCTAGAGCAAATCCCATCAAGTTTGTTATGTCAAAACCTGTCCTTAGTGACCGACTAGCAAGATGGTACCTCCAATTCCAACAATTTGAGATTGTGTACATTCCTCAAAAATCCGTGAAGGGACAAGCACTAGCGGATTTCTTAGCAGACCATCCTATACCAAATGATTGGGAGTTAACTGATGAGTTTCCTGATGAAGATGCGATGTTAATTGAAGTTCAACCTCCTTGGAAAATGTACTTTGACGGGGCTGCACATCGCGGCGAGCTGGTGCTGGCGTGGTGTTCATCACTTCACAAGAAGAGATTACCATTCTCTTTTACTCTAAAACAATGTTGCTCCAATAATGTCGCCGAATACCAAGCACTGATACTTGGACTTGAAATGGCCGTTGACATGAAACAATTACATTTACAGGTCTTTGGTGACTCTCAATTGGTGATTAATCAACTCTTGGGAAGTTATGAGGTAAAAAAGCCTGAATTGCACCCTATCATGATTATGCTCAAAAGTTGATAGGATGGCTTGGAGATGTAACCCTTCAACATGTGCGTAGAACAGAGAATAAGAAAGCTGATGCATTGGCTACTCTAGCTTCAACGCTAACCCTTCCTGATCAAACGCAAGTAACTGTCTGTCAAAAATGGATAGTACCACCGTCAAATGAGGAAGAATATATTGAAAATGAGCTTGATCATATCGTCGCCATTGTTGAAGCCGCGAAGGAAGATTGGAGACAACCCATCATTGACTACCTGTGTTATGGGATACTTCCAAAAAATCCAAGAAGAAGAACTGACATACGTCGTCGTGCACCTCGTTTCCTTTACTACAAGGACACATTATATAGGCGATCATTTGAGAGTGTGTTATTACGATGTTTGGGAGAGGAAGAAGCGATTCAAGCTCTACAAGAAGCACACTCAGGAGTATGTGGATCACATCAATCTGGATCAAAACTTCACTTTCACATAAAGAGGATGGGGTATTACTGGCCAACCATGGTGAAAGATTGCTTATATTACGCCAGGAGGTGCGATGCTTGTCAATTTCATGCGAATTTCATTCATCAGCCACCCGAAGTATTGCACCCAACCATCGCATCTTGGCCATTTGACGCTTGGGGACTGGATGTTATAGGACCATTACCAAAGTCTTCTGGTGGACACTTGTACATCTTGGCTGCAACTGATTACTTTTCAAAATGGGCTGAAGTTGTCGCTCTTAAAGAGGTGAAGAAAGAGAATGTTGCAAATTTTATCCGAGTAAATATTATCTATCGCTCTGGCATCCCTCGCTATATAATAACGGACAATGGCAAACCATTTGATAACAAGTTAATGAACAAGATTTGTGATCTTTTTGACTTTAAGTAGCGTAAATCTTCTATGTACCATGCTGCCGCTAATGGTCTTGCTGAAGCATTCAATAAGACTCTATGCAACCTGCTCAAGAAAGTTGTCTCCAAATCCAAACGGGATTGGCATGAACGAATGGAAGAAGCTTTGTGGGCATATAGTACAACATATCGCACGCCAACTCAAGCAACACCATATTCACTTGCTTTTGGAGTTGAAGCAGTCCTGCCACTCGAACGTCAAATACCCTCCTTAAGACTTGCTATTCAAGAAGGACTCACTGAGGAGAAAAATGCTCGATTGCGTCTTGCTGAGTTAGAAGCACTTGATGAAAAGAGGTTAGAAGCCCAACAAAACCTTGAATGTTATCAAGCTCGTCTATCTCGTGCTTTTAATAAGAAGGTTCGCTTGAGGTGCTTTCAAGTTGGAGACCAAGTTCTCGCAGTAAGAAGACCCATCATTACTTCGCACAAGTCTGGGGGCAAATTTACCTCAAAGTGGGATGGACCATATGTCGTACATGAAGCATATTCAAATGGTGCTTACAAGCTTGTTGATGCTGATGGCTTAAGGATTGGTCCTATTAATGCCAAATTCCTAGAGAGTTACTATCCTTGAAGTAAGATGATTCTCCTTAAGGTACGAGCCTAAACTGCATGTCACTCCTGGCCCGCAAGAGTATAAACTGTGTACGGCACACACACACACAAAAAAAAAATAAAAATAAAACTCAATCCCCAAAACTACGTTGTGACTTGATCCTCTTTATTGAGGTACGTAGGTGCTTAGAACCATATTCTAAGTTCAGTTGCATGAGTGTAAAAAAATGTTCCCACTTGATCTATTGCATGAAAGTCAAAGCGATATATATTTTATTTTATCTTTTGTCTCATCAAACTGTATACTTGCACGAAGTATTGATGGGTCAATGGAGGGGGCAAACCTTTATAAAATATGAGTCTCTTATTAGTACAGTTGAAGTCTTTAAATTAGATCAAGTATACAAATTGAAGTCTTTATATTCTTCGAGTTTATTATTTGAAGTATCCAAATCCTCCAAGTATATAGTTGATGTATTCAAATCCTCTATGTATAAATGTAAGACTTCAAGTATGTAAATAGAAGTGTTCAAAGTCTCCAAATGCGCATGTAATTGAATTTCATGCCTTAAGGTGGGCGAGGTGGGCGAGGTTTGTCCCTTTGCACCTTAAACTAGCTTTGCTTCCATTCCAGAGTGCTGATTGATGCACCACTGGTTATGAAGGCAATGTCGTTCAATCGGATGGTTCTTCGGAATATAATCAAATCCGCATGTCACAAAGATGAAGAATCACTGGGATGTTCGCACGCCACAAAGGTATTTAATTGCTACAACAAGTGATGCCATTTGGTATATAAAGAATGCTCGGTGCCACATATCAAAGGGCTAATGCAAAATTCTTTGATGACTTTGCTCCAATAAAAAATGTTGAATGTTATGTTGATGATTTGGTAGTAAAGTCGAAGGAAGAGGAGATGACATTTGAAGAGACTTAGGATGGTGTTTGAGTTTACTCCCAGAAAGATTATCAAGCTAAGGGAACTCCATTGATAAGTGCCTTCGAGTTCTATCAGGCAAGTTCCTTGGCTTTGTTATGTGAGACATTCGAAAGGAATTGACTAACTTTATCAAAGCCAAAGTCGATGGCAATTAAATCAAAGATGCCTGAACCTAAGATATTCATGAGTTAAAAAGTCTCCAAAGGAAAGTTAAGCCTACTTGAGAAAGGTTTCATCTCAAATCCTAGGCGGGGAGATGTCACCATCTCCAGTCATCTCATGAAGAAGGTGCTCCTTTTAATTGTGGACACTCTAAAACATGTAAGCGATGCCTTTAAAAGTATCAATCGTATCTAGCGAAACACCTCCTGTTTAGGCAGCCCTATAACCTGGAAACAATCTGATACTCTACATTGCAGCACAAGAAAGGTCTGTTAGGAGGCCCTGTTGCTCAAAGAGAATAGTGGAAGCAAAGAAAATGCTCTTTATTACTTAAAGTAGAACGATGACTCCTCAACTGAGTAAATTAATTCGCGCCAATTGAAAAGTTTAATGCTGGCACTGGTCTTCTCAATTCAAAAGATTGAAAGCATTTTTTCAAGCTCAGTGTTGTCACGCTTATTTTAGAGCAAATCCATCAAAGTTTGTTTATGTCAAAACCTTCCCTTCAGTGACCGACTACGCAAGATGGTACCGCCTCCAATTCCATCCTTGATGATGAGAAGGCTAGTTCTAACCAGATATCTATCACGTTTGGGTCACTTGATCCGGTCCAAATATATTCTCTGAAAAGCATGAAGAAGAGTCAGTAGACGCAGGAAGTTGACATAGATGGTGATGAGGGTTGGATTCTTGTAACTAGGCGAAGACGCAACAAGTCAAGCTTACGAAAAGAATTATCCGAGCAACCGTTTAAGAAAAATGGTGAAGAAATCAGAGAAGCAAAAATCAATCAAGCGCCCAAAAGGGCAAAGGTTGAAGTGCATCACTACCAAAAACCTCGACGTCTTGTGACTCTAGAGGAATTCTTGCCAAGCTCGTTCGACACAAAGTCTACTCAAGGCAATGTCGAGGCATCATGTTTCAATGCGGATAAAGAAGAAACAATGAAGGTGCCTCCTACTGTAAAAGAAGGAACAACGAGTGAATCCTCACCAAAAGTGTCTCCTAGGGAAGAAGAAAAAGAAACAAGGGAAATCTCAGCAATGATGTTCTTTCATCTTCTGAAAAATCTATTGAACTTTCTTCCCAAGAAGCACATGTCTGTGATACTAAAATCACATTTACAGATAACGATCTTCTATTTGGTGAAACACTACACAATCGTCCTTTGTATATGGTGGGTCATGTGCTAGAGAAGAAGATAAATAGAATCTTAATAGATGAAGGATCTGGAGTCAACATTTTGCCTATCCACACATTGAAGGAACTTGGCATCACGACTGGGAAACTTAGTGAAAGTCGTCTGTTGATACAAGGATTTAATCAAGGCGGGCAGAGGTCCATAGGCTCTATTAAATTAGAGATCCACATGGAAGATTTGCGATCAAGCGCATGGATGCATGTGATCGACGCAAAGACATCTTACAATATATTACTTGGCAGGCCTTGGGTACATGAGAATAGAATTGTCTCATCTTCGTACTATCAATGTTTGAAATATCTTGAAGGTGGAATTGAAAGAAAGATAGTTGCAGATGATAATCCTTTCACCGAAGTTGAGACACACTTTGCGGATGCGAAATTCTATTTGAGAAATTATGTTGTTAAAGGGGTCAAATCCAATGACGTCAAATCAATCAAGATTGATAAGATCATAAGCAAAAGAATTGATGCGGCGTCGAAAAGGTGAAAATTGACACTAAAGACTCTTGTCCCATTCTTAATGAAGGGAAGATCCTGTCTTCAAAGAAGAAGCTGACTTCTAGGCTTTGCTATGTTCCAAAAGCGAAGAAAGAACAAGATCAACCATCTAACCTTAAAGAAAATGCATTGAGAGGTCTAACTCTTCCTATCAGACGGATTGATGCAATAAACTTGTCTTCAAAGTTGCCAGAAAAGTCAGTCGCTCAAGATCAAGTGCGAGATATGGCTCTCCCTACAAAACGCACAAGAGAAGGTTTTGATCCCAATGCTTACAAGTTATTTGTGAAGGCAGGATACAACCCTAGTGATCCATCAGCGCTAGGGAAACTCACATCAGAAGATACAACTAGGAAAGCGCGTGAAGGCCTAGGTTATAGCCAACCGCCGCCAATTCGCATTTCCATAAGAAGGGCCAGCAATAATCATATAACTTTTGAAGATGACGTCACTGCTCCCACAAAAGGCCTTCCGTCTTTGATCGACTTGGTGAAGCGACTGCAAGAATTTCTGTGTTTGAGAGGTTAGGTCCTCTGAAGAAGAATAACAAGAACCTGAGAAGTTATTTAAAAGTTACAACGCCTACTTCACATTTGATTCGAAAGGATTTCAGAAGTTTAATTCCTTCTAGGATGAGGCGACGAGTGGAACTTGTGGTTTCCTGTAAAGAGGAACTCAAGGCAAAGGTTCATACTGTGGTTTACACCAAAGAGCGCGAGGAAGATGAAGAAAGTGTAGGTTCCTCAAATCATGTTACAATCCAAAATGAGTACGATTCTTTGCCTCAAAAGAAGATTGAGGAAGAGGTAGAAGATATTGTCTCGTGTTGTCATATATCTGTCAATGACAATGATCCTGTGGAAGAGGAAGATGCTAAAGATGCTCCACCAGAACTTGAAGAAGGAGTAAAGATCACAATAGATCCTTTGAAGGAAATTAACCTTGGCACTGATGAAGACCCAAAGCCAACTTACTTGAGTGCGTTTCTAGAAATTGATGAAGAAGTTGCTTACATGAATATACTCAAAGAATATAGAGATGTCTTTGCTTGGAGTTATAAAGAAATGCCTGGATTGAATCCTAGAGTAGCGGTCCATCAATTGGTAGTCAAAAATGGTTCTCGTCCTGTTAAACAAGCTCAAAGACATTTTAGATTGGACTTGATTCCGTTGATAGAAAATGAAGTTAACAAACTCATTGAGGCAGGTTTTATTCGTGAGGTCAAATATCCTACATGGATTTCAAGTATTGTTCCTGTGAGGAAGAAGAATGGTCAAATTCGAGTTTGCGTTGACTTTAGAGATCTCAATAATGCATGCCCTAAAGATGAGTTTCCTCTTCCCATTCCAGAGTTGATGATTGATGCCACCACTGGTTATGAGGCAATGTCGTTCATGGATGGTTCTTCTGGATATAATCAAATCCGCATGTCACCAAAAGATGAAGAACTCACTGCATTTCGCACGCCAAAAGGTATTTATTGCTACAAAGTGATGCCATTTGGTTTAAAGAATGCTGGTGCCACATATCAAAGGGCTATGCAAAATATCTTTGATGACTTGCTCCATAAAAATGTTGAATGTTATGTTGATGATTTGGTAGTAAAGTCGAGAAGAGGGGTGATCATTTGAAAGACTTAAGGATGGTGTTTGAGTTACTCCGAAGATATCAACTAAGGATGAATCCATTGAAATGTGCCTTCGGAGTTACTTCCGGCAAGTTCCTTGGCTTTATTGTGAGACATCGAGGAATTGAAATTGATCAAGCCAAAGTCGATGCAATATCAAAGATGCCTGAACCTCGATATTCATGAGTTAAAAAGTCTCCAAGGAAAGTTAGCCTACTTGAGAAGGTTCATCTCAAATCTAGCGGGGAGATGTCAACCATTCAGTCATCTCATGAAGAAAGGTGCTCCTTTTAATTGGGACCAAACATGTAGCGATGCCTTTAAAAGTATCAAATCGTATCTAGCGAAACCTCCGGTTTTGGCAGCCCCTATACCTGGAAAACCATTGATACTCTACATTGCAGCACAAGAAAGGTCTGTAGGAGCCCTGTTAGCTCAAGAGAATAGTGAAGGCAAAGAAAATGCTCTTTATTACTTAAGTAGAACGATGACGCCAATGAGCTAAATTATTCGCCAATTGAAAAGTTATGCTTGGCACTGGTCTTCTCAATTCAAAAGATGAAGCATTATTTCCAAGCTCATGTTGTCCGCCTTATTTCTAAAGCAAATCCCATCAAGTTTGTTATGTCAAAACCTGTCCTTAGTGACCGACTAGCAAGATGGTACCTCCAATTCCAACAATTTGAGATTGTGTACATTCCTCAAAAATCCGTGAAGGGACAAGCACTAGCGGATTTCTTAGCAGACCATCCTATACCAAATGATTGGGAGTTAACTGATGAGTTTCCTGATGAAGACGCGATGTTAATTGAAGTTCAACCTCCTTGGAAAATGTACTTTGATGGGGCTGCACATCGCGGCGGAGCTGGTGCTGGCGTGGTGTTCATCACTTCACAAGAAGGGATTCTACCATTCTCTTTTACTCTAAAACAATGTTGCTCCAATAATGTCGCTGAATACCAAGCACTGATACTTGGACTTGAAATGGCCGTTGACATGAAACAATTACATTTACAGGTCTTTGGTGACTCTCAATTGGTGATTAATCAACTCTTGGGAAGTTATGAGGTAAAAAAGCCTGAATTGCGCCCTTATCATGATTATGCTCAAAAGTTGATAGGATGGCTTGGAGATGTAACCCTTCAACATGTGCGTAGAACAGAGAATAAGAAAGCTGATGCATTGGCTACTCTAGCTTCAACGCTAACCCTTCCTGATCAAACGCAAGTAACTGTCTGTCAAAAATGGATAGTACCACCGTCAAATGAGGAAGAATATATTGAAAATGAGCTTGATCATATCGTCGCCATTGTTGAAGCCGCGAAGGAAGATTGGAGACAACCCATCATTGACTACCTGTGTTATGGGATACTTCCAGAAAATCCAAGAAGAAGAACTGACATACGTCGTCGTGCACCTCGTTTCCTTTACTACAAGGACACATTATATAGGCGATCATTTGAGGGTGTGTTATTACGATGTTTGGGAGAGGAAGAAGCGATTCAAGCTCTACAAGAAGCAGACTCAGGAGTATGTGGATCACATCAATCTGGACCCAAACTTCACTTTCACATAAAGAGGATGGGGTATTACTGGCCAACCATGGTGAAAGATTGCTTATATTACGCCAGGAGGTGCGATGCTTGTCAATTTCATGCGAATTTCATTCATCAGCCACCCGAAGTATTGCACCCAACCATCGCATCTTGGCCATTTGACGCTTGGGGACTGGATGTTGTAGGACCATTACCAAAGTCTTCTAGTGGACACTTGTACATCTTGGATGCAACTGATTACTTTTCAAAATGGGCTGAAGTTGTCGCTCTTAAAGAGGTGAAGAAAGAGAATGTTGCAAATTTTATCCGAGTAAATATTATCTATCGCTTTGGCATCCCTCGCTATATAATAACGACAATGGCAAACCATTTGATAACAAGTTAATGAACAAGATTTGTGATCTTTTTGACTTTAAGTAGCGTAAATCTTCTATGTACCATGCTGCCGCTAATGGTCTTGCTGAAGCATTCAATAAGACTCTATGCAACCTGCTCAAGAAAGTTGTCTCCAAATCCAAACGGGATTGGCATGAACGAATGGAAGAAGCTTTGTGGGCATATAGTACAACATATCGCACGCCAACTCAAGCAACACCATATTCACTTGCTTTTGGAGTTGAAGCAGTCCTGCCACTCGAACGTCAAATACCCTCCTTAAGACTTGCTATTCAAGAAGGACTCACTGAGGAGAAAAATGCTCGATTGCGTCTTGCTGAGTTAGAAGCACTTGATGAAAAGAGGTTAGAAGCCCAACAAAACCTTGAATGTTATCAAGCTCGTCTATCTCGTGCTTTTAATAAGAAGGTTCGCTTGAGGTGCTTTCAAGTTGGAGACCAAGTTCTCGCAGTAAGAAGACCCATCATTACTTCGCACAAGTCTGGGGGCAAATTTACCTCAAAGTGGGATGGACCATATGTCGTACATGAAGCATATTCAAATGGTGCTTACAAGCTTGTTGATGCTGATGGCTTAAGGATTGGTCCTATTAATGCCAAATTCCTAGAGAGTTACTATCCTTGAAGTAAGATGATTCTCCTTAAGGTACGAGCCTAAACTGCATGTCACTCCTGGCCCGCAAGAGTATAAACTGTGTACGGCACACACACACACACAAAAAAAAAATAAAAAATAAAACTCAAATCCCCAAAACTACGTTGTGACTTGATCCTCTTTATTGAGGTACGTAGGTGCTTAGAACCATATTCTAAGTTCAGTTGCATGAGTGTAAAAAAAATGTTCCCACTTGATCTATTGCATGAAAGTCAAAGCGATATATATTTTATTTTATCTTTTGTCTCATCAAACTGTATACTTGCACGAAGTATTGATGGGTCAATGGAGGGGGCAAACCTTTATAAAATATGAGTCTCTTATTAGTACAGTTGAAGTCTTTAAATTAGATCAAGTATACAAATTGAAGTCTTTATATTCTTCGAGTTTATTATTTGAAGTATCCAAATCCTCCAAGTATATAAGTTGATGTATTCAAATCCTCTATGTATAAATGTAAGACTTCAAGTATGTAAATAGAAGTGTTCAAAGTCTCCAAATGCGCATGTAATTGAATTTCATGCCTTAAGGTGGGCGAGGTTTGTCCCTTTGCACCTTAAACTAGCTTTGTTGCGATTTTATCCTTCAACGAATCTTTAAATTTCTATGCTTTAAGGTGGACAAACTTGTCCCTTTGCACCTTAAGCTAGAGTGTCCACGAGTGTATACTTAAAGGATCTTTAAATTTTCATGTCTTAAGGTGGACAAGATTTGTCCCTTTGCACCTTAAGTTGGCCTTTTGACTGGTGTATATTTAAAAGGATTTTTAAATTTCCATGCCTTAAGGTGGACAATATTTATCCCTTTGCACCTTAATCTAGCTTTGTTGCGATTTTATCCTTCAACGAATCTTTAAATTTCTATGCCTTAAGGTAGACAAACTTGTCCCTTTGCACCTTAAGCTAGAGTTTCCACGGATTTATCTTTAAAGGATCTTTAAATTTTCATGGCTTAAGGTAGACAATATTTGTCCCTTTGCACCTTAAACTAGTATTTTCACGGATTTATCCTGCCTCAAGTTGGTTAAGTATTGAAGACCTTGTAACCTTGAGTTTATTTTCAAGGCGGGAGTGTTACACGGTATTCTAGTTAGCTTCATGGTCAAGCATTCGGGACCTTGTAACACCTTGAGTTTATTTTCAAGGCGGGAGTGTTACACGGCATTCTAGTAAAGCTTCGTGGTCAAGCATGCGGGACCTTGTAACACCTTGAGTTTATTTTCAAGGCGGGAGCGTTACATGCTATCCTATTAAAGCTTCAAGTTGGTCAAGCATTCGGGACCTTGTAACACCTTGAGTTTATTTTCAAGGCGGGAGCGTTACACGGTATCCTATTAAAGCTTCAAGTTGGTTAAGCATTCGGGACCTTGTAACACCTTGAGTTTATTTTCAAGGCGGGAGCGTTACACGGTATTATAGTAAAGCTTTAAGTTGGTTAAAACATTCAGGACCTTGTAACACCTTGAATTTATTTTCAAGGCGGGAGCGTTACACGGTATTCTAGTAAAGCTTCAAGTTGGTTAAGCATTTCGGACCTTGTAACACCTTGAGTTTATTTTCAAGGCGGGAGCGTTACACGGTATTATAGTAAAGCTTCAAGTTGGTTAAAACATTCAGGACCTTGTAACACCTTGAATTTATTTTCAAGGCGGGAGCGTTACACGATATTCTAGTAAAGCTTCAAGTTGGTTAAGCATTCGGGACCTTGTAACACCTTGAGTTTATTTTCAAGGCGGGAGCATTACACGATATCCTATCAAAGCTTCAAGTTGGTTAAGCATTCGGGACCTTGTAACACCTTGAGTTTATTTTCAAGGCGGGAGCGTTACACGGTATTATAGTAAAGCTTCAAGTTGGTAAAACATTCGGGACCTTGTAACACCTTGAATTTATTTTCAAGGCGGGAGCGTTACACGGTATTCTAGTAAAGCTTCAAGTTGGTTAAGCATTCCGGACCTTGTAACACCTTGAGTTTATTTTCAAGGCGGGAGCGTTACACGGTATTTTAGTAAAACTTCAAGTTGATTAAGCATTCGGGATCTTGTAACATCTTGAGTTTATTTTCAAGGCGGGAGTGTTACACGGTATTCTAGTAAAACTTCAAGTTGGTTAAGCATTTGGGACCTTGTAACACCTTGAGTTTATTTTCAAGGCGGGAGCGTTACACGGTATTCTAGTAAAGCTTCAAGTTGGTTAAGCATTCCGGACCTTGTAACACCTTGAGTTTATTTTCAAGGCGGGAGCGTTACACGGTATTTTAGTAAAACTTCAAGTTGGTTAAGCATTCGGGATCTTGTAACATCTTGAGTTTATTTTCAAGGCGGGAGTGTTACACAGTATTCTAGTAAAACTTCAAGTTGGTTAAGCATTCGGGACCTTGTAACACCTTGAGTTTATTTTCAAGGCGGGAGCGTTACACGGTATTCTAGTAAAGTTTCATGGTTAAAAACTCGGGACCTTGTAACACCTTGAGTTTATTTTCAAGGCTGGAGCGTTACACGGTATTCTAGTAAAGTTTTAAGTTGGTTAAGCATTCGGGCCATGAAACACCTTGAGAGTATTTTTTTTAAGGCGGGGACGTTAAACATATTTTTATGTGATAAATATTGCCATTATGTAGCCTTCGTAAAATATAAAATTGCTTTTGTTGATCTAAAAAAAAAAAAAAAAAAAAAAAAAAGAGGAAGGAAAATACAAGTGAAGGAGAGATTGTTACCCGTCAAGATGTTTGAGACCCGGAAGGTATTAAATCTTGAATCTTGGATATGTTATAGACCTTTATGTCTAGATTCGGAATCATTAAGCAGATTGTGATTTCGTCGTTCCTACGTCAAGACAACAAGATTTTTAGTAAGTCACACAAATCTGAAATTTTTTAGCATGGCAGAATCTAGAGCTAACTTCAAAAAATCATCTAGAAAGATTCTGAAGGTATTAAATTCTGAATTTTGGATATGTTTGAGATCAAGAAGTCTAGTTTCTAAAAAATCAAACGGTTCATGATTTTGATTTTTCTACAATTAGATATGAATTTTCTACGACAGACATGTCAAGCTGTAAAAGAGTGACGAAAATTAAAAAAAGAAAAAGAGGAAGATTACCTTGAATATGCCCTTTTGTCATAGGCTCACAATGTGTAATTGAAGATAAAATTGCGGAGACAATGTATCTATATATAGATGTCATGTGGTGGGAATAAAATTCTTCTCCTAATTCAATTACAATTCCTTTTGGCTTGGGCAATAAAACATATATATGAATATGAAATTGAGTAGGATTACAATTCCTAGTTCAATTACAATTCCTTTTTTTTACTAAGGCAATAAAAACATATATATGAATATGAAATTGAGTAGGTTTACAATTCCTAGTTCAATTACAATTTCTTTTTTTGACTAAGACAAAAAAAATAAAAATAAAAAATGAATATGAAATTGAGTAGGATTACAATTCCTAATTCAATTATAGTTCATTTTTTTTAACTAAGGTGAATTTAGTAACCGGTTAATGCTTCAAGCCTAGTCTTTAAAAGATAGAATATCTCGACAAGACTTGAAGCAGGGGGCATTTGTAATCATTTAAAATTTATTAAATATAAATTTATAAAATGATTCGGATTATATTAAATTCATAAATATATTAATCCAAATAAATATTATGGATTGATATACTTGAGTTAAATATTTAAGTCCAACAAATATGGACTTAATTAAAATTCAAATTAATTGATTTGGGCTACAATTTGTTGAGCCCAATTCCACCTCATTCTAGAGGCCCATCTTAGCGCCACGTGTGCAAATGATGTGGCATGCCAAGTCAAATAAGAAACCAATAGAATCATGACATATGTCAAAGATGACAAGCCCGCTCCATAAAGCCCATATGCCATGTCACTTAAATCTGATTGGCCGAACGGAATCCTATTCCAATCGCAACTCCTCTATTCTAAAACTATAAATAGGGGTCCTTATAATTTAGAAAATAGACAGAAAATTCTAAACAAGAAGCTAGAGAAAATCCGTGGTACAAACGCCATTTAATTCTCTACAAAGCTACAAGTTTAAGAATTCAAGCATTCAAGTTCAAGAACGATCAAGATCAAGACCATCGAATTCAAGAACAAGCTCGAAGCCCTTGAATTCAAATAAAAGTCAGGATCAAGATAAAGTTCAAGTTCAAGTTCGTTAGAGATTCAAGAACAAGCTTTAAAGCCCTTGAATTTATATATTGAAAAGGCGAATTCAGAGGAATTATAGAGATTGTAACACTCGCACTTGAAATAATAAAGCGATTGTTGCTATAATCTTCCGTTCTTGATTATTGTTTTCTCGACGCGAATTTTATTGTCTACAGTCCTATTTTTATAATTATAAAAACAACACTTTACAAATGTGGCTTTAATGTTTTTACTAAATATTATATTTTCTCTGTTATTTTTATTATCAAAACTTATTCTCCCTCCAATTTTTATTGGGCAAAAAAAAAAAAAAAATTAAAAGTTGTTTTCACCCAAATCAGAAAAAAATCGCCACTTTCCTCAATGAACAACACCCTTTTCTCTCACAGACATGAACAATACCTTTTCTGAAGAACTGTAGAATAATGTGGTTCGCTCACAGATTTCCGTCAAAGTTGATCCAGATTCCTTGTTTCAGAATGAAGAGCTGAAGAACACGATTTTCATCATAGATTCTTTGTTAAAGAGTTGTTCTGCTGGATTTCATAGATGAACAAAATGCTTCGCACATGAACACGCCTCACATCTTAAAGCTTTAGGGTTGTTGGAATAGGATTTATCAGGTAAGAAATTCTATACTAAAAGTCTAAATTCTAGCATTAGGGTTTTGATATTTATGTGTATCTTTGAAATTCCAAACTTTAACTTAGGGTTTCATATTCTTGTGTTGTTGATACGAATTTTTTTTATTTTTGTGAGTCTAGCTAGTTTTCTTCCTATAAACACGCCTCACATACGAATTTTGCTAATTTTGTTGTATCTGCTAGTTTCACCACTGGTAATTGTCAGGTAATGCTCCAGAATCTTGCAGAGAAGTTAGGGGTGTTACCTTTTGCTCCCTTGTTGTATATAGTTGGAATTTGGTTATATATCGATGCTTTAGGTTTTGATGCATCTCGTACAGATGGCGGGGGCAATGAGCTGATGCAAATTGGACCAGTTTACAAGAGACCACAGGTTTTTGAAAATCTCTGGCTTGGTAATATACTCAGACAATTTCTTCTCTTTCACTTTCAAGGTCTCATTAAGTGTGATTACATTTTGGATATGATGTTACAAGTTGGCTTGTTTGTTTATATTCTGGAACCACAAGTTTGAACATGAAATCTTGTAAAGCTAACTCGTGAACTTTAATCATGAAAATAAATTTGAGGTGTATAGAGCTTTTAGTGGAGTCAAGTAGCTATTTTGTTGCTTGGACTCTTCCCAAAATGTCAATGAGTGCATGTTTGATTCTACAAAACTATTAGATTTTTGGAGAAACCAACACGAGTGTGGCATCGAAAGTAAAGATTACGCGAAACTTAGGCCACTCACTTATTTGTTCTTTCTTGTGTTATGCAATTTTTGATTTTTTTTCATTTTGTACAAATATTCATTCTTCACCTGATAGATATATTGCTTCCTAAAGTGGATGTACATAGTGAAATACGACCTAATTAAAAGACAAGTCTACATTGAAGAAGTTTCTACTCATCTAAAAAAATGCAAATCCACCATCGAAGATGAGCACTTTAAATGAAGAGGTTTCTGGGGAGAAAGGACAAGTCTCCACCGATCTAAAAGAATTCTACGAGGATTAGATTTTAAATGTGACTAAAATGGCCGAATGGATTGAAAATTTTTGCAACCAGCATTTCCCGTCACTTATACAATAGAAAATCTCTAACCTCCGGCATCAAATTCGTTTGTACATCCAAGTCCTTGAATGAGATCCTCAAGGTATAAATTTTCAGATGGAGAAAAAAAATGCATTCAATTTCATTTATCAACTGTGTTTAAGTGGTACAAATTCGTGCAGAGAAGAGGGAGTCAAATTATGAACATATAATGTTCGAATATCTAAAAGGAAGGTTTTATAATGCAATTCCTGAAGTTTATAAGGAGGAAGCAGAGCATCATCTACTGAAAACTGTGAGTGAAAGAAGACTTACATATTTGAATTTGTGTTTCGCTCCCTTCTTACTGTTAATTTTATCTACTAGACTTAATTGAATTTGTGTCTGCAGCAAGCTTATGATTGCCTCTGCCTCTACATTGCTAGTAAAAGATATTACAAATGAGCTACAAAAAATGCTTTAAGTTTGTCCTTAACATGATTATATTTCGCTTTTTTATGTTCTGAAGTTTTCTGTTCTCTAAACATCAAATGCTCCCTTCATTTCATGGATTCTTAATCTTTCATTTGATTTAGGATAAAAGAAATATCATAAGCTTACGTAGACTTGCATACCTTGAATTGATGCTTGCACAAAGTGAACGTAATTATTTTGTTTTTTTTCTCGGTAATTTGCTTTGTTCTTGGGGGTATCTCAATCATTTTCTTTATATATACTCTTCACAGGTTATTTGCTTACATTGCAATAAGTCAAGATATATAGTTTCCATTTAGTTCACATTGTTTGTTTTGTGTTTAGACTCTATCTTGGGTGATTATAAAATTTGTAGTGCATTTTCCCCATTAATTTTTTCTCTACATCTGTTTTGTGCTAGTCCTATTCATGATTAGATACTTTATAGAAACCATAACCTTGCTTCAGCCCTTCAACTAGTGCAAATCTGAACTACATGCATTAAGTGTAACTCCTGTTGAAATTTGACATAGAAAGCAATAATGTGCTCAGGAGTTTTAGCAGTCTGGGATTCTGACTTTTAATTGACTATGATTTCATACATTTTCACTTTATAATATTCATTTACTAAATCAAAGTATATGCATAATACATTTCTCATGTCTCTCATTTCCTTTGTTTCTTAAGTAGCTGGTGCTGATCTGATCATCTATTTTATATCTTTTTCATAGTTTCTGAAAATCCAGCAAAGCAGATAGACAAATGCATCAAATATGCACAAAGAAAACTACTTCTAGATGATAGGAACAACTTAAGTCACATACCTCTGAGAATCTCTGATATTGTGTCATAAACATTCTGTGTTTTAGCACTCTCAGCTTTGCTAATTTAGTAAATGTTTACTTTGTGTTCGTCAATGATTAAATATTTGCACTCCTCACATATTGTATAGCTATTGTTATGAAGTTGCATAGAATTACATTACATTCAGAATTAGGTATAGAAATTACATACTTTAGTTCCTAGAGTCGTGATGTTGCATATGAAATGTTTATAAAGTGTATGTTGTTCTTATGAAAATATCCAAGAGTCCTGTACTAAATTGTACTTCTCTCATTCTTAGTGTACTTAGATCTTCAACAAGTATCTGCACACAGTTATAGCTATAATAATCAATTTGATAAATCCAATTTTCATGTCCTTCGTTGAGCTTGATTTGGTTGGCAGATATCTTAGGATGTGGACATTTCACTTCCTTTCTTCTGACGGGGTATGGGATCACAGTAATCTTCAACTGGCATTAGAGGCATAAAAAAAGTTGTAAGTAATTCTTACAATCTTCTCTCTATATATTTATTTCCCTATATTTACATGACATATATGTGTGCAGTATTAGCTCCCTGCTAGCCTTGTTATATTCTCGCTTGCCTCTGCTATACTCGTCGGAGTTCTCGGAGTCGTACTCTGGTGGTGAAGTCATCCGCAACTCGTTTCCGTTGCAGTTCCCTACACCAGAAAAGGTAACACTCTCGTTCTCATTTCTTGTTTCCCTCTTTGGATGATGTTTGTTTTGTTCTGTTTGCTATCAAAAGTTCTTTTTCTTGAGGTCGATTTTTGTTATTAGGACTTCAAATGTCCTCAATATGACATTTTAATATGAGACCAATATGGTTGTTTGAATCTTAAAGTGAATTTTCTAGTCGATTTCATATTTACAATTCGATATCCTGCTCGTTTTTATTCAGCTTCCATAGTTTATCTCATTTGGTCTCAAATTTCTCTGTCTGTCATGTTTATTCTTATTTGTTGGGATTCTGTGATAGCGTTTTATGTTAGACGTCACGTTCTTAATTTGTGAACCTCAAGTTGGAAGAGTGGATCAAGACGTCAAGGTTTTAGATTTCATCTTGTGTCTCTAGTACTTTAATTTTAGATCTTATACTCGTGAGGATTGATTTTGTCGGGTTTTCTTCTGTTCTTCTTTCTCTTTTATGTTTACTATGTCTTTTAATTTTTCTTTAACAGTTAAAATTCATAGGTTTGTTAATTTTTCTTAAATAAATGTAGAATGATGTATCAAGTTCTTTCCCTGTCGTGGTTGCTTCATTAACTCGGTTTTCAAATCCCCTTGCATTGTGTTATATATGTGTTTGCTTTTGTTTTTTTTCTTTCAATTTGATCATGAGTTGAGGAAACATGTCAGAGTCAATTTGTAGCAGCTTCTGATTGTTTAAATACCTTCGAGATAGCAGGTCCTTTTGTGAGAAAATGGGTCTGTTCATTTGGTTTGTGAAGAAGTGCACTAATCTTAATCTTATTTGAGATTCATTGTATTCATCATGTTAGTTCTTTTGCTACTTGTTGTAAAAAAATCTAAGATTGTATTTGCGAGAAAATCGATTTGTTCCCCTCTCTGTTAAAACTGGTGGTGTAAATCGATTAGTTCTAGCTAACTAACTTTTTTTTGATTAGTTAGTAGTTTCTCATTTTGTATGCAGGATTTAGCAACAACTTGAGTGTCAGGAGGAAGTCTTTGTACTAAAGAAGGTAAGACACCACTCTCTAAGTACACAACCAAAGAGGTTGGATAAAAAAATGGCCTACTCAATTGGAGTTCTTCTAAGATGCAGCCAACTGCAAATATATCATCAGCTACATCTTTACAATAAATATGTGATTGGGAAAATTTCTGCATCCAATACAATAGTTCTTCATATCACACAGATACATCATCACCCACTTCAATATTCTCGATAAGGCAATTAAAATCAATAAAAGATGGCATGACAGAATTGGTGCTAGAGCTAATTTTTCTGGACATAATATTTTCTAATGGTATGACATGATAATTTGTCGGATAATTTTCAGCTATATCCAGGCAGTAGCTATTATCTACTAAAAAAGTCAAATATGCTTTTAAAAGGTAACAATAATATTCCCTTTAAGATAGAAGGGGAAAACAACAACATAATAGATTGGTATTTTATCTCAATCTTGAATCCATGTTCTTCTTTCATTGTTCTCTTTTTCCATTTTCATAGATGCAGCAATAGCAATGTTTTCATATGCAAATAAACTAACTTAACACAAGTTTTGATGCAACTGTTTTCATTAAGAAGATTTATGACTGCATCAACTGCCCATTGAATGATACCATTGGCTTCTCGAGAGTTCTATGCATCTTTATGCCTCTTGAACATATTAGCAAGATGAGGCAAAGCTCTAGCATCACAATCAGTTGTTGGTGCTCTGACTATACATAAAATTTAAAATCTGAAGAAGAAGTGGTTTGATAGATGAAAGAATTAAGAACTACACAATATGTTATTTCTATTTCACATATCCATTCCTCTGTTATTTACATTTCAGATTCACACTAGTATTATTTTGATAAAATTATTTGTCATGTGAAATATAGGTGTATCAGAACCTTCTTTACACTTGCTTATGCTTTGTGGTTTAATATTTTTAGGGAGTACTCAGGACCATCCCTTAGCTACTATATCAACAAGTTTAAGCCCATGAAAGTAGTCCAAGCGTCAACACACTTTCCAGAAATATTGTGTTGTTATAGTGGTCTCGATAATTTCTTTCTTTCTTTTGGAGAAAAATACAACTCTCAAGATGATAACGGTAAGTAGTTGTAAGCATACAATGTAGTCATTCTGAACTCGCTCACTCTAATTTGGATGAATAATATGACTGTTTACATGTTTATCTGAAAAAATATGTCGTCACTGGGCTTTGATTTTTGTAGCCATATCATCAAGTTCCTTATAAATTTCGTGTCTTTGTCAAATTTGTGTAGAAGATGAAATCGAGAAAATTTGAATTGTTTTCTATCTTAGGTAAAATAGAGATTGTATTGTCTTTTAGTTGTTTGTTTATCCAGTCGTGAAAGTTGAAAGCGACTCTAGCTACTATTTTGGTTAGTTGTATAAAAATATTGCATAACTAGGTCGTGAACTAGAACTTTTCTTGAAGAAACTACCTATCACCTAAGTAAGTGCTTAAAGTGAACTGAGACAAAAGGATTAATGCAAGACCAATTGATATGTTTATTGATTATGAAAAAGGGGCAAATGACTCATTTGCAGTTCTTCCCCAAGCTGACTGCAGGTCTGTAATATGTTTTTTACTTTGACTAAAGTTCTAGATCAACTGGTATTATAGCAAGCATGAGAAAAATAATTTTTCTGGTAACATGAAATATACTTTAATTTTATATTTTAATTTTACCCAGTAATTATGTTTGGTGGATCTCACACTTTTTATCAGGTTTGCTACAAAATACAAGCCCTTTATTAGTAGGTGCATTGTACAAGGAGATCTTGAGATTGGTAGTCTTGGAAAAGATCATACCAAGTCTGGCTCCCTACAACAACGAGTACTGACAGATTGGATTTTCTTAATGATGAAGAGCACATCTTAAGTGCCAGGATTGTTGGTGGGGATCACAAACAGAAGGTATTAAACAATTCTATGTCGTTTGTTTGTTCTTTCATTTTAAATTATTTTTTCAGCTATATCTCTATGTAAATCCAAATCTAATTTTGGAAGGCCTAGCCATTTGTGAGTTCTATTTATGTTTGATTTGGAGTTTATTTCCTCTGTCTGATGTTGCCTTTTCCTCAACTTTGTGTAATCTGTTTTTGATACACCTAGAAGAGGTATTAGTAGAACAAGCCTAGGGAACTTGTGAAGGCTCCTTTTTGCAAGGCCACAGTCTTGTTAGGGGAACTATATTTGTTGCTCAGACTCTTAATAAATGTCAACGGCTCTGTGTCGGATTCTCGAAAATTCGTGTTATTTGGAGAATCCTACGCGAGTGTGACATCAGAAGTGAAGAGTCACACAACTTAGGTAACAATGTTTGTGTTTCTGGATAATGATGTTGACATTAGCGTTATTCAGATTTCTCATGTCATTCTTGTTGTTTTTGATATTTTCCCCCGTTTTCTCTATGTTTGAATGTGTTACAAATTTTATTAAATTACGAATTGAACTCTGATAAGTAAAGATGGAAGACAAACTTAATTTGAGTCAACAATCAATGACAAGAGATTATGGGATTTGTTAGTAGCTCTTTGTTGTGTGGCAATCTTTGTTCTGTTTTCCTGCAATCAACTGAAAATGACGCCATTTGTCACGTAGAACTACCCGAGATTTGTTAGGTTTAAAGTGATAACACTTCACTCAAATTTGAGTCCTTCCAACACGTTCTACCCACTGGTGTTCCTTGTATATAACTTCATCTCTACAACTATGATAAGTTTGATAGCAAGTAAACATTGTTTCCTAGAAAGCATAAAACCAGTGTAGTAAAACATCTTAAATTGCAGGTTTTTAAGTAGGAGATTATTGTCTACAATAAAGCTATTTAGATTTTTGATTCTTGTGCTTTGTTTTGTTTCTTCAATGGGGCAGTTTCCTTCCAAGGATATTTTGGCCCTGCTTGAGTATATACAGGTACAACTGGTTATGAATTGTAGTCATGAGATGCGGAATGCATTATACGGGTTATACCACTGTAGGGTCTAGGCATTGGGTTTATGTAAACCTTAAAGTGCAGCCTACATCTACAAATACACAATCTTCATATTTAACTTATGTATAAAGTACTCCAACTTATTATTTCATTAGATAAATAGTAATTTACAACAACTGCAATAAATCCAGATGCCTGTTCTGTATGATTTGTCTATATTGCATTGGATTGGTTGGCTTACAGTGAATACTCTCCAATTATGCACTTCCACAACTTTATTGTTATGAATTGGTTTGGATTATTGTGAATTTAAGCATATTAAATACTTAATTTATTTCACTAACTTATAATTTTTTTGAATGTGCAGGAAAATGTCTGTAATTGAAATTGAATTGTGGCCAAAAGTAAACTCGATCTATTGTAGTGAATGATGAAGAGTGTTTGTACTATTGTCATGTACGTTTGAATGCATTTGGTTTTTTTGGAATATATTTATATTAGAGATCTTTATGAGACCAAATTCTAAGTATTGGTTGTACCAAGACATATTTCTCGAAGTTTATTTGAATTATATATCTTTGATCTAATTATTAGTCAGTGTTGTTCATTAGGTCACTTATATATTTAATTATGTGATTATATATCGAATATATGCAATTCAAAAGTGTTGTCGTAGGACGTTCAATAATAAAGTCACGCTTTATAAGTGTTGCTCTATATGAGATATAAATTCACACTTTATAAGTGTTGCTCTAGATGACATATAAAAGGCAACACTTTTGAAGTGTGACCAAAAATGCTGTAAAGGCAACGCTTTTAAGTGCTGTATAATAAAAAATAGATGTGGCTAATGCATCACAACAAAGTGTGCCCGTATGCCATTTTGGATACGCTTTATAAGTATAGCCAAAGATGGCGACATTTAAAAAGTGTTGCATAATGTCAAAGGTTACGCTCTTTAGGTCACCCCCTAAAAAGCATTGCTTAAAGTCCAAAAGTGTAGCCTTTTATCGAAGATCACACTTTTTGCTAGTTTAGGCTACACTTTACTAGTGTGGTCGTAAGCCTAAAATGGTGTAGTGCCACTAGTTTAATGAGAACTCTCAAAACAAAACTGTCTTCCTTCTCTCTTCTTTCTCTCTCTATTGGAAGACACCATTGAAGACAAGCTAGGGGGTGATTTTTGGGGCTGTAAAGGGGCGATTTCACCATCAATTCTTCATAAAACGTTAAGGTATGGGATCTAATTCACCTTTGATACCTCTTTCCTCAAAGGGTTCCTTCAAACAAATTTCAAAGTTGAGTTTTCAAGTAGGTTTCATCCAATCTCGAAATTAATGTTATGAATTGATTTGTTTATGATTTCTTAAAGATGTTATGGATAGATAAACATGTATTCTAACTTAATTATGATATATCTTGATGATTTGGTCTAGTTTGTAGAGGATGACCTTTACCCCTTAACCCTAGGTTATGATCTTGATGTGAATTAGGTTCTATTGATTCAATTGACTTGGTTATTGGTTCAATTACTACTAGATAATGTTGTTATGCTAATCATGAATTAATTTGAATTGTAGTCTTTCATGCTTGTTCTTGAGTGTGATCTAGATTATGATGAATTGACCTAAGTATCTTGTCTTAAGCTTTGATCTAGTATTAAATTGTGATGTAGTGATTCTGCTAGCCTTGTGATCATGTTGGTTATTGAATTATGGTGATGTTATGACCTAATTGGGTTGAACTAAGGGTAGATGGTAAGACCTTGATGATGAGTTATGAAGGAGACTTTGTAAGTCTTATGAACCCTATTCTTTACTCAAATTATGATTAATTCTGATTAAGTCATGATGTGGTGTTGGAGTATTCCTTGTTTTATGATTGATAGGGTGGTATGATGTTGAATTGAAATGTCTTGAATATGGTTCTAAGGTTGATTAAGATGTAAATGTTATAAGGATGGTGATGACTACCAATGTGCCTTATCATGAATGAATATGTAAATATGCTAACCTCACTTATATGAATTGTAATGAAAAGACTATACTCATGCAATTCATATTGAGCTATGATGATGATGATGATGATTATACAAGGGCTAGAACCTATGACCTAAATTAAGCTATGATGATTAATAAAGACATTAAAGACATTTCAATAAAGTGACTTAGCTTAGCACCGAGTGAACTTGATAATGGGAGGTGATGACTTCCCAAAGAGGAAGATTCACCCTATAGTATTATATGTGGTATTGACTCCCCAAAGAGGGATACTCATCCAATGGATTCCCATGAGAGGAGGCCCCAATTTCCAAGTGGTATGAAAAGGGATACACCTATCTCTTAGTTCTTGAACTATATTTCTCTCATAGGAAGACTAGCTAGTGGATCCACCTAGAAAGCTACGTTTATATTTGGTTTTACTTTGGCCTGTAGACCACCTTCCATTGGTGTAAGGTTTTACAACACCGGATTCCACACTTAGATCTTGTGGTCTATGTCGGTTAAGGAAAGTGTTCCCTAAAACTAAAATGAAGTAATAAAGTATAAACTAACTAGGGTGACTTGAGAGGTTTGACTTAGCCTAGGTAGGGGTATGGGACTCTACCTATGCCTTGCACTAGTTTGCCTTGATGGAAGCTTTAGGAGGTTGATATTATGTATGCATATGATAATGATGTAAATTATGATAATATGTTGATTCTACAATGTAAATGATATTATGTGATGATGGTTATCCTTATGAACATGTATTTGGTCTATGTTGTAAAAGTATGATGTTATGTATCCTTAAAGTTTATATTATGTGAAGTTTGACATTGGTTATGGGTTCTTGTTGGGTTACTTGATTTAGTAAGGTTATGGGGCTTTGCTTGGTCATTTCACTTGTTGACTTGATGAGGATTCATGAGTACTTGTCTTGCTTATTATGATATGATAAACTCTTATTAATGCTTGTGATGTAATTACTTGATGATAAGTTTGTTCTATATTATGGGTTAAAGTATGATTAACAAGTATGTTGCTCACCTTGACTTGATAAATGTGTCTTGATGATTGGTATGGTTTGCTTGATTGTGCATTAGACTTTCAAAAGACAAAGTAGCATAGTTTTTAATAAAATGTCCTTTTTAGCATGATTTGATCTTTTATGTGCATATGGTCTCATACTTAGTACAAGTGGCGTACTAACCCCATTTTCTCCCTTTTCTCCAACATCTTAGGTTCCGGTCGTTGAGGACTCTTTGTGACAACTTTGAAGAAGGCTTGGAGTTTCTCATTCATCCAAGTGACCGGTCCTCATTTTCCGAGGGCGATGTCAATATTGAGCTTATGTTTTTTTTTTTACTTTTTAAGACTCTTATGGTCCTTCTATTTTCATTTGAGTACGAATTGTATAAACCTATATGTGGATTCTTTACCTTGATGTAGGGCTATTCCCAAATTGCAAATCTTGTTAGATGGTTATGATTTACAATCTTTAAGACTATGTTTTATCTTCTATATATATATGTATGTACCATAAAAGTAGAAGACTATGTAATATTCCTATACGAAGGGTCTATGTATACTCGATATGAATATATTATGTGTATGTAGAGGTCTATGTAAACCTCCAAGTAAGTAATGAAAAGTTTTAATTCTTCCGTATTTTCGACCTATGAATGTAATGATGTAAGACTAAGAGGCTAGTCTTAGTCCTCAAAAAGGACGACGATGCCAGTTACGTCTAGGGGGTAAACCCGGATGTGAAAATTAACCTATGAACCCATATAATTGATGAACCCTATTTTTTTACTACTTTGAGGTTGACTTGATATTGACTTAATGCTTATGAATTCTAGTGTAGTTTTCTATGGGCTATTGAATGATGTAATAATTGTATTCAATTGATGTATAGGTTGTCTTAGATTGATAAATATATATATTGAATTGACCTAGTTTCATTGAGTATTATAGTTTTTGTATTGAATTGATGATCATGGACATGGGTAAGGGCTTTTGGTATTGAATTGGATGATTGATCTATGGATTGAAGTTGTGAGAATGGATTGGTGGTACGCTGCCCTAGTTCTCTTTATTTTATGTAATGTATCTCTTGAATTATGTTGTGATTGGTATCGTCCACTTATGAAGGCGGTGCTATGTGAATTATGTGGCCTCGTCGGCGTTACCGTATGTATTATGATGATCATGGCCTTGTCGGCACTACCTGAACAATTATGATGATTTTTGTAGTTGATTATATGAAGTATGATCATATCTACCTACATGTTAAGTAATGTGAAAGTATGTGTTTTCTTCTATTGATGCTATTTAGGTGATCATGTTAGACTATGACTATGTCCTTATGTGTGTAGTATTAGAGTTGATGCATGATTCTTCCTAATTGGTTATTGAGTCTTTGTGATGAATATATTGATGATGTTCTAGTAGTGTATAGGGTGACCTAATTATAATGAAGGTTGTGCCTATGTGCTTCTTGAATATGATATGCTATATGTGATAAAGTGAAGTAATGATGTGTCTTGTTTAGGTAGACTTAAGTCCCTCTTCTTGATGCATGATTGATATGTGAATATGAGATGTCTTGACTTAGGATGCTAAAGCCTCTTAGTATTGAATTTATGAATGACATGAGACCTTGAATGTTTCTAAGAAGGTCCTTTATGTGAAACCTTGGACCTAGTGGTAAGGTTATGAACCTTGAAGTCGAATGCTTTAATGGTATCCCTCTTGTATTGAATGGTGGACTTAGGGTTGGTTAATTTTAACGACATCATATCATCCTTACGAAAGTCATTAAGATATCTTTGTCGCTATTGTAAGGCAGCCCTAGGGGACCTCTTCGGTAAGGTGAATGTTATTGGGTTATGAACTAGATGTGGAACCTCTTCATGTGATCCTTAATGTGAATTACTCTATGAGAACAAAGGCTAGCACAAAGTGAGTATGGTAAGGGAAGTAGCTCTATATAAGAATAAGGCTAGAGTGAAAAGTAGACACTTCATATTCCTTAACCATGTGCCTACATGGGATGTGTCCAAGTTCTACCATTGGCAAGTAGAACACCCTCCATCGGAGTAGGTTACAATTCCGGATTCCATGCTTTGGTACCATGGTCTATGTAGGTTATTGCCTATTCTAATCTTATGTGATACATACTAGCATTTGAGAAGTCTATGAAGTTTAGGTGGTGGTATGGGACGCTACCTAGACATTGCACCCTTAGGCTTTGAAGATGTTACTGAGAGTCCCTAGGTTATCTCCAAGACCATTGCTTGAATATCCTCTATGTGATGAATGTATCTTAATGAACTAATGAAATAATGACTTATGTTAGAAAACATGTAAATGAATGAGTACCTAATCTAGAGTGAGTTTATGGATTTCCTAGTTAAAGTGTGAAGGGGGCATAAGAGATGATTTTTTCATGTCTTATCTTGGGAAGTCTTGAGAATGACTCTAGTTAGGGAAGTTGGTTGATACTTTAGGCATGATCTAAACTAACGAAGTTATAAGGATTATTTTGGTAACCTTGAAGAGGGTGTATGGACGTTCTCTTCTAGGAGTACTTAAGTAAGTCTTTTGATAGACTTGGTAAGGAGAATGTCATATCATATATGTTCATGTATTTGGTGTATTGTAAGTGTGTATGTCTCATTATGGGTGGTATTAAGGAGCATTTAGGGGTGCCTATAGAGAGTGTATGGGCGGTCTCTCTTTGTCTTACTTAAGTGAGTCGTAGGATAGCTTTTAGTGAGAAGATTACATGCTAGGAAGTGTTTTATATGAATTTGAATAATTTCACTGTAAGAGTGAAGGAATTTACTGTAACAGTGATGTAGGTTACTGTAATGTTTCTCTAAAAAGGTGATAAATTGCTTAAGTGTTATATTATGTGTTCTAAGGCGTTAAATGTTGTTCATATTCTTATATAATGTTATTTTAATCAAAAGATGCATATTTCCAATTAATGTCCATTTTCATGATTTTTATGCATTATGCCATACTAAGTACATGTGTTTGTACTAATTTCATATATATTTATATATCTATTGTGGTTGGTAGGTGAAGAGAATTGGAAAGCAAGGCTTGGATTATAGCATCATTCAAGTGAAGTTAAAGTATGTCCTCTCTTTATTCAAGGGCATAGTTATCTTAAATTTCTTTTATATTGAAGTATTGTAATAGACTAAGTATTTTTATATTTTGATGTATGGGTCGTGTCCCAAATATTCTCGTGTCTAAGCTTTGATGAGATTGAGACTTCGTATTTTCTATGATTTCTAATGAAAGATTTTATTAAAGATATTCTAATGTTTTGTGAAAAGTTTTAATTCCGCACTAGTTTTCATTATGTATATGCGATGAAAGATATAAAGGGCTTATACAAGACCTCCGTACGCCGTGTTATGACCTAAGAATACCCTAACTTCTAGGGTGAGCATGCGGGTCCTGACAAACGTGGTATCAGAGCATAGATTATGAAAGTAGTCTTAGGAATTAAAAAGCCTCGGCAAGTCACGTCTCGTAGAGTCTTGTTCATTGGTGGGAGTCGAGACACACCCATGAACGAGAAGCTACCGGACGATAGAGTTTCCCTTCTTTTCTAGTCCTATGTCGTGACGTAGAGTAAAAGTTATGAGTATCCTTCTCAATGTGTTTCCTTATGTTTCTAGGAGAAGAATACTAGAAGGATGACCGCTAGAATGTTGAAAGAGGGAAGGGTGAATGAGGAAATTCCTCCTCAAGTCGAGAAAGTTCATCAACATGGACAAGGATTCCAAGGTGCTCAAGATGCTCAAGTGCCTCACCAAGGAGATCAAGTCCCTATTGTGGAAGGAGGTAATGATGTTCCAATGGTTCCCTCGGAATTTACTAATAGAGAGATTAGACTCCTTTGCTTTCTTTATCCCGAGAAATGACTACTTAAGTGTATAGGAGTATGGAGCCTAGGGTGAATGTTGTGGAGAGCACTATGACCTTTAGGTTGAGAGACTTTGTGAAAATGAATCCTCCTATCTTTCTTGGATCTAAGGTGTGAGAGGACCCCCAATAGTTCCTTGATGGTGTGTACAAGGTGTTGAGTGCTATGGGGGTTACTTCTAGGGAAAATACAGAGTTTGCTTCATATCAATTGAGGGATATCTCTCAAGTGTGGTACTTGGAAATATAATAGGCCGGTTGAGTTGGGTCCTATAGAGTGGGAAAAGTGTAAGGAGGATTTCATGGAGAAGTACTTTCCCCGTTAGAGGAGAGAGGTGAAGGTGGAAGAGTTAATTAATCTTAAGAAAGGCAATATGAGTGATTCCTTGAAGTTTTCTATGTTGTCTAGGTTTGCTCCATCCCTTGTGTCTAATCCTAGGGATGAGATGAGTAGGTTTGTGACCGGTGTTGCCAACCTAGTGAGAGAAGAATGCCGTACGGCCATGCTCCATGATGATATGACTTTATCTAGACTCATGGTGTATGCACAATACATTGAGGAATATAAACCTTGTTGGATTGCTCGAAACTTTAAGAGGAGTGGATCTAGTGAACAAAGCCAACCTAGGTTCAAGAAGAAGGTTTTAACTCAAGAAGAATCTACTAGTGGTAAGGTGAAAATTGAGAAGGGAGGTGATTCTCAAGTTGGCAAGCCTACATGTACTACTTGTGGAAAGAGACACTATGTGGAATGCCTATTGGGTACTGGGAGTTGCTTTGGATGTGGTAAAGATGGACACAAAATGAGGAATTGTCCTACTAGAGATGGTAAGCAAGTTTCTCCTAATGTTCCAAAAGATGATGCTCCAAAGAACAGGTGTTTCTATGCACTCCGGACAAGAGGAGCAAAGCCGGACGGGGGTGATGATGATGATGGTAAGTTCTTGTATTTCTCTAGTGTTATGAGTTCCTTCTAAGTGGGGGAGTATGGCTAGTAGATGGGCTAGAAAGTCATAGAAGCATGTTGCATGTGCATGGTGTTTAGGAGTCTTATTGGAATCGAATTTCATCGATTCCTTGTATTGTGCATTTTATGAAGTTATGATTATGTTGTCGAATGTGTTTATAGGGTTTTATATTGTATCTTAGCATGTTTCTATCATCAATTGCCTAAAGGTTGCATTTTTGAAAATTTGAAGCCTGTTCACTGTAATGACTGCCTGTTCACTGTAATATTTTTGCAAAATTGACTAATTCATTCTTTGGTTGAACATTGTTGTAATGTGGTTAGAACTGATGTACATGAACATAATAATGAATATAAAAGGAGTTTTTGCTATTTGGAATGAAGGTGTGAATTTTATGGAATAATGAGTTGTAGATTTGTTTGTAACTTCTTGTTGTGTTGTGATTCTCTTGACTATGTGAAATTGATGTTTTCTACTTGATTGTGTGTTGGATAATGATATATGTGGCATGGTTGAGAGTTTTTACTTTAATGTTTACTCTTGGAAGTGTTCGGAGAGTGGCAAGTGTCATTCGAGGACGAATGTTGTTCATGTGGGGGAGATTGTAAGATCCCGAAAATGACTTAGGTGAAGTAGATCCTAACATGGTTGTCATAAGGGTATAAGGTCCTAAAATGGTTTATAATATGGTTATAAGGAATTGTCTAAGAGTTTAGGTTAATCGGAAGTCAAACGTCAAGGGATGACTAAGACGTTCGATGACTAAGTCACCTATGTGCCTTATATGTGTTTTTATGTGTTTATGTGTGATTAATGAGGTTATGAAGTCTTTAAAGGAGTTATTATAGTATATAGGCAGTGTGTTGATTTTCGTGAAGTTTGGACGTTAAACGTCCAAGAACGTCCATGATGTTCGAAAGGTTTTCCTTGAAATGACCTTGTGTGTCTAGTTATGTTTCGTATGTGTTCGTTTTAGATGAAATTCATGTGAGAGGTTCTAAACTCGTATGCAATCATGTTTGGGTTGGAAACGTCCGGGCAAAAGTCCCCATGGACCAACCAAGGGTCCTTGAGGAAGGACCCTTTCCTTGAGCCACGGCTGCTTAGAGCAGGCCCCAATCGACTGAGGCAAACAATGGCTCGTGGGCCAGTCGAAGCCCCGTCGATGGGTGTCGTGGGTCTATACATAGCCTAGGGAGATCAGTATCCCAAAGTCAAGTCTCTAAACCAAACGACGGATAGCCAGGATGGTCCATTTGTGGACAAACGGTCCGTCGTTTGGCCAGTCGTTGGTTGCACTGTCAACTACGCAGCTTGCTGTAATGTCTAGGGGTGAATTTGTAAATTCACCCCATGTACAAATAACAGTTTGGGAGGTTACTTAGGGGTATTTTGGGTATTTTAAAATTCTATATAAGTCTTAAATACCTAGATGAATTCATTCTTCAAAAATAAAAACCTAAATTCTCTTAGAAATTCTCTAGAACTCCATTGAAGCCAAAACTCAAGGAAGAGATTGGTTTAGAGATTGAGTGGTAATTCTTCATCAATTTAATGGATTAACATCATTGAGGTATGGTCTTTTATCCTTTAAATTCTATTTATTAAGGAGCCCAAAACTAAAAGAGATTTCTAATGTTTTCTAAAGATAAACTTGTCCAATTTTATGATCTATCCATGGGTTCTTGCATTAAAGGTTTTAAAGCATTATATATTTATTGAATTGTTGTTAATTATATGATTTCAATACAATTAACCTATGAACCCATGTAATTGTTGCACCCTACTTTTTGACTACTTCAAAGTTGACTTGATATTGACTTAATGCTTATGAATTCTAGTGTAGTTTTCTATGGGCTATTGAATGATGTAAGAATTGTATTCAATTGATGTATAGATTGTCTTAGATTGATAAATATATATTGAACTGACCTAGTTTCATTGAGTATTATTGTTTTTGTATTGAATTGGTGATCATGGCCATGAGTAAGGGCTTTTGGTATTGAATTGGATGATTGAGCTATGGATTGAAGTGGAGAGAATGGATTGGTGGCACGCTGCCCTAATTCTCTTTATTTTATGTAATGTAGCTCTTGAATTATGTTGTGAATTGTATGGTCCACTTATGGTGGTGGTGCTATGTGAATGATGTGCCCTCGTCGGCATTACCATATGTATTATGATGATCATGGCCTTGTCGGCACTACTTGAAGTATTATGATAATTTGTGTAGTTGATTATCTGAAGCATGATAATATCTTCCTACCTACATGTTAATTAATGTGAAAGTATGTGGTTTCTTCTATTAATGCTATTTAGGTGATCATGTTAGACTATGACTATGTCCTTATGTGTGTAGTATTAGAGTTGATGCATGATTCTTCCTAGTAAGTTATTGAGTCTTATGATGACTATATTGATGATGTTATAGTAGTGTATAGGGTGACCTAAAGATGATGAAGGTTGTGCCTATGTGCTTCTTGAATATGATATGCTATATTTGATAAAGTGAAGTAATGATGTGTCTTGTTTAGGTAGACTTAAGTCCCTCTTCTTGATGCATGAATGATATGTGAATATGAGATGTCTTGACTTAGGATGATAAAGCCTCTTAGTCTTGAATGTATGAATGACATGAGACCTTGAATGATTCTAAGAAGGTCCTTTATGTGAAACCTTGAACCTAGTGGTAAGGTTATGAACCTTGAAGTCGAAAGCTTTAATGGTATCCTTCTTGTAATGAATGGTGGACTAGGGTTGGTTGGCTGGAACAACATCATATCATCCTTAGAAAAGTCATTAAGCTATCTTCGTCTCCATTGTAAGGCAGTCCTAGGGGACCTCTTTGGTAGGGTGAATGTGATTGAGTTATGAACTAGATGTGGAACCTGTTCGTGTGATCCTTAATGTGAATTACTCTATGAGAACAAAGGCTAGCACCGAGTGAATATGGTAAGGAGAGTATCTCTAAATAAGAATAAGACGAGAGTGCAAAGTAAACCCTTCATATTACTTAACCATGTGCCTACATGGGATGCGTCCAAGTTCTACAATTGCCAAGTAAAACACCCTCCATCAGAGTAGGTTACAACTCCGAATTTCATGCTTTGCTACCATGGTCTATGTCGGTTATTGCCTATTCTCATCTTATGGGATACCTACTAGTATTTGAGAAGTATATGAAGTTTAGGTGGTGGTATGGGCGCTACCTAGACATTGAACCCTTAGGCTTTGAAGATGTTAGTGAGAGTCCCTAGGTCTTCTCCAAGACTATTACTTGAATGTCCTCTATGTGATGAATGTCTCTTAATGAACTAATGAAATAATGACTTATGTTAGAAAGCATCTAAATGATTGAGTACCTAATCTAGAGTGACTTTAAAGATTTCCTAGTTAAAGTGTGAAGGGGGCATAAGGATGATCTCTTCATGTCTTATCTAGGGAAGTCTTGAGAATGACTCTAGTTAGGGAAGTTGGTTGATACTTTAGTCATGATATAAACTTTAGGAAGTCTTAAGGATTATTTAGGTAACCTTGAAAAGGGTGTATGTGCGTTCTCTTCTAGGAGTACTTAAGTAAGTCTTTTGATAGCCTTGGTAAGGAGAATGTCATATCATATATATTCATGTGTTTGGTGTATTGTAAGTGTGTATGTCTCATTATGGGTGGTCTTAAGGATCATTTAGATGTGCCTAGAGAGAGTGTATGGACGGTATCTCTTTGTCTTACTTAAGTGAGTCGTAGGATAGCGTTTTGTGAGAAAATTACATGCTATGAAGTGTTCTATATGAATCTGAATAACTTCACTGTAACAGTGAAGGAATTCACTGTAACACTGATGTAGGTTACTGTAATGTTTCTCTAAAAATGTGATAAATTGCTTAAGTGTTATATTATGTGTTTCTAAGGTGTTAAATTTTGTTTTTATGCTTAGATTATGATATTTAAATCAAAATATGCATATTTCCAATAAATGTTCATTTTCATGATTTTTATGCATTATGCCATACTTAGTACATGTGTTTGTACTAATTCCATATATATTTCTATCTCTATAGTGGTTGGTAGGTGATGGGCATTGGGAATCAAGGCTTGGATTATAGCATTATTCAAGTGAAGTTGAAGTGTGTCCTCTCTTGATTCGAGGGCATAGTTATCTTAGATTTCTTTTATGTTGAAGTATTGTAATAGACTAAGTATTTCTATATTTGATATATAGGTCGTGTCCGAAGTATTCTCGTGTCTAAGCTTTGATGAGATTGAGACTTAGTATTTCCTATGATTTCTAATGAAAGATGTTATTAAAGAGATTCGAGGGCATAGTTATCTTAGATTTCTTTTATGTTGAAGTATTGTAATAGACTAAGTATTTCTATATTTGATATATAGGTCGTGTCCCAAGTATTCTCGTGTCTAAGCTTTGATGAGATTGAGACTTAGTATTTCCTCTGATTTCTAATGAAAGATGTTATTAAAGAAATTCTTATGTTTTGTGAAAACTTTTAATTTCGCACTACTTTTCATTATGTACATGCGATGAACGATACGAAAGGTCTTGTACAAGACCTCCGAGAGGTCAAGTACGCCGTGTTACGAACTACGAATACCCTAACTTCTAGGGTGTGCATGCGGGTCGTGACATCAACTATAGGTCACCCTGTTCACTATTATAGCATCATCAATATAAAACATCCAAGTCTCATATAATTCAACAAGAAACATCATACTTCAAGACAAGGTAATTCACATAACAACTTCACTATTAGAGACACCTATCATCAACTATGAGAATTCATGCTTAGACTTCCTATATACTCATAAGTTATCAACAACTACATAATGATAACATAACCAAGTTACTACATGATAATGAAATAGTTTATTAAGTAATGCCGACGAGGCCATATTGTTTTGACAATTCATAAAGTAATGCCGACGAGGCCACATTAATCACAAGTATACCACATAGACACCGCCACCATAAGTGGACCATACCAAACATAATTATAATCTAAGACCTATACTACACAATATAGAGAGCGTTAGGTCTACTTACCACCAGTCCAATCTTACAACTCCAATCCATAGACAATTCAACCAACTCAATATACGAAGGCTCTTACATTGTCACCAATTCAATTCAATAATTACAATAGACAATGAATCAAAGATGATATATCATGAATTTAAAAAATTAGTGAAGCCTACATACAATTCTATCGTGATTCTTTCACAATTCAATAGCCCTAATAAAACTACACAAGAATTCAACAACATTAAGTCATAAACAAATCACCCATGAAATTCATGAATTGCACGGGTTCATGGAGTTTTTAGTCTAAAATCATTAAATTAACATCAATTCAATCAATATACAATGATTCAAAATGTTTTATGCAAGAACCCATGGGTATATTACAATTTAGAAAACTCATATTTTGAGAAACTTTAGAAAATCACTTTGAAGGTTGGCTCCTTGAAGAAAAGAGATTCAAGGATGAATGTCATACCTTCATTGATGCTAATCCACGAAAATTGAGAAGATTTGATGGAGAAATCACCAAAGACTTTTTAATCCAAGCTCTATATTGAGTTTTGGCTTCAATGGAGTTCTAGAGAGTTCTTTGCATGTTTTGGGTTTTGATTTGGAATTATGAATTGATCTAAGTGTTTTAGACTTATAACACTATTTATAATAACCAAAATAACCTTATGAAACCGTCCAACTAATTTTATGAAGGCTAGGTGAAAACCCCATATTGCCCTTCACTTGGCCGAGACACCTGCAGAAATTGCAGGTGCATCGACGGCCACCCGACCTACGCCCCATAGCCCAACCAACGGACCTTCCTGTTGGTCCGTGGTTTGGGTCAGAGGCTGGAAAATTTAAGCTCAAGATCCCACACCTATGTTCCCATCGACGCCCTCCTCCTATGGGGGGTCGATTGCCAACCGTAGGTTGGACTTCTTTTGGCAGTTCTGGCCAGCAAAATGTGTCCTTCCTCAAGGGCCCTTGGTTAGTCCTTGGGGAGTTTTTTTCGGACGTTTCCAATCCAAATATAGTCGTATACATATTTAGGACCACTCACATCAATTTCATCAAAAATGAACAAGTAAAACTTTTACGAAACACACTAAGACACACAAGGACGTTTCAAGGAAAACCTTTCGAACATCATGGACGTTCTTGGGATTTTTACCTCCAAAATTTAAAGACTACCTCATAACATCATAACCCATTTTAGGACTTCAAAACATCAAGACACAAGCGTTAAGCTGTAGTTTCACCTAAGTCGTTTTAGAGGTGTTACAATAATACACCCCCAAAATACCCAAAGCACCCTTACAATAATTGGACCTTTTTAGACAAGTCAAACTTTACTTAAATTTTCGGAGTTATCGTCAGGAAACAAGTCCACAATTCGGAGCTGTTCCCGCATGATTTATGAAAATAAATTCCGATAAAGTAGAGTTTGCGTTGTGTCCATGACGCGGACCAAAAGTTTTGCCCATGTTGCAAAAGCCCGCGACGTGGACTCATATCACCATAGAACAACTTTGGCTTCCTTGGGCAGCTTGTTGGTCCAAGGGTTGGATCCTCCTCAAAAACCCCTGGTGAAATCCTCGGGGAGTCGTAACCGGATGTTTTGATCCTAAACATGTCCTTCTAGGTTTTAGGGCCATCCCCACTGCTTTTAGACTCCAAACAACACATAAAAACACATATGACATACAAGGACACACTAGCACACACTCACGGCTAGTTCACGAACGTTTTGGTCGTCCCTTGACGTTTGCCCTCCAAACATACCAAACTTACTTCAAACACTAAAATTCACTATTTTAACACATTATTAACTCATTAATCACTTGATAAGATCTATTTCAACCTAGTTCATTATGAGGGTCGCTACATTCTCCCACATTTAGAAAAACATTTGTCCTCGAATGTCACTAAACACTTTCAAGGACATCAAGAACTCAACTAGCAGCATGTAACACATAACATCATGGACAAAATCAATCATAGTCAATGCACCAACTTACAAAGAACACCAACTTCTTTTCATTAAGCATATTAAGCAACACAAACAAATTTGGAACTATTTCCACAATTCAAAGCATACACCCACTTCTTTGTTTTTTCATTTCATTTATGGAGGAACTACCTTCTCCAACATTAGACATGCCAATCATGATATTTCGAAGCTCAACATGCAATAACATTCAAATCACACTTTGGCACATAAATATGAAAATCTTGAAGCAATTATGATAATATCATTAGCTACTCATTATCATGGAAAATAGATTAACTACCAATCTACTCATATAACTATGATAAAATTAAGAGCATTCAAAACATCATATCATTAATGAAACTCATATCATAAGGAGAAATGTAAGTCACACTCAAATGCTAGACTCCAAAACATAACCAAACTACCAAGTATTTTAGTCTCAACCTTGAGTAAGAATAGAAGGAAAAGATAAGGGTATCAACTACCTTGCTACTCAACTCATACTCCCCCACTTAGGGTAAACTCATCTAAAACAATTAAAAACAACCGTAAGGAATTATGACTCACTGGGGCCTTCACTCCGGATTAGCTAATTTACACATTCTCATTACTTCATGTTAAGACCCTTACCAAGCATCTTTAAGGTCACATACTTCAAAATCCCACTATATCTTTCATAAGGTAGGAACTCACACTAACCTAACTCATGAACATCAAAACTAACAATCAACCTTACTAGTCAAGTATAAAAGCCTCCTCTTAGGATTCCAGCTTAGACAAACACCCTTAAACATCACCTCATTCAACTCTTAGGCACCACATAACTCAACTCATGGAATAAAAACTTTCTCTTTCTCTTTCCACCCATTATGGTAGGTTCATTTGGTAACCAACATTCTAGCTTTATGGATTCCCCCATTTGCTAGCATAACCCCACAATTACCTGTCTAGGTAAGCACACTATTTTCCCTCCTTAGGAGTAAACCTACACAAGAACTTCAATCCTACACAACGACAACTATGAAACATTACCCACAAAAGAGGGCAGCCCTCAACTCTTACCATTTACAATATTCCTTCAACACTCCTCAAATTTACACATTAATTTTTCTACTATCATTGCACATAACCATAAGATAATTCATTTTCCCCAAAAGGACTTCATTCAACCATTATAACTCTTATCATGCTAGAACTACATCACCATGAAACTTCAAATCATAATAACTCCAATCTCATAAATCACACATAGCCATAAATTGCATCACATCACAATCTTCCAAACCCACATTCCCATATACTCACCTAGTCACAAAACCACATTAAGAATCAAAATTCAACCTTTTCTCCCTCCATCCTTTTAACACACCCTTTCCAAGCAATCAAATCTAGAAGGCCACCAGAGAATTGAAATAAGGGAGAGATCATATGCAGTTAAGATCTATGGCACGACACGAGAGTAATGAAGAAAGTCAAACTTCTATCACCTTATAGCCTCCCGCTCATGGATGTTTCGAGACTCATACCGGTGAACAATACTCTACTAGACGTGGATTATGAGATTTTGGACCCTAAAGAACTTTCCAAAACCTTATGATCTGTTACTATGTCTGTAATGACCCGCAAATACACTCTAGAAGAAAGGAGCATTGTTGAGTCGTCACAAGGCGTACTTGACCTCACGGAGGTCTTGCACAAGTCTTTTAGCTATCATTTATTACATAATATATGAAAAGTAGTGAGTAATTAAGACTTTTCACAACAATAATAATAAGTAACTCTTTTATAAAAAACTAAGGGATAAGTCTCATCGTGACAATCAAACTTTAAGATAAAACTTAAATGTCTTAGGGTCACGGCCCTTTACATTGAAAGAAATACATAATAAGTCGTATACAAGTCTTAAAGAAGAACTAAAGAAATATAGACTATGTCCTCGAATATATGAGGACATACCGAGTCTTGAGAGAGTCAACTTCCCAAACTTTGCCTTCTAGGAACCTTCACTCACCTTCAACCTATACTTATAGAGAATAGAAAAGTATGAAATTAATACTAACATTGTACGAAGTATGACATCATGCAAAAACATGAATAAGAGGACATTTTAGTTGAAATAATACTTTCATGCTATTTAATTAAAAACTTCATGAGTATAATCACAAAACGTTAAATAGATCATCATTTAACACATAGGATAAAACATACATATTTTCAACATAAGCCTACACATCACAATAAACTCATTTCCCACAAAGTTTCCTATCCAAAGTTATCCTAAGATTCACTATGGTAAGACATGAAGAAATCACCCATACAATATCTCAATACACACCTAAGTGATTCTTAAGACTACCAATGATAAACATACTCCACCACTCTTAACAACCTAACATTCAACATTAAAGACACTAGACAAACATACTTGCATTTAAGGACTTCACATAAGAACCCTCTTCACAGTCAACCACTAAGTTACACTTAGTGCAATGTGAAGGTAGCATCCCATACTACTACTTCCACCTTAGTGATCCTTGAGGATTTCCTTAGACTAGGCACATCACATTCCTCATTTACATAATCTTCATATATCATCATACGTCATAAAACATACACATAGAATCAAAATGCTTCAGTTTCATAAGAGTTAAAATTACATTATTTATTTACATCACATAATGACCCATTCATTCATTTTAACTTAAGGAAACACCAAGACTCCCTCCAAATGCCTACTTGTGCAATGGGTAGATAGTGTCCCATAGCACTACCTACCCTAAGTAGTGCACCCTTTAGAAGGCTTAGTTCATTACATTCTTTTGTGGAGGCTAGCTTTAACCGACATAGACCATGAGAGCTAGACATGGAATCCCGGTATTAACCCCTACCAGATGAGGGATCCCTACTTGCCTAAGGTAGGGTCATTCTTTGAGCCTTTAAATGGATTTTTCAATAGCTCCACCTATGGGGGCGCATACTTAAGGGATAAGGAGATTTCTTCTAAGTAACTCATTCTCTACAAACGAGGAGTACTCATTTCAAGAGGTACATTGGATACAATATCTCTATTGACAAAGTGTACGCACCCCTTCTTCAAATCATCTCGGTGCTAAGCATAACTGCCCCACGGAGTCTTACACATTCATTTACTATAGGTTAATGGATAACTATTTAGCACAAAAATCTCAACTCACGAAGGGTAATAATCCCTAGAGGTTACTTTTGGACACCATATCTCAACTCAATAAGGGTATCCAACCTCCAACCTATCTTGGAAAGCTCTTGGGAATAATGAGGTTGCTACGAAACACTTCATCTCAACTTACAAAGAGTGTTCACCCCAAAATTCCCTTTTTTATACTATAAGAATAATAGGAATGGTTTAGACACTTCATCTCAACTCACGAAGAGTGTCTACCCAACAAATCCCCCATTTCATTCATTACTTCATTCTTTTATTCACAATGTGTATATACATGCGAGCACACCTTTCACATAATCACAATATTCACAACTTTACTTCTAAATATGCTCCTAACTTCATTCATCATAATTCACACACTATCATGCTTCACAGACTGTCATGCTTCACATATACATATACTTCATTTAGACATAATATCTTCAAGCTACACATTAATATCTTCAAAAGACATATCAAGCATATACACCATATTAATCACCCTACTTCAAATGATATACCTTCAATATACATCATAAGCATCACTTTACTTCGCATGCTATGCCTTCAAGGCCATAATAACAATACACATATTCATACATATATTGATATACTTCAAGTAAACACCGCCAGAAAGATGGACCATACCACTCAAGATTACTTCAATAAGAACCAAATAACATAAACCAACTTACCCTTCATCAAAGCCTTATCCACTCTTTCTGGAAACTTCACAAAATCATCATAAATAAGCATAATAAGGCAGTAGTTATTCATATTACAACATAAAGAAATACAACCCTAATATTTCCTAAACATGTACATTAAATCCACTCCATAAGCCAAATGTTGGAAATATGCATGAGCATGGGTTCATTGGGGTTTTGACATTAAAATCATCAACTCACACTAAAAACAACATGTTTAAATCATTAAAAGGTTTTCATGCAAAGAACCCTGCTTAGAGTCAAAGATAGAAGAAGTTGGAGTTTGAAAACACTTATTGAATTTTCTTTGGAATGGCTTCTTGAATAAAAGAAGGTTGAAGGATGAACTACCATAACTTAATATAAACAAACCACCTAGATTTGAAGAAGAAATCCGTTGGAATCTATAACCCAAGCTCCAAGACCTTGACCTTCAATGGTGGCTTGAGAGAATTTTTTAAAAGATGGACTTCTAAGGGTTTTGGAAATTTTTGATTTCTACTAGAGGGTTTGGTTTTTTTTTATGGAAGAGGGAGTGTATAATGACCTATTAATATATACTACACCCCCAAAATACCTAAATCACCTATACATTAATTGGACCTTTTTTGACATGTCAAACTTAACTTAAATTTTTGGAGATATCATCGGGAAATAAGTCCGCGACGTGGAGCTGTTCCCACAAGATTTTTGAAAATATATTTCGAGATAGTAGAGTCCGCATTATGTCTGTGACGCGGACAAAATGTTTGGCCCAAGTTGCACCAAGTCCGCGACAAGGACTCATTTCACAATAGAAGAACTTTGGATGCCTTCGGCATCTTGTTGGTTCGAGGGTTGGGTCCTCCTCAAGGACTCTTAGGGAAGTCCTTGGGGAGTCATAATCGTACATTTTTATCCTAAACATGTCCTTCTAGGTGTTAGGGTCATCCCCGCTTCTTTTAGACTCCAAACAACACATAAAAACACATATGACATACAAGGACACACTAGCACACACTCAAGGCTACTTTCCGAAAGCCTTGGTCGTCCCTTGAAGTTTGACCTCCAAACATACCAAACTGACTTCAAATACTAATATTCTTTATATTAACAAATTGTTAACTCATATAACACTTGCGAATATCTAGTTCAACATATTTCATTATGAGGATCACTATAGGGAGGGGCCTTTCAGAAAATCGACGACATCATTTAGTGAGTACAACCTAGCCTACCGAATGTTACAATGTATTTTAGGGGTTAGGGGTGCAGAGAGGGCAATCATAGAAGACTAGAAGACTTTCATTGAGTCGCCGAGTGCACACGTGAAATTAGGTTTCTCGCAAAAATATACAGAACCAAAATCACGCAAACACATGAAATTAAAAGGGATCAAGGGTGAATTGGTGAACGACCGAGTGGTTTGGGGAGCTCGACCCAGCTCACAAGACATTACAACGTGCCTATTCTCAAACCCAATTTCCAATCCCCGCGGCCCCTGAAAATAAAATCTATTCATTCAATAATTCTAGATCCATAAGACCCATGGCAGATATGCACTCAAACATTCTCGAGTTTGGCATAAATTAGCCATTTGACGACTTTAACCCTTAAGAATGATGTAAAATGCTCCATCATTTAGTAAATCACGTCATTTTAAAATATTTGGGTGACTCAAACTTCACCCAACAAGACTCCACAACAATTACGCACAACCAAACAATTTTTGATGAATTCTAAAGCAAGAAATTTGGGAAATCAACAACTTAGGAAATTTAGGCACGAAATCAAAACTAAAATAGGCAAACAAGCAGACATTTTGTATTTCAGAGAGGCTCAACACACATCAATATAAAAAATACAGTTGCAAATGAGTTCAACCGCTAATTTTGAGTTTGGGGTTTGGAACACTAACCTATAATGGAAAATATAAGAACTTTAAAGGAAGGTAGCAATGTATCCATATCTGCACACCAAATCAATTACTAGAAAGCAGTAAAAATGTAAAAACATGGGAAATATACTGTGGGTGTAATTGTATGAAGTTAAAAAGTGAGGTTATGTGAAGAGTTTGAACTTTGAAAATTTTGGCCTTTTTAAAACTATCAAGTGTGCGCCCATTCAGCGATATTATCTTTCTTGCAAACCACTTGGCAACACACTGATGAGTCCACGATTTGGACCTATTTGGGGCTATAATTTTATATGTTTAGTGTCCTAAAATGCATTTTTCGTCTCGAAAGATAATAAAATACCTTGAGTTTTCTATAGATACTTGGATAAAAATCATGGATACAATTCAGCTAAAATGAACGAACTCAGCCGATTGAACAAAACAATGAAATTGGCGTGTCACCGAGAAGTTTTGTCAAAGTAGTACAGTGTCGCCCTATGATCTCAAATACGAAGATGTTGTAGGTGAGAAAAATAAGGCGATGACGCTACCAAAGGCAGGATCGTGGAGTTTATCAACTATCCCGATTAACTATGTCGATTGGTCCTTCGCAGCACAACGTTTTGCAAACTAAAACTACCTATTATTATTTTTAGCTTAGTATCATTTTTCATAGTATTGAATATTAAATTTTACACTTCTTTTCTACTTAGAGTTTTTGAGTGCTATTAGCAACTTTGCTCTTGAACATTGGAGATTTGAAGATTCTCATCTTGAAGAAATTCAAAGTGGGTGTTGAAATTCTTCATCCTACACTTTTCTTGAAGCTGAAATAAAGCATACCTAGTTGATGTTACTTCCATTTGGCATCATTTTCTTGATTTTCTCTATATCTAGCTAAAATCTCAATTCATGGGGAGTGATTTTGTGAATATGGGATATATTATTTGTTTGGGATTTCTCGTTGATGACTTATTTGTTGTTTAAATATGATTTCATTTAGTAGTTGTGAGTGAAATTATTGGGTTTGTAACTGCAAATATAATTTCACCTTTGTGTTTTGGCTTTCTTGAGAGAGAGGTCCTAAAATTAAGACTACTAAATTGATAATTGGTGGTGTTAAGTCGACATGAGGTTTAGCTCGATAGAGAGAACCATATTCCTTTTCCACATACTTATCTCAAGAGAGTGAGTGGGCTAAGGCACAGGTTGTGCTTATTATAACAAATAAGTTTTCAAGAGAAACCCATTCGATTCGAGGTAAGTTACTCGAGAGATAATTTACCAACACAATAGTCTAACCAAACCACAAATGTTTTATAAATTTATGATAAAAAACATGTACCCAATTGTTTAGTGTATCATGTATTCCTATCACATCCCAAGAATCCTGTTTACCATGATTATCTCTTATTTTATTAAAATTTCAAGCTATTTACTCCGATTACAAAGACCCTCATTGTTAATTGATGATTGTGTCACCCATTATATTTAATATGTTTTTATTCAATAATTATTAGTAGCTTTGACTAGCATGGGATAGATTTGTGCTTAGCAGAAATATTCACAGTACCGCTCTACGTGGAAATTATCCCAACCCTTGGTTGAATATTATAATAACTAACGATCGTCGACTCTTAATATTGGATGAATTGTCTTTGATGACGCTATCGATTAAAACGACGCCGCTTCCAGGGAGCTGTGTCACATGAGAATTTTTTGTTAGGTTGGCTTTTGTTCTTGCTTATTCTTGATTTTAAATTACTTTACTTTCAGTTGTCCTTTATTTGTTTTTACTTTCAGGTAGAGGGGGTGAGTATACCGAGCATCACATGTGAGCTAATGGAATTCCCCCCGTTAGAAGTAATGATGTTCTTGGATGGTATACTTACTTTCAATCAATTAGAGGGTGAATAAATCCATGAGTCATGGGTGAGATTTACAGAACGACTAATTCAGGGCCCAACTCATGGCATGCCGGACATAGTCCTCTTGGAATGTTTCTACATAAGTCATTGACCAGGAAAAATTATATTACTTGACAAAATCATTCCAGTAAGTATTGCAAAGCAACCCTATAAGATAGAAGCCATTGGTTGGATCACATTGTTTATACAAACCAAGAAGTAGAAAAGGACTTCATGTTGTCATGGAATCCAGAGTCTATCCTATTTTGATGGAGGGTGTTCTACTTGCCAAGGGTAGAACTAGGACACATCCCATGTAGGCACATGGTTAAGGAGTATCAAGGGTTTCTTTTTACTATAGTCTCATCTTAAGTAGAGTCACTCCCCAAGCATACGCACTCTATGCTAGCCTTAGTTCTTCTCATAGAGTAATTAAATCACAAAGGCATATGAAAAGGTACCATATAGTAGTCATAAAAAAATAATAATATTTACCTAGGGCGGGTCCATTAGGGCTTCCACACAATGGTTACTAGGATAGGTCAATGACTTTTTTATGGATGGTTTCATGTTGTTCCAACCAACCTAACCCTCAGTCTATCATTGACACAAGAAGGATACCGTACGACTTTCAACTTCAAGGATATTATAACTTTCTATCTGGTTTGAAGGTTCCACATTAATGACCTTTTTAACCATGCTCAAGATCGTATTTCAATCATACATACACATACATGACAAATGTGCTTTAGCCTACTAAGTCAAGAGTCATATTCACATTCTTCATGTATCAAGTAGAGGGACATAGGTATACCAAAACATGACACACATATCATCATCTTATAGTATGTACAATCTTATTCAAGTAGCACTTAGGGACAACAAAGTCTACTACAATTCACCCTACACACTTCTATAAAATATCATCATAACTCATCATAGGACTCTTGTAGTCAACTAGGAAGAATCACACTTCAACATCAAGTGTACACATATAAGGCATCACTATAGCCTATCATGATCACTCATAATTATTTAGAAGAACACTTGCTTTGAATTCACATATACACATCAACCATATAAGCTTTCACAATGATCACCTATACAAGTTATATAACATGATAACATTACAATTAATAAAGTAATTCTGACAATACCACATTCTTCACAATTATAGCACATAAGCACCGCCACCACAAGTGTACCTTACCAATCATTACAATTCAATGCATATACTACATAATATTTAAGATGTTAGGTCAACATAACACCATTCAAACATAAACACCTCCAATCCTTAGCCAATCCAACCGATTCTATTATCAAAGGCTCTTACCAATAGTCATACACACCAATACAAACTAATAATCAAACCATACAATGATCCAACATGATATAATATGAAAATAATCAAATTAATACAACATATATACAATCCTAACATGATCCTTACATAATTCAATAGCCCAAAGTAATCTACACAAGAAATCAATACAATAGAGACATGATCAAATCACCCATAATATAACCTAAATTAGGATTTCATGGTTTGCATGGGTTCATAAGAATTTTTCTCTAAAATCATTCAATTAACATCAATTCAATCATAAATAATTGATTCAAATCGTTTTATGCAAGAACCCATGGCTAGATATCAAAATAGAAGATTTCATATTTTGAGAAGTCTTGGAAAATCCTTTGAAGTTTTTCTCATTGAAGAAAGAGAGTTCAAGGATGAAACACCATACTTGATTGATTATTATCCACGAAATTGATGAATAATTGATTGATAAACCAAGTTCCAAGCTCCCACCATGCTTCAAGATCCAAGGAGTTATAGAGGATTCTATTTGGGGTCTTGGGGTTTTAGTTAGAAGAATGAACTTAACTTGGGGTTATAGAAATATAAAACCACTTAAAATAGCCAAAAAGCCTTTAAGTAACCACCTATTTTATTTTCAGAACGCTAGGTGAAATTCCCAAAGTACCCTTGCCTTGGCCGAGACACCTGTAGAAAACTTGTAGGTGTCAATAACGGCAACACCTACGGAGCGTTGACCCACCTACAAAACGTCATGCAAGTCCGTGGTTTGGGTCAGAGACTCCTCAAAGACGGGGATAATCTCCCACATTATGTATGGGGCTACACCCCAATCAACGAGGCATTAACAGGACAACGGTGCATCATTTGGCAGTCGTTAGTTGAGACTGTTTTTTTGCAGTTTTGATCCACAAGTTGGGTCCTTCTCAAGGACCCTTAGGGTGGTCCTTGAGGAGTTGTGTCAATACGTTTCCAACCCAAATACACTCGTATAGATGTTAAGAACCTCTCAAATAAATTTTAACCAAAATGAACACGTAAAACATGCAAAGGCACACTAAAACACACAAGCACGTCTCAAGGAAAAACTTCTGAACATCTTGTATGGTTTACCTCCAAACACTTTCACACTTTACACACTACCCCAAAACACTTTAATTAACCACTTTAGGACTTCATAACCTATTATTATTTTTAGCTCAGTATCGTTTTCATAGTATTGAACATTAAATTTTACACTTAGTTTCTACGTAGAGTTTTTGAATGCTTTTAGGAACTTTACTCTTGAACATTGGAGATTTGAATATTCTCATCTTGAAGAAATTCAAAGTGGCTGTTGAAATTCTTTATCCTAGACTTGCTTGAAGCTTAAATAAATCCTACCTAGTTGATGTTACTTCCATTTGGCGTCATTTTCTTGCTTTTCTCTATATTTTGCTAAAACCTCAATTCATGGGGAGTGATTTGGTGAAAATGGGGTATATTATTTGTTCAGGCTTTCTCATTGATGGCTTATTTGTTGTTTAAATATGATTTCATTTAGTAGTTGTGAGTGAACTTATTGGATTTGTAATTGCAAATATAATTTCACCTCTGTGTTTTTGGCTTGCTTGAGAGAGAGGTCCCAAAACTAAGACTACTAAACTTATAACTGGTGGTGTTAAGTTGACATGAAGTTCAGCTCGAGAGAGAGAACCATATTCCTTTTCCACATGCTTATCTCAAGAGAGTGAGTGGGCTAAGGCACAGGTTGTGCTTCTTACAACAAATAAGTTTTCAAGAGAAACCCATTTGATTCGAGGTAAGTTAATCGAGAGATAATTTACCAGCACAATAGTCTAACCAAACCACAAATGTTTTATAAATTTATGATAAAAAAACATGTACCCAATAGTTTAGTGTATCATGTATTCCTATCACATCCCAAGAATCCTGTTTACCATGATTATCTCTTATTTTATTAAAATTTCAAGCTATTTACTCCGATTACAAAGACCCTCATTGTTAATTGATGATTGCGTCACCCATTATATTTAATATGTTTTTATTCAATAATTATTAGTAGCTTTGACTAGCATGGGATAGATTTGTGCTTAGCAGAAATATTCACAGTACCGCTCTACGTGGAAATTATCCCAACCCTTGGTTGAATATTATAATAACTAACGATCGTCGACTCTTAATATTGAATGAATTGTCTTTGATGACGCTATCGATTAAAACGACGCCGCTTCTAGGGAGCTGTGTCACATGAGAATTTTTTGTTAGGTTGGCTTTTGTTCTTGCTTATTCTTGATTTTAAATTACTTTACTTTTAGTTGTCCTTTATTTGTTTTTGCTTTCAGGTAGAGGGGGTGAGTATACCGAGCATCACATGCGAGCTAATGGAATTCCCCCCGTTAGAAGTAATGATGTTTTTGGATGGTATACTTACTTTCAATCAATTAGAGGGTGAATAAATCCATGAGTCATGGGTGAGATTTACAGAACGACTAATTCAGGGCCCAACTCATGGCATGCCGGACATAGTCCTCTTGGAATGTTTCTACATAAGTCATTGACCAGGAAAAATTATATTACTTGACAAAATCATTCCAGTAAGTATTGCAAAGCAACCCTATAAGATAGAAGCCATTGGTTGGATCACATTGTTTAAACAAACCAAGAAGTAGAAAAGGAGTTCATGTTGTCATGGAATCCGGAGTCTACCCTATTTTGATGGAGGGTGTTCTACTTGCCAAGGGTAGAACTAGGACACATCCCATGTAGGCACATGGTTAAGGAGTATCAAGGGTTTCTTTTTACTATATTTAATATGTTTTTATTCAATAATTATTAGTAGCTTTGACTAGCATGGGATAGATTTGTGCTTAGCAGAAATATTCACAGTACTGCTCTACGGGGAAATTATCCAAACCCTTGGTTGGATATTATAATAAATAACGATTGTCGACTCTTAATATTGGATCAAGTGTCTTTGATGACGTTACCTATCAAAACGACGCCGCTTCCAGGGAGTTTTGTCACATAAGAGTTTTTTGTTAGGTTGGCCTTTGTTCTTGCTTATTCTTGATTTTAAATTACTTTACTTTCAGTTATTCTTTATTTGTTTTTGCTTTCAGGCATAGGGGGTGAGTATACCAAGCAACATATGCGAGCTAATGGAATTCCCCCCGTTAGAAGTAATGATAAACGGACTTTTGTCTAAAACCTTCTCTTTTTTTAAAATTATCATAGTATAAGCATAAAAACAACATTTAACACGTTAGAAACATATAAGATATCACATAAGCATTTTATAAAATATTAAAGAATGTTACAGTGAACTATGTCACTTAACAGTGAACTAAGTTCAACTTCACAGTGACCTCTTTTAGCTTGCAACCCTCTCACCAAAGGTTATCCTAAGACTCACTTAAGTGAGACGAAGAGAGACCGCCCATACAACCTCTCTAAGAACACCTAAATGATCCTTAAGACTACCTAAGATAAGATCATTCTCACTTTATTTTTTAAACTCCCTAGCTAGAGTTACTCTAAGACTCAACTAAGTAAGACATGAAGAGACCGCCGATACACCCTCTTCAAGCCTACCTAAGAAATCCTCAAAGCTACTATAGATAAGTAGTTTTTCATTAACATTCCTCTACTAAAGTTATTATGTTCATTAAGTCATTTAGAAAACATTCATCACTTATGGACATTCACATAATGGTCTTTAAGAAGACCTAGGGCACTCACACACTAACATCTTCAAAGCCTAATCGTGCAATGTCTAGATAGTGTCCCATTCCACTACCTAAACTTCATAGTACTTATCCAACACTAGCAGTATCCCACATGATGAGAATAGGCCATAACCGACATAGGCCATACTAGCTAGGCATGGAATCGAGAGTCATAAACCTACTCCGATTGAGGGTGTTCTACTTACCATGGGTAGAACTAGGACGCATCCCATGTAGGCACATGGTTAAGGAATATCAAGGTCTTTTATGCACTCTAGTCTCTTCCCAAGTAGAGATACATTGTACTCTAGTATCCTTCTTAAGTAGAGCTACAAACCATAACATACTCACTCAGTGCCAGCCTTTGTTCTCATAGAGTAAGTTTAATAAATATGGGCATATGAAAAGGTACCATCTCTTAGTCATTACCTAGTCATAATGCACCTACCAAAGATTGGTCCACTAGGGATGCCACTCAATGGTCTATAAGGATAGCTCATTCTTAACCTTCTTTCTATATAGAAGGTTCCACATATTAGTGATGCTTAGAAGGGCACCATCTTAGGTCTACCGATCCTAGACTTTAATTCAAAATTCATCTTCATATCACATAAAGAAGAAAGGTGCATAAGCCTACTAAGTCAAGATGTTCATATTCATAATGTACATGTATCAAGTAAGGGACACAAGTCTACCAACACAAAACACACACATCTTCACGTATAGCATATCATTCAATAAACACATAGGCATAACCAACATCATCTATAGGTCATCCTATATAATACTATAGACTCATCAATAGCCATCGTAAGACTCACATAATCAAGTAGGAAGAATCATGCATCAACTCTATGACTACACACCTAAGGACATAGTCATAGTCTAACATGATCACATAACATCATAAATAGAAGAACACATACTATAACCTTAATCACAAATAGATAGATATGATCATACTTCACATAATTCAACTATATCAATCATCATAATATATCAAGTAGTTGCCAACAAGGGTATGATCATCATATTACATAAAGTAACGCCGACGAGGCCACATAATTCACAAGTAATGCACACAACACCGCCACGATAAGTGGACCATTCCAATGAAAACATATTTCAAGACTAAATTACATAAAATAAAGAGAATTAGGGAAGCCTACCACCAATCCATTCTCACCACTTCAATCCATAGCTAAATCATCTAATACATTACCTATAGGCCCTTACCCATGTCCATGATCATCAATTCAATACAAAAATCATAATACTCAATGAATATCAATCTAAGATAGCCTATACATCAATTCAATACAATTTTTATATCATTCAATAGCCCATAGAAAGCTACACTAGAATTCATAAGCATTGAGACAAGATCATAACATCCATAATATAGCCAATTTGAAGAGATTATGTTTTGCATGGTTTTATGAAGATTTTAGGTTAAAATCATCAAATTAAGGTCAATTCAATCCATAAACAATGATTCAAAACATTTAATGCAATAACCCATGGCTAGATCATAAAATTTGAGAATTCATGTTTTTGATCAACTTTAAAAAATCATTGAATTGACTTATTGAAGAAAGAGATTCAGGGATGAAGAAATCATACCTTAATTGTGATGAAAAGTCCACAAGATTGATGGAGAAAAACTTGAGAAATCTATCTTTTCCTTGAAGCTTCCAAGCTTCAACAATAGAGGTTTTGGAGAGAAAAATGGAGAGGTTTTGTTTTGAGTTGAGGGTTTTCCTTTGATTGTTGAGTTTAGGTGTTTAAAAAGGTCTAATAACCGTCAATAAGTAACCCCTAAATTACCTAAAAGACCCCTGAACTTATTGGACAATTAACCAACTCAAATTTGACTTAAAAATGATGCAACGAAATCTGGAAATTTACTGCACGTCGCGGAGGCATTTTCAAATGTTGTTTTTCGAATATTTTAAGACAGAATGGTTTGTGACAGCTCCACATCGTACGAAAAGAAATTTTCCCACTCCGTGTCAACTGCGCAACGCGCAGCCTCGACCTAATTCTGGCTGGCGCGGCAACTTGACAGTCCCATGTTTGGGTCCTCTTTGGGGGCCCGTTGGCTGGTCCCCGGGGCGTTGTTCTCGAACGTTATAACCCTTTGTATATCAGGCTACGCGTAGGAACCATATTTACTGAATTTCACCTTTAAACCATCCCCCAAAACATCACTACACAACACTACGACACACTAGTTCAACTTCGACTAGTTTCAAAACGTCTTGGATGTTCTTGGACGTTTGACCTCCAAACACTTCCAAACTTTATATACGCCTAATAACACTATTATTAAAAATTTTATGAATTTAAAACGTCATGACACAAGTGTTAGGCTCTAGTTCAACCTAGTTCATTTTGTGGGACGTTACAATCTCCCCCACTTGGACAACATTCGTTTTGGAATGACACTTGCCACATTTTGAACATTTTTAAGACTTAAGACTCGAAGACTAGCAGATCATATTCATACCACACAGTAGACAATACACACATGTAGGAGAAACATCAATTTCACATACTTTAAGAGACTCAAAACACAACAAGAAGATAGAAACTACTTCTACAAATTATCATGCAATAAGACTAACATTTTTATTTCATATAGGAGGAACTTCATTCTCCACATATTATCATTCTCATATACATCAGTTCTATACACATTATAACCATTTTTCATGAAAGAACAATTTAACCAAATTTTCAAAATTTTACAGTGAGCACAAATTTCTTTACAATGAATCATTCTCAAATTTCAAAAAAATGCATCTCTTAAGAAATTTATGATGGAAGCATGGCAATATGAGAGATAAAACCATAATAAACTCAATTTAAAAAATAATCATAACTTTATGAAATGCAAAATGCAAGGAATCAATGAAATTCAATTTCAACTTGACTCCTAAACACAATGCAACATGCAACATGCTACTATGACATTCTATCTCTCAAGCTTGAATTGAATAGAAGAGATGAGACAACAATTCACCATTCTACTACTCACCATACTCCCCCACACAGAAGGAACTCATATAACTAAAGAGAGGAAACTATAACTTACCGGCATCATCATCATCATCATTCGGTTTTGTTCCTTTTGCTCAGAGAGCATAGAAGCGATTCCTCTTTGGAGCACCACCATCCGGAACATTAGGAGGAACTCGCTTGGCCTATTTTCCTCTAGCCGCAATAGTAGGAAAATCTCTCACATTTTGATCATACTTCCCACAACCAAAGCACCCACTAGTACCGGCTAGACACTTTCCAAAGTGCTTCTTCCCAGAAGTAGCACAAGTAGGCTTAATCACTTGGGAACCACCACCTCTCTCATAATTAGCCTTCGGAGCACTAGGACCATCTTTATTTGGAGCCCTCTTCTTAAACTTAGGTTGAACTTGCTCATCGGTCCATTCCCTCTTAGCATCTCTAATTCTCCTCCCAAGTTTAGACTCTTCAATGGATTGAGCATACACCATAAGCCTAGATAAAGTCATGTCACCATGGAGCATGGTTGTACGACACTCTTCTTTCAAAATATCCAAAACACCGGTCAAGAACCTACTCATCTCATCCCTAGGGTTAGACACCAAGGATGGAGCATACTTAGACAATAGGATAAACTTTAAGGAATACTCTTCAACAATCATACTACCTTGCCTAAGGTTTATAAATTCCTCAATCTTAACCTTCCTCTTCTCACGGGGAAAGTACCTTTCTAAGAATGCTTCCTTAAACTCTTGCCACTCTAAGGGACCCGATTCCACCAGTCTACTATCCTTCCATTGAGTAAACCATATTTGAGTAACTTATTTCAATTGATACGAAGCTAACTCCGCTTTCTCCGTAGAAGTCACTCCCATAGCATGCACTATCTTATACACATCATCCAAGAAAGCTTGGGGATCTTCTCCCACCTTAGAACCAAAGAAGATAGGAGGATTCATCCTCACAAAGTCCCTCAATGTAGAGGTCATAGTACTCTCCATAGCATTCACCCTAGGCCCAATGTCTCTATTCACTTGAGTTGTCATAGCTCGGCCTAGGGTAAGGAGAGCTTCTATAATTTCCCCATTATCCATAACTGGGGGAACCACCAGAACCTCATTACCTCCTTCCACAATAGGGACCTGATCATCTTGAGCACCTTGAACACCTTGAGGAACTTGCACACCTTGTGGCACTTGTCAACCTCGGGGAGGAATCCCTCATTCACATCATTCTCCTGAATCCTCCTAGTCGGTGTCCTCCTCGTATTCATCTTTCTAGAAACACAAGGGAAACCATAAGAAAAGAACACTCATAACTTTTAATCTATACGAAATGACATAGGAGTAGAAAAGAAGAGAAACTCTATCGTCCTATAGCCTCTCGTTCATGGATGTGTCGCGACTCACACCAATGAACGAGAATCTACTAGACGTGGCTTTTTGATACTTTTGATTCATAAGTACTACTTCATAACCTTATGCTCTGATACCAAGTTTGTCACACCTCGAGAGAACCCTCTAGAAATTAGGGCATTCTCGGATTGAAACACAGCGTAGTTGACCTCTCGGAGGTCTTGTACAAGCCCTTTGACATCGTTCATTGCATACATGTATGAAAAGTAGTGCAAAATTAAAAAAATTCACATGAAATAATAATACTTCAAAATATCTCTTTTAGAGTAAAACATAATGAAAGGCTAAGTCTCAAAGTCGCCATCTTAGACATACAAATATATTGGGACGCGGCCCATACTTCATCGTATAGGTAAAGAGCTAAGTCTATTACAATACTTTCAATAAGCTAATCTAAACATCAAATGTCCTCGATTCTAGTGATGACATACCAACTCTTTGCTTGAATGAACACTAACCTAGATTCCACTTCGAGACTCTTCTCAAATGCCACCTACACCTTTAGATATAGACAAAATGTATGGAATTAGTAAAAACACTTGTACTAAGTATGACATAAAACATATAATCATGATAAACGGAATTTTGTATAAAACATGCTCTTTTTTATTAAAATATCATAGTATAAGCATAAGAACAAATTTAACACCTTAGAAACATATCAGATATCACATAAACATTTTATTAAATATTGAAGAATGTTACAGTCAACTAAGTTCAACTTCAGAGTGACCTATTTTAGCTTGGAACCCTCTCAACAAAGGTTATCCCAATACTAACTTAAGTGAGACGAAGAGAGACCGCCCATACACCCTCTATAAGCACAACTAAATGATCCTTAAGTCTACCTAGGATAAGATCATTCTCACTTTATTTGTTAAACTCCCTACCTAGAGTTACTATAAGACTCACCTAAGTAAGACATGAAGAGACCGCCCATACACCCTCTTCAAGCCTACCTAAGCAATCCTCAAAGCTACTCTAGATAAGTACTTTATCATTAACATTCCTTTATTAAATTCATTATGTTCATTAAGTCATTTAGAAAACATTAATCACTTATGTACATTCACATAATGGTCTTTAAGAAGACCTAGGTCACTCACACACTAACATCTTCAAAACCTAATCGTGCAATTTCTAGATAATTTCCCATTCCACTACATAAACATCATAGTATTTATCCAACACTAGCATGTATCCCACATGATGAGAATAGGCCATAACCAACATAGACCATACTAGCTAGGCATGGAATCCGGAATCATAAACCTACTCCGTTGAAGGGTGTTCTACTTGCCAAGGGTAGAACTAGGACACATCCCATATAGGCACATGGTTAAGGAATATCAAGGTCTTTTATAAACTCTAGTCTCTTCTAAAGTAGAGATACATTGTACTCTAGTCTCCTTGTTAAGTAGAGATACAACCCATAACATATTCACTCAGTGCTAGCCTTTGTTCTCATATAGTAAGTAAAATAAAAAGGGGCATATGAAAGGGTACCATCTCTAGTCATAATGCACCTACCAAAGGTGGGTCCACTAGGGCTGCCACTCAATAGTATAAAAGGATAGCTCATTCTTAACCTTCTTTCTATATAGAAGGTTCCACATATTAGTCATGCTTAGAAGGGCACAATCTTAGGTCTACTGATACTATACTTTCATTCAACATTCAGCTTCATATCACATACAAGACAAAGGTGCATAAGCCTACTAAGTCAAGATGTTCATATTCATAACGTACATGTATCAAGTAAGGGACACAAGTCTACCAAGACAAGACACATAGCTTCACATATAACATATCATTCTAAAAACACATAGGCATACTCAATATCATCTATAGGTCATCCTATATATTACTATAGATTCAACAATATAGCTATCATAAGACTGACATAATCAATGAGGAAGAATAATGCATCAACTTTATGACTACACACCTAAGGACATAGTCATAGTCTAACTTGATCACCTAACATCATAAATAGAAGAACACATACTATCACCTTAATCACAAATAGTTAGATATTATCATACTTCACAAAATTCAACTATACCAATAATAATAATATATCAAGTAGTTGCTTACAAGGCTATGATCATCATAATACATAAAGTAACGCCGACGAGGCTACAAAATTCACAAGTAATGCACATAACACCGCCACCATAAGTGGACCATTCAAATAACAACATGATTCAAGACTAAATTGCATAAAATAAAGAGAATTAGGGCAGCGTATCACCAATCCATTCTCACCACTTCAATCCATAGCTAAATCATCCAATACACTACCAATGCACCCTTGCCATGATCATCAATTCAATACAACAATCGTAATAATCAATGAATATAGGTCAATTCAATATAGATTTAACAATCTAAGACATCCTATACTTCAATTCAATGCAATTTGTATATCATTCAATAGCCCATAGAAAACTACACTAGAATTCATAAGCAATGAGACAAGATCATAACATCCATAATATACCCAATTTGAAGAGATTATATTTTGCATGGGTTTTTGAAGATTTTAGATTAAAATCATCAAATTAACATCAATTAAATCCATAAACAATGATTCAAAAAGTTTAATGCAATATCCCACAGCTAGATCAGAAAATTGGAGAATTCATGTTTTGATCATCTTTGAAAAATCATTGGAATTGACTCCTTGAAGAATGAGATTTCAAGAAAGAAGAAACCATACCTTAATTGTGATGAAAATCTCACAAGATTTATGGAGAAAAACATGAGAAATTTATCTTTTCCTTGGAGCTTCAAAGCTTCAATAATGGAGGTTTTGGAGAGAAGAATGGAGAGGTTTTGTTTTGGGTTGAGGGTTTTGCTTTGATTGGTGAGTTTATGGGTTTAAAAAGGTCTAATAACCTTCAATAATTAACCATGAAATTACCCAAAATACCCCTGAACTTATTGCACAATTTAACCAACTAAAATTTGACTTAAAAACGACGCAAAGAAATCAGGAAGTTTACTGCGCGTCGCGGAGGCATTTTCAAATCTTGTTTTTCGAAAATTTTTGGGCAGAATGGTTGGTGACATCTCCGCGTCGTAGGGAAAGAAATTTTCCCACCGTATGTCAGCTGCGCGACGCGCAGCCACCCCGTAATTCTGGCTGGCGCGGAAGCTTGACTGTTTCATTTTTGGGTCCTCTTTGGGGACCCTTTGGCTGGTCCTCAGGACGTCGTTCTCGGACGTTATGTCCCTTTGTATATAAGGCTACACGTAGGAATCATTGGTACTGAATTTCACCTTCAAACCATCCCCCAAAACATCACTACAAAACACTACGACACACTAGTTCAACTTCGACTAGTTTCCGACCGTCGTGGACGTTCTTGGACGTTTGACCTCCAAACACTTCCAAACATTATATACTTCCTAAGAACACTATTATTAACAATTTTATGATTTTAAAACATCATGACACAAGTGTTAGTCTCTAGTTCAACCTAGCTCATTTTGAGGGACGTTACATTAGTTCTCATAGAGTAATTCAATCACATGGGCATATGAAAAGGTACCATATAGTAGTTATATAAAAATCATAATACAGCTTACCAAGGATGGGTCCATTAGGGTTCCCACAGAATGGTTACTAGGATAGTTGAATGACTTTCATAAGGATGGCTTCATGTTGTTCCAATCAACCTAACCCTCAGTCCATCATTCACACAAGAAGGATACCATAAGACTTTCAACTTCAAGGATATCATAACCTTCTATCTAGTTTGAAGGTTCCACATTAATGACCTTTTTGACCATGCTCAAGATAATATTTCAATCATACATGTGACAAAGGTGCTTTAGCCTACTAAGTCAAGAGCCATATTCACATTCTTCATGTATCATGTAGAGGTACATAGGTCTACAAAAATAAGACACACATATCATCATCTTATAACATGTACAATCTTATTCAAGTAGCACTTAGGGACAAACAAAGTATACTACAATTCACCCTACACACTTCTATAGAAACATCATCATAACTCATCATAGGACTCATATAGTCAACTAGGAAGAATCACACTTCAACATCTAGTGTACACATATAAGGCATCACTATAGCCTATCATGATCCCTCATAATTATTTAAAAGAACACATGCTTTGACTTCACATTTACACATCAACCATATAAGCTTTCACAATGATCACTTATACAAGTTATATAACATGATAACATCACAATTCTTAAAGTAATTTTGACAAGGCCACATTCTTCACAATTATAGCACATAAGCATCGCCACCACAAGTGGACCTTACCAATCATTACAATTCAATGCCTATACTACATAATATTTAGAAGTTTAGGTCAACATACCACCATTCAAACATAAATACCTCTAATCCTTACCCAATCTAACTGATTCAATTCACAAATGCTCTTACAAATAGACATACACACCAATACAATCTAATATAAAAACCATACAATGATCTAACATGATATAATATGAAAATAATCAAATTAATACAACCTATATAGAATCCTAACATGATCGTTTCATAATTCAATTGCCCAAAATAATCTACAGAAGAAAGCAATACAATAGAGACATGATCAAATCACCCATAATATAGCCTAAACTAGGATTTCATGATTTGCATGGGTTCCTATGAATTTTGATCTAAAATCATTCAATTAACATCAATTCAATCATAATTAATTGATTCAAATCGTTTTATGCAAGAACCCATGGCTAGATATCAAAATAGAAGATTTCATATTTTGAGAAGTCTTGTAAAATCCTTTGAAGTTTTGCTCCCTGAAGAAAGAGAGTTCAAGGATGAAACATCATACCTTGATTGATGATTATCCACGAAATTGATGAAGAATTTATGGATAAATCAAGTTCCAAGATCCCACCATGGTTCAAGCTCCAATGGAGGTCTAGAGGATTCTATTTAGCGTCTTGGGGTTTTGGTTTGAAGAATGAACTTAACTTGAGGTTCTAGACATATAAAACAGCTTAAAATAGACCAAAATTCCTTAAGTAACCAACCATTTTATTTTTAGAACGCTAGGTGAAATTCCCAAAACATCCTTGCCTTGGCCAAGAGACTTGCAGAAGAACTTGCAGCTGTCAATCAACGGCAGCACCTACAGAGCATCGACCCACCTACGAAATGCCATGCAGGTTCGTGGTTTGGGTCAGAGACTCCTCAAAGATGGGGCTACGATACCACACTATGTATGGGGATACACCCCAATCAAAGAGGCGTTAACAGGACAACGGTCCATCGTTTGGCAGTCGTTGGTTGAGACTGTTTTTAATAGTTTTGACCCACAAGTTGGGTCCTTTTCAAGGACCCTTAGGGTGGTCCTTGGGGAATCGTGTCAAGACTTTTCAAACCAAAATACACGTGTATAGATGTTAGGAATGTATCACATCAATTTTAACCAAAACGAACACGTAAAACATGCAAAGACACACTAAAACACACAAGCACGTCTCAAAGCAAAACTTTCGAATGTCTTGGACGTTTTTGGACGTTTGACCTCCAAAAACTTCCACAATTTACACGCTGCCTCAAAAAACTATAATTAACCACTTTACGACTTCATAACCTCATGACACACATGTAAGTCTCTAGTTCACCTAGTTCATTTTTAGAGGTGTTACAAACACATTCAACTTTTTCACATGCACAATCAACACACGTTATTCCAAAAACAAAAAGAAATTTGTAAATCTTGGGTTGCCTTACAATAAGCGCCTTAGATAACTTCGTGGATCTAAGCAAGTCCACGCTCAAACCTCATTATTGGGGTTTGCCGTAGTGTCACAAGGAAATCCCCCTTGTCATCTCAGGTATAAATGAGAAGAAATTTGACCTATTTGGGTCTCAATATGATTGATAGAGATAGAATGTGAAGTCATCGTCTACTTAAAGGCCGATAAATCCTTCCCCCCATCTATGTCATTCCAAGTGGGGTTACGATCCCTCCACTCTCCATTACATTCTCTCCAGCCTTCATCATTGTTCCAACCTTGGTTACCACCCTACCTTGGGTAGTTAGCACGTTAAACTCATCCCTGGTTGGATAGGATACTCACTTTCTCATTGTAAATCACTTCAAACTTGACCTCATTGGGGATTACACACCCAAATCATTTACACTTCTTGAAACCAACTTGCACGACATTCTTGGCTATATTTTTATGTTGGGTAATCATCTTTGACATGTATTGATTCCACTCTTGGTCTTTATCAAAATGATCCTTTGTCAATTTAAAAGCCAGTGGGAAGACCTGACATACAATGTTGTATGAGGCCTTGTTTATTTTTGTCATACCATCCAAGAGCTAGGCTTCTATTATTTAAGGTTATTGGATCAAATCTCTCGGAGACAGTTGGTCAACTACTCCCTTTTTAATCGAATCTTTGCTTCACTATAATGGAGAAAAACATTGTGGAGCAAACTATTAATTTTAGATTAAAGCACCAACTTCTTAAATCATGGCCATGTCTCATGAATTAGCTCACATTCCAAACACTTGATGCTTTGTATGATGTCCCTTAGTTTCATCATCTTCCAAAGGAGGGGAAAATTGCACTTGAAATGCGGTGACAAGCTCTTCCGACGAAGTGATCATCTCTTGGAAATTCAGCCAAACACTTAAATTCTAACAACCTCAACCAGACCAATTGTTGAGATATGTTCTTAAAGGATAATGGCCTGAAAATATCAACAAATATTCTTATATGATCATGAGGATCCTCATGAGCAAACCCTCAAACAAACCTTTCAATTGTAAGAGCTGCAATATGATGCTTGTAATCTCGAACTCAGCGTGCAGCCGAAGGCAAGAGAATGACACCAAATCCACCCACTAGATTAGGGTAATTATTATTCGGCTCATTGAAATCATTTATGTTTCCGATGTCATCTTGGTGGCCCACTTGGATACTATTGCTTCCGTTTACATTCATTTCCTCTATTTTAAACAACAACACACAAACCAAAACTAAAAATAAGTACATTCAACTATGACTACAAAGAAAAAAAAATTCAACTTTACCAAAAGAATATAAAACAACACCACTCCCTGGCAGTGGTGCCCTTTTTTTTAACGTTTCAAGGACACTATATCCAAATCTAAGTGACAACGATTGATAATTAGTATAAAACCCAACTAAATGAGATTGAGTCAAATCCCATATGGAGCGATACATGTTAATGAATCCATTGGGAAGTATGAACATGATGAAATGAGTGATACGAATAGAAATTATTGAATAAACACATTATTCTAATCACGGGGTGAAAGGAATGTCAAATGGAGGGATTCTGTTTGAAATTATCAACTACAAACAGTGGCAAAGAATATGAAATATAAATAATGAGATGTGTTATTGGGATGTTATTCGATTATAGGGTAATAAAGACAACATGCAATTGAAACTATTAGATCTTAGCTAGATGTTTTTGAGTAACTTAGATTATTGAGGAGGCAAACATTCTCTCGAATAATTCATGCAAAATCAAGTCGATTTTTCTCAAACATCAACAATCACTAAAAATAAGAACAACTCACACCTTAGCTCATTCACTCTCTAGAGCTGAATGTGTTTAATTGGGTTTAGAATTGAATCTATCTAGATGAATATCTGGAATTGGGTTTAGGATTCACTCTCTCTAGCTGAACTCATCTCAACCAAATACCGACTGACCATCAATCAAAAATCCTAGTTATAGCACCTGTCTCTCGAGCAATCCAAAAACACAAGCGTATAACTTCATTTGCAAAAACATTTATTATATAAAACAATAATTAATGATTGAACTAATTTCTAAATTGTATTTAAAATTACAATTAGCAATACCCATAAACTACATCAACCCATAATCACATATTCACACATAGAGATTTGGGGTTTTAGGTAGACAACATAAAAATTTAAAAAGTATTACCATATTGATTATCCATCAACTGGGTAGGAGTAGATTTATCCTTACAATTCTCCAATTCAAAGAATCTAAAAGACCCATCTCCGATTTCGCAAAGGTGGAAAACTTCAATTCTTCAAAGCTTATGAAAAACTAGAGAAAATTAGTCTTAGTATTAAGAATATCAGCTACAATTAAGATATCATGATATTAGATACTAAACTAAATGTTCAAAAATGTATTTATAGTAATTAAAGCGAAGAGCCACTCGTCAAAGTAAGTCGAGCCCACCGAACCACTCGGCGAGCCGCCCGTTGGTCACTTTCATCACCTTTATCCCTATTCATTCAGCATCTTGAAGGTTTATATCTTTGGGAGATCTAGCACTGCATGACAAAATCACTCATCGATTTGCGGACATATCCTTTCAATCGCCAAATTTTATTTTTTCCCAAAGGGAATGGAACAATGTAAGTTTAAGCAGTCAAATAGCCATTCGGCAATTCACTATGTGGACTTGGCTATCACTAGGCTTGCATTTCATCAGTGTTTCAACTCGGTTTGTTCCTTTAGGCAAATCACTGTCCTTTCTGTGTTCTTAAATCCATCTACCTTGAAATCAATGGTTTTACATTAATTATTGGCACAAAATAAGCATTTGAGGACACTAACTCTATATGATTAATGCCCTAAATGAGTAAAAATCTAGCACTCATAAGCACCCCCAACATAAAGTTTTTCTTATCATCAAGTAAAGCTGAAGTTCAACAGTTCAAAAAAGATATCTTAGAAAGTGCTACACAAGACTCAATCATGAATGCGCAAAGCAAGACTCAATTTACTCATGAAAGGATCAATTGTGCACTAAAAGATTCAAGTTGCGACTTACCAACATCAAAGTTTCTCATGTTCACAATACTTACTTCAAATGAAAGTTCAAGCTCAAAAAAATTACTCAAATGCTCTCATAAAAACAATGAGTCCATATTCATACGCAATGTTTCTGCAAGTATATTTCTGAAATCACCTAAGACTCTCACACTCGCAAAGATGAACACATTCATGACTTCTACCATAGGTTTGCCCTGATTTTCAAGTCAAGATTCACTTCACCTCACTTAAGATCAATGAGCTCTTTTCAAGGCTTCTAATGTGTCTTGGTTCAAAGATATTGTAATTTAGGCTCAGTTGCTCATATCCTCATGAAATGCAGCTTGAACATCACTTTCTTTCCTTTTCTTCAATATTTTCAATTGTACTCAAAATCTCACCCCATCATTCACTTCCAATGGAAATAAGACACCCCATTTCTTTCGCAACTTTCACAACTTTTATTTTACAACTTTTTCATTCATTTTGTTTTCACTTAATTTTTCTTTTTCTTCTTTCTCTTTTTTGTATGGTGAGGTCACGGGTTCAATCCTCCATGACCTCACTTGTTTTAGTTCATTTTTCAAAATATTTTGAAACCTCTTAACTTGACCGAAATTCATCACTTAAATCTGGAATTTTTTTTAAAATTTTTCAGCATACTTTCATCAACATTTATACGCAAATTCATAGGGTAATTCGTAGATCATTTAATACGTTCTTAGGTGCATTTTTCATGGATTAGTTTAGCCAAGAGATTATCACTCAAATCAGCCACATTTCAAATCATATGAACATCACGATTTACATAAACATTTGTACATGAAATACAATCACAACATCACATTTTAAAGCCTTAACCCGAGGCACATAGATACGGTTCACATTGCACACACACGTACACATAGTTTCGGAAAAACATCAACATAAGTCACATAATTCCGAACATACATATAAACACATAATCATCACGAAAACACGTTTCATCCCTAGTTTTCTACCAGCAAACATAACCAACCTATGATTCAATTGGAGCTACTGACAGGGACATGCAACGGGGAACAACCCTAGTTTTCGGAATAGATTCGTCTGAACCTTAGGGGTCTCTTGGGAAAGGGACCAAGAGAGAAGAGAACCCATACCTTTTTGAAGTTCAAACCTCGACTTGCTGCCCAAAGAACTCCTCCAAACACACGTCCAACACCAAAAGTTCAACACCAAACTCAACGAAAAACCTTCTCTTTGCCTACGTGATTGATTAGTTGTTTGTTTATAATTTTTGTTGTGAGTTCTTCAAGTGTGAAGAACTTTGGTTTACCTACTGTTCTTGAAGTTATTTGGCAGAGAGAATCGTGAAAAATAAGAGAGAATGATCGTGTGTTTAGAGAGATAGACGTGAGAGAGTGATAGTTTAATTAGGCTTAGGAGTCTAGTTTAGGACTTAGTCAAATAAGGTTTTTATTAAATAATAAATATCTGATTTCCTTTTATTTTAAATCAGCTAATAAATAATAAATATAAATTAATTACATTAATTTACCAACTTAAATTAAAAACAATTTAATTCATTGCTTCCACCTAGGTTCGAACCCGGGTGGAGCAAGACTTCACTTCAAGAGCCAATTTTCGGCCCTCTCTCCCCAAATTGCCCCTCCACCTTATTAATTAAATAATTAATTATATATTTAGGGTAATTAATATACTACCCTTAGCCTGGAAAAAGACCATTTTATCCCTAGACCCTCCAAAACTATGATTTTCCATTTTCAAGTCCGGTAAAGACTCATTCGAGTAAATCTCCGTATTTGAGCGCCCTACATGGTTGGACCCAACCTTTCCTAGTTCAACTAACTCCCCAAGTTAGTTGGCTAGGCTGTAGCAAGTGTTCAGAGGTCTGGTTCTACGCGCATTAATCCGTGTGAACCCAGTCTAATCGTAGGTATTTTAGACACATTAAGCATTACTTAGCATATCCATTTTTAGGGTTGTTACAGGTCGGAAGCATGTGAAAAGAGCTTCCAAATCTTGAAAGATAGGCTTACTTCCGCTCCGGTGTTTGACTTTACCAGAGGAAAGAAAGGGTTTCATTGTGTATTGTGATGCATCCCATGTGGGTTTGGGGTGTGTACTTATGAAACATGGCAAAGTGGTTGCCTATGCTTCTAGGCAACTTAAGGTTCATGAGAGAAACTATCCAACACACGACCTTGAGTTAGCAGCCGTGGTGTTTGCCTTAAATATATGGAGGCATTACTTGTATGGTGTTCATGTCGATGTCTTCACCGACCATAAGAGTCTCCAATATGTGTTTACATAAAAGGAGTTGAATCTCCGACAAAGGAGGTGGTTAGAATTGTTGAAAGATTATGACATGAGCTCTATCACCTCGGCAAGGCCAATGTGGTTGCGGATGCCCTAAGGCGTACATCAATGGGTAGTGTTTCTCACATAGATGAAGCCCAAAAAGACCTAGTAAAAGCTATCCATAGGTTCGCTAGGTTGGGTGTGAAGTTGGAAGACTCTCCGAATGGTGGTGTGTTGGTTCGATGTAACTCCGAATCATCTTTGGTGGTTGAGCTAAAGTACAAACAACACCTTGATCAACCATTGATAGAATTGAAAGAGTCGGTCCTTGATAAGATAAATGAATCATTATCCTTGGAGGGGGATGTTGTTTTAATGTACCAAGGAAGATTGTGTGTTCCCGAGGTAGATGGGTTGAGGGACCGGATCCTTGAGGAAGCCCATGGGTCCCGCTACTCCATTCATCTGGGTGACACAAAGATGTACCATGACCTTAAAGAAAATTATTGGTGGGAAGGTTCGAAGAAAGACATAGCGGAATTTGTTGCTAAGTGTCCAAATTGCCAACAAGTGAAGGCGGAACATCTAAAGCCAGGTGGCTTACTACAAGAAATCCAAATTCCTACTTGGAAGTGGGAAGACATCAATATGGATTTTGTGTTAGGTTTGCCTAAGAATCAAAAGCAATATAACTCCATATGGGTGGTGGTTGATAGGTTGACCAAATCCTCTCACTTTATTCTCGTCAAGTATACTTATTCGACGGAAGATTATGCTAAGATCTTCATAGATGAGATTGTGTGTCGCCATGGTATTCCATTATCCATCATATCGGATAGGGGTGCACAATTTACATGTAGGATTTGGAGGTCATTTAAAGAAGTTTTGGGTACAAAGGTGAAGTTGAGTACCGCTTTTCATCCCCAAATGGATGGTCAAGCAGACGTACTATTCAAACCCTTGAAGATATGCTTCGAGTTTGTGTCATCGATTTCAAAGGAAGTTGGGATAAGCACTTGCCTTTGGTAGAGTTTGCTTACAATAATAGTTTCCATTCATCCATTTCCATGGCTCCCTATGAAGCCTTGTATGGTAGGAGGTTTAGGTATCCTATTGGGTGATTTGAAGTCGGTGAGTCTTCGATTCTTGGTCCCGATTTGACTTATAAAACTTTGGAAAAAGTTCATATCATAAGAAATCACTTGCAAACAGCCTATAGTCCGCAAAAGACCTATGCTGATCATAGAAGGAGGGATCTTGAGTTTGAAGAAGGTGATAAGGTGTATTTGAAAATTTCACCTATGAAAGGGGTTGTTAGATTTGGCAAGAAAGGGAAGTTGAGTCCTCGTTATGTGGGTCCCTATAAAATCTTGCAAAGGATTGGTAAGGTTGCCTATGAGTTGAGGTTGCCTAGTCAATTGGCTTTGGTTAATTTGATTTTCCATGTTTCTATGCTTAAGAAGTGTGTCGATGATCCCGAGTCCATTCTTCCTTTTGAGGGTCTTGGTGTCAAGGATAACCTCTCTTATGAGGAGGTTCCGGTTCAAATCCTTGATAGGCAAGTGAAAAGGTTGAGGAACAAAGAGGTGGTATCCGTAAAAGTGTTATGAAAAAATCACCTTGTTGAGGGTGCAACATGGGAGGCCGAGGCCGACATGAAGTCCCGTTACCCTCATCTTTTTGATAATTAAGGTTAGCCATTCTTTTTAATAATATAAATATGACTAGAAACTGAAGTTTCTTGATTTTTGGGTGAAGTTTTGCAAAATGTGCATTCTTTGAAAACTTCACAGTGAAGTTACAGTGATTTTTGCCTATGAACTTGAAATTTCTGCTTTTGGCTTGATTTGAGTTATGTTGTGCATTTTGACATGGTGAGTCTTAATGAAGTAATGTATATCATGTTGATAAGTTGAACTTGATTCTAATTGACTCATGTGTGTCTTGTTGAGCTCATATTGTTGTTGTGAGAAGGAAATGCCTCATGAAGTAATGTTTGAGTCTTATATTTGGTGATTGAAGTTTTTGAATTACCTTGATTGAAATAATATGTATTATGTTGTATTGCATTGATATTGGTTGGGCTGCTAGTCTTGAGTCTATTCCTTCCTTCAAAAGATTTTTTGGTGTCATTCAGGGTAAAGGGGATAATGTAACACTTCGGAAATCCAAGACGTGCCGTAAAGCCTAAACATAGGTGTCATGAAGTCTAGACAGTGTTTTTAAGGTTAGTTTAATGAATATAGGTCATTTAGGAAGTTTAGAAACCAAAACGTCCAAGAACATCCATGACGTTCAAAAGTTGGTTCAAAGAGGTGCTAGTGTGACTTAGTCTATTTGACTAGCTTTTAGGAGTCAGAAATTCATTAAAAGTGGTGAATGGGTAGCTAATAGGTGTTTAAGTTGTTTCATGGTCGGAATGTCCGGGTACGACTCCCCAAGGACCAACTAAGGGCCCTTGAGGAGGACCCTTGCACGTTGGTGACAAACTGCCTGGGCAGTGTTGCAAACCACAAGAGCCAAGGAACGACTCGTGTGTGGATCGACGGGGAGTCGATGCCAGACGTCGTCCCACACTTAGCTAAAAATGAAAAAGCCTCGCCTGCACAAGTCTCTAACCAAGACGACGGTGTGCATGACGGAGTGAGGACCAACCGTCGACTCACAGACGGCCCGTCGGCAGGGTTCCGTCTGTAAGGGTCTATTTTATTGCTCAAATTAAGTGAAACTCAAATTAATTAAGTAAGGGTTTTGGTGGTCAGTTTGGGGATTAGGGAAGATTAATTAACTAATTTAACCCCTCATATAAAGACCCCAACCCTCATTAGTCTAAACACAACTCACAAAATAAACTCTCTTCATTCTCTCTACTTTCTCTCTCTATTGGAAGACACCATTGAAGACTAAGATAGGGAAGAAATTTGGGGGCTGGAAAGGGACGAATTCATCTTCAAATCTTTGTCAAAACGTTAAGGCATGGGATCTCTTCACCTTTGAGACCTCTTTCCTCAAAGGGTTCATTCAAAGTGTTTTCAAATCTAGAGTTTTCAAATGGGTTTCATTCAATTACGAATTTGAAGTTATAAACTGAGTTGTTGATGTTTTCTTTAGGTTTTATTGAATAGATTAACATGTATTTTAACTTGATTATGGTAATTGTTGATGGTCTTGCTTAAATAGAAGAACATGATCCTAAGTCCCTAACCCTAGGTTGTGATCTTGACCTATATTGTATAATGTTCATTCAATTGACTTGATTAAGGGTTGAATTACTACTAGATGATGTTGTTATGCTAATCATGAATGAATTAGGATGATGAATAGTCTTTCATGCTAGTTCTTGAGAAGTGATCTAGTGTATGATGAATTGACTTAATCCTAAGCTTTGATCTATTGGCAAATTGTGATGTAGTGATTCTTTTAGACTTGTGATTATATTGGTTATTGAATTGTGGTCACTTGATGACCTAATTGAGTTGAACAAAGGGTTTATGGTAAGACCTTGATGATGAATTATGAAGGAGACTTGGTAAGTCTTGTGATCCCTATACTTTGCTTCAATTATAATTAATTTGTGATTAAGTCATGATGATTGTGTTGGAGTATGCCTTATTTTGGATTGGTAGGGTGGTATGATAATGAATTAAAATGTCTTGCTTATGGTTGTGAGGTTTATTAAGATGTAAAGTTATAAGGATGATGGAGATTACCAATATGCCTTCTAATGGAAGAGTATGTAATGTGTTAACCTTACTTATGTGGATTGTGATGAAAGGATTATACTCATGCAATTCCTATTGAGCTATTATGATGATGATTATACAAGGGATAGACCCTATGACCTAAACTAAGTTATTATTGACAAATAAAGATTAAAGACATTTCAATAAGGGACTTAGTTTTACACCGAGTGAACTTGACAATGGGAGGTGATGGCTTCCCAATAAAGGAAGTGTTAGTTCTATATGTGATGTTGACTCCCCTTTCAGGGATACTCATTTCATTCATTCCCATGAGATGAGTCCCCAATTACCAAGTGGTATGTAGAGGGAAATACCTATCTCTTAGTTATTGAACTATGTTGCCCCCATAGGAAGACTAGCTAGTGGATCCACCTAGAAAGCTATGTTTATGTTTGGTTTTACTTTGGACGGTAGACCACCTTCCATCGGTGTAAGGTTTTACAACACCGGATTCCACATTAGCTCATGTGGTCTATGTCGGTTAAGGCAAGTGTTTCCCTGAACTAAAATGAAGTAATGAGGTATAAACTAACTAAGGTGACTTAAGGGGTTTGTCTTAGCTTAGGTAGGGGTATGGGACTCTACCTATGCCTTGCACTAGTTTGCCTTGATAGGAGCTTTAGAAGGTTAATATTATGTATGTAAATGATGATAAATGTAAATGATCTTATATGATGATTATGATGCTTATGAACATGAAATTGGACTATATTGCTAAAGTATGAACTTATGTGTAGTTGAAGACTATGTTATGTGAAGTGAGTTACTATTTATGGTTCTTGATGGGTTACTTGATTGATTAAGGTTATGGGGCTTTGCTTGGTCATTGAACTTGTTGCCTTTATGAGGATTATGATTAGTTGTCTTGCTTTTCTATTTACATGATGAACTCCTATTCATGCTTGTGATGTTATTACTTGGTGCTAGAGTTATATGAGATTATGGGTTCAAGTATGTGTATATGCACATAGCTTGTTTGATTTATTGAACATGTCTAAATGGTTACTATAGTTTGTTGATTGTGCATAAGTCCTTAAAGAGGTAAAATGGCATGATTTAACTAAATGTCCCCTTTTCACATTTTTGGTCGTTATATGTGCATATGGTCTCATCTTAGTACATGTGGCGTACTAACCCCATTTTCTCCCTTTTTCCCAAAAATTTTAGGTTCCGGTCATTGAGGTTTCGTTCGAGGCGATCTAAAAGGAGGCTTGGATATTCTCTCTCATCCAAGTGGTAGGTCCTCATTTGGCCGAGGACGATGCCAATATTCTAGCTACGGATTTGCTTAGATATTAAGACACTTATGTTTACTCTATCTTTCATTTGAGAACAAGTTGTATAAAGCCCATATGTGGCTTAGTTTTATTGTTGTAGGGCGATGCCCAAGTTGATATCGTCATTCTAGATGGTTATGAGATGAGACAGATTTTATGACTATATTTCTATCTTATATGTGTATGTGAAATAAAAGTAGAAGACTAAGTAATCTTCTTATATGAAGGGTCTATGTATACTCGATAATAATACTATTACGTGTATGTAGAGGTCTATGTAAACCTTCAATTAGATATAGTTAAAAGTTTTAAATTCTTTCGTATTTTTGACTTGTGAATGAAATGATGAAAACTAAGGGGCTACTCTTAGTCCTCAAAGAGGACGACTACGCCGATTGCGTCTAGGGGGTAAACCCGGGTGTGACACCTCACCCACGACAAACAAAAAATATAGTTGTTCTGAAATGAAACAAAATAATAATAACAAGTCACTAAAACATGATACAGAAGAAGGAAAACAAGTAGTCTTGTATACATTTTTGCTCCATCTATTAGAGCATTAGTGGCCGGTGCAACATCAACATTAGTGTCTTTACTAAGGTCAGCCATGGGTGTGTCTACCAATATGATCAGCAGGGATGAATGTACCATTGCCTCCTCTACTTCTTTAAGGACCACAAAAATATCCTCTTCATCGAGACCAAGCTACGGATAATCAGTCCCAGCCTCGAACTCAACAACTACCATCTTCACAACTTGAACTCTCTCTAAGTGTAGCCCAACAGATATCTGTATCAACTGGAATGTCAGAGATCTCCACAGTCCCAAAAATCATAGACTTGTTTATGGACTTCAGAAGGTCCACATCTTGCGTCCACTCAGCAATTGCGGACTTTAGAGTCGTCACCTCATCAGTGGCCCTGTGGCCTCACTCACACACCGTTATCCTTGTTGCAAGGGCATGAAATAACAAACAAAGAGGTGTCATGGTAGTAGGGACGACCCTCTCAATCATTCCGTGTATGGTTGTCTCAAGCATAGAGGCACGCCTATGAATGGATTGGCTAGATTCCCCATCCGTAGTATGCAGCCTAGGTAATTGGAGGTCGGGAAGAAGCAGCAGCACACCCAGGTGGCAGAGGAGCTATATAGGAACTAGGATTCACAAAAGGGACAACACTAGATATACCCGAAGTCCTAGGTCCGGAGTAGGTAATATGTAAGATCCCGTAACTTTTTTCTATTCTCGCCTAATAGATGAGGTGTAGTGTGGCATGGTATGACTCGGGTAGTACTTCGCACGTTTAAAATGTTTAAATTATACCATAATGTGTGGATGATACTATGAGTGTACAACATGCTAAGAATAGTTGTTATGAGGTATTATAGTAGCACTATGGTCGTATGTAAGTTTTGAGGTCATGAAAATTAGCGAAACTCAGTTCGCAAAAAAATTATCAAATTTTCTGTAGTAAATTTTTTTTAACTTTAGGTCAAATGTCTTGGATGTTTTCTCCGAATATATAGGAGTTAAAAGGGCTACTACCCACTGAATCAAAGGCCAGCGAGTATAGTTTTCAACGCACAAAGACCCGTGTCCAAACCAACATCAGAGTAAAGACTTATCAGGGTTTTTCTACGGACTACCGGGGCAAAATTCGGGTTGCAATCTGGGTCGGGTCAAAATATGGTATGTCGGCCTAACTCAACGTTTTAAGCCATGAAAACATTTCATTTCTCTTTCAAACAAGAAAGAAATCTTAGGAGAGGTTCCTATGGTTGTTAGTTTTCGAAGATTTCTACCATTAAAAGTTTCCCCGCGCCTAGAAACATGATCTCTACACGTGGCAATCGTTTTCCCCTTCTATTAGCTGCGTTTGGAGTTAGTTCTTGAGGATGTAAATTTGTTGTTATTGGTGTTTCTTCAAATTTTACACTTGGTTAACTAAGGTAATCATCCCGGGACTGTTTTATCATTGTTTTTGTGAAGTTGTACGGATATTTTGTCAAGTTGAGGCCATTTGGAAAATCTTCCAATTATAAAAAAATTATGAACTGTTTATAGGTGTGTACACCTGTGTATATATAATGTTTGCGAAGCTTAGGATGTAAGAACAACTTTTGTGCAGAAGCTACGGCCATCTGAGCATTCATTGGAAAAGAATGTTAAGGCTAAGCTACGTCCCTCATTTTAGCACCCCCTCCTCGGAAATGTCTAAAACGCCGAATGCGATATTTTGCTATTCTCTTGCTAGAAAGACCTTGAGTGAAAGGCATTGGGATCTCAGCTGGATTACTTTCATGGTTTATTTATTAAGATATTCCACTAGTTCGGATAAATAGAGTATTCGACATACATGTCATTTTATCGGTATCCTTGTATGTCCACATGTATGAATTCTCATTCTTTGTTTGGGTGATGTAACTTAAAATATCACTTGAGTTCCTTATCATTTGTAACCAGCCCTCTTTCTCCACTAAAGTTATTAAAAAATATCTTTAAACTAACTCACGACCATCAAAACTATCTAATATAACTTAAATGTCTAAACCATTAAAACACTTGGTTTTTGGGCACCTCTTTTATGAATTATCTAGTAACCAACTAAGAACTAAGTAAGTCACCTTAAACTTCTTATGCACATCTGTAAGGTTAGATTATCTTTCAAAAATTTAAGTTTACCTTTAAATCATTTTTTTGGAAGAAAATACGAGGTTCCACGAGATTGTCTTACAATATACGCGAGTTGTTATGAGTTTATGAGAATAGGACTACAAACGGGCCAAGATCGGCAACATGACAACAGTAACCTATATGTTTTATAAATTCATGACATGACATGCTATTCATTTTACTTCTGAGCTATAATCGGGAGGTATAGGGCCTATCGCCTATATTTATACGTATGAGACAGAAATGGCCACAAGTTGGCGAATATGATGCCGGTTCACTATAGGAAAGCACCACCATTGCTAGCACATTGTTGGGTTTGTCATGAATTTGCATTTATATATATATATATATATATATATATATATATATATATATATATATATATATGTATTCACGACATACGATCATACGAGCATACCAAATGTTAGATATGGAGATTATTTGAGTTTCAGTTTCAAGTGGTACCTCTATTACCCTTCTTTACGGTAAATATTTATGATTCTATTTTGCGCTTTTCGTACCACTAAATTTTTATTCGTACTGACGTCCCTTTTGCTGGGGATGCTGCTTTTGTTTCACTCATGAAGGTACAAGCAATGATTGTAATTGACCCACCAGCAAGGAATCAGGTTCAGCTCTGAGTTGGTAAGCTTCATATTATCATAGGCCTGCCACATGATTTTTACTTTTGTTGTACAGTTGGGTATAGTCGAGGCCTTATCCTGACTGTGCTTACGTCACTCATAGAGGCTATTGTGGACACAGTATTTTGGGTTTTATTTTGTATGTTTCAACCTCCAGCCAATTGTCTTGGCATGTATATATATGTGTGTAAGTAAGCATGTCTTCATTTGTGGCCTCGTCGGCTAGATAGTATATCCCTATTTTTTTCTTGTATACCATTGTTCGCATGTTTTGTTCTCTTTCAAGTCATGAACTTCATGGTACAGGCTTCACTTATTAGAAGTTATGCTGCCCAATTTTTTTGTCTCACTGTTTTACTTAGCTAGTATGCTTAAGTGGTATCCCGGTCTTACAAGTTATCGAGTGAAGTTACTCCCCCTTTTTCAGGGTGTGATATAATACTATCTTTGTATGTAATCTATGAGTATCAACAATCGGGGAGAAATACTCCCTGCCTGCCATTTTCTTCTTTGCCTCATCCTCAAAGTACTCCGCCTCAATGCGCTGGATGCGAGTAGAATATGTGGGAATCACTTGCACAACCTCTTCTCATCTCCATGCACCCGAACCCCTCTTCAAAACTCATTAATCAACACCAGGATATGAAGAGAGGTTTGGCCCTTCTTGGACCTCATGAACATCTCCTGTGACATGATCAAACACAATTTTAGCATTATTCCATCAATAATGCAACATGGCACGTGTCTTTTGCGTTGCACAGGAAATAGTAATTTTGGGATTGCATGATAGAAGTGTTGATGAAGCTAAACCTTTACCTCGCTGCTATATTATTGTCCTTCTTTTCTATGTGTGTTCCAATCTCGATAAACCTAAGAGTACCATCTGAGAGAAGAGCCGACAACCACTTTTTCATATTCTCCAACATTTTTTCCTGATCATAAATTGACAGTGATCCTCATTTTTTTTTGAACATTCACGAACTTCATTGATAGCATCACTATCACATTTCACTTTCTTTCCCCTGGAAACCGCATAATCAACGGTCTTTAATTTAGTAGTTTTCTTCTTTTCTTGTGGAACTAGGGCTCTGTAGGCAGTGTACAATTCCTAGACCTAGTTAGGAATATAAGGTAAATGGGGTCTAATGAATATCTAGCGTTTATCGAAGTTTAAGCAGCTTCAGATCTGTGTCTACCTATCTATTACTGCATTAGTAGAAAACATATTCTCCTCGATTATGAACCTCAATTCATATTTCATCAGTATATTCATATATCGGGAAGGAGGACCTTGTGTTAGTGGTTCTCAAACCAAAGCTTGATCTAGAACAGCAGCAGTTGTGGCTTTAGGAGTCCTGATTGTAGACGAATCATTCAACTTCTTTGAACGCTGCTCAACTCTCTAGGCTGATAACTAATCATCCTCAGACTGAGAAAATACAGACTAAAGGTCTTTGTAGTCATCCTCAATCTTAGAGATGGTGAGGTTAGTGGCAAACATACCCCCCACTATCGGAGTTGACCTCCAGTAATGCAAGCGCATGTGCCTTTCCTTTCCCATTGCCTTTCCCACCGTTTGTAGGTAGTTTTTTTCACCCTTTCTATGATGCAATTGCATCATCATTTATAATAATTCCTTTGTCCTCTAGTGCGGCGGCATGCCTCCACCTTCTTCTTTTAGTCTAGCCATATCTGAACATACATTAGATACTCTTAGAAATAGTTCAATAAAAAATTTTAAAATAAAGTGCAGACAGACTAATCGAACCAATCAGCGATTTGTTGAATCATTTTTTTGAGCAAGATCGAGCTTGTCGGATAGATTGGATTAAAATTTCCAAGAAAAGTTGCAGGTCGGCGATGAGTACACGGGCCTTTTGGAAAATTGCTGACAACATTCTGCAAGAACAGACTAGTTCATCGAAAGTTATAGTGTAGTTTAGGGGTTAAGGGCGCAGAAAAGGCTATCATAGAAGACTATCGACGAGTCTCTAAGTGAACTCGGCAGACTCAGGCTCCTCGCCAAAGGTTAAAAAGAAAAAATTATCAAAACACATGAAATTAAAGGTGATAAAGGGGATTGAGCGAACTGCCAAGTTGTTCGGTGAGCTCGACCCAATTTGCAAAACGTCCTAACGTACCTATTTTCAACACCAACTTCAAAAATCACCCTGAAGCCCCCAAAAACAAAATCAAACCATACACTTAAAGAATAATCCTAGACCCAAAAGACCCATGCCACATAAGTACTCAAACTTCCTCAGGTTTTTCAAAAATTATTCTTTTGACAACATTAATCCTTACGATTGACGTCAAACGCTCCATCATTGGGAAAACATGTCATGTAGAAAAAATTGAGCAACTCAAGCTTAACCCAACTAGACTCCACAACAAATAAGCACAACCCAACAATTTTCAAACAATTCAAAACTATAATAGGGACACAAGCGCATATATATGATTTCAAAGAGACTAACACACATCAATAAGAAAAATAAGATTGCAAATGATTTTAACCGCTAATTACGAGTTTCTGGTTTTGAAAACCAACCTTTGATGCCGAATATACGAATCTATAAAGCCAGGCAATAAGAATCTAACTCGAAACACAGAATCAACGACTACAAATCTGTTTAAATGTAATAAAATGGGAAATATAGTGCGTGTGTGATTATATGAAGTTAAAAAGTGAGGGAATGTGAAAGAGTTTGACCTTTGAAACTTTTGGCCATTTAAAAACCCTCCAATTTGAGTTCATTCAGAGATATTATTCTTCTACACCGAAAAACTCGGCCACACGCCAAGTTAGGGCTTACATTTCTGAGTTTTGTAGGACCTCCAGTTAATGTGGAGTACAAATGGTGGAAAAAGTCGCAATTGCGGACCTATTCAGTGATTTGTCGACATGTCCATTGGCCTGCTGAATTTTACAAACTCCAATTGCATAATTTCTTGAGTTCAAAGATGGTCCAAATCAGGTTCGCCGACATCTTCGGCGAGTCACTAACTAGATATTTTTGTCACCAACCACCACTTTTTAAACACATTAAAATTTTTCACCCACACAATTAACATAATTTATTCCAAAAAAAGAAACCGGTGAAATTTGGGTTGGCTCCCAAGAAGCGCCTTAGTTAAGGTCGTGGAACATCATAAGTCCCCGCTCAAACCTCATTCATGAGGTTATTTTCTAGTGTCACTCAGAAACTCACCTTTTCTTCTTGAGTTTAAATGTGAAGAAATTTGACTCATTTGGGACTCCAACTTCTTGATAGAGAGGGAATGAGAAGTCACAATATGGTCAAGGGTCGATAGATCATCCTTCATCTATTTCAAAATTTCATCGGACACCTCAACGTTTTTGAGAATACGAGAGAGCATATCCTTAGAGCGACAAACCTCGAAATCTTCTACGTTATGATGTTCACTTGGAGGAACATACCTATCGTTATCCCCGTCTATTTCATTCCAAGTGGGGTTACGATACCTCTAGTCTCTATCACAATCCCTCTAGCCTTTGTCCTTGCTCCAACCTTTGTTACCACCATGCCTTAAGTAGTTAGCATGCTAATCTCCACCTTGTTTGTCTACAAAGTCACTTCCTCGTTGTACAATGCTTCAAATTATCCCTTGTCGGGGTGTACACACCAAAACACCCACAACATCTACATTTCTAGCATCAACTCCCATGACATTCTTGGGTAAAATGTCATGATGCGTCATGTTTTTAATATTTTAGTTCCTCTCTTTGTTCTACTGAATATGCTCCTTTGTAAATTTAAAAGTGAAAGGGGAGACCTGATCTTCATGAGTGAACCATTCAGAGTTAATTTTTGTCATACCATCCAAGAGTTGGGCTGCTATGATGTATTTTTGTTGCATTAAACCTCCTAGAAAAATATGGTCAGCTACGCTCTTGTTCACAAAATAAAGGCTTTAGTAAAAGTATTATATGAAAATGCGGTTGGGCTAACAATGAGTTGGGCATGGCAGAACCAACATCTTAAATCTTACAAAAGTCTGATGAATTTGTTAACCCTCCAAACGCTCGAAGGAGAAAATAATCGCACTTGAAATGCGCTGATAAGATCTTCCAACGAAATGATGGAGTCTCTTTGAAACTCAGGAAACCACTTACGTGCTTCTCCCATTCAAGAAAATGGGAAGAACCTCAACCGGACCGATTCTTGAGATATGTTCTTAAAGGAACAACTTTCAAATATCAACAAAGTTTCTTATCTGCTCATGGGGATCCTCATTAGCCAACCCACAAAACAACTGTTTTAATTTCATGAGTTGCAAAATCTTTCTTATAATGTGGAACACAACGTTCCCTTCAGCCTAAGGCAAGTGAATGACATAAATTATATCCACCAGATGAGAGTTATTAACATTAATCTTATTGACATCGTTGAGGTTGTCGATGTTATCTTTGTTGAGAACTTGGCTACAATTGCATCCATTGACACTCATTTCCTTTATTTTAAACAACAATGCACTAACCAAATATATAAAATAATTAGATTTAACTATGACTAAAGAGAAAAAAAAAAACGTCACCAAAAGAATCTGAAACAACACCACTCTCTGGCAGTGGTGCCAAGTTGAGTAATGTTTCAAGGATACTTCATCAAATTCTAATTTTCAACTATCACAAGTCAGTATAAAACCCAAGTAAATGAGTTGGGGTCAAATCCCAAAGGGAGCAGTATGTGTTTAATAATAAATTGGGAAGTATGAACATGATTAAATAAATCATAGGATTTAATTGGGAACTTGTCCCAACAATGCTTATATCCTCATAGAGGCTATTGTGGACACAATATTCTGGGTTCTCTTTTGTATGTTTCAACCTCCAACCGATAGTCTTGGCATGTATGTATGTGTGTGTAAATAAGCATGTCTTTAGTAGTGGCCACACCGGCTAGATAGTATATCTTTATTTTATTTTTTTTGGCTTGTCTAGCATTGTATCTATGGTTTGTTCTCATTCAGGTAATGACCTTCAAGGTCCAGGCTTCACTTTTTAGAGGTTGTGATCCGCAATCATGTTGTCTCGCACTTTGGTTTAGCTAATATGTTTTATTGGGTAACTCAATCTTATAGGGTATCGAGAGCCTGTTGCTCCCCTTTTTCGAGGTGTGAAAATGTTGGTATCGGAGCAGGTCATATCGCAAGATGGGTCCAAAAGTTGTGTCTAATACAGTCTTGTTTATGGGTGAGTTGAGTACCATACCTATAATTAAGTGGCTACAGGTAATTTAGGAATGGTTACATTTAATTAAACTAATAGATCATGATATAGTGGAAAATTATAAGTACATTAGAAATCTAAATTGTGCTTTATGTTTCGTATTGCTCTGGATATGGCAGATCGAGAGATAGGTATGCATCCAAGGGAAGGTACTAGCCTTTCCCCATCGAACCAAAGAGATATATTTCCCTCGGAGGCAGAAGGTGAATCTCTAGTAGCCCTAGTATCAGTCTCCCCAACACCTGTTAAATCCTGAGGGGATGCAGTTTACCCCTAGCACTACCGATTCCATTTTGTACCCAAAAAAGAAGGGACATAGGACCTCCACTACCTATTGTTCCTCAATTAGAGAATGGATAGCAGGGCATAAGGGATCTAGTTCAGTTGCTGACTAGAATGGTTTCTATTTATGAGCGAAAACTATAATCAGGAGTATATATTTTGAAAGACCGAATAGAATGTTTGAAGGTACGAGAGTTTCTTCAGTTCGCCCCACTGTTATTTACAGTATCTAGTCCTCCTAAGGATCCTCATGACTTTGTAGACTACATATATATATATATATATATATATATATATATATATATATATATATATATATATATATATATAGTATTGAGGGTGAAGCATGCCTTCGTTACATAGGTTGTGGAGTTGGCTTGTTTTCGCCTACATGATGTAGCTATCCTTTGGTATGAGGCATGGGAGGGATCTAGATCACCTGATTCTCCGCAAGCATAGTGGGAGGACTTATCTAAGGCCTTTCTTACAGACAATTTTCCACGGGAATTTCGAGAGGCTCATCTTTTCTAGTTTATAAATCTAAAGCAAAGAACTATGAGTATGAGGGATTATGGCCAAAAAATTTAATTCTTTGCCAAGATATGCAACAAATATTTTACTAACCATGAAATTCATAGTTCATTGTTATGTTGATGGTTTGGTAGATCATTTGATAAGAGATTGTAGGGTAGCATCCCTATTAGATGTGTAGATATTTCCCAGATACAATTATTCGGTCAGACTACATAGGAGTGTTCTCAAGGTATTCGTGAAAATTGCAGGTGTAGGGAGCAATGTAAGAGGGTCAGTACTATGGGTCTTATGGGCAGACACAGGGTGATTTTAGGCCCCCATTTCCATCGATATCAACCTCGGCCAGCGAGTAGTGTCTCACCATAGGTACATAGACTGTGGTTTTGTCATTATAGTAATTCAGGACATGGTAAGAGCTTAGTCTATCTTGTGGGTCGTCGACAGGATCGTTTCGTACAGATAAGCCATCCCACTTGTCATGTTACTTAGTGCAGCAGGCCACAAACTTCGTTACACCTCAGAAATCGTATCACCTAAACTAGCGCCCTACATGAGGTCTAATAACTTAAAATGGTTTAAATGATATTTCTAGACATAATCTAATGCAATTGACTTAGTTTGGTAATTTTAGAAGTGAAGTGTCAAGAAGTGACCAAGACGTTCGAAAACTAGTCCTTTGTGTACTAGTGTGTTCTAGTGTGTTTTTCATGTTTTGGATTGTCGTTTGGAGTCTAATATAAGTGAAAGTGACCCGAGTATCTATATAGTCGTGTTTAGATTCAAAACGTACGGGCATGACTCCCCAAGAACAACCATAAGGGTCCTTGGGGAGGACCCAAATGGTTGCCGAAAAAAGCTGTAAAAACAACATCCACTAACGAGAATCATTGACGCAGCATCAAAGCATTGATGGAGCGTCAATGGCCTCCGTAGGCTGACACTTGGCATTCGGGAGCTTATCCCTATTTGACCACCCTCAGTCACCATTAACGGATGACAAGGACGGTCCGTCAATCCGTCTATGGTCTGTCAATGGCCATTTGTAATCTGTCAAGACATTCTGCCAAGTGAGGGTTGAATCGGTAAAAATTCACCCCACGTTAAAATTAAGTCATGGACGAATATTTTTAGTGTTCTTTTTGTATTTTAAGTATTTTAAAACAATTAAGTATCCATTTAGCCTTCACTTTCAAAACTAAACCCTTCCCTCCCCAAAGTTCTCTCAAGATCACCATTAAAGAAAAAGAGAAGGAGGCAACATCTACATCGAGATTCACCAAGGTTTCAAGATTAGTTTAAGTCTTTGATTAAAGGTATATGAAGCTCCTTTTTCCATGTATTCTTCAATCCATAGAGCCCCCATAGTTTCTCTCAATTGTGAATCCAAAATACCCCAAAGTAGCTAGGGTTGTGATTATATTGTGGGTAACGCTTGATTGTAATTCCAAAGTATTGGATAAAATTCAATTATGTTTATATGATGATTATATTATGTTTCATGTGAATTCTGATGAACCCTAATCTTAGATGAGGAAGGTGATCATTATGGGCTTAGTCCATTTAAGGCAAGGTTTAATGTTCTAAATTGATTTCCTTAATTCAATTGTCTTGAATAAAAATTGATGATAGTTAGGATAATTTAAATATGAATTGAACTAGGTTCGATTAAATATGAAGTATCTTACAGTCACGACCCAAGAGCACACCCTAGAAGATATGGCATTCCATTGGATCGTGGCACGCCGTACTTGACCTTTCGGAGGTCTTGTACAAGCCCTTTGAGATCATTCATTGCATACATGTATGAAAAGTAGTGCGGAATTAAAACTGTTCAAAGGAATAATAATACTTCAAAATATCTCTTCTATATAAAATTATAAGGAAAGACTAAGTCTCAAAGTCGTCATCTTAGACACACGAATATCTTGGGACACAACCCATACATCAACATATAGAAATATCTAAGTCTATTACAATGTCTATAATAAGGTAATTAAACATAGTAGTGTCCTCAGATTTATTGAGGACATACGCCAACTTTGCTTGAATGAACACTAATCCAAGCTTCTCTTAAGAAGACTCCTCTCAAATGTCACCTCCACCTTTAGAGATAGACAAAATATATGGAATTAGTACAATAGAATGCACTAAGTATTGTGTAATGCATAAAATCATGCTAAAAGGACATTTGTTATAAACATGTTTTTCTTGAGTAAAATATCATAAAACAAGTATAAGAGTCACTTACAAGTCAAAATAAGCACTTATATTCACATTACATAAATAGCATCAAGATCACTTCAAATCACATAAACATGATACCCTTCTACCAAAGTTAATTCTAAGGCTCACTTGAGTGAGTTATGAAGAGACCACCCATACAACCCATTCAGACACACCAAAGTGATCCTTTAGACTACCTTAGATTAGATTATTCCCATTACATCAATTTAACTCCCTACCTAGAATTACTCCAAGACTCACCTAAGTAAGACATGAAGAGACCGCCCATACGCCCTCTCCAATCCTACCTAAGCAATCCTTAAACATACTCTAAATAAGTACTTTTTGATTAACATGCATTTAACTTAAGTCGTTGTGTTCATTAAGTCATTTAAGAGACATTCAACAATTAAAGACTTTCACATAACGGTCTTGGAGAAGACCTAAGAAACCTACATGCTACCATCTTCAAAGCCTACTCGTGCAATGTCTGGATAGCATCCCATTTCACTACATATACATTGTAGAACCTATCAAATACTAGAGTGTATCCCACATGATGAGAATATGCAATAACCGACATAGACTATCTAGGCATGGAATCCAGAGTCAAACCCTACCCCGATGGAGGGTGTGGGTAGAACAAGGACACAACCCATGTAGGCACATGGTTAAGGAATATAAAGGGTTTCTTTGTACTCTAGTCTTCTCTCAACTAGAGCTACTCTCCAAGTATACTCACTCGGTGCTAGCCTTTGTCTCATAGAGTAATTCAATAAAAGAGCATATGAAGAGGTACCATATCTTAGTCAGAAACAAATCATAATACACCTTACCAAATAGGCTCAACTAGGGATGTCTTACAATGGTTAATAAGATATATCAATGAGTTTCCTAAGGATGATTTCATGTCGTTCCAACCAACCACCCCTAAGTCCATCATTCGCACTAGAAGGATATTGTTACACCCTCAAAATGAGCTATGTTGAATTAGAGCCTAAAATGTTGGTTATGAGTTTTTAAGGTCTTAAAATTGTTAATCATAGTGTTTATAGGCAGTGTATAAAGTTTGGAAGTGTTTGGAGGTCAAACGTCCCGAAAACTAGTCGAAGTTGAACTAGTGTGTCGTGCTGTTTTTTAATGAAGTTTTGGGGGATGGTTTGAGAGTGAAATTGAGTATCTATGGTTCCTTTACATAGCCTGACATTTAAAGGGTAGAAAAGTCTGAGAACTATGTCCCGGGGACAAGCCTAAGGGTCCCCAAGGAGAACCCAAACCTTTCCAATGCAAGTTGCCGCACCAGCCAAGAAATGGCAGTGGCTGCACGTCTCGCAGCTATCACTAAAATGGGTAAAAGGTTCCCTGTGACTTGGGGCCAACACAAACCATTCTGTCCCAAAATTTTAAAGAACCAAGATATGAAAATGCCTCCGCGATGCGTAGTAAACTCCCAGTTCTGATCGCGTCATTTTTAAGTCAAATTTGAATTGGTTAGAATGTCCAATAAGTTCAGGGGTCTTTTGGGTAATTTGGGGATGACTTATTGATTATTATTGAGTCGTTTTAATTCCCTAAACTCACCAATCAAAGCAAAACCCTCAACTCAAAACAAAATCTCTCCATTCTTTTCTCCAAAACCTCCATTGTTGAAGCTTTGACGCTCCAAGGGAGAAAACAGTTTTCCAATATTTTTCTCCATCAATTTCGTGTGCTTTTTTTTATAATTAAGGTATGGTGCTTCATCCTTGAATCCTCTTCTATTAAAAGAGCCAATTCCAATTGTTTTCAATTGTTTACTCGAAAATGAATAAGAATAAAAATGACTAGGTTTCGAAAAATGCATTGATCTTATGATTTAAGAAAAATTGACTTTCCATAGTAACAAAGTCTCCACTTAATTTTTTAGTAAAAATCAAGAAAAAAGTTATAATTATTTTCAAAATATTTAAACAGATAAAATCAATTGTAAAAAGTTCAAATGTACATTCCGAGAAGGTGTTTGGCCCTCAGAATGCCCGTTAACTCACGGTTGACTGGCGATTTGACTAAAAATTACTTTTCATATAATTTCCAAATATTGACTAAAGTATAAGAAAATTCATTTTTTTACTTACTTTTAAGGGGAACAAGTAAAGGGAAATCGTCTAAGGGGAATAAATCATGTGACAAGACAAAATATAAAAATAAAGCTAAGTATAAAATATAAATATTTAATTTGAATATATAAAAATAAAGAGAAGTGACTATCTTTGGGAATTTAATTAAATTAAACCATAAAATAGAGTTAGTTAATACAAACAATAAATAAACAAAAGTAAAGAGGAAAAGATATAAAACTTGGGCCAATTGCCCAAATTTAAATTGTTGGGCTGGTAGGCCCAACTTCTTTCACCCTGTTGTGATTTCAATTGGCGCTTTGATCCATTTGCTCCTGAATTTTTTTTTGTATACATTTGGCGTATATTTCCGTATACAGACCATATTTTAGCCCTTTTTCCTTGTATATTGAGTTGTATTCTACATGTGTATATTCCATTTTGACCCCCTGCAACCTGTATTTCCATTTCAGACCTGTATTTCGATACCTTAGACCTGTATATCACTGTATACAAAAGTTGTATAGCAGTGTATATTGACTATTTGTTTGCACTTATTTTCTTGACACATATATATCAGCATTCTCTTGTACCATCCGATAGCTTCCTTTAGCAAGGCTGACTCGAAACAAGACAAGAGTATACAAGGGAGAGTCCAAAATGGACTCGGATTAATAATATGAACCAAAAGAAGAGAAAACAAATTAATATCTATAGATAGGATAAAAATACTCAATTTAAAATATTCATCACATATGAGAAGAATAACGAACTGTTTAACACAATATCAAGCTTCAAACCAACTGTTCTAACATAATTATGCTTAGTTGAAAATAACAATTGTAAGTTTGTCACGACCGGAATCTAGACCCCAGACGAGACCGGCGTCGTTGACCTCTCAGAGGTCGCAGACAAGCCTACTTACGTCATTCTTACTTCATCTAGGTTAATTTTAGTGGAAAATTTGAAACTTTTTGTTTCTTAACATGTATAAAGATCATTCTACTTACATTCATAATGTTCACAATCAACCATCTAATATTAAGATTATCAACTGAAAGAAATAGTTCAACAGTGCATCAAATGTATAATTGCCAAAATGGCACCAATACAATGTCTGAAATAAAAACGGAAAGAACACTAGTGGAACATACTCCACTAGCTAAAGCCTACATCTAAGCTAGATAGTAACGGTAGACATCCTCAAAAGCATAAGGGCCTACCAAGTCCGGATGAAAGTTCCACGTCCGGATAGCTGCAACGTCAATGCCACGACCCAACCCCAACGCCATATATATATAAAGTGGATCTGTCTCATTAGGAGTCATAACCATTCAACCGTAACAACATACGCGAGCCGACAAGGCCGCCACTGTACAAGCGGACATCCCAAACAAACCATGTCCAGACCATTATCCAAAAATATATATGCAACCCACATAATGTCTACAGACCTCTAAGAGTATAGTAGTGAAACTCGACGGGACAGGGCCCCGCCGTACCCATAGATAAGCAAAAGACTACATAGAAAGTTATGTACCAAAACGACTGGGCTCCGGAACAGTGGAGCTCTCCCAATCAGCAGAGTAGATATCCTAGGCGGGAGGATCACCGAACTGTGCGTCTACACCTGCGGGCATGAAACGCAGCCCCCCGAGGAAAGGGGGTCAGTACGGACAATGTACTGAGTATGTAAAGCATCATATATATACATCATACGTACCCGGCCCTCTAGTGAGGGACTCGGTGAAATAGTCATCACATCATCTCCCAATCAGCAGAGTAGATATAAGGTGCCCAGCTTCCCTAGTAAGGGACTCGGCAAAATAATCATCATATATATACATCATACGTACCCGGCCCTCTAGTGAGGGACTCGGTGAAATAGTCATCACATCATCTCCGTCATCATCATCATCATAACCATCCTCATCACCAATCATATATATAATATACATACCCGGCCCTCTAGTGAGGGACTCGGTGACATATGCAAGAAACTCCGCACGAACATTACCCGGCCCGGGACTCGGTGAAATGATAAATGACTCTATGCACGAGCAGAACATTATGAGCAACCATATGCAATTAAAATCATTGCTTATAACTCAATAGAACAATCAACGTGAACCAGCAAGGAGTATTACCAAAGATTAACATTTTATCAAGATTATGAACCTTTAACAGGATATGAAAACGTAAAATCTCAATGACTCTAAGAAGCACTACCATAGATATGAGAAATCACCATAGCCTTAGACATAGCCGATATATAGAGGAATAGTTTGTGGAAGCAAGAATATACGTCACCTAGACGCTCTAGAAGTAAGTATCAAACCTGTCCGTCATTCGCTCATTTTTAAAAGTCATGCCAAACAAAGAAAGAAAGGACAGCGTTACATACCGTATAGTCGAGCCGCACGTCCAATATTTACTGCCCAAGCTATTAATCTATAACAAGCAACAACCGTGCCGCAATGAGATAGACGTCGCGCTTTACTACTTATTGTAGGCTAGCTAATAATCTAACGAAAATCCGGCAGCACTTCCCTTATTTTCCTTACTTCGTCCCAATCCGACAACAACCCAAATTATCCACAGCAATACCAATAACACATATAACCCAACGTATCATATTAAACAGCCCCCCCCCCAAAACAGTTCCGTCTCGGCAACCATAGTAACGAAACAACGACACACCGAGCGATAACTCGTTTTATAATTCGCAACACATCTACCTTATCGTATTCATCCCTTGGAGTATATACCCATAATCACATTAACATATACATAACGCCAAAACAGAATTTCCCGCATTTTGCTTTAATCAAAACAACCCAAACACTAACACGACACCACTAATAATCCGATTATGGTTTCCGTTCATACTTAGCACATTCAATAACTAAAACAAATTTTCTAAGCTACTGGTCACGCCCCCTTCTTAACATTAATGGCTAATTAACAATGGCATTCTAAAGAATTAACACACCAAGCAAAGAGATTACTAACCAAATTCTTTTGTAGCTGTTGGCCGAGAGTTGCATGGTTGGTTTTCTCCATTTCCATGGCTGCCTAAGCTAAGTGGTGAAGAAGATGATATGTTTGCAATGCATTTCACCACCTCATTCATTATATGAAGTGGAGGCAGCCCCCCTCTACACGTGCCCCACTAAGGGCCAGCTCCCAATCTGATTTCTTTTACTTTGCCTTGAGTGGTGGGGCCCACTTGATTAATTTAATCCTAATCAGCCAGTAATTAATCCCTCACTTAATGTTAATGACACTTACATTAGCCAAATCATACTTAATATCACATTTGGAATTAACATCCTTGCCTAATATTTCTTTAATCACTTGGAACTTAAAATAAAATCTCATTCCCCGAACTTACATCGACTAGCTCATGACGCGCACTACGTATAAAAATACGAGGCGTAACATCCTTCCCCCCTTAGGAACATTCGTCCTCGAATGTTAAGTTAGCGTCTTACAAAAAAATTCCAGCGAGGTCTCTCTAACAGTTATACCTATCAACCTGCATTCCGTAACTTACAGATGCCTCACAGAGTCACAACTTACTACATAATCTCGTTTATCAATCAATATAGTCAAGCTAGGAGTTGAATTACCTGCAGGTACGGGGAACAAGTAAGGATACTTATTCTTCATTTCGTCTTCCGCTTCCCAAGTCATCTCCTCCCTATTATTATTTCGCCACAACACTTTGACGGAAGCCACATCCTTAGTACGTAACCTTCTAACCTGGCGATCAAGTATAGCTACGGGTTTCTCCTCACATGACAACTCCTCTGTTACCTGAACATCATCTACAGAGAATACTCTAGAAGGATCACCAATACATTTACGTAGCATCGATACATGGAAGACTGGATGTACCGCCTCCAAATCAAATGGTAGATCCAGCTCATAGGCAACCTTGCCTATCCTACGAACAATCTGATAAGGCCCAATTTATCTCAGACTGAGCTTCCCCTTCCTGCCGAATATCATCACACCCTTCATGGGTGATACCTTCAGGAATACCCAGTCACCACTCTGAAACTCCAAATCTCGACGCCGATTATCTGCATATGACTTCTGTCGACTCTGGGCTGCTAATAATCTTTCCTGAATAAGCTTCACCTTGTTAACAGCTTGCTGAATCATATCCGGGCCTATTAACTTAGTCTCGCCAACATCGAACCAACCAATAGGTGACCTGCACTTCCTCCCATATAAGGCCTCGTACGGTGCCATCTGGATACTAGAATGGTAGCTATTATTATAGGCAAACTCAATGAGCGGCAAGTGGTCATCCCAGCTACCTTTGAAGTCAATAATACAGGCCCGCAACATATCTTCTAATGTCTGAATAGTACGCTCAGCCTGCCCATCAGTCTGAGGGTGAAATGATGTGCTAAGGTTCACCTGTGTCCCCAATCCCTTCTGAAACGATCTCCAAAAGTTGGCTGTAAATTGAGCTTCTCTGTCTGATATAATGGACGTGGGAACCCCATGAAGTCTCACTATCTCCCTGACATATAACCTCGCATAATCTTCAGCCGAATAAGTAGTCCTGACTGGAAGAAAATGGGCCGATTTCGTCAGCCTATCTACAATAACCCATATAGAGTCATACTTCCGTTGAGTGCGAGGTAAGCCTGTAATGAAGTCCATATTAATCATCTCCCATTTCCAAGTCGGGATCTCTATCTCCTGTAATAATCCACCAGGCTTTTGATGTTCGATCTTGACTTGTTGACAATTCGGGCACTGAGCAACAAACTTCGCTATGTCCTTTTTCATGCCATCCCACCAGTATAAGCATCTGAGGTCATGATACATTTTCGTTGACCCTGGGTGAATAGAATAACGGGCAGAGTGTGCCTCTCCCATAACCTGCCGTCGTAGCCCCGCAATATCAGGTACACACAATCTGCCTTCATATCGTAACACTCCGTCAGGTGTAACCTTAAATGAGGTCTTTTCCTTTTGAAGAGATGCATCTCTATACTGTGCCAGAATAGGGTCCTCGTACTGGTGTCTCTTTACCTCATCTATGATTGAGGACTCAGCAACCTCTCGAATAGAAACTCCACTATCTTCTGAATTAGCCAGACGGACTCCAAGGCTGGATAGACGCTGAATCTCCCGAACCATTTCCCTCCTTTCTGGTTGTACATCTGTCAAGCTACCCATGGACTTACGGCTAAGAGCATCTGCTACAACATTTGCTTTCCCTGGATGATATAAAATATCAACATCATAATCCTTTAGCAACTCTAACCACCGCCTCTGTCGTAAGTTCAACTCCTTCTGTTTAAAGATATATTGGAGACTCTTATGATCTGTATAGATGTCCACATGGACACCATATAAATAATGCCTCCATATCTTCAAGGCATGAACCACGACTGCTAACTCCAGATCGTGAGTAGGATAATTCTTTTCATGCTTCCTAAGCTGTCGGGAGGCATAGGCTATGACTTTGCCATGCTGCATCAATACACATCCTAGCCCAACACCCGAAGCATCACAATAAATAACATAGCCGTCTGGTCCCTCCGGAAGAGTTAGGACTGGAGCTGTAGTCAATTTGTCTTTCAATAGCTGGAAGCTTCGCTCACAAGCATCAGTCCACTGGAACTTGGCTGCCTTTTGAGTTAGCCTTGTCAAAGGCGCTGAAATTGAGGCAAACTTTTCTACGAATCTCCTGTAATATCCTGCTAACCCCAGAAAGCTGCGTACCTCAGTAGGTGTCGTAGGTCTGGGCCAAGTCTTTACCGCCTCAATCTTCTGCGTGTCTACCCGAATACCATCAGCTCCAATAATATGCCCCAAGAATGCCACTGAAGTCAACCAGAACTCGCACTTGGAGAACTTAGCATACAACTTCTGGTGCTGAAGCACGCTAAGTACCGTCCTTAAATGGTCTGCATGCTCCTCTTCTGAACGTGAATAGACCAGAATATCGTCTATAAATACAATAACAAACATATCAAGGAATGGTTTAAACACTCGATTCATTAAATCCATAAACACCGCTGGAGCATTAGTCAGCCCAAAAGACAGCACTCTAAACTCATAATGCCCGTATCGGGTCCGGAATGTCGTCTTTGGAATATCTGCCTCTCTTACCCGCACCTGATGATAACCTGACCGCAAGTCTATCTTTGAAAAACACTTAGCACCCTGCAACTGGTCAAATAGATCGTCAATCCTTGGGAGGGGATACCTGTTCTTTACTGTTACTTTGTTCAGCTGCCTATAATCAATACACATCCGCAGCGACCCATCCTTCTTCCTCACAAACAGTACCGGTGCTCCCCAAGGTGACGTACTAGGCCTGATGAAGCCCTTTTCTAGCAAATCTCTCAATTGCTCTTTCAACTCTTTCAACTCAGCAGCTGCCATTCTATAATGAGGTATAGATATAGGCTGGGTATCTGGCAGTACATCTATAGTAAACTCTATCTCTCGTTCTGGAGGAAGGCCTGGAAGTTCTTCTGGGAATACATCGGGAAATTCATTAACTACCGGGACTGATTGAAGAGTCGGTGCCTCTGCCTTTATGTCATGCACCCGAACCAGATGATAAATACAGCCTTTTCTAACCATCTTCCTGGCCTTAAGGTATGAAATAAACTTACCTTTCGGCGATACTGTACTCCCCTTCCACTCTATAATCGGTTCCCCTGGAAATTGAAATCGAACTATCTTTCCTCTGCAATCAACATTAGCATAACAAGCAGCCAACCAATCCATGCCCATGATAATATCAAACTCAATCATATTTAACTCTATTAGATCTGCTACGGTACGACGACTATATATAACCACTGAACAATTCTTATATACTCGCGTAGCTATGACAGAATCTCCTACAGGTGTAGCTACCTCAAATGGTTCTATCAACTCAGACTCTATTCCGATCCTACTAGCAACGAAGGGGGATATAAATGATAAGGTGGAACCTGGGTCTATCAATGCATACACACTTCGGGAGAATAGTGATAATATACCTGTGATCACATTAGGTGACGCCTCCTGATCCTGCCTACTAGTCAAAGCATATATGCGGTTCGAGGGACCGCTAGAACTGGAAGCTCCACCACGACCTCTACCAGCCTGTTGGCGCCTGAATACCCTGCCCCGTAGGGCGCATAGCCACAGAAGAAGATGAACCAGCAACGGACCCAGTAGGCTGTGCCATACCACCTGCACTACCTCTAAGTGACACTCCCTCATAGTATGACCCTGACGGCCGCAAGAAAAACACGCACCTGTAGCCAACGACATTCCCAGGATGGGACCTACCACAGCGAGAACACCGAGGCAAAGGTGGCCTCGACTGGCTCAAACCCCTGCCCATCTGTGACCCTGACGCCCTAGAGCTCTGACCAGCTTCCGAATATCCCGTACGATCGAACCCCCCTACCCATGGAACGTGGGGGTGCACTCTGTGCTGGCTGGGAAGAAAATCTAACATGCTGCTTGAGACTGCCCGCCTCAAACTCGTCAGGATAACCTGCTGATCTAGCCCTCTTATGCTGGCCTCTATTAAATCTCTATCTGGCTGACGTCCCCGGTGCGATCCTCTACCTGTGCATATGCCTGCACCCGAGCAATGTCCATCCTGGCTGAAGAGTCACTGCCATACAACCGTCAATCAAATAACGATCCAATCCCATCACAAACGATGTACCCTGTCTGCCATATCAGCCACAATAAGTAGCGCATTCTAGCCAATGAATCAAACTCAGGCATACTCTCGAACGCTCCTGCCATTCTGCCTCAAACGCAAGAATCTATCGACTCTAGCTCGCTTCATCTCTGGAGGCAGGAAGTGGCCCTGGAAAGCCTCCACAAATTCATCCCATACCGCTGGAGGATACCCTCACCCTAGATAACTCCAAGACTCATACCAATTAATAGCTACATCCCGCAAACGATACGTAGCCAACTCAACAGACTCGGTCTCCGAAGCCTTGATTATCCTCAATGTACGCTGCATCTGACGAATAAACTCTTGCGGATCATCCTGGGCCTTGACCCAAAGAACTCTGGAGGATTACAACTTAAGAAGTCACGAGCCCTTAAGCTATCAGATCTTGTCCGCATGATCAACTCCTAGTCCATGCCTGCGAGCCTGACCTGCCAATCAATAACCCAACTCAATCAACCATATATATATAATAACATAACCCCATGCCTCCTTAATGAGGGACTCGGTGACCATATCAAGAAACTCCTGGACTGAACAATTACCCGGGCCCGGGACTCGGTGAAATGATAAATGACGTCTATGCACGAGCAGAAAATTATGAAGCCACCATAAGCAATTAAATCATTGCTTATAATCTCATAGAAACAATCAAACAGTGAACCAGCATAGAGAAAATTCCAAAGATTAACCATTTTAAACTCAACAGTTAAATGAACCTTATTAACAGGATACTGAAAACTAAATCTCAATTGACTCTAAGAAAAGCACTACATAGATATGAGACAACATCACCATAGCCTTAGACATAGCCGATATATAAGGAATAGTTGGTTGGAGCAAGAATATACGTCACCCAAGACAGCTCTAGAAGTAGTATCAAAACCTGTCCGTCATTCGCTTTTTTTAAAGTCATGCCAAACAAAAAAAGAAAGGAAAGCGTTAACATACCGTATAGTCGAGCCGCACGTCCAATATTTACTGCCCAAGCTATTTAATCTTAATAACAAAGCAACAACCGTGCCGCAATGAGATAGACGTCGCGCTTTACTACTTATTGTAGGCTAGCTTAATAATCTAACGAAAATCCGGGCAGCACTTCCTTATTTTCCTTACTTCGTCCCAATCCGACAAAAACCCCAATTATCCACAGCAATACCAATAAACCAACAATAACCCAACGAATCAATATAAAAGCAGCCCCCCCCCAAAAACATTTCCGTCTCGGCAACCATAAGTAACGAAAAAACGACACACCGAAGCGATAACTCGTTTTATAATTCGCAACCACATCTCCCTATCGTATTCATCCCTTGGAGTATATACCCATAATCAACATTAACATATACATAACGCCAAAAACAAGAATTTCCCAGCATTTTGCTTTAATCAAAACAACCCCAAACACTAAAACGACAATAATAATCCGATTTATGGTTTCCGTTTCATACTTAGCACATTCAATAACTAAAAAAACAAATTTTCTAAGCTACTGGTCACGCCCCCTTCTTAAACTTAATGGCTAATTAACAATGGCATTCTAAAAGAAATTAAACACACAAGCACGAGAATTTACTAACAAATTTCTTTTGTAGCTGTTGGCCGAAGAGTTGCATGGTTTGTTTCTCCATTTCCATGGCTGCCTAAGCCAATGGGTGAGAAGAAGATGATATGCTTTGCAATGCATTTCACCACCTGCAATTCATTAAATGAACTGGAGGCAGCCCCCTCTACACGTGCCCCCACTAAGGGCCAGCTCCCAATTCTGATTTCTTTTTACTTTGCCTTGAGTGGTGGGGCCCACTTGAATTAATTTAATCCTAATCAGCCAGTAATTAATCCCTCACCTTAATGGTTAATGACACTTAACATTAGCCAAATCAATACTTTAATATCACATTTGGAATTAACATCCCTGCCTAATATTTCTTTAATCACTTGGAACTTAAAATAAAATCTCAATTCCCGAACTTACATCGACTAGCTCAATGACGCGCACTACGTAATAAAAAAATAGAGGCGTAAACCTTCCCCCCTCTTAGGAACATTCGTCCTCGAATGTTAAGTTAGCGTCTTAACAAAAAAATTCCCCAGCGAGGTCTCTCTAACAGTATACCTATCCAACCTGCATTCCGTAACTTTACAGATGCCTCACAGAGTCCACAACTTACTACATAATCTCGTTTTAATCATATATTAGTCAGAGCAAGTTGAATTAACCTGCAGGTACGGGGAACAAGTAAGGATACTTATTCCTTCATTTTCGTCTTCCGCTTCCCAGTCATCTCCTCCCTAAATTATTATTTCGCCACAAACACTTTGACGGAAGCACATCCTTAGTACGTAAACCTTCTAACCTGGCGATCAAAGTATAGCTAAGGGTTTCTCCCTCACATGACAACTCCTCTGTTACCTGAACATCATCTACAGAGAAACTCTAGAAGGAACAAAACCAATACATTACGTAGCATCGATACATGGAAGACTGGATGTCGCCCCTCCAAATCAAATGGTAAAGTCCAGCCTCATAGGCAACCTTGCCTATCCTACGAAACAATCTGATAAGGCCCAATTTATCTCAGACTGAGCTCCCTTCAGCCAATTCTCACATTTCCCTTCTATGGGTTGATACCATGGATTCTAGGAAATTACCCAGTTCACCCATCTTGAAACTCCAAATCTCGACCCGATTATCTGCATATGACTTCTTTCGACTCTGGGCTGCTATGAATAATCTTTCCTGAATAAGCTTCACCTTGTTTAACAGCTTGCTGAATCATATCCGGGCCTATTTAAACTTTAGTCCTCGCCAAAATCGAAACCAAACCATAGGTGACCTGCACTTCCTCCCAATAAAAGGCCTCGTACGGTGCCATCTGGATACTAGAATGGTAAGTTATTTATTATGCAAAACTCAATGAGCGGCAAGTGGTCATCCCAGCTACCTTTGAAGTCAATAAAATACGGCCCGCAAACATATTCTTTTTCTAAGTCTGAATAGTTACGCTCAGCCTGCCCATCAGGTCTGAGGGTGAAATGATGTGCTAAGGTTCACTCTGTGTCCCCCAATCCCTTCCTGATAAAAGATCTACCAAAATTGGCTGTAATTGACTTTCTGTCTGATATAATGGAACAGTGGGAACCCATGAATAGGTGCCTAGACTAATCTCCCTGAATCATAAACCTCGCATAATCTTCAGCCGAATAAGTAGTCCCTTGTGAGAAAAATGGGCCGATTTCGTCATCACTATCTACAATAACCCATATAGAGTCATACTTCCGTTGAAAGTGCGAGGTAAAGCCTGTATGAAAGTCCATATTAATCATCTCCCAATTTCCAAGTCGGATATCCTCTATCTCCTGTAATAATCCACCAGGTCTTTTGATGTTCGATCTTGAACTTGTTGACAATTTAGGCACTGAGCAAACAAACTCCGCTATGTCCTGATTTCATCCATGCCCATCCCACCATAAGCCATCTGAGAGTGATACATTGAACAATTTTTTCGTTGACCTGGGTTGAATAGAAATAACGGGCAGAGTGTGCCTCTCCCATAACCTGCCGTCGTAGCCCCGCAATATCAGGTACACACACATCTGCCTTCATATTACGAACACTCCGTCGGTGTGTAACTTATTAAATGAGGTCTATTTCCTTTTGAAGAGATTGCATCTCTATACTGTGCCAGAAATTAGGGTCTCTCGTGCTGCTGGTGTCTAATTCTTTACCTCATCTATGAATTGAGAAGAACTCACAAGCACGTCTCGAGGAGATATGAAAACTCCACATTCTCTCTGAATTAGCCAGACGGACTCCAAGGGCTGTATTAGACGCTGAATCTCTCCGACGAACCAGATTTCCCTCCTTTTCTGGTTTTGTTCATCCTGTCAAAGTCTACCACCCATGGACTTACGGCTTAAAGAGCAATCTGCAACAACATTTGCTTCTCCCTGGATGATAATAAAATATTCAACAATCAATAATCCTTTTAGCAACTACCTTAACCACCGCCTCTTTGTTGTAAGTTCAACTCCTTTCTATTTAAAGAATATTATTTGGAGACTCTTATGATATGTATGATGTCCAATCATGGACACCCATAATATAATTTCCTCATTCTCTTCAAGGCATGAACCACGACTGCTAACTCAAGATCGGAGTAGTGAATTTCTTTCATGCTTCAAAGTGTCGGGAGGCATAGCTATGACTTTGCCATGCTTGCTCATCAATACACATCCTAGACAAACCCGAAAGCATCACAATAAAATAACATAAGCCGTTTTGGTCCCTCCGGAAGAGTTAGGACTGTGAAGCTTGTAGTCAATTTGTCTTTCAATAAGCTGGAAAGCTTCGCTCACAAGCATCAGTCCACTGGAACTTGGCTGCCTTTTTGAGTTAGTCTTGTTCAGGTAATTTGGGATGACTTATTGATTATTATTGAGTCGTTTTAATTCCCTAAACTCACCAATCAAAGCAAAACCCTCAACTCAAAACAAAATCTCTCCATTCTTTTCTCCAAAACCTCCATTGTTGAAGCTTTGACGCTCCAAGGGAGAAAACAGTTTTCCAATATTTTCTCCATCAATTTCGTGTGCTTTTTTTTATAATTAAGGTATGGTGCTTCATCCTTGAATCCTCTTCTATTAAAAGAGCCAATTCCAATTGTTTTCAATTGTTTACTCGAAAATGAATAAGAATAAAAATGACTAGGTTTCGAAAAATGCATTGATCTTATGATTTAAGAAAAATTGACTTTCCATAGTAACAAAGTCTCCACTTAATTTTTAGTAAAAATCAAGAAAAAAGTTATAATTATTTTCAAAATATTTAAACAGATAAAATCAATTGTAAAAAGTTCAAATGTACATTCCGAGAAGGTGTTTGGCCCTCAGAATGCCCGTTAACTCACGGTTGACTGGCGATTTGACTAAAAATTACTTTTCATATAATTTCCAAATATTGACTAAAGTATAAGAAAATTCATTTTTTTACTTACTTTTAAGGGGAACAAGTAAAGGGAAATCGTCTAAGGGGAATAAATCATGTGACAAGACAAAATATAAAAATAAAGCTAAGTAAAAATATAAATATTTAATTTGAATATATAAAAATAAAGAGAAGTGACTATCTTTGGGAATTTAATTAAATTAAACCATAAAATAGAGTTAGTTAATACAAACAATAAATAAACAAAAGTAAAGAGGAAAAGATATAAAACTTGGGCCAATTGCCCAAATTTAAATTGTTGGGCTGGTAGGCCCAACTTCTTTCACCCTGTTGTGATTTCAATTGGCGCTTTGATCCATTTGCTCCTGAATTTTTTTTTGTATACATTTGGCGTATATTTCCGTATACAGACCATATTTTAGCCCTTTTTCCTTGTATATTGAGTTGTATTCTACATGTGTATATTCCATTTTGACCCCCTGCAACCTGTATTTCCATTTCAGACCTGTATTTCGATACCTTAGACCTGTATATCACTGTATACAAAAGTTGTATAGCAGTGTATATTGACTATTTGTTTGCACTTATTTTCTTGACACATATATATCAGCATTCTCTTGTACCATCCGATAGCTTCCTTTAGCAAGGCTGACTCGAAACAAGACAAGAGTATACAAGGGAGAGTCCAAAATGGACTCGGATTAATAATATGAACCAAAAGAAGAGAAAACAAATTAATATCTATAGATAGGATAAAAATACTCAATTTAAAATATTCATCACATATGAGAAGAATAACGAACTGTTTAACACAATATCAAGCTTCAAACCAACTGTTCTAACATAATTATGCTTAGTTGAAAATAACAATTGTAAGTTTGTCACGACCGGAATCTAGACCCCAGACGAGACCGGCGTCGTTGACCTCTCAGAGGTCGCAGACAAGCCTACTTACGTCATTCTTACTTCATCTAGGTTAATTTTAGTGGAAAATTTGAAACTTTTTGTTTCTTAACATGTATAAAGATCATTCTACTTACATTCATAATGTTCACAATCAACCATCTAATATTAAGATTATCAACTGAAAGAAATAGTTCAACAGTGCATCAAATGTATAATTGCCAAAATGGCACCAATACAATGTCTGAAATAAAAACGGAAAGAACACTAGTGGAACATACTCCACTAGCTAAAGCCTACATCTAAGCTAGATAGTAACGGTAGACATCCTCAAAAGCATAAGGGCCTACCAAGTCCGGATGAAAGTTCCACGTCCGGATAGCTGCAACGTCAATGCCACGACCCAACCCCAACGCCATATATATATAAAGTGGATCTGTCTCATTAGGAGTCATAACCATTCAACCGTAACAACATACGCGAGCCGACAAGGCCGCCACTGTACAAGCGGACATCCCAAACAAACCATGTCCAGACCATTATCCAAAAAATATATATGCAACCCACATAATGTCTACAGACCTCTAAGAGTATAGTAGTGAAACTCGACGGGACAGGGCCCCGCCGTACCCATAGATAAGCAAAAGACTACATAGAAAGTTATGTACCAAAACGACTGGGCTCCGGAACAGTGGAGCTCTCCCAATCAGCAGAGTAGATATCCTAGGCGGGAGGATCACCGAACTGTGCGTCTACACCTGCGGGCATGAAACGCAGCCCCCCGAGGAAAGGGGGTCAGTACGGACAATGTACTGAGTATGTAAAGCATCATATATATACATCATACGTACCCGGCCCTCTAGTGAGGGACTCGGTGAAATAGTCATCACATCATCTCCCAATCAGCAGAGTAGATATAAGGTGCCCAGCTTCCCTAGTAAGGGACTCGGCAAAATAATCATCATATATATACATCATACGTACCCGGCCCTCTAGTGAGGGACTCGGTGAAATAGTCATCACATCATCTCCGTCATCATCATCATCATAACCATCCTCATCACCAATCATATATATAATATACATACCCGGCCCTCTAGTGAGGGACTCGGTGACATATGCAAGAAACTCCGCACGAACATTACCCGGCCCGGGACTCGGTGAAATGATAAATGACTCTATGCACGAGCAGAACATTATGAGCAACCATATGCAATTAAAATCATTGCTTATAACTCAATAGAACAATCAACGTGAACCAGCAAGGAGTATTACCAAAGATTAACATTTTATCAAGATTATGAACCTTTAACAGGATATGAAAACGTAAAATCTCAATGACTCTAAGAAGCACTACCATAGATATGAGAAATCACCATAGCCTTAGACATAGCCGATATATAGAGGAATAGTTTGTGGAAGCAAGAATATACGTCACCTAGACGCTCTAGAAGTAAGTATCAAACCTGTCCGTCATTCGCTCATTTTTAAAAGTCATGCCAAACAAAGAAAGAAAGGACAGCGTTACATACCGTATAGTCGAGCCGCACGTCCAATATTTACTGCCCAAGCTATTAATCTATAACAAGCAACAACCGTGCCGCAATGAGATAGACGTCGCGCTTTACTACTTATTGTAGGCTAGCTAATAATCTAACGAAAATCCGGCAGCACTTCCCTTATTTTCCTTACTTCGTCCCAATCCGACAACAACCCAAATTATCCACAGCAATACCAATAACACATATAACCCAACGTATCATATTAAACAGCCCCCCCCCCAAAACAGTTCCGTCTCGGCAACCATAGTAACGAAACAACGACACACCGAGCGATAACTCGTTTTATAATTCGCAACACATCTACCTTATCGTATTCATCCCTTGGAGTATATACCCATAATCACATTAACATATACATAACGCCAAAACAGAATTTCCCGCATTTTGCTTTAATCAAAACAACCCAAACACTAACACGACACCACTAATAATCCGATTATGGTTTCCGTTCATACTTAGCACATTCAATAACTAAAACAAATTTCCTAAGCTACTGGTCACGCCCCCTTCTTAACATTAATGGCTAATTAACAATGGCATTCTAAGGAATTAACACACCAAGCAAAGAGATTACTAACCAAATTCTTTTGTAGCTGTTGGCCGAGAGTTGCATGGTTGGTTTTCTCCATTTCCATGGCTGCCTAAGCTAAGTGGTGAAGAAGATGATATGTTTGCAATGCATTTCACCACCTCATTCATTATATGAAGTGGAGGCAGCCCCCCTCTACACGTGCCCCACTAAGGGCCAGCTCCCAATCTGATTTCTTTTAATTTGCCTTGAGTGGTGGGGCCCACTTGATTAATTTAATCCTAATCAGCCAGTAATTAATCCCTCACTTAATGTTAATGACACTTACATTAGCCAAATCATACTTAATATCACATTTGGAATTAACATCCTTGCCTAATATTTCTTTAATCACTTGGAACTTAAAATAAAATCTCATTCCCCGACTTACATCGACTAGCTCATGACGCGCACTACGTATAAAAATACGAGGCGTAACATCCTTCCCCCCTTAGGAACATTCGTCCTCGAATGTTAAGTTAGCGTCTTACAAAAAAATTCCAGCGAGGTCTCTCTAACAGTTATACCTATCAACCTGCATTCCGTAACTTACAGATGCCTCACAGAGTCACAACTTACTACATAATCTCGTTTATCAATCAATATAGTCAAGCTAGGAATTGAATTACCTGCAGGTACGGGGAACAAGTAAGGATACTTATTCTTCATTTCGTCTTCCGCTTCCCAAGTCATCTCCTCCCTATTATTATTTCGCCACAACACTTTGACGGAAGCCACATCCTTAGTACGTAACCTTCTAACCTGGCGATCAAGTATAGCTACGGGTTTCTCCTCATATGACAACTCCTCTGTTACCTGAACATCATCTACAGGGAATACTCTAGAAGGATCACCAATACATTTATGTAGCATCGATACATGGAAGACTGGATGTACCGCCTCCAAATCAGATGGTAGATCCAGCTCATAGGCAACCTTGCCTATCCTACGAACAATCTGATAAGGCCCAATTATCTCGACTGAGCTTCCCCTTCCTGCCGAATATCATCACACCCTTCATGGGTGATACCTTCAGGAATACCCAGTCACCAATCTGAAACTCCAAATCTCGACGCCGATTATCTGCATATGACTTCTGTCGACTCTGGGCTGCTAATAATCTTTCCTGAATAAGCTTCACCTTGTCAACAGCTTGCTGAATCATATCCAGGCCTAATAACTTATTCTCGCCAACATTAAACCAACCAATAGGTGACCTGCACTTCCTCCCATATAAGGCCTCGTACGGTGCCATCTGGATACTAGAATGGTAGCTATTATTATAGGCAAACTCAATGAGCAGCAAGTGGTCATCCCAGCTACCTTTGAAGTCAATAATACAGGCCCGCAACATATCTTCTAATGTCTGAATAGTACGCTCAGCCTGCCCATCAGTCTGAGGGTGAAATGATGTGCTAAGGTTCACCTGTGTCCCCAATCCCTTCTGAAACGATCTCCAAAAGTTGGCTGTAAATTGAGCTCTCTGTCTGATATAATGGACGTGGGAACCCCATGAAGTCTCACTATCTCCCTGACATATAACCTCGCATAATCTTCAGCCGAATAAGTAGTCCTGACTGGAAGAAAATGGGCCGATTTCGTCAGCCTATCTACAATAACCCATATAGAGTCATACTTCCGTTGAGTGCGAGGTAAGCCTGTAATGAAGTCCATATTAATCATCTCCCATTTCCAAGTCGGGATCTCTATCTCCTGTAATAATCCACCAGGCTTTTGATGTTCGATCTTGACTTGTTGACAATTTAGGCACTGAGCAACAAACTCCGCTATGTCCTTTTTCATGCCATCCCACCAGTATAAGCATCTGAGGTCATGATACATTTTCGTTGACCCTGGGTGAATAGAATAACGGGCAGAGTGTGCCTCTCCCATAACCTGCCGTCGTAGCCCCGCAATATCAGGTACACACAATCTGCCTTCATATCGTAACACTCCGTCAGGTGTAACCTTAAATGGGTCTTTTCCTTTTGAAGAGCTGCATCTCTATACTGTGCCAGAATAGGGTCCTCGTACTGGTGTCTCTTTACCTCATCTATGATTGAGGACTCAGCAACCTCTCGAATAGAAACTCCACTATCTTCTGAATTAGCCAGACGGACTCCAAGGCTGGATAGCCGCTGAATCTCCCGAACCATCTCCCTCCTTTCTGGTTGTACATCTGTCAAGCTACCCATGGACTTACGGCTAAGAGCATCTGCTACAACATTTGCTTTCCCTGGATGATATAAAATATCAACATCATAATCCTTTAGCAACTCTAACCACCGCCTCTGTCGTAAGTTCAACTCCTTCTGTTTAAAGATATATTGGAGACTCTTATGATCTGTATAGATGTCCACATGGACACCATATAAATAATGCCTCCATATCTTCAAGGCATGAACCACGACTGCTAACTCCAGATCGTGAGTAGGATAATTCTTTTCATGCTTCCTAAGCTGTCGGGAGGCATAGGCTATGACTTTGCCATGCTGCATCAATACACATCCTAGCCCAACACCCGAAGCATCACAATAAATAACATAGCCGTCTGGTCCCTCCGGAAGAGTTAGGACTGGAGCTGTAGTCAATTTGTCTTTCAATAGCTGGAAGCTTCGCTCACAAGCATCAGTCCACTGGAACTTGGCTGCCTTTTGAGTTAGCCTTGTCAAAGGCGCTGAAATTGAGGCAAACTTTTCTACGAATCTCCTGTAATATCCTGCTAACCCCAGAAAGCTGCGTACCTCAGTAGGTGTCGTAGGTCTGGGCCAAGTCTTTACCGCCTCAATCTTCTGCGTGTCTACCCGAATACCATCAGCTCCAATAATATGCCCCAAGAATGCCACTGAAGTCAACCAGAACTCGCACTTGGAGAACTTAGCATACAACTTCTGGTGCTGAAGCACCCTAAGTACCGTCCTTAAATGGTCTGCATGCTCCTCTTCTGAACGTGAATAGACCAGAATATCGTCTATAAATACAATAACAAACATATCAAGGAATGGTTTAAACACTCGATTCATTAAATCCATAAACACCGCTGGAGCATTAGTCAGCCCAAAAGACAGCACTCTAAACTCATAATGCCCGTATCGGGTCCGGAATGTCGTCTTTGGAATATCTGCCTCCCTTACCCGCACCTGATGATAACCTGACCGCAAGTCTATCTTTGAAAAACACTTAGCACCCTGCAACTGGTCAAATAGATCGTCAATCCTTGGGAGGGGATACCTGTTCTTTACTGTTACTTTGTTCAGCTGCCTATAATCAATACACATCCGCAGCGACCCATCCTTCTTCCTCACAAACAGTACCGGTGCTCCCCAAGGTGACGTACTAGGCCTGATGAAGCCCTTTTCTAGCAAATCTCTCAATTGCTCTTTCAACTCTTTCAACTCAGCAGGTGCCATTCTATAAGGAGGTATAGATATAGGCTGGGTATCTGGCAGTACATCTATAGTAAACTCTATCTCTCGTTCTGGAGGAAGGCCTGGAAGTTTCTCTGGGAATACATCGGGAAATTCATTAACTACCGGGACTGATTGAAGAGTCGGTGCCTCTGCCTTTATGTCATGCACCCGAACCAGATGATAAATATAGCCTTTTCTAACCATCTTCCTGGCCTTAAGGTATGAAATAAACTTACCTTTCGGCGATACTGTACTCCCCTTCCACTCTATAATCGGTTCCCCTGGAAATTGAAATCGAACTATCTTTCCTCTGCAATCAACATTAGCATAACAAGCAGCCAACCAATCCATGCCCATGATAATATCAAACTCAATCATATTTAACTCTATTAGATCTGCTACGGTACGACGACTATATATAACCACTGAACAATTCTTATATACTCGCGTAGCTATGACAGAATCTCCTACAGGTGTAGCTACCTCAAATGGTTCTATCAACTCAGACTCTATTCCGATCCTACTAGCAACGAAGGGGGATATAAATGATAAGGTGGAACCTGGGTCTATCAATGCATACACACTTCGGGAGAATAGTGATAATATACCTGTGATCACATTAGGTGACGCCTCCTGATCCTGCCTACTAGTCAAAGCATATATGCGGTTCGAGGGACCGCTAGAACTGGAAGCTCCACCACGACCTCTACCACGGCCTGCTGGCGCCTGAATACCCTGCCCCGTAGGGCGCATAGCCACAGAAGAAGATGAACCAGCAACGGACCCAGTAGGCTGTGCCATGCCACCTGCACTACCTCTAAGGTGACACTCCCTCATAGTATGACCCTGACGGCCGCAAGAAAAACACGCACCTGTAGCCCAACGACATTCCCCAGGATGGGACCTACCACAGCGAGAACACCGAGGCAAAGGTGGCCTCGACTGGCTCAAACCCCTGTCCATCTGTGACCCTGACGCCCTAGAGCTCTGACCAGCTTCCGAATATCCCGTACAATCGAACCCCCTACCCATGGAACGTGGGGGTGTACTCTGTGCTGGCTGGGAAGAAAATCTAACATGCTGCTGAGACTGCCTGCCTCAAAACTCGTCAGGATAACCTGCTGATCTAGCCCTCTTATGCTGGCCTCTATTATAATCTCTATCTGGCTGACGTCCCCGGTGCCGATCCTCTACCCCCTGTGCATATGCCTGCACCCGAGCAATGTCCATACCTGGCTGAAGAGTCACTGCCATACAACCGTCAATCAGATAACGATCCAATCCCATCACATAACGATGTACCCTGTCTGCCATATCAGCCACAATAGTAGGCGCATATCTAGCCAATGAATCAAACTCAAGGCTATACTCTCGAACGCTCCTGCCATTCTGCCTCAAACGCAAGAATCTATCGACTCTAGCTCGCTTCATCTCTGGAGGCAGGAAGTGGCCCTGTAAAGCCTCCACAAATTCATCCCATACCGCTGGAGGAGTACCCTTACCCCTAGATAACTCCCAAGACTCATACCAATTAATAGCTACATCCCGCAAACGATACGTAGCCAACTCAACAGACTCGGTCTCCGAAGCCTTGATTATCCTCAATGTACGCTGCATCTGACGAATAAACTCTTGCGGATCATCCTGGGGCCTTGACCCAAAGAACTCTGGAGGATTACAACTTAAGAAGTCACGATCCCTTAAGCTATCAGATCTGTCCGCATGATCAACTCCTAGTCCATGCCTGCGAGCCTGACCTGCCACTAATCTAGTCAGCAACTGAACCGCATCTCTCATGGCCCTATCCTCCGCCCCTGGATGAGGAGCTGGAGGTTCAGGTGCTGGGCCTCGGGGGCTGGTGGTGGTGTCCCCCGAACTGGAGCTGCTGCTTCTCTAAGCTCCTCCGGCGGTGGCGGTGTAGCAGAGCTCTCCGACTGGAGCACAATACCAGGCATAGACTGGGCACGGGCCCTAGTAACTCTCCGGGTCTGACTAGTACCTTCTGCTACCGATTTACCCTTTTGGGCGGCTGTCGCTTTCTTTGGAGGCATAGCTGAAAACACAGAGATTCGTTAGAGAGGGATTATCCTGTTAATATAGCTCTATCGCACGATCTAGAATAAGAAGAAAGGATGACATCCTAAATGTCCTGTAGCTTCCTGTTTATAGATGTGGTGCACAACACACCGATAAACAAGACTCTACTAGACACGGTCTGTAGACACTTCCGAGGAAGAATCGCTCTGATACCACTTTTGTCACGACCCAACTCCAACGCCATATATATATAAAGTGGATCTGTCTCATAAGGAGTCATAACCATTCAACCGTAAAAACATACGCGAGCCGACAAGGCCGCCACTGTACAAGCGGACATCCCAAACAAACCATGTCCAGACCATTATCCAAAACATATATATGCAACCCACATAATGTCTACAGACCTCTAAGAGTATAGTAGTGAAACTCGACGGGACAGGGCCCCGCCGTACCCATAGATAAGCAAAAGACTACATAGAAAGTTATGTACCAAAACGACTGGGCTCCGGAACAGTGGAGCTCTCCCAATCAGCAGAGTAGATATCCTAGGCGGGAGGATCACCGAACTGTGCGTCTACACCTGCGGGCATGAAACGCAGCCCCCCGAGGAAAGGGGGTCAATACGGACAATGTACTGAGTATGTAAAGCATAAGGTAAAGATGACAGGATACCAACATGATAAGTCGAAACAAGATATCGCTACACATGTACCTTATAAGTGAAAATCATGCATATCTTTAACATATAAGGTGCCCAGCTTCCCTAGTAAGGGACTCGGCAAAATAATCATCATATATATACATCATACGTACCCGGCCCTCTAGTGAGGGACTCGGTGAAATAGTCATCACATCATCTCCGTCATCATCATCATCATAACCATCCTCATCACCAATCATATATATAATATACATACCCGGTCCTCTAGTGAGGGACTCGGTGACATATGCAAGAAACTCCGCACGAACATTACCCGGCCCGGGACTCGGTGAAATGATAAATGACTCTATGCACGAGCAGAACATTATGAGCAACCATATGCAATTAAAATCATTTCTTATAACTCAATAGAACAATCAACGTGAACCAGCAAGGAGTATTACCAAAGATTAACGTTTTATTTTATGAGCTTATAAAGTCTTAAAATAGTGAAAAATAGTTTTTAGTGGGAGTGTGTAGAGTTTGAGAGAGTTTGGAGGTGAAACGTCCAAGAACGTCCGATGACGTTTGAAAGTTAGCCTTAGACGGACTAGTGTGTTCTAAGTGAGTTTTAGGTATGTTGCGTGGGTTTTTTGGTGTTCAAGCTCTTATAGATGGACCCTATCATGTATATGAGTGCACTTGGGGTCGAGCCGTCAAGGCACGACTCCCCAAAGTCCCCAGAGAAGGCCCTAATGAGGACCCAAACCATGGCCTAGACACTACCTGGGCAGTTTCAATCAACGCCTCGTGTGTTGGTCGACGCCCCGTCAATTGGGAGGCTTAGGTTGACACATAAACTCTTGAGAAAAAAGACCCCTTGGAGAAATCTCTGACCAAGACGACAGTTTCTAGTACGGCCCGTCGTCTGGTCGACGCCCCGTAGGTTGAAGCGTCGATGCAGACGTGCAACTTCTAGCAGCTTACTCTTAAGTGAAGGAATGAATTGGGAAATTCACCCCACGTCCAAATAATTATATGGGCGGTTATTTTGGTTAGATTTAGGTATTTTATGACTATTAAAACAATAAAAGATCCCCTTAGACTTTAGACTCCAAATAAAAACCTCTCTCTCACAATAGAACTCTCAAGAACACTATTGAAGAAGAAGAAGAATTGGGGGCAGCATCTTAGGACTATTTATTCAAGGATTCAAGCTAGGATTATGAATCTAATCTAAGATATGTGAAGATTATTCGTTCATGGATTCTTCCATCCATGAAGCTGTCATGACACGAAAGGACCCCCTAGAAGTTAGGGAAAACCTTCGAATCGTGACCGGGCGTACTTGACCCCTTTGGGGTCTCATACAAGCCCTCTAACTAGCGTTCATAACATAAAGCATGAAAAGTAGTGCGGAATTAAAACTTTTCACGGTAATTAATTAAAAGAAGTATTTCATAAATACTAGAAAATCTTATCGTCACAAGCCAACATAAAGACACAACTTAGAATCTTAGGGACACGGCCCTTTACAATAAAAAGGAAATACAAATTAAGTCTTAATTAAAGAAACTAAGAAACATAAACTATGTCCTCGAATATATGAGGACATACCAAATTTTTGAGAGATAGAGTTCCCAAGATTCAAATTCGATCTTCCAAAAGTCTTCCAACATATACACATAAGGTATATAAAAGCATGGGGTTAGTACAGACAATGTACTAAGTATGGCATATGCAAAAACATGTAAAAAGGGACATTTTTAGCAAAATAAACTTTCATGCCAATTTAATGAAACATTCGTGAACTTATGGAGAAAAAAACATAAGAAGCATCATTAAACACTTAAAGGAGAATTCCCATAATTTTACCTCAACAATACACTTTACAGTAAGCACACCAAACTTACAGTGAACCGACTCGAGCATACAATTTCACATAAGTACTCTCCTCCAATAGGACTCTTAGGTCACACTAAGTGCAATGTGAGAGTAGCACCCCATACTACCACTACCACTAGCGCTACTAATGGATTTCCAAGGATTCGAGCACGTTACAACAATTTAACCAACATTACAGTAAACTACATTGGACATTTCAGTGAACTACCTAGACTCCAAAATGGTGAGACTTCCAAAGCATTGCCAATGAGGAATAAGCATCATTTCCCTATGAGTTTTCCTTCAAAGGTAATCCTAAGACTCACTAAGGTAAGACATGAAGAAAATACACATATACCTTCTTCAATACACACCAAAGAGACCCTCAAGACTTCTTTACTTTCGGCATACTCACCTCGGGATAACAAGCACCCACTCAATGGCAATTCAATAGAAGAACACCCAATAATACACCAAAGGCTTCCCTTTCGGAATGCCTACTTAGTGCAATGAGTAGTATGGCGTCCCATACCACCACCTACCCTAAGTAGTACATTCTTTTAGAAGGTTTGGCACCAAGTCTTCCCTTTCGGAAGGTCCTACTTAGTGCAATGGATAGGTAGGGTCTCATACCACCACCTAACCTAAGTAGCACGTTCCTTTAGAAGACTTAGTTCAATCAAAATCATATAGGTAACACATTAATTAGACAACTTATCATTTCCATTACTTTTGTGGGGGGTTAGCTTAACCGACAAAGACCACGAGAGCTAGGCATGGAATCCCGATATTAACCCCTATCGAATGAGGGATCCTCACTTGCCTAGAGTAAGGTCATACTTCTTAGATTTTACATGGATTTTCCAATAGCTATACCTATGCGGGCACATAGTTAAGGGATAAGGAGATTTCTACTAAGTAACACATTCTCTACTAACGAGGAGTACTCATCTCGAGAAGTATAAAAGAATACGATATCTCAACTCACGAAGTGTATTCCACCTCTTCTTCCTATCTTCTCGGTGCTAGTCATAACTCCCCACGGATTCACACATTATAGACTATAGGTTAAGGATAACTAGCGAATGCCACATCTCAACTCACGAAGTGCATTCATCCTCCTACCTATCTAGGAAAGCTCATTAGGAACAGTGAGGTTGCTACTAGACACCTCATCTCAACTCACGAAGAGTGTCCACCCCAAGACTCCCCTTCTTACTAAACATAACTTCATTCATTTACTTAAAGTGTGTGTGTATACATGTGCACACCTTGCATATAAGCATCATTTCATTCTCATCAAGTTCTACACATACTTTAACCTTGATTCATCAAGTTACACACTCTACATGCTTCTAATAATCATACACTTTATTTAGACATAAACTAGGTCAAATATGCAATTCAAACTACACCAAACACAATGCATGACCCATTCCCAATATATATTTCATTTCACATATTAGACCTTCAAGATTACATATTCAAAACATATTAAATAAAATCAAGTTCATCAATTAGCACCGCCATCCATAAGATGGACCAGACCACTCAATATCAATTCATAATGAGAACTATATAATGAAAGCAACTCAACATCAAATCAAACCATCATTCACCCATAAGCAATTTATCAATATTTCACCATATTAAGTCCGTTAGGGAAGTAGATACACCATCATGACAAATACAAGAATACCCAAGTTCATACCCTACTCAAATCATGCTCACATAATCCATTTTCAAGCCAAAAGTTGAAGTATGCATAAACAAAGAGTTTCATGGAGTTTTAACATCAAACTCATCAATTCAAACAAAGATAAATACATTTAAACCATTGGAACTTAAATACAAGAAGACCCATACTAGAAATCAAAGCTAGAAGAAGTTTGAGTTTAGAAACCCTTTTGAAAACCTTTTTGGAAGTTGGCTTCTTGAATGGAAATATATTCAAGAATAGATACCATACCTTTAAGATAAGGAAACCCCCTAATTTTGGTGAAGGAACACGTCCAAAGAAGCCCTCCTTTCCCTCCTTGAGTCTTGGCTTCAATGGTGACTTTGAGAGAGTTTTCTTTTTAGAGAGAGAGTTTGAATGTTGAAGTGAGGGGTCTTGTCTAGGTCTAGGGTTTAAAACTAATTTAATATATCCTAAAAACACTTAAAATATCCTCCTAGGGTCTTAAAGGACTTGGGGTGAATTTACCAAACACCCCAATCCAAGGCAGCCACTTAACAGACTCGCAGGCCCTCATACACAAGACCTTCACCAACGGACCATATGTGCATCAACGGACTGTTGGTAGTGTCTCGTGGGTGAATACTTAGATCCAAAATGGAGCCTGTCCACCAAGACTTTCTGGTCCAATTGACGCCCTAGGTCGACGGACCGTTGGTGGACCAACGAACCGTCCTTAGGGTCGTCGATGGCCACTGTTTTGGCAGCTTTTTCCAAGTCTTGGGCCCTTCATCTAGGGCCACTTGTGGGTCCTAGGTGGGGTCGTGACCGGATGTTAAAACCCTAAATTAAGTCGTCTAGGTATTAGGAACATCCCACCTTAGTTTCAAGGAAAACGAACACGTAAAACTCATCCAAACACAACAAGACGCACAAGTACATTCTAAGGCATACCTTTCGAACGTCATGGACGTTCTTGGTCAATTGAACTCCAAACTTCACACACTGACTAAGAACACTAAACTAACTCAGTTTATCTTAAAATCAACTCATCACGAGGCTCTAGTTCACCTTAGTTCATTTTGGGGCGTTATATTCTCCCCCACTTGGAATAACATTCGTCCTCGAATGACACTTAAATTTTAAGAACAACAAGGAATCACTTAGCATCACATAATACACTTAGATCATGATCAAAACATCAACAATAAAAGCATCAACTAGCAAAGAACATCATTTCACACTTTCAACACTTAGCAACATAGGCAACCTTTGCCAAACTTCACAAAGTCAAAACTCAACCTTAAACTTCTTTTATGGAGGAACAACCTTCTCCAACATTAAACATGCTCATATACCATACTTTTACACACATTGAAACTTCAATTCAAGAAAAAACAATTTTCTTCAAAAAATCAAAATCCTACAGTGAAGTTTACTGTGATCGCTGTCAAGCTACCAAAATTTTTCGAAAATTCATTCTTTAAGCAATTCGTCAAGATGACATGATCATATGAACCATAAAACCACATAAACTCATTTCATAACACAAAAGCAACAATAACAAAGAGTTAAGACTTACCACAACCATCAATACGGATTAATTATCCTTCCTAGCCCCCATCCCATAGGAAGGGTTCTTTTTGGGAGCATTAGGATCTAGGGAAACTTGATTGACATATTTCCCCCTTGATTTGAGGTTTGGGAAGTCCCTCATCTTGTGGCCCTTATTACCACATGCAAAATAACCATCCGTACCGTCAAGATACTTACCCCCATGTTGCTTGCCACAAGTATGACACCTAGCCCTTTCATAGGAATGACCACCACCTTGAGAATGTTGATTTGGAGCCCTATCCTTATTTCCCATGGAAGAATCTTGGGGATAAAACCTCTTCTTAGGCTTTTGGTGACTAGAATCATCCGACCAGGTCTCTTACCTCTTGCCTTATCTCCCTAATTTTGGACTCCTCAATTTGTTGTGCATAAACCATGAGCCTAGAGATATTCATGGCATTAAGAAGCATTGTTGTACGACACTCTTTTTCCATCAAGCTAGACACGCCCATCACAAACTTGTTCATTCTAGACCTAGGGTTGGCTACCATAGTCGGGGCATACTTAGAGAGTTGGGTGAATTTGAGAGAGTACTCTTGCACACTCATTCCCCCTTGACGAAAGTTCATAAACTCAACCATTTTCTTCTCCCTCCACTCTAAGGGAAAGAACCTATCTAGGATAGACTCTTTGAATTCCTCCCAATCAACCGGACCTCTTTCTAAGGGTTTCTCACCTCTCCATTGCTCATACCACACTTGAGCCACAACCTTATGTTGGTAAGAGGCTAACTCCGCTTTTTACCTAGTGGTCACACCCATAGCATCAACCACTTTGAAAACCTCATTTATGAAGCCTTGTGGATCTTCATCCACCTTAGTGCCATGAAAGGTAGGAGGGTTCATCCTCATTAAATCCCGAATTCTAGAGGCGGGAGTACTAGAATTTGGTTGGGGCCTATCTCCTTAGTTAGCTTGGCCCACAAAGTGATTGTTGACGACATGAGCTTGAGCCGTCATGAGTTGGGTTAAGTTCATTAGGGCAGCCCGCAACTCCGCATTAGTCATATCACCCTCAACAAAAGGAGCTTGAGGTATAGGAGGAAATTGAGGTCCTTGGGGTTCCGGAGGAAATTGAGGTTTTTGAAGAGGAACCTCCTCATTTTACTCCCCTAAGCCAACAATAGGAACTTGGTCAACACGGGGAAGGACTCTCTCATTTGGTACACCTCTCTCCTCCCTTCTATCGGTCGATCTCCTCGTATTCATGTCCTAAAAATACAAAAAGAAGAGGTTGAAGAAAAGACACCTTATATACTCAACTCTAAGGCACGATATTAGAATAGAGAAGAAAGTGAAACTTCTAGCATCCTATAGCCTCTTGTCCATGGATGTGTCGCGACTCACACCAATGACCAAGATACTATTAGATGTGGCTTGTGAGACTTTTTAACCTTAAACTATTTCCCAAAATCTTATGCTCTGATACCAAGTCTGTCACGACCCGAAAGCACCCCTTAGAAGTTAGGGAAAACCTTCGAATCGTGACCGGGCGTACTTGACCCCTTTGGGATCTCATACAAGCCCTCTAACTAGTGTTCATAACATAAAGCATGAAAAGTAGTGCGGAACTAAAACTTTTCACGATAATTAATTAAAAGAAGTATTTCATAAATACTAGAAAATATTATCGTCACAAGCCAACTTAAAGACACAACTTAGAATCTTAGGGACACGGCCCTTTACAATAAAAAGGAAATACAAATTAAGTCTTAATTAAAGAAACTAAGAAACATAAACTATGTCCTCGAATATATGAGGACATACCAAATTCTTGAGAGATAGAGTTCCCAAACTTCAACTTCGATCTTCCAAAAGTCTTCCAACATATACACATAAGGTATATAAAAGCATCGGGTTAGTACAAACAATGTACTAAGTATGGCATATGCAAAAACATGTAAAAAGGGACATTTTTAGCAAAATAAACTTTCATGCCAATTAATGAAACATTCATGAACTTATGAAAAAAACAACATAAGAAGCATCATTAAACGCTTAAAGGAGAATTTCCATAATTTTACCTCAACAATACACTTTACAGTAAGCACACCAAACTTACAGTGAACTGGCTCGAGCATACAATTTCACACAAGTACTCTCCTCCAATAGGACTCTTCGGTCACACTAAGTGCAATGTGAGAGTAGCACCCCATACTACCACTCCCACTAGCGCTACTAATGGATTCCTAAGGATTCGAGCACGTTACAACAATTTAACCAACATTACAGTAAACTACATTGGACATTACAGTGAACTACCTAGACTCCAAAATGGTGAGACTTCCAAAGCATTGCCAATGAGGAATAAGCATCATTTCCATAGGAGTTTCCCTTCAAAGGTAATCCTAAGACTCACTAAGGTAAGACATGAAGAAAATACACATATACCTTCTTCAATACACACCAAAGAGACCCTCAAGACTTCCTTACTTTCGGCATACTCACCTCAGGATAAGAAGCACCCACTCAATGGCAATACAATAGAAGAACACCCAACAATACACCAAAGGCTTCCCTTTCGGAATGCCTACATAGTGCAATGAGTAGGATAATCCCATACCACCACCTACCCTAAGTAGTATATTCTTTTAGAAGGTTTGGCACCAAGTCTTCCCTTTCGGAAGGTCCTACTTAGTGCAATGGAAAGGTAGCGTTCTATACCACCACCTACCCTAAGTAGCACGTTCCTTTAGAAGACTTAGTTCAATCAAAATCACATAGGTAACGCATTAATTAGACAACTTAACATTTCCATTACTTTTGTGGGGGGTTTGCTTAACCGATAAACACCATGAAAGCTAGACATGGAATCCCGATATTAACCCCTACCGGATGAGGGATCCTCACTTGCCTAAGGTCATACTTCTTAGCTTTTACATGGCTTTTCCAATAGTTATACCTATGCGGGCACATAGTTAAGGAATAGGGAGATTGCTACTAAGTAACTCATTCTCTACTAACGGGGAGTACTCATCTCGAGAAGTACAAAAGAATACAACATCTCAACTCACGAAGTGTATTCCACCTCTTCTTCCTATCCTCTCGGTGCTAGGCATAACTCCCCACGGATTCTCATATTATAGACTATAAGTTAAGGATAACTAGCGAATGCCACATCTCAACTCACGAAGTGCATTCATCCTCCTACCTATCTAGGAAAGCTCATTAGGAACAGTGAGGTTGCTACTAGACACCTCATCTCAACTCACGAAGAGTGTCCACCCCAAGACTCCCCTTCTTACTAAACATAACTTCATTCATTTACTTAAAGTGTGTGTGTATACATGTGCACACCTTGCATATAAGAATTATTTCATTATCATCAAGTTCTACACATACTTTAACCTTGATTCATCAATTTACACACTCTACATGCTTCTCATAATCATACACTTCATTTAGACATAAACTAGGTCAAATATGCAATCCAAACTACACCAAACACAATACAAGACCCATTCTCAATATCTCTTCATTTCACATATTAGACCTTCAAGATTACATATTCAAAACATACTAAATAACATCAAGTTCATCAATTAGCACCGCCATCCATAAGATGGACCATACCAATCAATATCAATTCATAATGAGAACTATATAATGAAAACAACTCAACATCAAATCAAACCATCATTCACCCATAAGAAATTTATCAATATTTCACCATATTAAGGACATTAGGGAAGTAGCTACACCATCATGATAAATACAAGAAGACCCAAGTTCATACCCTACTCAAATCATGCTCACATAACCTATTTTCAAGCCAAAAGTTGAAGTATGCATAAACAAGAGTTTCATGGAGTTTTAACATCAAAATCATCAATTCAAACCAAGATAAATACATTTAAACCATTAGAACTTAAATACAAGAAGACCCATACTAGAAATCAAAGTTAAAGAAGTTTGAGTTTAGAAACCCTTTTAAAAACCTTTTTGGAAGTTGGCTTCCAGAATGGAAAGATATTTAAGAATGGATACCATACCTTTAAGAGAAGCGAACCCCCTAATTTTGGTGAAGGAACACGTCCAAAGAAGCCCTCCTTTCCCTCCTTGAGTCTTGTCTTCAATGGTGACTTTGAGAGAGTTTTCTTTTTAGAAAGAGAGTCTGAATGTTGAAGTGAGGGGTCTTGTCTAGATCTAGGGTTTAAAACTAATTAATATTGCCTAAAAACACTAAAAATATCCTCCTAGGGTCTTAAAGGACTTGGGGTGAATTTACTAAACACCCCAAGCCAAGGCAGTCACTTAACAGACTCGCAGGCCCTCACAGACGAGACCTTCACAAAAGGACCGTCTGTGCATCAACGGACCGTTGGTAGGGTCTCGTGGGTGGATACTTAGCTCCAAAATGGATCCTGGCCACCAATACTTTCTGGTCCAATCGATGCCCTAGGTCGACGGACCTTTGGTGGACCAACGAACCGTCCTTAGGGTCGTCGATGGCCACTGCTTTTTGGCAGTTTTGTCCAAGTCTTGGTCACTTCATCTAGGTCCCCTTGTGGGTCCTAGGTGGGGTCGTGCCAGGACGTTAAACCCTTAAACTAATTCGTCTAGGTCTTAGGAACATCCCACCTTATTTTCAAGGAAAACGAACACGTAATACTCATCCAAACACAACAAGACACACAATTACATTCTAAGGCATACCTTCCGAACGTCATGGGCGTTCTTGTTCGATTAAACTCCAAACTTCACACACTGCCTAAGGACACTAAACTAACTCAGTTTAACTTAAAATAAATCAAGAAACAACCACGAGGCTCTAGTTCACCTTAGTTCATTTTGGGGCGTTATAGAAACCCCCCTAGTTTCCTTCAATTGTGAATCCAAAGATCCCCAATCTACAGAGGTTTGTGATTGCATTATGGGTAAGGCTTGATTGTGATCCCAATCTAGTGGTATAATTCAATGATTAATATGTACTGTTTTCATGGTGTATTCATAGTGAATTGTTGTAATTTAACTTTAAGGAGATCATGGTGATTTTAGGCAATTAGAGGCTAGATGAAGGTTTTATGTTGATCTTCTTTATTCAATTGTATTCTAACTATTTTATCATGATTTAATCACCATGATATGAATTGATATAGGTCTAATTGTTTAAGGATGATCTTGACCTAGGATATTGCAATTGAACCTATGTGATCTTGTATGACTACAATTGCCTTCTAATGATACAATTGAATAGATTAACATGAAATTGAGAATGAATCATGAGGGACTAAATGTAAAAGTCGATTGTAGGGCTTATGGACATTGTTGTTAAGACTTTGGGGGTAAAGCCTTGTTGGAGATGATTGTGATGATGTTTACTTTCTATTTTACACCTAGAAATGAACATGATTAGGAGAAGCAAGCTCTCACATAGAGGAGCCCTAGGTTGACTTAATGTAGATCCTTGTATAATCCTCTGCTTCATAAATAGACTTAACGGGGATATAGTGAGCTGATTTTGTCAATCTATCCACTATAACCCAAATTGATTCATTTTGCCTCCAAGTTCGAGGTAGCCCAACAACAAAGTCCTTGTATAATTTCTTTCCACTTCCAAGTAGGAAAACCCTTTTCTTGGATTAGACCACTAGGCTTTAGATGCTCGACCTTCACTTGTTGTAAATTTGTACACTTGGATACAAAGTCCTCTATGTCCCTTTTTAGGCCATCCCACTTATATACCTCTCTAAGATCACAGTACATTTTAGTGGAACCCGGATGGATAGAATATCGAGAACTATGAGCTTCCTCTAGCACCTTATTCCTCAAATCATCTACATTTGGTACACATAAGATATTTTGGTACCATATCACACCATCCCACACTTAGGAGGAAGACTCAATCATCTTACTAAGTACCGATTTCTTCAACTCCATTAATAGCGAATCAAGATGTTGTTTAGACATCACCTTAACCACTAGGGATGACTTGGAGTTATTATGAACCACAAAACCACCATTAGAGGAATCTCCCAACAGAACACCCAATCTGGCCAACCTATGAACATCTTTCAGTAGGTCTTTCTTCCCTTATTCTATATGAGACACATTACCCATGGTCATACGACTCAAAGCATCCGCAACCACATTGGTCTTGTCGGGGTGGTAGAGAACACTCATGTCGTAATCTTTCAACAATTCCAACCTCTTCTTTATCAGATATTTAACTCATTTTAAGTAAACACATATTGAAGACTTTTATGTTGGTATACACATCCACATGAACAACATAAAAGTAATGCCTCCATATTTTTAATACAAATACTACGGACGCTGATTCAAGATCGTGAGTTGGATAATTCTTCTCATGCACCTTGAGTTGTCTAGAAGCATAGGCTAGTACCGTCCCATGTTGCATAAGGACACAACCCAAACCTACTTGGGATGCATCACAATATACCACAAAAACCTTTGGTACCCTCCACAAAAGTCAATACCGGAGTGAAGGTAAGCCTATATTTCAAATTTTGGAAGCTTCTTTCACATTCCTCTGACCACTCAAATTTCATACTCTTTTGGGTCAAGGTAGTCAAAGGGGAATCAATGGACGCAACCGATCCACAAACCTCCTATAGTACCCGGATAAACCAAAGAACTTCTAATATCGGTTGGAGTCAATGGTCTAGGCCAATTCTTAACCGCCTCGGTTTTCCTTGGATCGACCTATATATCCTCACTTGAGATAATATGACCAAGAAACGCCACCGACCTCAACCAAAAATCACACTTTCTATACTTGGCAAATAGTTGGTGTTTCTTAAGGACTTGTAATACCACCATCAAATGGTCCATGTGTTCACCCTCATTCTTTTAATATACAAATATATCGTCAATGAAGACAATGACAAAGGAATCTAGGTAATTCCGGAATACCCTATTCATGAAGTCCATAAAAGTCGTTGGGGCATTACTAAGACCAAAAGACATTACTAGGAACTCATAGTGACCATACCTACTTCGAAGTGCCATTATCCACACCTCTCACCCTAAGTTGGTGATATCCCGACATCCATTCAATCTTATAAAAGTATCTTGCCCCTTGGAGTTGATCAAACAAGTAGTCAATTTGAGGGAGAGGATACTTGTTTTTAATGGTGACTTTATTGAGTTGATGATAACCAATGCATATCCTAAGGGACCCATCCTTCTTATTAAAAAACAAAAGCGGAGCTCCCCATGGTGAAATACTAGGTTGAATGAAACCCTTGTTTAATAAGTCTTTGAGTTGGAGCTTTAACTCTTTCAACTCCGACGGTGTAACGCCCTAAATAGAAATAAGATGAACTAAAGCTTCGTGATGGTTTCTTGAGTTAATTTTAAGTTAAAATGATTCAAATTAGTGTTATTATGCAGTGTGTGAATTATGGTTAAGTTTGGAGGTCAAACGTCCAAGAACTTCCATGACGTTCGGAAGATATGCCATAGAAAGTGTTCATGTGTCTTGAGGTGTTTCAGTGACTTTTACGCATTCGTTTTGCTTGCAATTGGTGTGAGATATTCCTAAGATCTAGAAGACTATGTATAGTGGTTTAAAGTCCGGGTACGACCCCATATAGGACCCACGAGAGGTCCTAGAAGAGGACCCAAGACTTAGCAACCAAGCTGCCAAAAGCTGGGCAATCGACGCCCACAGTCTACTGGCCGTAGACTAAACAAAACCCCGTCGTTTAGGGGGTGTAGTCCCATACTTATTTTGAGCCTAGCCCCCAATGAATCAGTATCTGAAGCCATCGACGCCCCAGCAGGATGGGCCATCGATCAGACGACGCTCAGTAGCTAGGGGTCATCGATTGGCACCTGCAAAAGCTGATGGACGTCTGCTGCCTAGACTTGGGGTGTTTTGTAAATTCACCCCAAGTCTTTTATAACCATAGGACCAATTTTTAGTGTTTTAAAGTTATATTATATTAGTTTTAAGTCCTACACATAGACAAGACCCCTCACATCAAAAGACAAACTCTCTCAAAGTCACCATTGGAGCTAAAACACAAGGAGAACTAGGAGGACCACTTTGGAGGTGTTTATTCACAAAAATTAGTGGGTTTTCTTGCATTTGAGGTATGGTATCCATCCTTGAACTCTCTTCAATTGAAGGAGTCACTTCTAATTGATTTTCAAAAAGGGTTTACAACCCTAGTTTCTTCTATCTTCAACTCTAAATATGGGTCTTGCATGAAAACGTTTTGAATGACTTAATAATGATTTTTCTAATGTTAGTTGATGATTTTAATGTTAAAACGTCAATGAAATCATGTTAAAGCTTTTCATCAAATTTTGGCTTAAGAAATGGGTTAGCTTTGTTTTTTAGTCTTTGAGCTTTGCTTCACTTGTGTTGATATTGTTGTTTAGCTACTGCCCTAAGGGATAAATTATGAACATTTTTTGATTAAAATGCTATAGGTGATGGAAGTTTGGATTAAAGGGTAAGTTGGTTATGTTGTTTAGTTTTAATTATGAAATGGTCTTGAGTGGTATGGTCCACCTTCTTGGTGGCGGTGTTTACTTTATGAATTTATTATACTTAGCATGTATTGTGAGTGTGGCTTTGAAGGCCTAATATGTGAAATAAAGTGATATTGAAGATGGTTCTTGTATTGTGTATCATGAAGCTTGAGTTGCATGTTGTGCTTAGATTATGCCTAAATGAAGTATATGATTTTGTGAAGCATGTAAAGTTTGTGATTTGATGAATGAAGGTCTAAAGCTTGTATAGGAGTTAATATAAGTGAAATGATGCTTATATGTAAGGTGTGTTCACATGTACACACACACACTTAAATGAATGTGTGAAGCTAAGTTGAGTAAAAAGGGGAGTTTTGGGATGATCACTCTTCGTGAGTTGAGATGATGTGTTTAGTAGCAACCTCACTACATCCTAAGAGCTTTCTAAGATAGGTCAGAGGATGAATACCCTTCGTGAGTTGAGATGTGGTGTTCCCTAGTTATCCTTAACCTATATTATCAAATGTTCAGAATCCGTGGGGAATTATGCTTAGCACCGCGAGGATATGAAGATGGGGTGGTTACACTTCGTGAGTTGAGATGTTGTATTCCAATGTATCTCTTGAGATGAGTACTCCTCGTTAGTAGAGAATGAGTTACTTAGTAGCAATCTCCTTATCACTTAACTATGTGCCCGCATAGGTGTAGCTATTGGAAAAGCCATGTAAAAGCTAAAAATAATGACCTTACTCTAGGCAAGTTAGGATCCCTCATCCGATAGGGGTTAATATCAGGATTCAATGTCTAGCTCTCATTGTCTATGTCGGTTAAGATAACCTCCACAAAAGTAATGAATGTGCTAAGTCTTCTAAAAGAGTGCTACTTAGGGTAGGTAGTGGAATGGGACTCTATTTATCCATTGCAATAGGTAGGCATTCCGAAAGGGGAGTCTTGGTGAGTGTTATGTGAATTGAATGAACTAAGTCTCCTAAAAGAACGTACTACTTAGGGTAGGTGGCGCTATCTATCCATTTCACTAAGTAGACCTTCCAAAAGGGGATTCTTGGTGCCAATCCTTCTAAAAGAGTGTACTACTTAGGGTAGGTGGTGGAATGGGACACCATCTACTCATTGCGCTAAGTAGGAATTCCGAAAGGGAAGTCTTGGTGTGTTGTTGAGTGTTCTTATAATGTCTTGTGATTGAGTGGTGACTTGTTCTCCCGAGTGGAGTAAGCCTATGGTGGGTAGTCTTAGGGAACTCCTTGGTGTGCATTGAAGGAGGTGTTTAGAAATTTCCTTAATGTCTTACCTTGGAGAGTCTTAGAATAACCTCTGTTAGGGAAATTCCTATGGAACTGATATCACTTCCTCATTGTCAATACCTTGGAAGTTCACTATTTTTGGAGTCAAATTGGTTCACTTTAAGTTTAAAGAGTTCACTGTATCATTTTGGTAACTTCACTGTAAAGTGCATCCTTTTGTTAAAATTATGTAAATCTTTCTCTAAGTATTAAATGATGTTTCTTATGTTTTTTTGCTTCTAAATTCATGAATGTTTTACTTATTTGGCATGAAAGATTATTTTGCAAAAATGTCCCTTTTTACATGATTTTGCATATGTCATACTTAGTACATTGTTTTGTACTAACCCCATACTTTTCTATACACTATAAGTAGAAGTTTTGGAAGCAAGGTTGAAGTGTAGAAGACAAAGGTTTGGAAAGATTCTCTCAAGACTAAGTATGTCCTCATATATTCGAGGGAATAGTTCTATTTTTTAGTTTTCCTTATTGAAAGACTTATTATGTATCTCTTTTAGTATAAAGGGCCGTGTCCCTAAGATGTTATGTCGTGTCTTTAAGTTTTTCTTATGACGATGAGATTCTATAAGTATTGGTGAATGACTTCCTCCTTTTATTAAATGTCGTGAAAAATTTTAAATTCCGCACTAATTTTCATGTCTTATGTATTGAACGATAGTTAAAGGGCTTGTACAAGACCCCAAAGGGTCAAGTACGCCCTGTCATGACCCAAGGGTTCTCCTTAACTTCTAGGGGGTACTTGAGGGTCATGACAGCCGTAGCCATCCGATAAGGAGGAATTGAAATGGTTTTCATATCCAGTAGTAAGTCAATACCAAAGTCAATTTCCCATCTCGGAGGAATTCCGAGAAAGTCATCCGCAAATGCCCTCACTATTGGGACCGACTCAATATGACAAATTTCGGAGTCAACATCTTTGACTCTTACAATATTGTAAAGACACCCTCTAGAGATCATCTTACAAGCCTTTAAATAAGAAATGATACGACCTCTAGGAATTGAGTTACCCCCTTTCAACTCTAAGAGGGGTTCATTAGGAAAATTGAACTTAACCACCCTCGTTCGATAATCAATTAAAGCAAAACAAGCATGCAACCAATCTATTCCAAAAATAACATCAAAATCAACCATATCAAGTTCTACTAAATCCACCCATGTAACTCTATTGGACAATGATATAGGACAACTCCTAAAGACTCTTCTAGCAACAACGGAGTCACCTACCGGAGTTGCAACCAAAAATGGTTCAATCAAAATATCGGGTAGAACATCAAACTGTTTAGCTACTTGAGGATTTAAAAAAGATAATGTAGCACCGAGATCAAGTAAAGCATAAACATCAATATATAAGACATGTAACATACCGGTGACCACATCCGTAGACTCCTCTCGCTCACCTCTATAGAGGAGAGCATAAAAGTGTTTTCTCTTTGGAGCTTCGGAACTAGTGCCACTAGCTTGAGCTTGACCACTTCTGTTCTCTTGAATCTTCACATTAGGGAAATCTCTAACCTTATGGCCACTCTTGACACACCCAAAGCAATTCTCCGTCCCAACTAGTCACTCACCCCAATGCTTCTTACCACACTTGGAACAAGTAGGTTTCTTGCCATGTGAATTTCCACTTCTTGCCTTTTGAGACTTAGGATTAGATACCCTATCTTCGTTAGCCCTGGAAATGTTTGAAGGAACCTGGTTGGAAGCCCTCTTCTTGAACCTAGGCTTGTCTTGAATCTCAAGCCTACCCTTGGAAGTTCCTCCCTCATAAGACTTGGCCCTCTAAAAATCCCTTTTCTTCCTCTTGAGTCTAGTCTCTTCAACTTGTTGTGCATGAACCATCAACAGAGACATATCGATATTATCATGGAGCATTGCCAAAATGGCTCTCTTCAATCAAATCATCGGACACTCCTGTGATAAAGCGACTCATCTCATCTCTTGGGTTAGGCACCAAGGAAGTAGCATATTTGGATGATTTAGTGAACTTCAAGGAGTACTCTTGCACACTCATACCTCCTTGACGAAGGTTGATGAACTCCTCCACTTTTGCCTCCCTCTTTTCCCTAGTAAAGAAACGATCAAAGAAAGCCTTTCTAAGCACCTCCAAAGTGATAGGACCCATTCTCAAGACCTACTATCTCTCCATCGGGTGTACCATGTTTGAGCTACGTCCTAGAGTTGGTAGGAAGCTAACTCGGACTTTTCATTTGATGTCAACACCATGGCATAAATAATCTTGTAGACCTCATCAATGAAATCTTGGGGATCTTCATTCACTTTCGACCCATAGAACGTAGGAGGTTTCATCCTCATGAAATCCTTCAAGCGGGAAGACGTGGTGCTAGCATTAGGTTGAACACAAGGTCCAACCTCCCTATTCGCTTGAGCCGTTATGGCTTGATCTTGGGTGTTCATGGCTTGGGCCGAAGTCACAAATGCCGAGCTTATCTCTCCATCCGTCATAGGTGGAGGAATTACCGGAGCTTGGTCTTGTGGAGGCACTTGGTCACCTTGTGGAGGGACTTTGTACTCTAGGGGAGGAACTCCCGTATTAGACAAACCTTCCTCTACTCTCCTTTCTGATGCATGTCTTGTAGTCATGTCATATATCCACAAGAAAAAGATAAGAAGAAAGAGAACGCTCCATGACTTTAAAGATTACCAATAAATGAGAATTCCTAAGCGTCACATAGCCTCTTATTCATAAGTGTGGCACGCTTCACACCCATGAACAAGACTCTACGTATACATGTTTTAGTGAGGCATCAACCCTAACATATCTTCAACCTGATGCTCTGATACCAAGTTCATCACGATCAGGGAGCACCCCTAGACGCAACCGGCGGCGGTTTCCTCGGGGTGGACTAAGACTATCCTCTTAGCATTCGTCATTACATTTCATAGGTTAAAAAGTGCGGAAAATTAAAACATTTACATATACATAGTTAGGTTTACATAGACGTCTCACATACGTCTTATATATTCATATGGAGTTTACTTAGACTCATCGCATAAGAGTCTTACCTAGTCTTCTAGCATAGACAACATACATAACATATAAAAATTTAGTCTAACATATCATCTCACATTAAACCATCTAGAATGGAGTACAACTTTCGCGCATAGCCCATACTTCATTACAACAAAAGCCACATATAGGCTTATACAATAATAGTCTTCATATAAAAGAGAAGGAAACTAAATGTCTTTAGACTATAAGAACATCAAGTAGCTAGATAGTGGCATCATCCTCGGAATGGTGAAGACCTACCAAGCACTTGGGCAATAGAGTCCAAGTCATCTTCAATCGGCCTCCTAGAACTCAATGGCCGAACATACATATTTGTAGAAAACAAAGAAATATGGGTTAGTACAATCACTTGTACTAAGTATGAGTAAATGCACATAAAACATTTGAAACATTCATGAAAGGGGCCATCTCTTTAGAAAACATGTTAAGTCATTTAGAAAGCCTTAATGCACATACAAGATAGCATATACAAGACAAGGAATCACAACAACATAAGACATGTTCATAAATAAGGCAACACCATCGTAAAGTCATATTAACATATCATGATCATTAGTTCAAATCATCATCATACAAGACTCTTACCAAAAATCCCATCCCAAGCCTACAAGTGCAATGCTCATGAGAGGTCCCACAACCCCACACAATCAAGTAAACAAGATAGGAGATCATAATCAATGCCTTGCTTTATAACACATATCATCATAGGTAGTCATCACCACATATAGCAATTTAGACCAATACAATGTTCATCAATGTAACCAACATCATATAAGAGCAACATCATATAAGAACACCATATATACCTTTCATGATATCATAATAGATAAGAACAACCTCCTAGGACTTCCCTCAAGGACAACTAGTGCAATGCATAGGTAGAATCCCATACCCCTACCTACACTAAGTCAAACCTCTTAAGTCCTTCTAGTTAGTGTTCACTTTATTACTTCATTTTACTTTGGGGAATAATTTCCTTAACCGACATAGACCACATGAGCTAAATGTAGAATCCGGTGTCATGAAACCCTACACCGAAAGAAGGTGGTCTACTTGCCAAGGTAGAGCATAAACATGAACATAGTATCTAGGTGGATCCACTAGCTAGTATTCCTATGGGGGAAACATAGTTCAAGAACTAGGAGATATACTTGACGCCCTCTTTATGCACATTGCATTATAGACTCTATCTCATGAGTACAATAGTGAACCTACCTTCCCACATTGGGAAGGGACACATCTCACATCTAGTTCACTCGATGCTAAGCAAAATTCCCTTTTCGAAATGTCTTTAAGCCTTTATTAATCATCATAGCTTAGTATAGGCCATAGGAGACTAACCCCTTGTATATCATCATCATTATCTCATTAGGAATTGCATGAGAATGTCCTTTCAATGCAACCCTTCATTTGTGAGATTAACATTATCGTCATCATATCATAATAAGGCACATAAGTTATTCACAATCATTCTCCTATCATCATACCTCAATCATAAACTCACAATCAATATAATCAAGAAATTTCAATTACATTCATCGTACCATCACCTATCTAATCTAATCACAATTAACACTTCAATTAACATCATCAAGTATAAGCCATCACAATTTAAGTAATGGATTCAAGATCATAGGTCTTACCAATTCACCTTCATAAGCCTTCTTTCATGGTCTTACCATGAACGAACCATATTCAACTATCAATAGGCTAAATCACATCACACAATATTAATTAAGACGATAACAAAGACAAATCTATCATCACTATCCAAATTAACTTCAATTAATATCCTAGGGTTAGGGGAAAAGGGTTCATAATAAATTCCTCAAGAAATTGATCCAATCCCAACTATACTTGACCCTAGGCAGTCCATGAATGAATTAGAATAGTTAAAACAAGTCTAACAATCAATACATTCATCAATTCCCATCAAATCATAAGCAAGATCCAAGATTTGAGGTAATTGGGTAAAAGACATGAATCAATCGAAATACCCATTAATCAACATCAATTACTCAACAATCTACACTTAATTATACATAGGTAATCACAATTCTTTATAATTAATTATCAATTTCAAGTTTAGAAGAAAACCCAATTGTAGAAGAAAACACTAAGAACTGGCTGATTTAGAAATCAACTTTGAAAGGACCTCTTGGGGAAAGTAATACCAAGAGTGAATAACCCATACCTTAATGAATATGTATTCACAAAATTTGAGCAAGAACCTTGGAGACTTTGTCTTCTTCTTCAAGCTTCCTTGTTCTTCCAATGGAGGATGAATAGAGAGCGAAAGTAGAGACATGTGAGAGCCTTTGAGTTTTGATTTGGGGATTTGATTTGAGTGAGTGAATGTGAGGTAGAACTAACTTAAAATCAATATATAGACCTCCCACGAAATAACCAAAATACCCCTAACTTAAGTTGACCTTTTAATAAAGTCAAACTTGAATTCCAAATTTCAGATTTTTGTTAGGGAACAAGTTCGCGTCGCGGAGCTGCTCTCGAAAGTTTTCCTGAATTAATTTTTGAACCAGACGAGTCCTATATGTTTCCACTACGTGGACATAATTTTTGGCCAAGGGTGCACCAAGTCCGCGACGCAGACTCGCTCCTACTTGGTGCAATTGGTCGCTGCCTCTTGGAAGCTTGTTGGCCAAAGTTGTGGTCCCTTCGTAGACCCCTAGGGCGATCCTTGGGGGGTATGACCTTGAAGTTTTCACTATATATAAATTATTTTACCTATTTAAAGTCTTTTTACTAGTTTGAGACTTCATATGACACTCCTAAACCTTCACGCAACCTAAGGACGTTTTACTAGTTCAAGTGCACTAGCTTCTGGACGTCATGGACGTTTCTACACGTTTTAACTCTAACACTTCCTAAATAGTTTTAATAGATTAAGTTTTGATTATAAATAGTATTTTAAGGTTTAGTTCAATATGTTAAGCTCTATATCAGGTCATGGACTTTCGCAGTGTTACACTTTGGCGGGCAAGGGCTAACTCAACAAAAGTTACAATGCATAAAGGGTATAGGTGCGCAGAGAAAGGGTGATAAAAAAGATTTTAGGTGAGTCACTAAGTTCCTTAAGAGACCCCAATATTCTCACCAAAATTTACAGAGTCAGCCACCAAGCATAGCTTGAAATTAAATATGAGATGGGGAACTTTGGCGAACCGCCAAGTTGTTCGTCGAGCTCGAAATGACTCAAAAACGACCCAGCGTGTCTACTTTAAACACAAATTCTCAAATTTAGCCCTACAACCCCCAAAAATAAAATGAAAGCATGCACTATTCAAATTAAAGTTAGACCAATTACACCCATTACCTCAAGATACTCACTCTTCTTACTATTTTGACAATTTTGGCCATTTGATAACTTTTTACCTTAAGAATGATTCACCCACTCTATAATTGAGAATTTTTTTGTCGTTTGGTTCAAATACGGATACTTAGACTTCACCCAACAGGTTCCTACAGCTTGAAAGCACAAACCCCACAAGACTTAACAAATTTGATGACACAAAAAGACGAGATTTCAAACATTTAAAGGCATCAGTGCAAGATTATCTAATTAAAATAGGCACATCAAACAAATAATATTAGATAGTCCCAACAAACTTGAATAAGATAAACTCATTTACAAAAGATTACAAAGATTTATAAATAATAAAGATATTTGCAAAACGAACCTTTGATGCCGAATAAATAAATTAAAATTCTAGGCGGCAAAAGTAGAAGTGTTGAGAAAGTCGAGTCACCTAAGCACATTGGCGATTCGCCGGAAGAAAAAGGTCCCTCCTACGACCATTCCAAAACATCATCCTCGGCTTTTTGATTCATAAGGAAAACTATGTCGTGTTCACTAAATAATTTTAACGAGTCACGGAAAACAACTTTTCCTTGAACATTATCCATCATCTGCAACAATAGCAGACACATTATCGAAAACACTAACACTTGGGTTGACTTTTATGAAGTGCCTAATTTAACATCATGGTACGACGTGGAAGTGCAATCAATCATCTTCAATTACACAAACTCAATCAGGAATATATCTTGGCAATCGCCAAAGTATTCTTCCAAACATTGCCCATTCACTTTAAAAGAAGGTCCTTCTTGCCCCTCAACTTCAATGGCACCATTAGTGAACATTGTTGTCACTCTAAATGGTCCTAACAATTTGGACTTTAGATTTCCTTGAAAAAGTCTATGTCGAGAGTTCTATAGTAGCACCCAATCTCCCAGTTTTAACTCTTTTAAGTATTTTAGCATCATGCCACCTCTTCATCTTTCCTTGTAGAGAGATGGACATACATAAGATTTAAACTAGAATTGGTTCAACTCGTTTAACATCTCCAATCTTTATTTTAAGTTTTTTTCCGGTCCAAATTTACGCCTTTCAACTCCCACATTGCATTGTGTTCCGATTCCACAAGTAGATTGCAAGACTTTCCAAAGACTAGCTGATATGGATACATAACGATTGGAGTTTTATTTTTTGTACGATATGCGCATAGTCTGTCATAATGCTATGGAGACCAATCAATCTTATTGGCTTTCACTTTCTTGTTTAAGATGTTCTTTATCTCCCACTAGACAAATTTTTTGGGGGTGATATGGAGTGTCCACCTTGTACTTTACCCCATATTTACTTCATTGAAAAGTGGTATCCACCATAACTAATGATAGCCCTAGGCGTACCGAAGCTACCAAAAATGTAGCGTTTCATGAATTGAACCACACTTTCCCTTCATTGTTTGGTAGTGGAACAACTTTAACCCATTTAGAAACCTAATATGCGGCCACATACTCATTACCAAATGAATTTATAAATGGGACCATGAAATCTATTCCCCAATCATCGAATACTTCAACTTCTAGAATGGGAATGAGGGGCAATTCGTGTCTTTTGGAAATTCCACCTTGCTTTTGATGTTGAGTGTATCTCTTCATAAATTCGTGTGCATACTTGTATAGGTATGTCTAGTAATAGCCAGTTGAACATAACGAATTTCATGCAATAGCAACAATCAATTCAACATACATGCATGCATTCATGTCTTACGATATCATAAGGAACAAATGTAACACTCTGGAAATCCTATGAACTAGACTAGAGCCTCACCTATTAAATAAAGACAAAATACCTAAACTAATGTAATAAATTTGATTTAGAAGTATTAGATCCTAAACGTCAAAGAAAGACCTTGACGTCCGAAAACTAGCGAAATTGAACTACTAGACGTCCTACGTTACGTGAAGGTTTGGGAGTGGCAGATGAAATCTAAAACTTGTAAAATTACTTTAAATAGGTAAACTAACGTTTATAGGGTCAAAACTTCAAGTCACGAATCCCCAAGGACCACCTGAAGGTTCCTTGAGGACGACCCAAACATTTGCAAGCAGGCTAAAAAAGCAGCCTGCGTACAGCCAATATATGAGGGCAGTCACACGTCGCACGGTTAGCACTTTATACGCAAAAGGTGTCTAACGACGCTGGGTATTCACGAGGATCACTGCCTCAAACCGGATTACAGAAAAAAGATTATGAATTTCCCCCACGATGCACAGCCACTTCCAAAATTCGATCTCGTCATTTTTAAGTATTGACTTCATAAAAAGACCCAATTAAGTGAGGGGTATTTTGGGTAATTAAAGGGATGAATATATATTGATTTAGATTCAGTTTTATGTCATTTTTACTCACCCAAATCAATTCTCCAAATCTCTCCCACCTCTCTCTAAATTATGTCTCTACTCAGCCTCCATCGAAGAAGCATTAGAGCTGGAAGAAGAAGAAAAAATCCCCAAGCTTTATACTAAAATTTGTGGCTTTATTATATTTAAGGTATGTTTTATTTCACTATTGGGATCCTTTTCCCTAAGAGGTTCCTTCAAAGATGGTTTTCAAACTTCTACAAGACTAGGGTTTCAATCTAGACATGTGTTCTCTTTTCAAAACGAAATTGTTATTCAATTGTGATGAATTATGGTCTTTTATCATTTTTGAACTATGTATTGATTGTTAATTATTGGGAATCAATAGAGGTTTCCCCTTGAACCCTTGTTTTCTCCTAAACTCATTGTATCTTGAAATTCTATCGAAATTGAGGAAGATGATGAGTATGGGGATTATGTAGAATAACAATTGCTATGTATTACTTCTTAAATTTACATTGTTTATGTATTGGTTATGTATTTATTTGGTAATTTAAGTATGAAGGTAATGAAAGGGCAAATGTATGAAGATTGATTTTCCTTGAATTCAATTATGAAGAATGAGTTACTTGGATAGTAATGCTCTTATGTCTAATATGTGGTTGTGATGTTGATGACAAGTATTCCTCATCGTTAAACCTTGACAATTGAATTAGTTATGAATTATGTATGCATGTTATGGTAAGTCTATTATATTATTGAAATTAGATCCTCATGAGTATAATAAAGTGTTGAGTTAAAGGTTTACTCACTTGTATGTAGTTTCTAAATTGAAAGGATAATTCTAGCTTATGAATACCTATGAGCTATTATGATGACATGTTTACATAGGGATCTAGAAGAGATCAATGAGAACTTGTATGAAGAGTATGATGATTACTAATTGGAATAAATGCATAGCACCTGAAGGGCATGAAAATGAGATGGCGTCTTATGTTTAGTAAGTCTTTCTTCCCACATGGGTTTCCTCACGTTTAGTAAGTCCGAATTCCCAAGATTTATGATGTTTCATTAGATGGAAACCTCCACGCTTAGAAAGTCAAGGTTTCTAGTAACAATCTCCTTGACCCTTAACTATATGCCCGCATAGGACTATAGCTTAGTGGATCCACCTAGGTAGATATGTATGAAAGATTGCACATTAGGCATGTGTTAACCCTCTATTTTCGTTGTGGGAGTAGAACACCAGATTCCATGTAGCTCACATGGTTTAATGTCGACTAATGCACTTATTTCAATAATGTAAAAATTAATTGGACAAGTTAAGTATTTGAAATATTATTAGGACTTATCTTAAAGGCTACTATATATTGTGAGGTAGGGTATGAGACTTCTCTTACACATTGCACATGTCCAATCCTATGGGATGACTTAGTGGTGTTCTTCTGATGAAGTTTCTTATATGTTATGTATGTCAAGTTAAATATGATCTTACGAATCAATAATGTTATAATGAAATATGAGGGTATGTCATATGTATGAAGTAAGTGACTTAATGTGATGGTTAGCTTTGGATAGTGTTATGGGTTCTATTCTTGGCATTGCAAACGTGTTGCTTTGGGTTGCCTATGTGTTGGGTTGACTTATGATGTTCCATATATGTGGATGTTGAGTTATTTGGTATAATGCATGGTTTTGACTAAATTGTGACTTTGTTCATGCATTGATGATTTTTATTCATAGGAACCATACTTAGTACATATGGTTTGTACTAACCCATATTTATTCCCCTTTTCACAAACATTGTAGGTTCTGGCCGTTGAAGAACTTCTAGGAGACTTTGCAAAAAGACTTAGACTTTTCACCCAAGAAAGTTCGAGGATTGTGCCATTTGTTCTACCTTAGTAGTATTGCTTATGTCTAAAGACACTTATTTATTTCCTTATTCTTGAAGACTATTGTTGTAAGCCTATAATGGCATATTGTACTTGTGTACGGGATTACGCCCAACTTTGTAATACTCTTTAGATGGTTTAATGTGAGACAAAGTATTATACTATTTCTTATGTATTGGTTATATTGTCTAAACGAGAAGTCTATGAAAACTTCAATAAGCAAGGAGTCTATGTAAACTCCCTATATGATAAGTGAGAAGTCTAAGTAGAACGCACTAGTCCCTCTAAGGCTACTTTAAAACTTCATTGGACGTTCTTGGACGTTTCACCTCCAAACTCTCTAAAACTCTACACACTTCCTATAAACACTATATTAGACGTTAAGTTATATGGCACGACATGAGAATAGTGAAGAAGGGAAACTCTATCGTCCTATAGCCTCTCGCTCATAGATGTGTCGCAACTCACCACCGACGAACGAGACTCTATTAGACGTTACAATATGAGACTTTGGACCCTAAAACCACTTTTATAACCTCATTATCTAATACCACGTTTGTCACGAACGAGGAGCTCCCCCTAAAAGTAACATGGCGTATTGACCTCTCGAAGGTTTTATACAAGCCCATAGTCATCATTCATCACATTTTCATAGGTATATTGAGTGGAAAATTTAGAACTTTTCATAGCACATAATATGCTATAAACATCACTACAATTAATATAAAAATAACATAATTTCATAATTAGACTCTAAGTCTCTTTGTCATCTTAGACTCAACATTATTAGAGTCGATTAGGTACCCGACCCTTGAAACATAAAATAATATCTAAGCAATTACATAACTTGAATAAAACATGACATAGGAAATCCTTGAATCATAAGGAACCGTGTCTTGAGCTTGGGAAACACAGATCAAGCCCTTCACCTTAGAGACATCCTTTAAGTATCCATCACCTGCACTTTGTATAAAAAGATGAAGAAGAATGGTAATAGTAAAAGAATGCACTAAGTATGGATACCATGCAAAAACATACATTTAAAGAGGACATTTTACTTCGAAACCATGCATCATGCCTTTTTTGTAAAACTTCATAAAACGTTGATATAATAAGCACAACATAGCTCATATACTTCACATGAGCATGGACAATATTCATAACATCACATAAAGCCACATTATTTGTTTAAGGCACCTTTTGCATTTCATGATATTACCTTATCTCTTACCTTAAGTCTTTAACCCCCCAAGTAACCCTCTAGTAACACTTGGTGCAATGTATGAATAGTGTCTTATTCCACCATCCACACTCAAGCATCACCTTAAGGTTACCAAGGTGAAAATTCACATAACCTTCATTTCCTTAAACATAGGCATTCAAAGAAATATAACATATCCTAACACACCTACTCCACATATGAAAAAACATGTTCTATGAACCACACATAAGACTCACTTCAAGACCACATGCAAGTCAACACTACAAATAACATCATAATAGAAAATATTCAACAATAGCATGCAAAGATTTCACTTCATAAAGCCATCATAAGAAATTTCTCATAATCCCAATCTAAGCCTATTAGTGCAATGTACATGTGAAGTACCATAACCTCACACATACTTAGTAAATTCACAAAGAGACCACAATCATATCCCTTACATCATACATCAACACTACAAGTATAGTCAACTACATGCATATCAATTAAGACCTCATCATATAGTAAACAAGACCAACATTATGCATATAAAGTGAGACCTCATCATATAGATACCATAGGAATCATACCATGCATACAATCATACACTTAGTCAATACCATAACGTCGCCATGCATATAAGACATATACATATTAATATACATATAGAACACCTTCCTAGAACTCCCTTAAAGAGCCACTTTTGCAATGCATAGGTAAAGTCCCATACCCTCACCTACACTAAGCAACTTCAATTAGGTTATCCTAGTTAGGGTCTATTACTTTACTTCCATTGTCCATTATACTTTAGGGAATTCCTAGCCTTAACCGACAATAAGCCCATGTAAGCCAAACATGGGATTTGGTGTCATCCCCTCATAGCAAAAGAGGGCATCTTACTTGCAAATGTAATACATGAGTATCATTCTAGCGTATTAGGTGGATCCACTAGCTAGGTCCTATGGGGCAACAATGTTATGGAAACTAGGAGGTATATATGGAAACCCTCTTTATGCCTATTGGGCATTATAATTATCCACCTCGTGAGGACTATGGTGAACAAGCTTTTCCACATTGGGAAAGGGCACCCCTCATCATCTAGTTCACTTGATGCTAAGCTAACTTCCCTTTATTGAAAAGTCTTCATTAACTTTACTTCATAAAAATGGCTTTAGGAGGTTCACCTCTTCATATGCTTAGCTCATAGGTTATAGATGAGAATGTCCTTTCATCGACCTAATTCATGTGAGAAAACCTTCCACATGGACAGAGCATATTCAAGCAATATCTAGTTTAGAGTACAATTGAGAATACCTTTCATGAGACTCCCTCTTTACTAGATTATCATACATGCTTCATTATATGCCTTCATGTGTGTGTATGTGTACATATATGTGAGGAAACCTTTCACATAAACACCCTTGGACCACACATGTTCACACTTCACTTCGTTCATACATAAGTGTATAGTTGTAACTAGATGAACAATCCTTTCATATAAACACATTTAGACACTATACAATTTAGTACTTCATCATATCATATGCATGAAATCATAGCATACAAAAGATGTTCATAGCGTAATCATGCATTCTTATTCATGAACATATAGAATCAACCTAGGACTATCTTATCAAGGTACACATGTTGATTGCATAGACAAGGTCCCATACCCTTATCCATACTAGTACACCTATCAAGTCATCCTAGTAAGAGATACTTTCATACTTCATGGACATATACTTTACATGCATAGTAGTAGACATTAGTAAATATGAGAATTATCCTTTCATTAGACACAATGAACCTATACTACTTATAATCACGCATGAGGTGTGAGTGTGTGTGTACATTGGTCAACATGATCACATACTGGCTGATTCAACACAATATTGAGACAACCACCCTTTTAAGATCACAATACACATTCATGCATAGACCACACACCACATTATAGCATAGGATATAATACACCACATATATAGATTTATAAGAAGGTAAACACCTCCACCATAAGTGGACCATACCAAACAATGCCATCCAAAGCCAATTCAATGTCAATTCTATACCAAATAGAGCGATCTAGGTCAACTCACCAATACTTCCAAGCTTGATCACCATTGATCAATTCTCAACAATTCACATTCAATCCTCCACAATTCATATTCAATTGATCTAGATAGTAATAACAATAATCAATTCGATACAATTTAATCACAATTCAATTAACACAGAATCAAGATTACAAGACCCACATTATAGGCCAATTTAAGAAATTAGGAGGATCATGGGTTAGTCATGGAATTGGACTGAATTTTATATTAAAATCAGTGATTAATCATGTGTTCATCATTAGAATGCTTTTGAAATCAATTTGACAATGAACCCATGGGTAGATTGAAAGATAGAAATTTTGATCATGAATTCTCTTTGAAAACATTTGAAGGAACTCCCTAGATGAAAGATTAACTAAGGATGAAGGATCACCATACCTTAATACATGAGAATCCCACCGAAAATAAGAGAATAAACCATGAAATTCTAGCCCCTAATTTGAACCTTGAGTTTTCCCTCCAGTGGAGGTTTGAGAGAATTTGGAAGAGAAGACAGTTTTGGGATTTTGATTTCTTATTGGAAGTTGTACGGACCCTCAAAATGAATTAGGGTTCTTAGAGCCTAAAATATGTCTAAAAAGGTTTAAAATATATTAAATAAGTGCTTTATAGTATGCATTCTTGATTCGAAGTCATTTGGAGGTCAAACATCCAAGACGTTTGAAAGTTAGCCCTTGGACGTAGTTGAGTGTGCTTAGCATCTTTTCATGTGTTGCGTGTGTTGTTTGATGCTCAAACTTATATAGAAGGTCCTTGACATGTTTAGAAGTGTATTTACATTGGAAACTTCTGGGTACGACTCTCCAAGGGCCCCGCAAAAGTCCCTCAAGGAGGACCCCAAACACTGCCTAGGCACTGCCTTGGAAGTGTCAAACGTTGCCCATGAACGACGCCCGGTGCTTGAGAAGATGCCCCATTGATGGGGGGAATAGCTCAACACATAAACGTTTGAGCATGAGCCCATAATCTGCAGCCTCAATCACTATCTACGGAGCAACAGGACGGGCCGTCACTGCATCGACGCCCCGTCGACTGTCTTCCGTATGTGCTGCCTTCAATTGCAGCATGCACGCTTCCATGCAAAGGGTGAATTGGGAAATTCACCCCACGTCCCTAAATTACTATAGGAGGTTATTTTAAGTGTTTTTGGGTATTTTAAGTTGATTATTAAGATCAAAATCCCATACCAAATTCATTCTTCAAAATTAGACTTCCCTCCAAAATGAAACCTCTCTAGAAATCTCTATTGGAGATGAAGCTCAAGGTCAACTTGTAGATTTGATTTCAATGGATTCTTCATCTAATAAGGTATGGCGATCCTTCTTTTTTAGATAACCTTCAATCTAAAGAGTTCCTTCAAATCTTTTCAAAGAGAATTCATGATGAAATTGTATGTTCTTCAATCTAGCCATGGATTTTTTCTCAATTTGATTTCAAAAGCATGCTTATGATGAATTAATGATTATATACTTATTTTAAAGTGAATTTGAATCCAATTTCATGATGAACCCATGTTCCAACCGAATCTTGATTTAGCCTATTTGTGGGCATTGTGATGTTGATTCTATGTTCAGTGAATTATGACTCTAGCATGTTGAATTTTCTATTGCTACTGTTTTGTATTCAAATTGATGGTGAATTATTGATGAGTGATCAATGATGATCAAGTCTTGAATGTTTAGTAAGGTTGACCTATACTCCTATATCTTCTATTGTTTGATGAAGTAGTGTACATAATATGGCCTTGATTCTATGATGATTGAGTCATGATTTCTTATATGACTATTGTTCTTTAGGTACTGCCTATGATGTAATGTTATGGTGAATTATGTGAAATTGGTCCATGTGGGTCATGGTTTGAAGATTGACCTATGTTCTCTATCCTCTATAGATTGATAATGTAATGTAGATAATCTGATCTTAATTCTAGGGTACATGAAGCATGATTTCGCTTAAGTTAAGATATATTTAGCTACTGCCCTATATTTTTAATATTGATGGATTGTGAGTATTGATAATTGATGATCAAAGCAAGCGAGATTAGGTAAGATTGCTCTATTCCTCTACTTTTCTGTAGAATTGTTAAATGATTGGCCTTGTCTGGCATTCTGTGGTATGGTCCACTTATGGTGAAGGTGTTTACTTTTTTTCAATATATATTTATGTTCATTATGTCCTTGAAGGAAAATTTATGATATATGAATGTGTGGTTATGTTGATCACAGTATATGAAGCTTATGCCTAGTTTCTAGTCTAGTCTATGATCTAGGTTGTGTTGCTAATGTCATAAGCATGTGAATGACTAGGTTAAGTTTAGATATAGGTTCTGCCTTTGATGATATGATTGTGGTAAATGAACCTTACATATGTACCCTTATATTTATGTGTCATTAGCTAAGGTTATGAGTCATTGAAACTAATGTGATGTTGTCTTGTCTCCTATGCTATTATGTGTTGTGTGGTCTATGCTTGGAAGTGCATTGTGGTCTTAAGAAGGTGGCTGCCTCAATATGTTTTTGATAGCCAATATGTGATAATGTTTACCAATGTACACACACTTACACCTCATGCATGCTTACAAGTAGTATAGGTTCATGGTGTCTAATGAAAGGGTATTCTCATATGCACTAGTGTCTACTACTATGCATGTAAAGTATATGTCTATGAAGTATGTTATGTATCCCTTAACTAGGATTACTCTATAGGTGTACTAGTATGAACAAGGGTATGGGACCTTGTCTATTCATTGCACATGTGTGCGTTGATAGGATAGTTCCTAGATTTGTGATCTTTGTACGTGATTATGAATGATGAGTATGTTATGAACATGTCTTATATTCTATGATGTCAAGTAAATAATATGATGAAGTATGAATATGCCTAGTGTATAAATGTGTTTACATGAAAGGATTGCTCATATAGTTAAAACTATACACTTATGCATGAGTGAAATGAAGTATGAACATGTGTGGTCTAAAGGTGTTTGTGTGAATGGTTTGCTCACATATATGTATACACACAAACACACGAAATATGTCCATTATGCATGCATGATGATCTAGTCAATAGAGGGGCATTTGAAAGGTTTTCTCAAGGGTATCCTAAACGAGATGGTGCGTGAATATGCTATGTCCATGTGAAAGGCTTACTCACATGGTATAGGTTGATGAAAGGACTCTCTCATCTATGACCTATGAGATATGCATATGGGGAGTCAATCTCCTAAAGCCTACTAAGTAATTTTAATAAAGACTTTTAATAAAGAAAACTTAGATTAGCACCAAGAGAACTTGAATATGAGGGGTGTCCCTTCCCAATGTGGGAAGGTAGGTTCACCATAATTCTCACAAGGTGGATAACTACAATGACTCAATAGGTATAAACACGGTTTCCATAAGTGGGTAACTACAATGCCTCAAAAGGCATAAAGAGGGTTTCCATGTATCCTCAAAGTTCCATAAACTATGCTTGACCCATATGATCTAGCAAGTGATATCACCTAATATGCTAGCATGCTGTTAATGTTCTACTTTGTCAAGGTAGAGAACATTCTCTTGGTGTAAGTCTCTACAACACCAAATTCCATGTATAGCACCCATGGTCATAGTGTTGGTTAAGGCTATAGTTTCCCTAAAGTAAAATGGAGAATGGAAGTAAAGTAAGGACCCTAACAAGGATAACCTAAGGGAAGTTGCTTAATGTAGGTGAGGGTATGAGACTTTACCTACGTATTGCACAAGTAACTCTTGAGGGGAGTTCTAGGAAGGTGTTCTGATGTATATTATTATTTTTATGTCCTTATTCATGACATTGTAGTCTTGTCTACTTGTTCTGATGATATGCATGGTATGAGTCCTAATGAGTCTATATGATGTGCTCTTACATTAAATGCATAATGTGGGTCTTATTGACCATATGATGAAGGTCTTGCTTGGCATGTATGAAGTTTCTATACTTGTGTTGTTGATGTGTGAAGTAAATGGTATGCTTGTGGTCTCTTTATCAGTTTACTAAGTATGTGTGAGGTTATGGGACTTCACATGTACATTGCACTAGTAGCCTTAAGAGACCTTTGGAAGAGAAGACAGTTTTGGGATTTTGATTTCTTTTGAAGTTGTACGGACCCTCAAAATGAATTAGGTTCTTAGAGCCTAAAATATGTCTAAAAAGGTTTAAAATATTTAATAAGTGCTTTATAGTATGCATTTCTTGATTCGAATCATTTGGAGGTCAACATCCAAGAACGTTTGAAAGTTAGCCCTTGGACGTAGTTGAGTGTGCTTAGACATCTTTTCATGTGTTGCGTGTGTTGTTTGATGCTCAAACTATATAGAAGGTCCTTGCCATTTTAGAAGTGTATTTTACATTGGAAACTTCTGGGTACGACTCTCCAAGGGCCCCGCAAAAGTCCTCAAGGGGACCCCAAACACTGCCTAGGCACTGCCTTGGAAGTGTCAAAACGTTGCCCATGGAACGACGCCCGTGCTTGAGAAGATGCCCCATTGATGGGGGGAATAGCTCAACACTAAACGTTTGAGCATGAGCCCATAATCTGCAGCCTCAATCACTATCTACGGAGCAACAGGACGGGCCGTCACTGCATCGACGCCCCGTCGACTGTCTTCCGTATGTGCTGCCTTCAATTGCAGCATGCACGCTCCATGCAAAGGGTGAATTGGGAAATTCACCCACGTCCCTAATACTATAGAGTTTTTTAATTTTTTTGGGTTATTTTAAGTTGATTATTAAGATCAAAATCCCATACCAAATTCATTCTTCAAAATTAGATTCTCCGAGCACTGACTCCCTTTCGAGCCCCGTAAACTTCTAATTAATGTACACTCAGCTCTCTCACGTCAACTACCTTGAAATGCACGTGTCATATTATTTGCGTAAGTATAATGTGTAGTACATCGATTACTTGCAATCAACATTATACAACGTTCCTCCTACCCAATGTGATCGATCCAACCATGTTAACATCATTCGGTCAGAGTATAATGAAATCTTTTCTTGAGATGAGCTCCAAGTCAATTGTGATTTGATTCAATGGATTCTTATTCTAATAAGGTATGGCGATCCTTCTTTTTTAGATAACCTTCAATCTAAGAGTTCCTTTCAAATCTTTTCAAAGAGAATTCATGATGAAATTGTATTTCTTTCAATCTAGCCATGGATTTTTTCTCAATTTGATTTCAAAGCATGCTTATGATGAATTAATGATTTATTACTTATTTTAAAGTGATTTGAATCCAATTTCATGATGAACCCTGTCCACCGAACTTGATTTTAGCCTATTTGTGGGCATTGTGATTGTGATCTATGTTTCTTCCACCATCCACACTCAAGCATCACCTTAAGGTTACCAAGGTGAAAATTCACATAACCTTCATTTCCTTAAACATAGGCATTCAAAGAAATATAACATATCCTAACACACCTACTCCACATATGAAAAAACATGTTCTATGAACCACACATAAGACTCACTTCAAGACCACATGCAAGTCAACACTACAAATAACATCATAATAGAAAATATTCAACAATAGCATGCAAAGATTTCACTTCATAAAGCCATCATAAGAAATTTCTCATAATCCCAATCTAAGCCTATTAGTGCAATGTACATGTGAAGTACCATAACCTCACACATACTTAGTAAATTCACAAAGAGACCACAATCATATCCCTTACATCATACATCAACACTACAAGTATAGTCAACTACATGCATATCAATTAAGACCTCATCATATAGTAAACAGACCAACATTATGCATATAAAGTGAGACCTCATCATATAGATACCATAGGAATCATACCATGCATACAATCATACACTTAGTCAATACCATAACGTCGCCATGCATATAAGACATATACATATTAATATACATATAGAACACCTTCCTAGAACTCCCTTAAAGAGCCACTTTTGCAATGCATAGGTAAAGTCCCATACCCTCACCTACACTAAGCAACTTCAATTAGGTTATCCTAGTTAGGGTCTATTACTTTACTTCCATTGTCCATTATACTTTAGGGAATTCCTAGCCTTAACCGACAATAAGCCCATGTAAGCCAAACATGGGATTTGGTGTCATCCCCTCATAGCAAAAGAGGGCATCTTACTTGCAAATGTAATACATGAGTATCATTCTAGCGTATTAGGTGGATCCACTAGCTAGGTCCTATGGGGCAACAATGTTATGGAAACTAGGAGGTATATATGGAAACCCTCTTTATGCCTATTGGGCATTATAATTATCCACCTCGTGAGGACTATGGTGAACAAGCTTTTCCACATTGGGAAAGGGCACCCCTCATCATCTAGTTCACTTGATGCTAAGCTAACTTCCCTTTATTGAAAAGTCTTCATTAACTTTACTTCATAAAAATGGCTTTAGGAGGTTCACCTCTTCATATGCTTAGCTCATAGGTTATAGATGAGAATGTCCTTTCATCGACCTAATTCATGTGAGAAAACCTTCCACATGGACAGAGCATATTCAAGCAATATCTAGTTTAGAGTACAATTGAGAATACCTTTCATGAGACTCCCTCTTTACTAGATTATCATACATGCTTCATTATATGCCTTCATGTGTGTGTATGTGTACATATATGTGAGGAAACCTTTCACATAAACACCCTTGGACCACACATGTTCACACTTCACTTCGTTCATACATAAGTGTATAGTTGTAACTAGATGAACAATCCTTTCATATAAACACATTTAGACACTATACAATTTAGTACTTCATCATATCATATGCATGAAATCATAGCATACAAAAGATGTTCATAGCGTAATCATGCATTCTTATTCATGAACATATAGAATCAACCTAGGACTATCTTATCAAGGTACACATGTTGATTGCATAGACAAGGTCCCATACCCTTATCCATACTAGTACACCTATCAAGTCATCCTAGTAAGAGATACTTTCATACTTCATGGACATATACTTTACATGCATAGTAGTAGACATTAGTAAATATGAGAATTATCCTTTCATTAGACACAATGAACCTATACTACTTATAATCACGCATGAGGTGTGAGTGTGTGTGTACATTGGTCAACATGATCACATACTGGCTGATTCAACACAATATTGAGACAACCACCCTTTTAAGATCACAATACACATTCATGCATAGACCACACACCACATTATAGCATAGGATATAATACACCACATATATAGATTTATAAGAAGGTAAACACCTCCACCATAAGTGGACCATACCAACAATGCCATCCAAAGCCAATTCAATGTCAATTCTATACCAAATAGAGCGATCTAGGTCAACTCACCAATACTTCCAAGCTTGATCACCATTGATCAATTCTCAACAATTCACATTCAATCCTCCACAATTCATATTCAATTGATCTAGATAGTAATAACAATAATCAATTCGATACAATTTAATCACAATTCAATTAACACAGAATCAAGATTACAAGACCCACATTATAGGCCAATTTAAAAAATTAGGAGGATCATGGGTTATTCATGGAATTGGACTGAATTTTATATTAAAATCAGTGATTAATCATGTGTTCATCATTAGAATGCTTTTGAAATCAATTTGACAATGAACCCATGGGTAGATTGAAAGATAGAAATTTTGATCATGAATTCTCTTTGAAAACATTTGAAGGAACTCCCTAGATGAAAGATTAACTAAGGATGAAGGATCACCATACCTTAATACATGAGAATCCCACCGAAAATAAGAGAATAAACCATGAAATTCTAGCCCCTAATTTGAACCTTGAGTTTTCCCTCCATGGAGGTTTGAGAGAATTTGGAAGAGAAGACAGTTTTGGGATTTTGATTTCTTATTGGAAGTTGTACGGACCCTCAAAATGAATTAGGGTTCTTAGATCCTAAAATATGTCTAAAAAGGTTTAAAATATATTAAATAAGTGCTTTATAGTATGCATTCTTGATTCGAAGTCATTTGGAGGTCAAACATCCAAGACGTTTGAAAGTTATCCCTTGGACGTACTTGAGTGTGCTTAGCATCTTTTCATGTGTTGCGTGTGTTGTTTGATGCTCAAACTTATATAGAAGATCCTTGACATGTTTAGAAGTGTATTTACATTGGAAACTTCTGGGTACGACTCTCCAAGGGCCCCGCAAAAGTCCCTCAAGGAGGACCCCAAACACTGCCTAGGCACTGCCTTGGAAGTGTCAAACGTTGCCCATGAACGACGCCCGGTGCTTGAGAAGATGCCCCGTTGATGGGGGGAATAGCTCAACACATAAACGTTTGAGCATGAGCCCATAATCTGCAGCCTCAATCACTATCTACGGAGCAACAGGACGGGCCGTCACTGCATCGACGCCCCGTCGACTGTCTTCCGTATGTGCTGCCTTCAATTGCAGCATGCACGCTTCCATGCAAGGGTGAATTGGGAAATTCACCCCACGTCCCTAAATTACTATAGGAGGTTATTTTAAGTGTTTTTGGGTATTTTAAGTTGATTATTAAGATCAAAATCCCATACCAAATTCATTCTTCAAAATTAGACTTCCCTCCAAAATGAAACCTCTCTAGAAATCTCTATTGGAGATGAAGCTCAAGGTCAACTTGTAGATTTGATTTCAATGGATTCTTCACTAATAAGGTATGGCGATCCTTCTTTTTAGATAACCTTCAATCTAAAGAGTTCCTTCAAATCTTTTCAAAGAGAATTCATGATGAAATTGTATGTTCTTCAATCTAGCCATGGATTTTTCTCAATTTGATTTCAAAAGCATGCTTATGATGAATTAATGATTATATACTTATTTTAAAGTGAATTTGAATCCAATTTCATGATGAACCCATGTTCCAACCGAATCTTGATTTAGCCTATTTGTGGGCATTGTGATTTGATTCTATGTTAGTGAATTATGACTCTAGCATGTTGAATTTTCTATTGCTACTTTTTGTATTCAAATTGATGGTGAATTATTGATGATGATCAATGATGATCAAGTCTTGATAGTTTAGTATACTATACTGATGAAGTAGTGTACATAATATGGCCTTGATTCTATGATGATTGAGTCATGATTTCTATATGACTATTGTTCTTTAGGTACTGCCTATGATGTAATGTTATGGTGAATTATGTGAAATTGGTCCATGTGGGTCATGGTTTGAAGATTGACCTATGTTCTCTATCCTCTATAGATTGATAATGTAATGTAGATAATCTGATCTTAATTCTAGGGTACATGAAGCATGATTTCGCTTAAGTTAAGATATATTTAGCTACTGCCCTATATTTTTAATATTGATGGATTGTGAGTATTGATAATTGATGATCAAAGCAAGCGAGATTAGGTAAGATTGCTCTATTCCTCTACTTTTCTGTAGAACTGTTAAATGATTGGCCTTGTCTGGCATTCTGTGGTATGGTCCACTTATGGTGAAGGTGTTTACTTTTTTTCAATATATATTTGTGTTCATTATGTCCTTGAAGGAAAATTTATGATATATGAATGTGTGGTTATGTTGATCACAGTATATGAAGCTTATGCCTAGTTTCTAGTCTAGTCTATGATCTAGGTTGTGTTGCTAATGTCATAAGCATGTGAATGACTAGGTTAAGTTTAGATATAGGTTCTGCCTTTGATGATATGATTGTGGTAAATGAATCTTACATATGTACCCTTATATTTATGTGTCATTAGCTAAGGTTATGAGTCATTGAAACTAATGTGATGTTGTCTTGTCTCCTATGCTATTATGTGTTGTGTGGTCTATGCTTGGAAGTGTATTGTGGTCTTAAGAAGGTGGCTGCCTCAATATGTTTTTGATAGCCAATATGTGATAATGTTTACCAATGTACACACACTTACACCTCATGCATGCTTACAAGTAGTATAGGTTCATGGTGTCTAATGAAAGGGTATTCTCATATGCACTAGTGTCTACTACTATGCATGTAAAGTATATGTCTATGAAGTATGTTATGTATCCCTTAACTAGGATTACTCTATAGGTGTACTAGTATGAACAAGGGTATGGGACCTTGTCTATTCATTGCACATGTGTGCGTTGATAGGATAGTTCCTAGATTTGTGATCTTTGTACGTGATTATGAATGATGAGTATGTTATGAACATGTCTTATATTCTATGATGTCAAGTAAATGATATGATGAAGTATGAATATGCCTAGTGTATAAATGTGTTTACATGAAAGGATTGTTCATATAGTTAAAACTATACACTTATGCATGAGTGAAATGAAGTATGAACATGTGTGGTCTAAAGGTGTTTGTGTGAATGGTTTGCTCACATATATGTATACACACAAACACACGAAATATGTCCATTATGCATGCATGATGATCTAGTCAATAGAGGGGCATTTGAAAGGTTTTCTCAAGGGTATCCTAAACTAGATGGTGCGTGAATATGCTATGTCCATGTGAAAGACTTACTCACATGGTATAGGTTGATGAAAGGACTCTCTCATCTATGACCTATGAGATATGCATATGGGGAGTCAATCTCCTAAAGCCTACTAAGTAATTTTAATAAAGACTTTTAATAAAGGAAACTTAGATTAGCACCGAGAGAACTTGAATATGAGGGGTGTCCCTTCCCAATGTGGGAAGGTAGGTTCACCATAATTCTCACAAGGTGGATAACTACAATGACTCAATAGGTATAAACACGGTTTCCATAAGTGGGTAACTACAATGCCTCAAAAGGCATAAAGAGGGTTTCCATGTATCCTCAAAGTTCCATAAACTATGCTTGACCCATATGATCTAGCAAGTGATATCACCTAATATGCTAGCATGCTGTTAATGTTCTACTTTGTCAAGGTAGAGAACATTCTCTTGGTGTAAGTCTCTACAACACCAAATTCCATGTATAGCACCCATGGTCATAGTGTTGGTTAAGGCTATAGTTTCCCTAAAGTAAAATGGATAATGGAAGTAAAGTAAGGACCCTAACTAGGATAACCTAAGGGAAGTTGCTTAATGTAGGTGAGGGTATGAGACTTTACCTACGTATTGCACAAGTAACTCTTGAGGGGAGTTCTAGGAAGGTGTTCTGATGTATATTATTATGTTTATGTCCTTATTCATGACATTGTAGTCTTGTCTACTTGTTCTGATGATATGCATGGTATGAGTCCTAATGAGTCTATATGATGTGCTCTTACATTAAATGCATAATGTGGGTCTTATTGACCATATGATGAAGGTCTTGCTTGGCATGTATGAAGTTTCTATACTTGTGTTGTTGATGTGTGAAGTAAATGGTATGCTTGTGGTCTCTTTATCAGTTTACTAAGTATGTGTGAGGTTATGGGACTTCACATGTACATTGCACTAGTAGCCTTAGATTGGTATTATGAGTAAGGTCTTATAATGTTCTATGTATAGTGAAGTTAGCATATGTGAATATTGACTAAGGTTTACGATAATGGCATTGGGAGTCTTGACTTGGAAGTGTCTTATGATATGTTATACTTCTATGAATGCATGTATTTACTTAGGAAGGTTTTATGTATGAATACCTTATGGCCTTAAGGTGATACATTGCACCAATTATCACTAGAGTGTTATTTGGGAAGTTAATGAGTTAAAGAAAAGAAGTTTACTTTAAAAGAAATGAGTTCACTGTAAATGAAATATGCTTAATGTAAAGTGATGCTTAATATGCCTCAAATGCAATGTATGGTTTTATGTAATGTTGTGACCATTGAACATGTCTATATGAAGTATGTAAATGGTATAGTGATCATTGTATCAAGTTTTATGAAGTTTTTACAAAAAGCCATGATGCATGGTTTCAAAGGAAAATGTCTCATTTTAAATGCATGTGTTTGCATGGTTGTCATACTTAGTGAATTCTTGTACTAACACCATTCTTCTTTACCTTTTACACAAAGTGTAGGTTATGGATGCTTAAATGGATGTCTCCAAAGTGAAAGGCCTTGATATTTGTTTCCCAAGCTCAAAGAAAGGAATCCTTAAGTTCAAGGATTTCCTAAGTCATGTTTTATTCAAGTCATGTAATTGATTAGTAATATTTTATATTGTAAGGGCCGTGTCCCTAATATACTCTAATGATGGTGAGTCTATGATGGTAAAGAGACGTAGAGTCTAACCATGTACTTATGTTATTTTATATATAATAGAAGTGATGTTCTAGCATATGATGTGCTATTAAGGTTTTAAATTTTTCGCTAAATTTACCTATGAAAATGCGATGAATGATAACTATTGGCTTGTATAAGACCTCAGAGAGGTCAAGTACGCCATGTTACTTCTGGGAGGTGCTCCCCGGTCGTGACAGGTGTTTGGGGTTTTGACTTGGGAATGGGGTTAAATAGGTCATAACAACAGTTTATAACCGACTCTCAATGTTACCAATCACCCCCATACTTATTGGGACTTTTAGACATATCAAACTTGACTTTAAAACAACGCAACCGACTATGGAAAGTATCTGCGCGTCACGGAGGCATCTCCTAATTTTGCCTCACATAATTTTTGAGGCAGTGAACCTAGAGTAAGGCGTGCGACGTGTAGGAGGCTCCAGATATTGGTTCTATACGCTGCCTTAGGCAGCTTCCTTGTCCAACGTTTGGGTCCTCCTCGAGGGACCTTAGGGTGGTCCTCGGGGAGTCGTACCCAAACGTTTTGACCCTAAACATGTCTATTAGGATGATAGGGTCACCCCAACTGTTTTTCGACTTCAAACAACACATCGAAACAAGGCAAACATACAAAGATAAACTAGCACGTCTAAAGACTAACATTCAAACATCCTGGACGTTCTTGGGCATTTGACATCAAAATCACTTCAAATTAAGTATGCATACTGTAAAACACTTATTTAACATATTTTAAAAAAATTTAGTCACATGTGAGGCTCTAAGCAACTTATTTCATTTTGAGAGACCTTACCCACGTGCTCAATTCACTTCTCGTTTTTGGAGGTTTTTCCAAAAAGGGTTGGGTACACAAGAGAAGCTTCGCAATGCTTTTCATCCCCAAACGGATGGTCAAGTCGAGCATACTATTCAAAACATAGAAGATATGTTAATCGGTTGTGTGATAGACTTCAAAGGGAATTGGGATGATCAATTGACGTTGATTGAATTCTCCTATAACAATAGCTATCATTCGAGTATTTCAATGGTTCCATTTGAAGAACTATATGGTAGGAGATGTAGATCTCCAGTTGGGTAGTTTGAGGTAGGAGAATCTTCTCTCCTTGGTCCTGAAATAATCTATGACTCTTTAAAGAAGGTTCGAGTGATAAGGAATAGGTTGAAAACAGCCTATAGTCAGCAAAAATCCTATGCCAACAATAGGAGAAGATATCTTGAATTCGAAGTAGGTGATATGGTGTAATTGAAGATTTTACCTATGAAGGGGATGATTAGATTTTGAAAGAAGGGGAAGCTAAGTCCCCGGTATGTGGGTGTCACATCCCGAAACCATACCCTAGAAGTTAGGGCACAATCTCATATTCCAACCGGCGTACTTGACCTATCGGAGGTATTATACAAGCCCTTTTATATCATTCATCGCATATACATAGTGAAAAGTAGTGCGGAATTAAAACTTTTCACAAAAACATATCATAGTCTTTAAAACTCTTTCGTATAAAAGTAGTATGAAATACTAAGTCTCAATCTCATCAATCTTAGACACAAGAGTACTTGGGACACGGCCCACACGAAAGAGAACGCCCATACACCCTCTTCAAGGTTACCTAAATAATCCATAAGACTTCCTAAGTTTAGATCATGTCCAACATAGCAACCAACTTCCCTAACTAGAGTCATTCTCAAGACTACATATGCCCTCTTCACATTTTAACTAAGGAATCCTTAAGTCACTTTAGGTTAGGTACTTATTTACTTACATACTTTCTAACATAAGTCATTAGTTCATTAGTTCATTTAAGAGACATTCATCACATATTGACATTCAAGTAATGGTCTTGGAGAAGACCTAGGTACTCTTACTAACACCTTCAAAGCCTATTGTGAAACGTCTAGATAGCGTCCCATACCACCACCTAAACTTCATAGAACTTCTCTAATACTAATAGGTATCCCATATGATGAGAATAGACAATAACCGACATAGACCATGGTAGAAAAACATGGAATCCTGAGTTCTATCCTACTCCGATGAGGTTGTTCTACTTGCCAGTGGTAGAACTTAGACACATCCCAAGTAGGCACATGGTTAAGGAATATTAAGGGCTTACTTTGTATTCTAGCCTCATACTTTAACTAGAACTACTTCCCTTACCATACTCACTCGGTGCTAGCATTTGTTCTCATAGATTAATTCACATTAGGTTCATACAAAGGGGTTCCATATCAAGTTCATAACCCAATTACATTTACCCTACCAAAGAGGTCCTCTAGGGCTACCATACAATGGCGACAAGAAGCTCATCATGACTTTCCTAAGGATTGATATGATGCCGTTCAAGTCTATCATTCATTACATGAAGGATAACGTTACGATTTTCGACTTCAAGTTTCATAACCTTACCACTAGGTTCAAGGTTTCACATAAAGGACCCTCTTATCATCATTCAAGGTCTCACCTATCATTCATACATTCAAGACTAAGACGCTTTAGCTTCCTAAGTCAAGACGTCACATATTCATTATCATACATGCATCAAGTAAGGGACACAAGTCTACCTAAACAAGACACAACATACTTCACTTTAGCACATATTACATGTCATTCTAGAAGCACATAGGAATAACTATTATCATCTTTAAGTCATCCTATACACTACTATATCATCATCAATATAACTATTATAGACTCTTATAGCCAAGTAAGAACAATCATGCATTCAACTCTAAGACTACACACAACTCACAGTCATTAGTCTAAGATGATCACGTAGATAACATCAATAGAAGAACACATACTTTCACATTACTTCACATATAGGTATATATGATCATACTTCACATAATCAACTACACAAATCATCATAATACTTGAAGTAGTGCCGACAAGGCCATGATCATCATATTACTTAAAATAACGCAGACAAGGCAACATCAATTCACATAACACCGCCACCATAAGTGGACCAAACCAATCACAACATAATTGAAGTATAATTAACATTAAATAAAGGAAAAATAGGGCAGCGTACCACCACTTCATCCTCAACTCTTCAATCCAATGCCAAATTATCCAATTCAATATCATAAGGCCCTTACCCATAGCCATTAACATCAATTCAATACATAAACTATAATACTCAATGAATCTAAGTCAATTCGATATATATTTATCAATCTAAGACCAATTAGATATCAATTGAATATAAATCTTACATCATTAGAAAGCCCATAAGAAACTACACATTAATTTATAAGCATAAGACCAATATCAAGTAACCCATAAATTAGTCAAAAACTATACCTAACTCATACCTAAATGAAGCTAATTATTCAATTTGATGAAGAATCTCCACTCAAATATCCAATCCAAGATCTTCCTTGAGTTTTGGCTTCAATGGAGTCTTAAGTAATTTCTAAGGGATTTTGGGGTTTTGATTTTGAAGAATGAAATCTTCTAAGTGTTAAAGACTTATAAGCACTTTTAAAATACCCAAAATACCCTTAAGGAATCGCCAAACCTTCTATTTAGAAGTGGGGTGAAATTACGATATCACCCCTCACTTAACAGTGAACCTGCGCAGGAACACAGGCTCACAACAGGCTCACAGACGGAGGCCAACCTACGGACCGTCCCTTGACCAACGGACCGTTCTGTTGGTCCATTGTCTGAGACTGAGGCTGGTCTTTGGCTTACTCTACCCAACTTCTAAGTCCCAAACGATGATACCCAACCAAAGGGGCGTCGATTGACCCACTGGGCGTCGATTGCCTCCGTGCTTTGGGCTGTCTTGGGCAGCCTTGGCACCAACTTTGGGTCCTTCCTCAAGGACCCCTGGATGGTCCTTGGTGATACTTGCCTGGACGTTTCCAACCCAAACATTCCCGTATATGAGTTTAAGACCTCTTACATGAATTTCACACAAAACGAAGACGTAAAACTCGACGAAACATGCCTAGAAACACAAGGTCATTTCAAGGCACATCTTTCGAATGCCATGGACGTTCTTGGACGTTTGACCTCCAAACTTCACAAAACTTGACACACTGTCTATATGTACCATAATAACTCATTTAAAGACCTTATAACCTCATGAATGACACATAAACACATAAAACCACATATGAGGCACATAGGTGACTTAGTCGTCGAACATCTTGGTCGTCCCTTGACGTTTGACTTCCAATGCACCTAAACTCTTAGCTACTGCCTCTATACCATATTATATACAATTTTAGGACCTTAGACCATAATGAACAACATGTTAGGCTCTAGTTCACCTAAGTAATTTTTGGGATCTTACATTCTCCCCCTCTTGGACAACATTCGTCCTCGAATAATACATGCCACCCTCCGAACACTTCAAATAATAGAGACTCAACTAGAAGCTCCTGAACATACCATATAACACCTTATACAATTCAAACATCTAATAGAACATCAATTTCACATAATCTAGAGATTTGAAATCGGGTTCCCTTGCACAATTCCGTATTGATACATAAGTCTTACGTGAATAAATATTTAATGAGTGCTGCCCATAGGGATTGAACTCGAGACTTTGGCATACTTACAAGACGCATAAGTCTTGTACCATATAATCTTGGGTAAGTATGAGTCACTTAGACGAATTATGAATGAAGCCTCATGACTTGTAAGTATGGGTTCATAAGTCCAGCGTACGTTTAAAAATAAATGAACCTAAGATGTATATGATGAAATGATGTGATTCCAAGAGGGTTAAGTAAGAGTGAAATACACTAAAAGTCCAAGTGCATCGGCATATGATGACATGAACATTCACGTAATGGGGTGAGTAATTATGAAGAGCTAATTTGCTAAAGTTAATGAATGTGGCGACAACATGATAAGAGGCTAATATGAAAGACAAGATCAATCTCAAATGAGCCTAATAAGTGTTACCAAATATCGTATTCACCTATGAGAGTGTAAAACTAATAAAGAGACCAGTCTCTAAGAAACACTCTAATGAAAGTATTGAGATAATATGCACACTTAATACTAATGATGAGATGAAAAATCATCTAATGAGCAATGATGCCCTCATGCTAGAAGCCAGCTTCTATGATGTGTGAGATGAATGTAATGGAACTTTATACGGAGCACCGATAGGCTAGCTATGAGTCGCGATTCCTTCTTTCAAAAAGGCAGAGGTTCGTGTAAATCTCATGAGATGAGACTGTCCATTTAGGCGGGTATGGGTCTCCTTATATCTCATAGTCTTTGAACCTATGCAGCCAACATAGGGTTCTAGCAGGGTTCAATTCCCTATATACGCTAGCATGTTTTGGTTTCACTTTGGACGGTGATTCCACCTCTTTTCGGTGTGGAGTAGACACTGGATTTCATGGAGCTCACATGATCTATGTCGGTTAAAGTTAAAGTTCCCAAAGAAAGAATGAGGTCAGCCTCAAGTAATGCACACAATGAAATGAATGATACCAAAGGTGTTTAGATAGGATAATCAAGAGGTGAACTAGACTCAAGTAATGACAATAGGTCATTCTTAGTCATTGCACAGTGAAACCGAAGAGAGTCCTAAACAACATCCTAGGTATATAAGTGAATGAAAAATGAAGTGCGTATGAATGAATGAAGCAGACTCTGTGTTTGCTAAAGAAGGCTCCCTAGTTGAGGTCCCATATGTTGAGCCCTCATTTGGGAAGTCCTAATGTTAAGTCCGTGATTTCAAGGTCTTACGGCATACGAACGAATGATATATGATATATGTACAGCTAAATGAAGTGTGTTATGTGCTGTGTGCAATATGTAAAGAATGATGATGCATGTTACCTCATAGCATGACTTTCCTAATCTGATTTGGCAAGTCCAACTGACTTGGCTTTCCACAATTCATATCGTTAGGAGAGAGCTCTTCTTGATCATGCATGTCCTTGGTGTGTACTTGCATACACCCATACCTAGTACAAGTGTGTACTAATCCCATACAACCCTTTACTTTTAGGTGCAGGTGCAGGTGGACGCTAGAGCTTACGAGACTAATGTCACGAACGGAGTCTAGACCCCAGAAGAGACCGGCGTTATTGACCTCTCAGAGGTCGTAGACAAGCCTACATACGTCATCGTTACTTCATCTAGGTTAATTTTTAGGGGAAAATTTGAGCTTTTTGTTTTCTTATTTCATGCGAAAAATATTATACTTAACATCATAGGCGTTCACAAATCAACCATCTAATATAGAAATAATCAAATGAAAGAAGCAGTTCATAATTGCATTAAACGTATTCTTGCCAAAACGGCACCAATACAAAGTCTGAAATGAATGGGGAAATGAAACACTAGTGGAACATGCTCCACTAGCTAAAGCCTACATCTAAGCTAGATAATAACAGTAGACATACTCAAAAGCATGAGGACCTACCAAATCCGGATGAAAGCTCCACGTCCGGATAGCTGCAACGTCGTACTGTAAGCTCTAACGTCCACCTGTGCCTGCACCTAAAAGTAGATATTTGTATGGGATTAGTACACACTTGTACTAAGTATGGGTATATGCAAGCACACACAAAGGACATGCATGAGTAATAATAGCTCTATCCTAACAACATGATTTATGGAAAGTCAAGTCAGTGGACTTGCCAAATTTGGATTAGGAAAGTCAGTGGACTTGCCAAATTTGGATTAGGAAAGTCAATGGACTTGCCAAATTTGGATTAGGAAAGTCTTGCCATGAGAGTAACATGCATTATCATACTTATCATTTTGCAAGCAGCACATAACGTATTGCACATATCATATCACGTAGTTCACATCATTCTTTCATATGCCATGAGACCTTGGAATCATGGACTTGCCATTAGGACTTCCCAAAATGAGGGCTCAACATATGGACCTCAACTAGGGAGCCTTCTTTAGCAAACACAGAGTCTGCTTCATTCATTCATACGTACTTCGTTTTCATTCATTCATATACTAGTGCAATCACTAGTCATACCTAGGATGTAGTTTAAGACTCTCATCGGGTTTGCTGTGCAATGACCAAGAATAACCTAGTGTCATTACTTGAGTCTATCTCACCTCTTGATTATCCTATCCTAACACCTTTGGTATCGTTCATTTCATTATATGCATTCGTTGAGACTGTCCTCATTATTTCTTTGGAAACTTTAACTTTAACCGACATAGATCATGTGATCTCCATGAAATCCTGTGTCTACCCCACATCGAAAAGAGGTGGAATCATCGGCCAAAGTGAAACCAAAAAATGCTAGCGTATATAGGGAATTGAACCCTGCCAGATACCTATGTTGGTTGCATAGGAAAGACTAGGAGATATAAGAAGACCCATACCCGTCTGGACGGACAGTCTCATCTCATGAGAATTACACGAACCTCTGCCTTCCCGAAAGAAGGAATCGCCACTCATAGCTAGCCTATCGGTGCTCAGTATAAAGTTCCATTACATTCATCTCATACATCATAGAAGCTGGCTTCTAGCATGAGGACATCATTTCTCATTAGATGATTTCTCATCTCATCATTAGTATTAAGTATGCATTAACTTTAATACTTTCATTAGAGTGTTCATAGAGACTGATCTCTTCATTAACTTACACTCTCATAGGTGAGTACGTTTTGGTAACATTTACTTAGGCTCATTTGAGATTGCTCTCATGTTTAACATTAGCCTCTTATCATGTTGTCACCACATTCATTAGTCTTAGCACATTTGCCCTTCATAATTACTCACCCCTTTTTACGTGAATGTTCATTTCATCATATGCCAATGCACTTGGCCTTTTAGGGTGTTTCACACTCTTACTAAACCCTTTCGGGGTCTCATCATTCATCACATAACATCTTAGGTTCACTTTCTTTATAAACGTATGCTGGACTTATGAGTCCACACACACAAGCCATGAGGCTTCATTCATAGTTCATTTAAGTGATTTATATTACCCAAGATTATGTGGTACAAGACTTATGCATCTTGTAAGTATGCCAAGGTCTCAATTTGATTCCTATGGCAGCATTCATTAAATATTTAATTACGTAAGACTTATATGTCAATACGGATTTGGGTAAGGGAACCCAATTTCGAATCCCTTGAGCAACACTTAATCTTATATTAAACTTGATAATTGCATTTTTCAGATTTGGGGGATCCTAGTTCGATCCCCATCACTCCCATTATATTTCCTTTCTTTTCCTCCTCTCTTTCTCATTTAAGGCAAGGAGGTTGTGGGATCAATCCCCCACAAGCTCATTTTTTTTCTCTTAATTTATCTCTTAACTTTCTCACCTATCCAAGAGGTTGTGGGTTCAATCCCCACTCACCACATTTATTTTTCCTTCTTTATTTTTCTCCTAACTCTCTCATCTATTCAAGAGGTTGTGGGTTCAATCCCGACTCACCACATCTATTTTTCCTCCTTTATTTTTCTCCTAACTCTCTCATCTATTCAAGAGGTTGTGGGTTCCATCCCCACTCACCACATCTATTTTTCCTCCTTTATTTTTCTCCTAACTCTCTCATCTGCCAAGAGGTTGGGGGTTCAATCCCCACTCTCCACATTTATTTTCTCCTTTATTTTTCTCCTAACTCTCTCATCTATTCAAGAGGTTGGGGGTTCAATCCCCACTCACCACATTTATTTTCTCCTTTATTTTTCTCCTAACTCTCTCATCTATTCAAGAGGTTGGGGGTTCAATCACCACTCTCCACATTAATTTTCTCCATTATTTTTCTCTTCACTCTCTTGTTTAACCGAGAGGTTGTGGGTTCGAATCCCACTCCTCTCATTCTTTTATTTCCGTTTTAGGTTTAGCAGAGTCGACTAAGGGCACTCAGGTTCGAATCACGTGTGCCTCACTCCTTTTTATGTTAATTAATTAAATTATGCCTTAGTGAAATATTATCATTTTCAGTCAAGGGCACCCAAGTTCGATTCCCCTTAACCCCATTTCCTCATTTACGTGTTTACTGATTTTTTTGTGTGAGGTCTCGGGTTCAATCCCTAGTGGCCTCACCTATTTTACACTCATTTAAATATTTCAGATTGCTCATCCTTGTTTGGCCGAAACTAAACTTATAAAATGCTGGAAAATTGGTCATGTTTTTCAGCTCCTTTTTATCAACATTTGTACGTTAGTTCTTAGGGAGATTCATCTATCATTTAGTATGTTTTTAGGTGTAGTTTTGTAGTTACATTTAGCTAAGAGTTTTCCACTCTAATCAGCCACATTACACCTCATATGAACATGATTTATACAAGTTTGTGCACGTCAAATACAACCATAAAACATGTCATTTTCGAACTTCAAACCAAAAATACATGTCACGGCTTACACATTGCACACATCTAATTTTTCACATAATTTCGGAAGACATAAATTGTCAGTCATACAATTCCGAACACAGTTTTATGAATATATTCATCACAAACATCACATTACACGCCTAATCTACCAGCAGACATACCAACCTAAGATCATTGGGAGCTAGTGACAGGGAACATGAAATGGGGAACAACCCTAGTTTTCGGAGTAGATTCATCTCAAACATAAGGGTCTCTTGGGAAAGGGACCAAGAGTAAGAAAACCCATACCTGATTTTAACGTTGTTCAACACTTGAACTTGCTGCCCAAAAACCACCACCAATTCACGTCCACCAACAAATCTCACACCTTATCCGACTAGAAATTTCGTTAACTTTTCGTTTCTTAGATTAACTTGTTCGTTTGTATTTTTGTAAGTTCTTCAAGTGTGAAGAACTTTTGTTTTGTTTTCTGCTTTGTAAAGTGAAGAGAAAAACGTGAAGTTGAGAGAGAAGCAGACGTGAGAAATAGATAGATAGGCGTGAGAGAGAGAGAGAGATGTGAGGTAGTGTTCTCTTAGAACTAGGACTTTTAGGCAAGACTTAGTCAAATAAAATATCTTAATTAATAAATAATAATTAATAAATAAAATCTTATTTTCCTTTTTCTTAAATCAGCTATTACATATTAATTAATTAAATTAATTTATCAATTTAAAGAGACAAATTAAATCATTGCTCCCACCTAGGTTCGAACCCGGGTGGAGCAAGATTTTTGCTAAAAGGGCAATTTCGGCCCTCTCTACCCAAAATACCCCTCCACCTTATTAATTAAATAATTAATTACATATTTAGGGTAATGATGATACTACCCTTAGCCTGGAAAAAGACCATTTTACCCCTAGACACTCCAAACTTAAGATTACCCCTTTTTAAGTCTGGTCAAGACTCATCCGGGTAAATCTTCATATTCGGTTGCCCTACATGGTTGGTTCTCACCTTGACTAGCTCAACTAACTCACCACGTTGGTCGGCTTGGATAGTGCATAGGTTCTGAGGTCTGGTTCTACGCGCAACAAGCCGTGTGAACCCGGTCTAATCCATGCATTCTAGGTACGTTTAAGCATTACTTCGCATAGTTATTTTCGGGTTGTTACAACTACGTTGAAGCTATCCGGACGTGGATCATTCATTCGGACTTGGTAGGCCCTCATGCTTTCGAGGATGCTTATCTCTTATATTCTAGCTTAGACGTAGGCATGATCTAGTGGAGGATGTTCCACTAGCGTTTCTTTCTTACTTATTTTCAGACGTTGTATTGGTGCCATTTTGACAACTTTATATTTACGCAGTTATGAATTATTTCCTTCATTTGAATATCTGATTATTAGATGGTTGTGGTGAACTGATGTGATATGATGCAATTCTTACTATGAAGTCTATGTATACTTCAAAGCAAACAAAAGTTTTAAATTTTCCTCTAAAATTAACCTATACGATGTAATGATGACGTATGTAGGCTTGTCTGCAACCTCTGAGAGGTCAAAGACGCCGGTTTCGTCTAGGGTATAGACCCAGTCGTGACATAATCCTTACGACTTCCTAAGTTTACATCATCTCCAACATAGCAACCAACTTCCCTAACTAGAGTCATTCTCAAGACTTGCATAGATAAGACATGAGGAGATCATCCCATATGCCCTCTTCACATTTTAACTAAGGAATCCTTAAGTCACTTTAGGTTAGGTACTCATTTACTTACATACTTTCTAACATAGGTCATTAGTTTATTAGTTTATTTAAGAGACATTCTTCACATATGGACATTCAAGTAATGGTCTTTGAGAAGACATAGAGACTCTTACTAACACCTTCTAAGCCTATTGTGAAACGTCTAGATAGCATCCCATACCACAACCTAAACTTCATAGAACTTCTCTAATAATAATAGGTATCCCATATGAAAAACATGGAATCCTAAGTTCTATCCTACTCCGATGAGGTTGTTCTACTTGCTAATGGTAGAACTTAGACACATCCCATGTAGGCACATGGTTAAGGAATATTAAGGGTTTACTTTGTATTCTAGCCTCATACTTTAACTAGAGCTACTTCCCTTACCATACTCACTCGGTGCTAGCCTTTGTTTTCATAGATTAATTCACATTAAGGTTCATACAAAGGGGTTCCATATCAAGTTCATAACCCAATTACATTTACCCTACCAAAGAGATCCTCTAGGGCTACCTTATAATGGCAACAAGAAGCTCATCATGACTTTCCTAAGGATTGATATGATGTCATTCAAGTCTATCAATCATTACATGAAGGATAACGTTACGATTTTCGACTTCAAGTTTCATAACCTTACCACTAGGTTCAAGGTTTCACATAAAGGACCCTCTTATCATCATTCAAGGTCTAACCTATCATTCATACATTCAAGACTAAGACGCTTTAGCTTCCTAAGTCAAGACATCACATATTCATTATCATACATGCATCAAGTAAGGGACACAAGTCTACCTAAACAAGACTCAACATACTTCACTTTAGCACATATTACATGTCATTCTAGAAGCACATAGGAATAACCATTATCATCTTTAAGTCATCCTATGCACTACTATATCATCATCAATATAACTATTATAGACTCCTAAAGCCAAGTAAGAACAATCATGCATTCAACTCTAAGACTACACACAACTCATAGTCATTAGTCTAACATGATCACCTAGATAACATCAATAGAAGAACACATACTTTCACATTACTTCACATATAGGTATAAATGATCATACTTCACATAATCAACTACACAAATCATCATATTACTTCATGTAGTGCCGACAAGGCCATGATCATCATAATATTTAAAATAACGCCGACAAGGCCACATCAATTCACATAACACCGCCACCATAAGTGGACCAAACCAATCACAACATAATTGAATTATAATTAACATTAAATAAAGGAAAATAGGGCAGTGTACCGCCACTTCATCCTCAACTCTTCAATCCAATGCCAAATCATCCAATTCAATATCATAAGGCCCTTACCCATGGCCATTAACATCAATTCAATACATAAACTATAACACTCAATGAAACTAAGTCAATTTGATATAGATTTATCAATCTAAGACCAATTAGATATCAATTGAATACGACTCTTACATCATTAGAAAGCCCATAATAAACTACACATTAATTTATAAGCATAAGACCAATATCAGTAATCCATAAAGTAGTCAAAAGCTATACCTAAATCATACCTAAATGAAGCTAATTATTCAACTTGATGAAGAATCTCCACTCAAATATCCAATCCAAGCTCTTCCTTGAGTTTTGGCTTCAATGGAGTCTTAAGGAATTTCTAATGCATTTTGGGGTTTTGATTTTGAAGAATGAAATCTTCTAAGTGTTAAAGACTTATAAGCACTTTTAAAATACCCAAAATACCCTTAAGGAACCTCCAAACCTTCTATTTGGAAGTGGGGTGAAATTACGATATCACCCCTCACTTAAAAGTGAACCTGCGCAGGAACACAGGCTCACAGACGGAAGCCAACCTACGGACCGTCCCTTGACCAACGGACTGTCCTATTGGTCCGTTGTCTGGGATTGAGGCTCGTCTTTGGCTTCTTCTACCCAACTCCTAAGTCCCAATCAACGATACCCAACCAACGGGGCATCAATTGACCCAATGGGCGTCGATTGCCTCCGTGGTTTGGGCTGTCTTAGGCAGCCTTGGCACCAACTTTGGGTCCTTCCTCAAGGACCCTTGAATGGTCCTTGGTGATACTTGCCTAGACATTTCCAACCCAAAAATCCTCGTATATTAGATTATATTTCATGAGTTTCACCCAAAAAGAACACGTAAAACTCGACGAAATATGCCTAGACACACAAGGTCATTTCAAGGCACATCTTTCGAACGCCATGGACGTTCTTGAACGTTTGACATCCAAACTTCACAAAACTTGACACACTGTCTATATATACCTAACGATTGGAGAGATGTATACGTCATTTGAAACATTCCATTGCCCCCCCCCTCAAAAAAAAAAAAAACACTCAAATTTATACAAATTTATGAATAAAATTAAATGGGGATACATAATTAGGGAAAACGGGATACACAATAATCAGTCCCGCGCAGGGGTACGATTCTAAATTATGCTTCCATGAAAGGTCCTTCCTTTTTCATTTCTTCTCATCTCCGGGTGCCTACGTACTTGGATCCAAATGATAACTTATATATACCTTCATTTTTTACTAAAGTAAGCTAACACGAAAGACTTTCAAACCCGAGAGACAATGGTTTGTCCAACGACATATACATCCCTCAAATTTAACACATAAGTATGATCGTCCGTTTAGGTCGTGGGATGTTTTGGACTCAAGGTAGTTTCTCTAATGGGCCCAACACACCTTGGGTGTTGGGTCATCTTAGTCTAATACTTATATTTGGATTTGTCTTTGCTCTATCCTAGGTTGACTAGAATTGGTTTTAGAAGTGACGGTTACCCGATTCGGACAGACAACGGGGTGAAGCTAATAAACGACGTTGGATAACCGCAAGCCAAATATTCGTTTATTATTTCCAAATATTAGACTTGTGTGTTTTTCTGAAGGAAGTCGTGGTAAGCCACATAACTGCCTTTGCCCTAATCAAAACTACTTGTCGTTTGGCAGAGTCAATGCCATGAAAAATGCAAGAGTTTAATAATACGATAAAATAAGCAAGTAAATAGTTATTTTACACGTAGCCAAACATGTTAGTTTTAAGGTTAGAACCTTTCAAATCCCCAGCGGAGTCACCATTTCTGTTCTACTCAAAAATATAATAAAAAGAAAAAATGATTAAGTTTTGAAAAATCAATTAATCTTATGATTTAAGAGAAATCAATTTTCCGAATTAACACAGTCGCCACTTGATTTTTAGCAAAAAATCAAGAAAAACTTAAAATTATTTTCCAAAAGATTTAATACAGATAAAAGTCGATTGAAAAGGGTTCGAAGTTCAAATGTACATTCCGAGAGGGTGTTAGACCCTTTGAATGCCCGCTAATTTGCGGTTGCCGGCGATTCGAATAAAAAGTGACTATTTAACTTTCAAATTTTTACTAAGTTACAAAAATTCAATTTTTTTAGTTATTTACTTATTTATTATTATTTACTTTTTAGCTACTTTAAGGCGAAAATAAATTATAGGGGATCAAGCTAAAGGGATAAAATTTAAGTGTTGACAAGACTATATATGTAAAAGAAAACTAAGTAAAAAAAAGAGATAAACATTTATATATTTTTTAATACGGAAAGAAATGACTATCTTTTGGAAATTAATAAAATTCAACTAAAATGTTAGTCAATATAATAATGCACAAATAAGAAGAAAGGGGGAGAAAATTAAACTTGGGCCTTTGCCCAATATCCACTAAGTTGGGCTTTTGGTCCACCTGTCCTACAGCTAAAATTTTATCCACATAAGGGATATGGGCCCAATTGCACCAAAATGGAGCTGAAAATTGTTACGGCTTTTGGGGCCTATTTGCCTTGGAAAACCAGTGTATACATTTTGTGTATATCGATGTATACTGGCCGCATTTCAAGTCTGTTCTCCTGTATTATCCCTGTATGTCGACTTTGACTTGTATTTTTAATCAACTCTGCATTTTTGCATTTTTCAGGACATGTGCTTTGTGTATTCCAAGTGTATACAAGTGTATACAACCTGTATATCAGCCTGATTTTTACTCTTTAGGGGGGGGGGGGGCTGAATAATTAAGTTCCAGCAACCTGTTGCTGCTTTTAACCTTTCCATCTACTTCATAAATTTGCCGAGATGGCTGACTCGACGCAGAAAAATTTGACCATTCATGGCTCATTTAACGGATGCAAGAGGTAGCGAGAAAATTCGAGAGACTCGGTCAATACCATAAACAAAAGAAAGATAAAATTAGCTAGAGGAAATGACATGAAATGAAGCAAACGAATTAATGAAAGGAACTATATGAGAAGAAATGCAGCAGTTATTCAATACTTACAAAAAACCAAAAAAAAGCAAAGAAGTCCTAACATAGGACATTTGTGTGCACAGATAACATGACAATCATGGACAAAGTTGACTCCATACATACAATAACTTCTAACAATGAAGAGGTGAACATTATTCTTAAGATAGCAAAGTGAGAACTTCAAGTGGTGGAATTTAAAGGAAACAATGAGCAATTTTTCATCTACTAAATAGGACTGTAAAGCTTTTGTCATAAAGTACACCTACTTAAATTAAAATCCTTTCCCATATAGCAAAGAATATGATGATAATCCTATCTTATAAGCCCTTTCACTTAGACCAAACTAAGCCAAAGTGAACACCAAAAGCCAAATATATACTAGTGATAGAACTAACAGAAAGTAGATGGAGGAAAATCACTTCTCTTAATATTACAAATAGCAAGTATGAGAACCGATGCATAAACACGATGAAGGATCCAGAAATAAAACCATAGTGAACCTAAACAAGTACTATCAACTCGAGGTGGCAAGATGGAGCAGACGGAGACACCATGCTCAAAAAGCTCTCATGCTAAACCAATACTCCACTAAATGGGCAGATGTCTAACAATTTCAAATTAAGATGAGACAACAAACTTAGACAAATACAAAAGAACATGATCAGTCATCTGGATCCATATTCAGGCGAGTAACAAGTTCTCTGAATTCTCGACAATACAAGATTAACAATGAAACCAAAGAATAGCAGGAAAAATAGTCCGAACTTCATAGAGTCAACGAGATTTCTAGCCATACAGAAAATAGAAATAATATGAAGAAAATACATATATACCCAATACAAAGAAATGAAAGCGCCATCAATTTCCGACTAGGAGCAAATTAAGACTATTTCCAGCCTTCAACACATACACATCTTACAACCTTCAAACAATGACGACTTACACTTTGAGAATTAAAATGATGCGAGTAGAAGTGAGATTTACCTTTCTAAGCGCAGCGATTCCGAGATAGCACGAGCAAGGATAAGCTTTTTTTGACACCACTGGAGTGTGATTTTGAGAATTTGAATGAGTTAAGGAAGCAGACAATGGCAAAGGTTCAGAAAAAATGCAATATTTGTTCTTCGATATATATTTTCCTTGCTAACAAAAAGTGATTTTTAGGATTTCTTTTCAAAATTTTACATATATTTTCTTTGTAACTCTTTCCAACTAGAAGAATAAAAAAAAAAGTAAAACTCCCCCCAAAAATCCTACTATCGCGACAGAAAAAAAACAAGCTTATATAGACAAAGATTAGGGCTATAGATTTTTCTGGGTGGGAAAGGAATGAAATCCGGATTTGAGGCCCATGAATTCAAAATATGAAATCAAAATCTTTCACCAATTTAGGCCGACATCTTTTTCTGATGCCTTCATCGCATTCCTAAAGGAGAAAGGGAGATGGACGATTCGATTGGTTCGATCGTCCTTGGTGAGCGACGTGTCTCAATCCTACACCAAAGGAAGAGTTCGCAGGTCTGCTCCTGCTGAAGAGCATAAAGAGGACAGAAGAAGACGTTGGGCTCATCTTCCGTCTACCGCCGTGAACTCGCCGTCTGATGGTCGCGTGTCTCGCATCAGACAACTTTTCTCGTCTTTGGTAACAAACACGCTACTGGTTTAACATTGGGTTTGGATCGGGTCAGATGTTGTTGTTCGAGTTTGTGGGCTGGATTTCACGAAGAAAAAAAAATGAGTAAGGGTCGGTTTTGCATTGCTTCTGTGTTGTATTGTTGTTAGAATTAATTTTGGTGGGCTTGGGTTATCTGAAAATGTTTTGGGTCACTAGAATAATGAAAGCAATGGGGCCTGGGTCAATAGGAGAGGATAGATTGCTGGGAATTGCCAATTAAAGGCCCAAGTTTTGCAATTGTAGCCAAATTGATTTTGATTGGTGAATTTTGTCAACATTTAAACAAGAAATTTTTTCATAAATTACTTTAAGATCTTTTTATTTTTATCAAAATAACTAATTAATTCGATTAAAAAGTAATTAAATTAATTATGAACTAGTTAACTTGAAATTACAACTATAATTTTAACTAAAGTAAATAAATAAAATAACTAACTTAAAAGTTAATTCTTTTTTTGAGACAATTTTTGATATTTAAAAAATATTATAATTAGAATAGATTTATTGTTTGAAAATTATAAAGCAACCAAAACTACTTCAAATACTCGAGAGAAAAAAAAGTAATAAAAAATTTGAACTTTATAAAAACTAATCATTTCAAATTGCTTGGAATTTAGGAAGCTCGATGATTAATTTATTGTGGAGGGTCAAAATTAGGTGTCAACACTATGTACCCTTATGTGAATGTATGGATAGACAAAGTTAGGAGTCTTTAAGTGTAATATGAAGTTGACTTGTCTCCTATGCTATTGTGTGTTGTGTGGTCGATGCTTGAAGGTGTATTGTGGTGCTAGGAGGGTGGCTGCCTCAATATGTTGTTGATAGCCATGATGTGATCATGTTGACCAATGTACACACACACTCACCCTTCATGCATGCTTAAAAAGTTAGTAAAGGTTCATGGTGGTAGTTCTCATATTCACTAATGTCTACTACTATGCATGTTAAGTTTATGTGTATGAAAGTATGATATGTTTCCTTAACTAGGATGACTTGATAGGTGTACTAATATGGGCAAGGGTATGATACCTTGTCTATGCATTGCACATGTGTACCTTGATAGGATAGTTTCTAGGTTTGGTTTTTATGTACATGAAACTGAATGTATGGACATGTTATGAATATGACATATGTGATATGATTCATGTGCATAGTGTCTTAGCGGGTTTATATGAAAGGATTGCTCATATTGGCATACCTATAGACTTATGCATTGATATATGAACATGTGTGACATTATGTGTTATGTGAAAGGGTTGCTCACATATATGTATACACACACATGAATGATGATCTAGTCCATAAATGAGCCTTGAAAGGTCTGTTCAAGTGTATCCTTAACTAGATAGTGCTAATACATACGCTATGTCCATGTGAAATGATTTCTCACATGAATTAGGGTGATGAACTTTCATCTATGACCTATGAGCTAAGCATATGAGGGGATGACTCTCCTAAGACTATGTTTTATAAAGAAATGATAATAAAGGCTTTTTCAATAAAGGGAACTTAGCTTAGCACCGACTGAACTTATAGATGAGGGGGTGGAACCTTCCCAAAGAGGGAAGTTTAAAGGGTCCACTAACGGTCCTCACGGGGTGGATAGCCTCATGACCCAAAAAGGGTGTAGAGTTGTGTTTCCATTACGGACCCCAAGTTCCATAAACTATGCTTTCCACATAGGATCTAGCAAGTGAATTGACATAGTATGCTAGCATGTGTTAATGTTCTACCTTGTCTAGGTAGAAACACCTTCCATTGGTGTAAGGCTCTACAACACCAAATTCCATGTTTAGCACCCATGGTCTTAGTGTCGGTTAAGGCTATAGTTCCCTAAAGTAAAATGGACAATGGAAGTAATGTAAGGACCCTAACTAGGATAACCTAAGGGTAGTTGCTTAGTGTAGGTGAAGGTATGGGACTTCACCAATGCATTGCAAAAGTGACTCTTGAGGGAAGTCCTAGGAAGGTGTTCTAATGCATGTGTTTATGTATATGTTCCTTATGCATGACTTTGTAGTATTGGTCTACTTGTTGTGATGAAATGCATGGTATGAGCCTATATGAAGTGGTCTTAATGTACATGCTTAATGTTGGTCTTAATGACTATATGATGAAGGTTGTTGACATGAATGAGGTTGTCTTCACTTAATATGTTGATGTATGAATTGAATGTTAAGGTTTGTGGTCTCATGAAGGGTTTACTAAGTATGTGTGAGGTTATGGGGCGTCACATGTGCATTGCACTAGTTGACTAAGATTGGGGTCATGAACAAGGTCTTATAATGATGTATATGAAAAGAAGTAAATATATGTGTAAATTAGTGTAGCTTACTGTAAAGCCAAAGGAGTCTTGACTTAAATGTGTCTTTGATATATTATGCTTATATGATGATATGTGTTGTCTTATGTAGGTTATATGTATGTTTCCTTGTGGAATTAAGGTGATGCATTGCACCAAGTATCACTAGGGGGTTATTTGGGAATTTAATGAATAAAAGAAAAGTATACTCACTATAAAGGAGGAAATAGTTCACTGTAATGTGATTTGAAAATGCCTTAAATTCTATATGTGATCTTATGAAATGTTGGCCTTTGAATATTTTTATATGACGTATGTAAATGATATAAATGCTATTGTATGAAGGTTTTATGAAGATTTACTCAAAAAGGCATGAAGTAGGATTTCAAGAAAATGTCCCTTTTAAATGCATGTTTTTGCATGTTGCCACTTAGTGCATTTTGTACTAACTCCATTCTTCTCTACTTTTTACACAAAGTGTAGGTTATGTATGCTTAGAGGATGCCTATATGATTGAGGAACTTGATATGTGATTCCCAAGCTCAAGGAAAGGAATTCTTAAGTCCAAGGATTCCTATGTTAAGTCTTTACTGTAAAGTGTGTAAATTGGTACTTATGTTTTATGTCTTAAGGGTCGTGTCCGTAATGTACTCTAACGTTGTTGAGTCTAAGATGGAAAAGAGAATTAATGTCTAAATATGTATTATGACTTATGTTTTATATATATATGAAGTAAAGTTTCTAGCATATGATGTGCTATGAAAAGTTTTAAATTTTCCACTAAATTTACTATGACAATGCGATGAATGATAACTATGGGCTTGTATAAGACCTCCCAGAGGTCAAGTACGCCATTTTAATTATAGGGGGTTCTCCCCGGATGTGACAACTTTCTCCCTAGAAGTCACTCCCATCACATGCACTATCTTATACACCTCATCCAATAAAGTTTGGGGATCTTCTCCCACCTTTGAACCAAAGAAGATAGGAGGATTCATCCTCACAATGTCCCTCAATCTAGAGGTCATAATACTCTCCATAGCATTCACCCTAGGCCCAATGTCTCAATTCACTTGAGTTGTCATAGCTTGGGCTATGGTAAGGAGAGCCTCTCTAATCTCCCCATTAGCCATAATCGGGGGAACCAACGGAACCTCATTACCTCCTTCCACAATAGGAACCTGATTATCTTGAGCACCTTGAACACCTTGAGGAACTTGCACACCTTTTGGCACTTGTCTACCTCGGGGAGAAAGTCCCTCATTCACATCATTCTCCTAAACCCTCCTAGCCGGTTTCCTCGTCGTATTCATCTTCCTAGAAACACAAGGAAAACCGTAAGAAAAGAACACTCATAACTTTTAATCTCTACGGCATGACATAGGAGTATAAAAGAAGGGAAACTATATCTTCCTTTATCCTCTCGCTCATGGATGTGTCGCGACTCACACCAATGAACAAGACTCTACTAGACGTGGCTTTTGACACTTTTTGATTCCTAAGAACTTGTAAGATCCTGAAAATGAATTAGGTAAACTAGAGCCTAACATGGTTGTCATGATACTAAGGTCCTAAATTGGTCTATAATGTTGTAATGAGGCAGTGTCTAAAGTATTAGGTGAATAGGAAGTCAAACGTCAAGGGACGACTAAAACGTTAGATGACTAAGTCACCTATTACCTCATATGAGTTTATGTGTGATTCATGAGCTTATAATGTCCTTAAATGAGTTATTATGGTGTATATAGTCAGTGTGTCATGTTTCGTGAAGTTTGGAGGTCAAACATCCAAGAACGTCCATGACATTCGAAAGGTTTGCCTTGAAATGACCTTGTGTGTCTAAGCATGTTTCGTCGAGTTTTACGTGTTCGTTTTGGATTAAATTCATGTGAGAGATCCTAAACTTGTATACGAGAAAATTCAGGTTGGAAACGTCCGGGTGAAAGTCCCCAAGGACCAACCAAGGGTCCTTGAGGAAGGACCCTTTCCATGAGCCAAGACTGCCCAAAATAGTCCCAAACAACGGAGGCAGTAGACGGCTTGTGGGCCAGTCGATGCCCTGTCGATGGGTGTCGTGGGTCAGGACTTATGCGTGGGAGAAGTACAAAGCAAGGGCCAACCTCAGTCCCGAACCGTGGACCAACAGGACGGTCCATTTGTTGGGAAACAAGCCGTCGATGGCCAGGCGTGGTTTGGTATGTCGACTACGCAGCTTGCTGTAAGTTGCAAGGGTTAAGTTGTAAATTCACCCCACATCCAAATAAGGGAAAGGGCGGTTACTTAAGGGTATTTTGGGTATTTTAAACATTTATTTAAGTTCTAAATACCTAGATGAATTCATTATTCAAAATCAAAACCCAAAACTCATGGAAGAGCTTGGATTGGAGGTTTGAGTTGTGATTTTTCATATATTTAATGGATTAACATCATTGAGGTATGATTTTTTATCTTTGAAACTCTATTCATCAAGGAGCCCATAATTCAAAGAGTTTTCTAAAGTTTTCAAAGATGAACTTGTCCAATTTTATGATCTATCCATGGGTTCTTGCATTAAATGTTTTGAGTCATTATATATTGATTATATTGATGTTAATTAGATGACTACTTCATGGGTTACTTGATATTGACTTAATGCTTATGAATTCAAGTGTAGTTTTCTATGGTCTATTGAATGATGTAAGAATTGTATTTAATTGATGTATTGGTTGTTTTAGATTGATAAATCTATATTGAATTGACCTATTTTCTTTGATTATTATGGTTTTTGTATTGAATTGATGTTCATGTCCATGGGTAAGGGCTTATTGGTATTTAAGTGGATGATTTAGCTAAGGATTGAACTGGAGAGAATGGATTAGTGGTACGCTGCCCTAATTCTCTTTATTTTCTTTAGTGATTGGTATGGTCTACTTATGTTGGCGGTGTTAGGTTAATGATGTTGCCTTGTCGGCGTTACTTTATTTATTTTTATTATCATTGCCTTGTCGGCACTACTTGAAGTATTATGATGATTTGTGTAGTTGATTATGTGAAGTTTGATCATATCTACCTACATGTGAAGTAATGTGAAAGTATATGTGTTCTACTATTGATATTAGGTTATCATGTTAGACTATGACTATGTCTTTATGTGTGTAGTCTTGGAGTTGGTGCATGATTCTTCCTAGTTTGTTATTGAGTCTTATGATGACTATATTGATGATGTTATAGTAGTGTATAAGGTGACCAAAATATGATTAAGGTTTTGCCTATGTGTTTCTTGAATATGATATGGTATATGTGATATAGTGAAATTATGATGTGTCTTGTTTAGGTAGACTTAAGTCCCTCTTCTTGATACATGTATGAATGTGAATATGAGATGTCTTGACTTAGGATGCTAAAGCCTCTTAGTCTTGTATGAATGATATAAGACCTTGAATGATTCTAAAAGGGTCCTTTATGTGAAACCGTGAACCTAGTGGTAAGGTTATGAACCTTGAAGTCGAAAGCCGTAATGGTATCCTTCATGTAATGGATGGTGGACTTAAGGTTGGTTGGCTGGAATGACATCATATCATCCTTTGTAAAGTCATTATGAGCTATCTTGTCGCCATTGTAAGGCAGCCCTAGGGGACCTCTTTGGTAGGGTAAATGTGATTGGGATATGAACTTGATATGGAACCCTTTTTTATGAACCTTTAATGTCAATTACTCCATGAGAACAAAGGCAAAAAATGAGTGAGTATGGTGCGGGAAGTAGCTCTAGATAAGAATGAGACTAGAGTACAAAGAACACCCATCATTATTCCCGAACCATGTGCCTACATGGGATGTGTCCATGTTCTACCATTGGCAAGTAGAACACCCTCCATCTGAGTAGGTTCATGACTCCGGATTCCATGCATAGCTAGTATGTTCTATGTCGGTTATTAGATATTCCAATCATGTGGTATACCTACTAGTGTTGGAGAAGTTCTAAGAAGTTTGGGTAGTGGTATGAGACTCTATCTAGACATTGCAAGATTAGGCTTTGAAGATGTTAGTGAGAGTCCCTAGGTCTTCTCCAAGACCATTACTTGAAATCCTCTATGTGATGAGTGTCTCTTAATGAACTAATGAAATAATGACTTATGTTAGAATGAATGAAAATGAATGAGTACCTAATCTATAGTGGCTTTAAGTATTCCTTAGTTAAAGTGTGAAGAGGGCATAATGGATGATCTCTTCATGTCTTATCTGGGGATGTCTTGAGAATGACTCTAGTTATGGAAGTTGGTTGATACTTTGGGCATGATCTAAACTTAGGAAGTCTTAAGGATTATTTAGGTAACCATGAAGAGAGTGTATGAGCGTTCTCTTCTAGGAGTACTTAAGTAAGTCTTTTGATAGCCTTGGTAAGTATAATGTCATATTATACATGTTATGTGTTTCGTGTATTGTAAGTGTGTATGTCTCATTATAGGTGGTCGTAAGAATCATTTAGGTTTGCCTAAAGAGGGTGTATGGGCGGTCTCTCTTTGTCTTACTTAAGTGAGTCTTAGGATAGCTTTTAGTGAGAAGATTACATGCTAGGAAGTGTCCTATATGAATTAGAATCACTTCACTGTAACAGTGAAGGAGTTCACTCTACAGTGAATTAGTTCACTGTAAGATTCTTCCTAAAAATGTGATAAATGGTTTATGTGAATTCTTATGTGATTCTAAGGTGTTAAATGTTGATATTATGATTATATTATGATATTTTAATAAAGAGATGCATATTTCCAGTAAATATCCATTTTCATGATTTTTATGCATTATGTCATACTTCGTACATGTGTTTGTACAAATTCCATATACATTTCTATCTCTATAGTGGGTGGTAGGTGAAGAGCACAAGAAGAAAGTCTTGAAATGTAGCATCATTTCAAGTGAAGTTGAAGTATGTCCTCTCTTGATTCGAGGGCATAGTTATCCTAGTTTTCTTGTATATTGAAGTATTGTAATATACTAAGTATTTTCTATATTTTGATGTATGGGATGTGTCCCAAGTATTCTCCTGTATAAGCTTTGATGAGATTGAGACTTAGTATTTCCTATGATTTCTAAAGAAAGATGTTATTAAAGATATGATTATGTTTTGTGAAAAGTTTTAATTCCGCACTACTTTTCATTATGTATATGCGATTAACGATACGAAATGTCTTGTACAAGACCTCCGAGAGGTCAAGTACGCCGGTTGCACTCCGAGAGTGTTATATCTTCTAGGGTGTGGTCTCAGGATGTGACCGTACTACTTCATAACCTTATGCTCTGATACCATGTTTGTCATGACCAGAGAGTACACCATAGAAGTTAGGGCGTTCTCGAATAAAAACACGACGTACTCTACCTCTCGGAGGTCTTGTACAAGCCCTTTGACATCATTTATTGCATACATGTATGAAAATTAGTGCGGAATTAAAACTTTTCACACGAAATAATAATACTTCAAAATATCTCCTTTATAGAAAAACATAATGAAAGGCTAAGTCTCAAAGTTGCCATCTTAGACATACAAATATATTGGGACACAGCCGATACTTAATAATATAGAAAATAGCTAAGTTTATTACAATACTTTCAATAATGAAATCTAAACATCAAGATGTCCTTGAATCTAGTGAGGACATACCAACTCTTTGTTTGAATGAATACTAATCCAAGCTTCCACTTCGAGACTCCTCTAAAAATCCACCTACACCTTTAGAGATAAAAAAAATGTATGGAATTAGTACAAACACTTGTACTATTATGGATAATGCATAAAATCATGATAAACGGACTTTTATATGAAATATGCTCTTTTTGAGAAAACCTTTTAAGACAAGTATAATAGTCACTTACAAGTCAACATATTTGTATATAAGTCACATTACAAAATATAACATCAACATCACTTCAACCCATAGAAACGTATACACCACCCACCAAAGGTTATCCTAAGACTTACTTAAGCAAGACAAGAAGAGACCGCCGTACACCCTCTTCAAGTCTACCTAAACAATCCTTAAGACTACCTAAGATAAGATTGTTCCCTTTTCCTTTAATTTACTCCCACCTAAGGTTACTCCAAGAATCACCTAAGTAGGACAAGATGGGGCCGCCCATACACCCTCTTAAAGCTTACCTTATCAACCCTCAAAGTGTTACGACCCGCAAGTTCACCCTAGAAGTTAGGGCAACCCCTTGGTTGAAACAAGTTGGCTCGACCTTTCAAAGGCCTTACACAAGCCTCTTAGCTATCATTCATTACATAAGACATGAAAAATAGTGCGGAAATTTAAACTTCTAATGATACATAATAATAAAGAAACTTCTTTTACAAATACTAAGGATAATCTCATCGTCACAAGACAACTTAAGATACGACATAAATATCTTAGGGACACACCCCTTTACATTGAAAGAAAATACATAATATTTATCTGTTTAAATCTTTTGAAAATATTTATAAGTTTTTTCTTGTTTTTTCCTAAAAAAATAAAGTGGCGACTCTGTTACTATGGAAAGTTGATTTTTCTTAAAACATAAGATAATTTATTTTTCGAAACCTAGTCATTTTTATTCTTATTAATTTTTGAGTAAAACACTAACATAATACAAGCTAACTTGTCTTGCATTCTTGTCTGCTAAGCTCTACTTACTATCATAATAGACCTACTACCATGGAAAGCATTTCAACATACTAACCAAGCTACTAAAGGAAGGATACAACCATCCGAATCACCATGCAACCAATAATGTAGATGCAAGCTAATCATGGGGAGCATGAATCCTCAACCCTAAACTACCACACTACAACAAAAACAAATTTTAGCGGCTATAAATATTGACATTAATAAACAGTGCTAAAGTCTTTACCGGCATTACTTAAGTGCCATTAGAACCAATATCGCTAAAGGCTTTAGGGACATACACAAAGAGTGCTAATTGCCGCTAAAAATACATGAATTAATTGCCGCTAATGATCATTTTTGATGTAGTGCCATGTGAAACCTATCTCAAGTTATTCCATGAATAACACCTTACATGCAAATCAAGCTACCATGAAGTGCACCTTGCATGCAAGTCAATACACTATTAGGAGAGTATACGCCTTTCTCTCAAAGCTACCATGAAATGGTTTTGGCCAAACCAAGTCAAGCTACCATGAAGATCCTCACCTCAAGCTACCATGAGCAATCAAACCCAAGCTTCCATGAGATTTAATATCTCAAGGAACCATGAGTATTTTAGCTCAACCCTCATTTCCATTCACTATCACAAGCTACCCTTGCGATCTACTATCTCAAGCTATCATGAGTATTTCACTCAAGCACCATGTCCTTGGTGTTCTCTCACCATGTCTACTACACAAGAAGTGATCATACAACTCACGTTCTGTCATATCCTGAGAGTACACCCTAGAACATATGACACTCTCGATGTGCGACGTTGTGTACTTGACCTCTCGAAGGTCTTGTACAAGAACTTAGACATCATTCATTGCATACATATATGAAAAGTAGTGCGGAATTATAACTTTTCACACGAAAACATCTTAAAATATCTTTCATATTAAAAACAATAGAAAACTCTAAGTCTCATTATATACCATCCTTAGTCATTAAGAAATATACTTGGAACACGGACCATACAATCAAAATATAACAATCTAATATCTATTGCAATACTTGAATAAAAGAAGTATAAAGATGATTATGCCCTCGAGTCAAGTGAGGAAATACTTACACTATGCTTCAACGATAACTAGATTCCAAGCTTGATCCAAGATACCTCTCACCTGCTAACCAAACCTTTAGAGATAAAAAAAAGTATGGAATTAGTACATATGGCTGAATTCATAAAATCATGAGAAACGGACATTTATAAGAAACATTCTTTTTTTTATTAAAACTTCATAGTATAAGCACAAGAACCACATTTAAGCACCAAACAACACAGTTAGAAGACATTACAAATTATACTTAATTTACATGCATATTACAGTAAGGTTACAGTAAGGTTACAGTAACATTACAATGAGCTTACAGTGACTTCACTGTAAGTTCATCTAAAATCCACATATCACAATATAGCATTAAAATACATTTGAGTGAGTTATGAAGCGACCACCTATACAATCCCTACACACACGCCTAAGTGATCCTTTAGAGTACCTATGATAAGATCATTCTCACTTCATACCACAATATACATATAATATGACATTCTCCTCCCAAAGGTTATCAAAAGACTTACTTAAGTAATTCAAGAAGAGAAGACCCATACACCCTCTCCAAGATTACCTAAATAATCCTTAAGACTTCCCAAGTTTATATCATGTCTACTTAATCAACCAACTTTCCTATCTAGAGTCATTCTTAAGACTTCCCTAGATAAGACATGAAAAGACCATCATTTATGCCCCATCACACCTTAACTAGGCAACTCTTAAACTACTCTAGATAATTACTTATTCATTAACATGCTTTCTAATTTAAGTCATTACCTTTATTAGTTCATTTAAGAGACAGTCATCACATATAAGGACATTCAAGTAATTGTCTTGGAGAAGACCTAGGGACTCACTCACTAACATCTTAAAATCCTAATCGTGCAATGTCTAGATAGTGTCCCAAACAACCACCTAAAATTCATAGAACTTCTCAAAGACTAGTAGGTATCCCATATGATGAGAATAGGCAATAACCGACATAGACCCTATTAGCTATGCATGGAATCCAGAGTCATGAACTTACTCCGATGGAGGTTTTTTCTAAGGGCAAATGGTAGAACTAGGACATATCCCATGTAGGAACATGGTTAAGGAATATGAAGGTTTTTTTTGTTCTCTTACTTTTTATATAGAGCAGCTTCCCAAACCATACTAACTCGGTGCTAGCTGTAAGGCCCCCAAAATGAGTTAGGGTGTCTAGATCCTAACATGTTTTTCTTAATGTTATTATGTCCTAAAATGTATTTTAATATTGTATTGACGTAGTGTGTAAAGTTTGAGGTGATTTGCAAGTCGAACGTCAAGGGACGACCAAGACGTTCGACGATTAGTCGCCTTTGTGCCTCATGTGTCTATGCGTTCTTATATGTCTATGTCATGAGATTATGAAGTCTTAAATGAGTTATAATGATGTTTTTAGGCATTATATGAAGTTTTTTGAAGTTTGGAGGTGAAACGTCCAAGAACGTCCAAGACGTGTGAAAGTTAGTCCTTGAGACGTTCATGTGCGTCTTGATGGGGCCTTGCATGTTTGGACGAGTTGAGAGTATTTGTTTATGGCTAAACTTGTGTGGGAGGTCTAAAACTTGTTAAGGTTTGTATTTAAGTGGTAAACGTTCGGGTACGACTTCTAAAGGGCCCCGTAAAAGGGCCCACAAGAAGGAACCAAGGCTGGTTGAGACACTGCCTTGGCAGTGTCAATCGACTGAACCAAACGACGGCCAGTTGGTTGACCGACGGACCGTAGGTGAGGTATCGTTGATTGACACTTAGCCTGGCAGGTCTCAACCCAAAAATTGGCCAAGGACCAATCGATGGAAGCCAAAGGACGGCCAGTCGATGTTCAGCCGTCGATGGTGGCCTGCAACACTGCCTGCACACTGTCTTATTAAGGGGTGAATGGAAAATTCACCCCATGTCCTAAATTTACTCTAATTGATTAATTTACCTATTTTATGGTGTATATAAGGGATCAAACACATGACCATCCCATTCCCAATCCCCTCTATACGAATTAAACCTTTCCCTCCAAAAATATTCTCCCTAGAAACCACCATTGTTGGTGAAGCTCAAGAGCAGCTTGGAGCTTGGATTTCCATGGATGATTCACCAAGTTTTAGAGTTTTTCAACTAGCAAAGGTATGGTGATCCTTCATCTCTAAGTAACCTTTCACTTGAAGAGTTTTTCTCAAAGTTTTCAAAAGAGATTTCATGATCAAAGTTCTTCTTCAATCTAGCCACGGGTTCTTTCTAAAAACGTTTTAAATGGTTAAATAATGATGAATTTATGTTAATGTATTGGTTTGAACGTGATTTTAATCCAATTGCATAATGAACCCATGTTCCTTCCCAATATCGATTTAGTCCTTGCATGGTCTTTGTCATCATGGCTTGTTAATGGTTAATTTGTGATTCTCTTACGTTGAATTGCTTATACCTAATGTTATTTACGTGAATTGATTATGAATTGATGATGAAGGATCCATGTGGATCAATGTATGAAGGATTGAACATGTTTATCTTAGTTTTCCATGATTCACTGTAACATGGCTCTTTTTATGATTTAATGTTAAATTCGAATAAGTGATGATGATTATAGCTACTGTTTTAGGTTAATATCATGATTAAATTATGGATAGTAATCTCATATGATCTAAGTAAAGAATAACAGGCTTGAATTGATCTAGTTTCTTCTAGTCTATCAAGTGGTAACATGTGATCTTGACATTAGCTTGGTTGTCTTGTGACTCGATAATGGTTAATTGTCCTTAACTACTGCCTATATGTACAATGTGATGATAATTAGGTATAGTTGATCTAATATGAATAGATAAACATGGAATTGTTAAAGATTGATTTAGATTCTTCTAACCTATAAAGTGACTATTGTAATGTATATGACATGATCTAAATGTTAGGGTAGATAATGCATGATTTCGTTTCAGTAATGATCTCTTTAGCTACTGCCCTACATTTTTATTGATGATAAATTGTTATTGATGATCAATTAAAGCGAATTGGGTTAAAGATATAGGTTCTTCTACTTTCTAGTATATATGTGGTGTATTGTATTAGATTGTAATATGATCTTGTAGAGAATTGTACATGGTTTCTTTTATGATTATGGTAATTTAGCTACTTCCCTATACTTGAATTATTGGTGAAAGAGTAGTAAAGGTTAATGATGACCAAAGGCTAAAGGATGGGTAAGAATTGCTCTACTCTTTTACTTCTCTATTTTTCTATAATAATGTTGATGAAGCCTTGTATGACATTGTGTGGTATGGTCCACTTATGGTGGCGGTGTTTACTTTATTGTCATTATATGTGTTTTGACCATGGCCTTGAAGTCAAATTGATGAATATATGATTGAGTGATTATGATGATCACCTTATGTGTAACTTGTGCCTAGTCTTCTACTTTAGTTGTGAATCTAGGTTATGTTACTATTGTTATGAGCGTGTAAAGGGTTATGTAAGATCATGTGTAGGAGATGCCATTAATGAAGTGTTAATTATTGATGACTACTACCCATGAACCCCTATGTAAATGTGTGAATAGCTAATGTTATGAGCCTTAATGTATAACATGAAGTTTGCTTGTCTCCTATGCTAAATTGTGTTGTGTGTGCCCCAAAAATTACATAGGTGAATCTAGAGCCTAACGTGGTTGACATGGTGGTCTAAGGTCTTAAGTTAGACTATAAATTGTTTTTGAGGTAGTATCTAAGAGTTTAGGTGCATTGGAAGTCAAACGTCAAGGGTCGACCAAGACGTTCGACAACTAAGTTGCCTAAGTGCCTCATATGTGATTCTATGTGATAATGTGTAATGCATGAGCTTATATGGTTCTTAAATGTGTTTATATGATATTTATAGTCAGCATGTTAAGTTTTGTGAAGTTTGGAGGTCAAACGCTCAAGAACGTCTATGACGTTAGAAAGTTGTGCCTAGAAGTGACCTTGTGTGTCTAAGCATGTTTCGTCAAGTTTTACGAGTTCATTTTGTATTAAACTTATGTGGTAGGTTCTAAACTTGTATACGTACATGTTTGGGTTGGAAACATCCAGGTACGACTCCATGTAGGACCCGTAAGGGTCCCTAGAGGAGGACCCCAACCTAGAGCTCAACACTGCCAAGCAGTGTCTAATCGACGACCCAAACGACGGCCAGTCGACCAGATAACGGCTAGTCGATGGGTATCATCAATGGATCCACTTGTCCTGCAGGTTGGGGAGTTGCAGGTGCAACCCACGGGACCCAAACGACGGGGCATGGGTCAGACCACTGACCGTCGATGGTCTCTTCGTTGGTGCAACCTGTTTTCCTGCTAGCTTATTGTTAAGTTGAGGGTGAACTTGTAAATTCACCCCAAGCCCCTATAAGTCTTTATGACATTTGTTTTGAGTGTTGGTGGGTATTTTAAGTGTGTATAAGTCATTAAACACTCTATTAAACCCTAACACTAAGATCAAAACATATTCCCTCCAAAAGTTCTTCCAAAAACCTCCGTGAGAGGCAAGGTGAAGATGAAGCTTGAAGATGGGTCATCATTGGAGTTGCTTATTCAATTAGCATTGGATTCTTTAAATAAGGTATGGGAGTTCTTTATCTAAGGTTTTCTATCACCTTAGATCCAATTTCAAAGATATTTTCAAAGGATTTCAAAAAGAATGAAATGTCCAATTTCTACTCTAAATCATGGGTTCTTGCATGAAAGGTTTTCAAACTTTAAGATATGATGTTATTAATGTTAAATTGATGTTTTCCAATGAAATTCTCCATGAACCCATGATCTTCTCAACTCTCTAATTTTCACTAAAATATGGGTGAATTGACTATGTTTTGAGATTGATGAATTCATGTGTAGATTGATGTGGGCTTTTGAATGATGTATAGATTATGTATGAATGATGTATAGGCTGTTTCAATTTGATTAATTGAGTAATGAATACTCTTAGATCTATTGACTATTTGGCTTATTGAATTGATATGAACTTGATGCTTGTAGATTCTATTGTAGTTTCTTATGGACTTTCTTAATGATATATGGATTGTATTCAATTGATATCTAATTGGTTTTAGATTTATAATTCTAGTTTTAATTGTCTTAGATTCATTGATTATTATGATTTATGTTTTGAATTGATGATCATGGCCATGGGTAAGGGTCTTATGGTATTGAATTGAATGGTTTGGATTTGGATTGAAGTGATGAGATCAAGTGGGTGGTATGCTGTCCTAACTCTCTTATTATTGTGTAGAGCTATTGTAATTTAGATTTTGGATTATATGTGATTGGTATGGTCCACTTATGGTGGCGGTGTTATGTGAATTGATGTGGCCTTATCGGCGTTATTTTAAGTATATTGATGATCATGGCCTTGTCGGCACTACTTGAAGTAATATGTTGATTAGTATAGTTGATTATGTGAATTATGATTATATCTACCTATATGTGAAATAATGTGAAAGTATGTGTTCTTCTATTGATGTAATTTAGATGATCATGTTAGACTAAGGGCTATATGTTAAGTGTGTAGTCTTAGAGTTGATACGTGGTTGTTCCTAACTTGGTTATAGGAGTCTATAATGATTATATTGATGATGACAAGGTAATTAATAGGTTGGATAAATGATTTTAAGGGTCATTCCTAAGAGTCTAAATAAAGATAGGCTATATGTGTTAAATGGAAGTATGTTGTGTCTTGTTTAGGTAGACTTGTGTCCCTTACTTGATGCTTATGTGAATATGTGATGTCTTAACTTAGGAACCTAAAGGGTATTAGTCTTGAATAAATCGATGTTAAGTGAGACCTTGAATAATGATAAGAAGGTCATTTATGTGGAACCTTGAACCAAGTGGTAAGTTTATGAATCGTGAAGTAGTGAGCCGGAATGGTATCCTTCATGTAATGAGTGATGGACTTAGGTTGATTCGCTGGAACAACATCATATTATTACCTTAGGAAAGTCACGATGATCTTCTTGTCGCCATAGTAAGATAGCCTAATCGACCTTTCTTTAGTAGGGTAAATGTAATTGGGTCATTAACTAGATATGAGACCCATTTATATGAACCTTAATGTGAATTGATCTATGAGAACTAAGTCTAGCACCGAGTGACTATGGTAAGGGAAAGTAGTTCTAGTTAAGTATAATACTAGAATACAAAGCATGCCCTTCATATTCCTTAAACATGTGCCTACAGGGGATGTCCAAGTTCTACCATTGGCAAGTAGAACACCTCATCGGAGTAGGATAGAACTCCGGATTCCATGCTTTGCTACCATGGTCTATGTCGGTTATTGCATATTCTCATCATACGGGATACTCATTAGCATTAGAGAAGTTCTATGAAGTTTAGGTGGTGGTATGGGACGCTATCTAGACATTGCACAATAGGCTTTGAAGATGTTAGTGAGAGTCCCTAGGTCTTCTTTAAAACTATTACTTGAATGTCTTTATGTGATGGATGTCCCTTAAATGAACTAAGTAATGTAATGACTTAAGTTAAGAAAGAATGTTAAATGAATAAGTACTTATCTAGAGTAGTTAAGGATAGTCTAGTTAAGGTGTGAAGGGGGCAAAGGAATGGTCACTTCATCTCTTACTTAGGTAAGTCTTAGTAATGATTCTAGTTAAGGAAATGTGATTGATTATGTGGACATGATCCTAACTTAGGTAAGTCTTAAGGACTACTTAAATAATCTTGAGGAGCTCAATTATGGACATTCTCTTTTTTGAGTTACTTGAGTAGGTCTTTGGATAACCTTGGAAAGGAGAATGTCATGTTTGATGTATGCTATTGTATTCAGTGAGAATGAATCTATCCTAGGTAGTCTATAGGATCTCTTGTGTGTGTGTGATAGGAACTGTATGGGCGGTCGCTCCACTCTCATTCAAGTGAACCTTGGAATCACCTTTGGTAGGAGGACCTTATGTTTTGTATGTTGATGTTTGTAGGTGTGTATGTGTCTCATTATGAGTAATCTTAAGGATCGTTTAAGCACATCTAGAGAGGGTTTATGGGCGGTCTCTCTTTGTGTTATTTAAGTGAATCTTAGGATAGCTTTAGTGAGGAGACGGCATGCCAAAGGATGTCATATGTGAAGCTAGGGAACTTCACTGTAACAATGAAGTAGTCACTGTAATATTTCTTAAATTGTGATAATTGCTTAAATGATTTTCTTATGTATTTGTAAAGTGATAAATATTGTTATTATGATTATATTATGATGTTTAAACCGAAATTCATGAAAAACATGTTATTAACTAAATGTCCCTTTTTCATGATTTTTGCATGGCTTCCATACTTAGTACATCTCATGTGCTAACCCCTTCTTTCCCTTTTTGACTAAAGTGTAGGGAATTGGATGTCTTGATGTACCATAGATGACGGATAGGTTTCTAAGAGTTGAAGATGAAGTATTGGTGAGTCCTCATCGATTCGAGGACAATATCCACACGTTCGGTTATGTCTTAATGTTTAAGTCTTTATGTTTATGTCTTGTATGGGATTAGTCCCAAGTCTTGTATACTCTAAGTTTAGATGGTTCAAGGGTTGTAAAGGTTTAATGTTTTAAATGAAGTCTTCTGAGTATATTGTTTATGTAAAGATAGTTTTTAATTCTTATGCATTTTTAGTATGTTATTATGTGATGAACGATACGAGAGTCTTGTATGAGTCCTCGGAGAGGTCGAATACGCCGGTCGCAATCCAAGATTGCACCCTAACTTCTAGGGTGTACTTGTGGGATGTGACAAGCTTGGTATAAGAGCATAAGGTTTGGGAGTGTCGTAGTTGTCTTATGAACCACATCGAATAGTATCTTGTTTATAATGTGAAGCGCGCCACATTATAAATTGGAGGCTATTGGGTGCTAGGAAAAGTTTCATTTCTTCATTCATCTAATCGTTCCTAAGAGCCTTGTATAAGGTGTATTTCCCTTGTGTTCCTACGAGTGGGTCATGTGAGTGTGACTTATTGAAGTTTGGGTTGAAGGAGAGAAAAGAGGAGGTGTGGCTTGATAGATGAGGTGTGAAAGAGGTGTGATGACCTTAGATTGGTTTGGTTACCTTTAAAGGGTAGTAGAGTTGAAAGAAAATGGTAAGGTATAGGGTTATAATGTGAAAGAGTAATGGTGAGTTTATATTAGTAAGGGGGATGTAATGGCTAAATGGTTAAACCTTGAGAGTCTTTAGTTTCATGAACTAGACTTTTGGTGAGAAGGTATTAGTAAGGTTAAGGTGCCTTGAGGATTCCTTGAGTTAGAGGTTAAGTTGACCTTAGAATGGGTTTCTCCCAAGTGGGGGAGTATGGTGAAGAGTATGGTTGTTGGAGAATGAAGTAGCCTTAAATGTTCTATATGTGTTTATTCAAGCCTAAAACAAAAAGTTTTTGGTGACTTGATTTGTATAGGAGTGTTTGTGGAAAATGAGTTTCAAACATTCTCCTTATGATATGCATGCTTGGTTGAAATTGAATTTCATTACTTCTTGCATTATGTTATTTATGAGGCCATGACTATGTTGTAAAATTGTTTATATGGTGTTAACTTGCATATTAGCATGTCTATATCATGAATTGCCTAAAAGTTGCATTTTTAGAAAAAATTGCACAATTCACTATAGCATGGATTACTTTTCCTTGTGAAGTTTTTAAAAAATTGACTAATTGATTCTTTGGTCTAAAATTATTGATATATAGTTAGAACTGATGTATATGAGCATGCTAATGAATATAAAATGAGTTTTTACTATTTGGAGTTAAGGAGATGAGTTTTGTAGCATAATGAGTTATAGAATCCTGTTCTAGTTGCTTGTTGTGTTGTAATTCTCTTTATTGTTTGAATTGATGTTTTCTGTTTGATTGTGTGCTATATGGTTTGGTTATGAGTTACTTAGTGAATCCTTACATTTGAAAGTGTTCGGAGAGTGGAAAGTGTCATTCGAGGTTGAATGTTGTCCAACTGGGAGAGAATGTAAGACCCCGAAAAATTACTTAGGTGAATCTAGAGCCTAACGTGGTTGTAATGGTGGTATAAGGCCCTAAGTTAGACTATAAAGTGTTGTTGAGGCAGTAGCTAAGAGTTTAGGTGCATTGTAAGTCAAACGTGAAGGGTCGACCGAGACGTTCGACGACTAAGTCGCCTAAGTGCCTCGTATGTGATTCTATGTGATAATATGTAATGCATGATCTTGTATGGTCTTAATTGTGTTTATATGATGTTTATAGTCAGCATGTCAAGTTTCGTGAAGTTTGGAGGTCAAACGCTCAAAAACGTCTATGACGTTCAAAAGCTGTGCCTAGAAAAGACCTTGTGTGTCTAAGCATATTTCGTCGAGTTTTACGAGTTTGTTTTTGATAAAACTTATGTGGTAGGTTCTAAACTCGTATACGTACATGTTTGGGTTGGAAACATCCGGGTACGACTCCATGTAGGACCCACAAGGGTCCCTAGATTAGGACCCCAACCTAGAGCTCAACATTGCCAGGCAGTGTCCAATCGACAACCAGTCGACCAGACAACGGATCGTCGAAGTGTCTCATCGATGGAGCCACTTGTCCTGCAGGTTAGGGAGTTGCAGGTTCAACCCACGATACCCAAACGATGAGGCGTGGGTGAGGATGGTCTCGTCGTTGGTGCAGCCTGTTTTCCTGCCAACTTACTGTTAAGTTGAGGGTGAACTTGTAAATTCACCCCAAGCCCCTATAAGTCTTTGGACATTTGTTTTGAGTGTGTGGGGCTATTTTAAGTGTGTATAAGTCATTAAACACTCTCTTAAACCCTAACACTATGATCAAAACATATTCCCTCCAAAAGTTCTTCCAAAAACCTCCGTGAGAGTCAAGGTGAAGATGAAGCTTGAAGATGGGTCTTCAATGGAGTTTCTTCTTCAATTAGGATTGTATTCTTCAAATAAGGTATGGGAGTTCTTCATCTAAGGTTTGCTATCACCTTAGAGCCAATTTCAAAGATGTTTTCAAAGGATTTAAAAAAGAATGAAAAGTCCAATTTCTACTCTAAATCATGTGTTCTTGCATGAAAGGTTTTCAAATGTTAAGATATGATGTTATTTATGTTATATTGATGTTTTCCAATGAAATTATCCATGAACCAATGATCTTCTCAACTCTCTGATTTTCACTAAAATATGAGTGAATTGACTATGTTTTGAGATTGATGAATTCATGTGTAGATTGATGTGGGCTTTTGAATGATGTATAGATTATGTATGAATTATGTATAGGTTGTTTCAATTTGATTAATTGAGTAATGAATACTCTTAGATCCATTGACTATTAGGCTTATTGAATTGATATGAACTTGATGCTTATAGATTCTATTGTAGTTTCTTATGGACTTTCTAATTATATATGAATTATATTCAATTGATATCTAATTGGTTTTAGATTGATAATTCTAGATTGAATTGGCTTAGATCCATTGATTATTATGATTTATATTTTGAATTGATGATCATGGCCATAGGTAAGGGCCTTATGGTATTGAATTGAATGGTTTGTCTTTTGATTGAAGTGATGAGATCAAGTGGGTGGTATGTTGTCCTAACTCTCTTATTATTGTGTATAGCTATTGTACTTTAGATTTTGGATTATATGTGATTGGTATGGTCCACTTATGGTGGCGGTGTTATGTGAATTGATGTGGCCTTGTTGGCGTTATTTTAAGTATATTGATGATCATGGCCTTGTCGGCACTACTTGAAGTAATATGTTGATTAGTTAGTTGATTATGTGAAATAATGTGAAAGTATGTGTTCTTCTATTGATGTTATTTAGGTGATCATGTTAGACTAAGGGCTATATGTTAAGTGTGTAGTCTTAGAGTTGATACGTGGTTGTTCCTAACTTGGTTATAGGAGTCTATAATGATTATATTGATGATGATGATAAGGTAATTAATAGGTTGGCTAAATGATTTTAAGGTTCATTCCTAAGAGTCTAAATAAAGATAGGCTATATGTGTTAAATGGAAGTATGTTGTGTCTTGTTTAGGTAGACTTGTGTCCCTTACTTGATGCTCATGTGAATATGTGATGTCTTGACTTAGGAACATAAAGGGTATTAGTCTTGAATAAATGGATGTTAAGTGAGACCTTGAATAATGATAACAAGGTCATTTATGTGGAACCTTGAACCAAGTGGTAAGGTTATGAATCGTGAAGTAGTGAGCCGGAATGGTATCCTTCATGTAATGAGTGATGGACTTAAGGTTGATTGGCTGGAACAACATCATATCATACCTTATTAAAGTCACGATGATCTTCTTGTCGCCATAGTAAGATAGCCTAATCGACCTTTCTTTAGTAGGATAAATGTAATTGGGTCATTAACTAGATATGAGACCCATTTATATGAACCTTAATGTGAACTGATCTATGAGAACTAAGGCTAGCACCGAGTGACTATGGTAAGCGAAAGTAGTTCTAGTTAAGTATGATACTAGAATACAAAGCATGCCCTTCATATTCCTTAACTATGTGCCTACATGGGATGTCCAAGTTCTACCATTGGCAAGTAGAACACCTCATCGGAGTAGGATAGAACTCCGGATTCCATGCTTTGCTACCATGGTCTATGTCGGTTATTGCATATTCTCATCATATGGGATACTCATTAGCATTAGAGAAGTTCTATGAAGTTTAAGTGGTGGTATGGGACGCTATCTAGACATTGCACAATAGGCTTTGAAGATGTTAGTGAGAGTCCCTAGGTCTTCTTTAAAACTATTACTTGAATGTCTTTATGTGATGGATGTCCCTTAAATGAACTAAGTAATGTAATGACTTAAGTTAAGAAAGAATGTTAAATGAATAAGTACTTATCTAGAGTAGTTAAGGATAGTCTAGTTAAGGTGTGAAGGGGGCAAAGGAATGGTCACTTCATCTCTTACTTAGGTAAGTCTTAGTAATGATTCTAGTTAAGGAAATGTGATTGATTATGTGGACATGATCCTAACTTAGGTAAGTCTTAAGGACTACTTAAATAATCTTGAGGAGCTCAATTATGGACATTCTCTTTTTTGAGTTACTTGAGTAGGTCTTTGGATAACCTTGGAAAGGAGAATGTCATGTTTGATGTATGCTATTGTATTCAGTGAGAATGAATCTATCCTAGGTAGTCTATAGGATCTCTTGTGTGTGTGTGATAGGAACTGTATGGGCGGTCGCTCCACTCTCATTCAAGTGAACCTTGGAATCACCTTTGGTAGGAGGACCTTATGTTTTGTATGTTGATGTTTGTAGGTGTGTATGTGTCTCATTATGAGTAATCTTAAGGATCGTTTAAGCACATCTAGAGAGGGTTTATGGGCGGTCTCTCTTTGTGTTATTTAAGTGAATCTTAGGATAGCTTTAGTGAGGAGACGGCATGCCAAAGGATGTCATATGTGAAGCTAGGGAACTTCACTGTAACAATGAAGTAGTCACTGTAATATTTCTTAAATTGTGATAATTGCTTAAATGATTTTCTTATGTATTTGTAAAGTGATAAATATTGTTATTATGATTATATTATGATGTTTAAACCGAAATTCATGAAAAACATGTTATTAACTAAATGTCCCTTTTTCATGATTTTTGCATGGCTTCCATACTTAGTACATCTCATGTGCTAACCCCTTCTTTCCCTTTTTGACTAAAGTGTAGGGAATTGGATGTCTTGATGTACCATAGATGACGGATAGGTTTCTAAGAGTTGAAGATGAAGTATTGGTGAGTCCTCATCGATTCGAGGACAATATCCACACGTTCGGTTATGTCTTAATGTTTAAGTCTTTATGTTTATGTCTTGTATGGGATTAGTCCCAAGTCTTGTATACTCTAAGTTTAGATGGTTCAAGGGTTGTAAAGGTTTAATGTTTTAAATGAAGTCTTCTGAGTATATTGTTTATGTAAAGATAGTTTTTAATTCTTATGCATTTTTAGTATGTTATTATGTGATGAACGATACGAGAGTCTTGTATGAGTCCTCGGAGAGGTCGAATACGCCGGTCGCAATCCAAGATTGCACCCTAACTTCTAGGGTGTACTTGTGGGATGTGACAAGCTTGGTATCAGAGCATAAGGTTTGGGAGTGTCGTAGTTGTCTTATGAACCACATCGAATAGTATCTTGTTTATAATGTGAAGCGCGCCACATTATAAATTGGAGGCTATTGGGTGCTAGAAAAAGTTTCATTTCTTCATTCATCTAATCGTTCCTAAGAGCCTTGTATAAGGTGTATTTCCCTTGTGTTCCTACGAGTGGGTCATGTGAGTGTGACTTATTGAAGTTTGGGTTGAAGGAGAGAAAAGAGGAGGTGTGGCTTGATAGATGAGGTGTGAAAGAGGTGTGATGACCTTAGATTGGTTTGGTTACCTTTAAAGGGTAGTAGAGTTGAAAGAAAATGGTAAGGTATAGGGTTATAATGTGAAAGAGTAATGGTGAGTTTATATTAGTAAGGGGGATGTAATGGCTAAATGGTTAAACCTTGAGAGTCTTTAGTTTCATGAACTAGACTTTTGGTGAGAAGGTATTAGTAAGGTTAAGGTGCCTTGAGGATTCCTTGAGTTAGAGGTTAAGTTGACCTTAGAATGGGTTTCTCCCAAGTGGGGGAGTATGGTGAAGAGTATGGTTGTTGGAGAATGAAGTAGCCTTAAATGTTCTATATGTGTTTATTCAAGCCTAAAACAAAAAGTTTTTGGTGACTTGATTTGTATAGGAGTGTTTGTGGAAAATGAGTTTCAAACATTCTCCTTATGATATGCATGCTTGGTTGAAATTGAATTTCATTACTTCTTGCATTATGTTATTTATGAGGCCATGACTATGTTGTAAAATTGTTTATATGGTGTTAACTTGCATATTAGCATGTCTATATCATGAATTGCCTAAAAGTTGCATTTTTAGAAAAAATTGCACAATTCACTATAGCATGGATTACTTTTCCTTGTGAAGTTTTTAAAAAATTGACTAATTGATTCTTTGGTCTAAAATTGTTGATATATAGTTAGAACTGATGTATATGAGCATGCTAATGAATATAAAATGAGTTTTTACTATTTGGAGTTAAGGAGATGAGTTTTGTAGCATAATGAGTTATAGAATCCTGTTCTAGTTGCTTGTTGTGTTGTAATTCTCTTTATTGTTTGAATTGATGTTTTCTATTTGATTGTGTGCTATATGGTTTGGTTATGAGTTACTTAGTGAATCCTTACATTTGGAAGTGTTCGGAGAGTGGAAAGTTTCATTCGAGGTCGAATGTTGTCCAACTGGGAGAGAATGTAAGACCCCGAAAAATTACTTAGGTGAATCTAGAGCCTAACGTGGTTGTAATGGTGGTATAAGGCCCTAAGTTAGACTATAAAGTGTTGTTGAGGCAGTAGCTAAGAGTTTAGGTGCATTGTAAGTCAAACGTGAAGGGTCTACCGAGACGTTCGACGACTAAGTCGCCTAAGTGGCTCGTATGTGATTCTATGTGATAATATGTAATGCATGATCTTGTATGGTCTTAATTGTGTTTATATGATGTTTATAGTCAGCATGTCAAGTTTCGTGAAGTTTGGAGGTCAAACGCTCAAAAACGTCTATGACGTTCAAAAGCTGTGCCTAGAAAAGACCTTGTGTGTCTAAGCATATTTCGTCGAGTTTTACGAGTTTGTTTTTGATAAAACTTATGTGGTAGGTTCTAAACTCGTATACGTACATGTTTGGGTTGGAAACATCCGGGTACGACTCCATGTAGGACCCACAAGGGTCCCTAGATTAGGACCCCAACCTAGAGCTCAACACTGCCAGGCAGTGTCCAATCGACAACCAGTCGACCAGACAACGGATCGTCGAAGTGTCTCATCGATGGAGCCACTTGTCCTGCAGGTTAGGGAGTTGCAGGTTCAACCCACGATACCCAAACGATGAGGCGTGGGTGAGGATGGTCTCGTCGTTGGTGCAGCCTGTTTTCCTGCCAACTTACTGTTAAGTTGAGGGTGAACTTGTAAATTCACCCCAAGCCCCTATAAGTCTTTGGACATTTGTTTTGAGTGTGTGGGGCTATTTTAAGTGTGTATAAGTCATTAAACACTCTCTTAAACCCTAACACTATGATCAAAACATATTCCCTCCAAAAGTTCTTCCAAAAACCTCCGTGAGAGTCAAGGTGAAGATGAAGCTTGAAGATGGGTCTTCAATGGAGTTTCTTCTTCAATTAGGATTGTATTCTTCAAATAAGGTATGGGAGTTCTTCATCTAAGGTTTGCTATCACCTTAGAGCCAATTTCAAAGATGTTTTCAAAGGATTTAAAAAAGAATGAAAAGTCCAATTTCTACTCTAAATCATGTGTTCTTGCATGAAAGGTTTTCAAATGTTAAGATATGATGTTATTTATGTTATATTGATGTTTTCCAATGAAATTATCCATGAACCAATGATCTTCTCAACTCTCTGATTTTCACTAAAATATGAGTGAATTGACTATGTTTTGAGATTGATGAATTCATGTGTAGATTGATGTGGGCTTTTGAATGATGTATAGATTATGTATGAATTATGTATAGGTTGTTTCAATTTGATTAATTGAGTAATGAATACTCTTAGATCCATTGACTATTAGGCTTATTGAATTGATATGAACTTGATGCTTATAGATTCTATTGTAGTTTCTTATGGACTTTCTAATTATATATGAATTATATTCAATTGATATCTAATTGGTTTTAGATTGATAATTCTAGATTGAATTGGCTTAGATTATTATGATTTATATTTTGAATTGATGATCATGGCCATAGGTAAGGGCCTTATGGTATTGAATTGAATGGTTTGTCTTTTGATTGAAGTGATGAGATCATGTGGGTGGTATGTTGTCCTAACTCTCTTATTATTGTGTATAGCTATTGTACTTTAGATTTTGGATTATATGTGATTGGTATGGTCCACTTATGGTGGCGGTGTTATGTGAATTGATGTGGCCTTGTTGGCGTTATTTTAAGTATATTGATGATCATGGCCTTGTCGGCACTACTTGAAGTAATATGTTGATTAGTTAGTTGATTATGTGAAATAATGTGAAAGTATGTGTTCTTCTATTGATGTTATTTAGGTGATCATGTTAGACTAAGGGCTATATGTTAAGTGTGTAGTCTTAGAGTTGATACGTGGTTGTTCCTAACTTGGTTATAGGAGTCTATAATGATTATATTGATGATGATGATAAGGTAATTAATAGGTTGGCTAAATGATTTTAAGGTTCATTCCTAAGAGTCTAAATAAAGATAGGCTATATGTGTTAAATGGAAGTATGTTGTGTCTTGTTTAGATAGACTTGTGTCCCTTACTTGATGCTCATGTCAATATGTGATGTCTTGACTTAGGAACATAAAGGGTATTAGTCTTGAATAAATGGATGTTAAGTGAGACCTTGAATAATGATAAGAAGGTCATTTATGTGGAACCTTGAACCAAGTGGTAAGGTTATGAATCGTGAAGTAGTGAGCCGGAATGGTATCCTTCATGTAATGAGTGATGGACTTAAGGTTGATTGGCTGGAACAACATCATATCATACCTTATTAAAGTCACGATGATCTTCTTGTCGCCATAGTAAGATAGCCTAATCGACCTTTCTTTAGTAGGGTAAATGTAATTGGGTCATTAACTAGATATGAGACCCATTTATATGAACCTTAATGTGAACTGATCTATGAGAACTAAGGCTAGCACCGAGTGACTATGGTAAGCGAAAGTAGTTCTAGTTAAGTATGATACTAGAATACAAAGCATGCCCTTCATATTCCTTAACTATGTGCCTACATGGGATGTCCAAGTTCTACCATTGGCAAGTAGAACACCTCATCGGAGTAGGATAGAACTCCGGATTCCATGATTTGCTACCATGGTCTATGTCGGTTATTGCATATTCTCATCATATGGGATACTCATTAGCATTAGAGAAGTTCTATGAAGTTTAGGTGGTGGTATGGGACGCTATCTAGGCATTGCACAATAGGCTTTGAAGATGTTAGTGAGAGTCCCTAGGTCTTCTTTAAAACCATTACTTGAATGTCCTTATGTGATGGATGTCCCTTAAATGAACTAAGTAATGTAATGACTTAAGTTAAGAAAGAATGTTAAATGAATAAGTACTTATCTAGAGTAGTTAAGGATTGTCTAGTTAAGGTGTGAAGGGGGCAAAGGAATGGTCACTTCATCTCTTACCTAAGTCTTAGTAATGATTCTAGTTAAGGAAATGTGATTGATTATGTGGACATGATCCTAACTTAGGTAAGTCTTAAGTACTACTTAAATAATCTTGAGGAGGTCAATTATGGACATTCTCTTCTTAAGTTACTTGAGTAGGTCTTTGGATAATCTTGGAAAGGAGAATGTCATGTTTGATGTATGCTATTGTATTCAGTGAGAATGAATCTATCCTAGGTAGTCTATAGGATCTCTTGTGTGTGTGTGTGATAGGAATTGTATGGGCGGTCGCTTCACTCTCATTCAAGTGAACCTTGGAGTCACCTTTGGTAGGAGGATCTTATGTTTTGTATGTTGATGTTTGTAGGTGTGTATGTGTCTCATTATGAGTAATCTTAAGGATCGTTTAGGCACATCTAGAGAGGGTTTATGAGCGGTCTCTCTTTGTGTTATTTAAGTGAATCTTAGGATAGCTTTAGTGAGGAGACGGCATGCCAAAGGATGTCATATGTGAAGCTAGGGAACTTCACTGTACAGTGAAGGGGACTTCACTGTAACAGTGAAGGGGACTTCACTGTAACAGTGAAGTAGTCACTGTAATATTTCTTAAATTGTGATAATTGCTTAAATGATTTTCTTATGTATTTGTAAAGTGATAAATGTTGTTATTATGATTAAATTATGATGTTTAAACCGAAACTCATGAAAAATATGTTATTAACTAAATGTCCCTTTTTCATGATTTTTGTATGGCTTCCATACTTAGTACATCTCATGTGCTAACCCCTTCTTTCCCTTTTTGACTAAAGTGTAGGGAATTGGATGTCTTGATGTACCATGGATGACGGATAGGTTTCTAAGAGTTGAAGATGAAGTATTGGTGAGTCTTCATCGATTCGAGGACAATATCCACACGTTCGGTTATGTCTTAATGTTTAAGTCTTTATGTTTATGTCTTGTATGGGATTAGTCCCAAGTCTTGTATACTCTAAGTTTAGATGGTTCAAGGGTTGTAAAGGTTTAATGTTTTAAATGAAGTCTTCCGCTTATATTGTTTATGTAAAGAATGTTTTTAATTCTTATGCATTTTTAGTATGTTATTATGCGATGAACGATACGAGAGGCTTGTATGAGACCTCCGAGAGGTCGAATACGCCTGTCGAAATCCAAGATTGCACCCTAACTTCTAGGGTGTACTTGTGTGATGTGACATTGTGGTCTATGCTTGAAAGTGTAATATGGTCTTAAGAGGGTGGCCGCATCAATGTGTTGTTGATAGCCATTATGTGATCATATTGACCAATGTACACACACCCTCACTCTACATATACATGTAGTATAGGATCATAGTGCCTAATTGAAAGGTTGTTCTCATATTCACTAGTGTCTACTACTATGCATGTAAAATATATGTATGTGAAGTATGTTATTTATTCCTTACTATGATGACTTGATAGGTGTACTAGTATGGGCAAGGGTACGAGACCTTGTCTATGCATTGCACATGTGTACCTTGAAAGGATAGTTCGTAGGTTTGGTTTCTATGTGCATGAATATGAATGTATGGTCATGTGTGGTCTTACTGTGTTATGTGAAAGGTTTACTCACATATATGTACACACACACATGAATGATGATTTAGTAAGTAGAGGGGCCTTGCGAGGGGTGCCCATGAATACTCTAAACTAGATAGGTGCTTGAGTATGTTATAAGAATATGAGGAATGAATATCCTAAGCCTATGTTTTATGAAAAAATTTAATAAAGGCTTTTCAATAAAGAGAACTTAGCTTAGCACCGAGTGAACTTGACATTGAGAGGTGTTGACTTCCCTTGGAGGAAGATTCACTATTTGTCCCTTAAAGAGTGTTGACTTCCCTTAGAGGAATACTCACCTATGGACCCACATGAGGTGTTGACTTCCCTTTGAAGAAGGTTCACCCATGTTTTCTCATGAGAGGAGGCCCCAATGAACAAGTGGTATGAAGAGGGAAGACCTATCTCTTAGTTCCATAAACTATGCTTTCCACACAGGATCTAGAAAAGTGAATTCACTTACGATGCTACGCTGTATGTTAATGTTCTACCTTGGCAAGGTAGGAACACCTTTCATTGGTGTAAGGCTCTACAACACCAAATTCCATGTCTAGCAACCATGGTCTTAGTGTCGGTTAAGACTATAGTTTCCCTAACATAAAATGGACAATGGAAGTAAATAACTCGGATCCTAAGTAGGATAAGTGGAAGTAATGAGCCCATCTGATTATGGATTCTTAAGGGATGTCTATATGATTGAGGAGCTTGATATGTGATTCACAAGCTCAAGAAAAGGAATCCTTAAATCCAAGAATGTCCTCATGTGTAGTTACTGTAAAGTCCTTAATTATTGTACTTATGTATTATCTTATAAGGGTCGTGTCCCTAAGGTACTCTTATGATGTTCAGTCTATGATGGCAAAGAGACTTTGTCTATATATGTATTATGACTTATATTTTATATATATGAAGTGATGTTTCTAGCATATGATGTGCTATGAAAGTTTTAAATTTTCAGCTAAATTTACTATGTCAATGCGATTAACGATAACTATGTGCTTGTATAAGACCTCTGAGAGGTCAAGTACGCCATGTTACTTCTAGGGTGTGCTCCCCAGATGTGACAAACGTGATATCAGAGCATGAGGTTTTAAAAGTGGTTTGGGGTCCAAGAAATCTCATATTGCCACATCTAGTAGAGTCTTGTATCATTGGTGGTGAGTCGCGACACATCAAATGGTACGAGAGGCCATAGGAAGGTAGAGTTTCCCTTCTTCATCATTCTCATATCGTGCCATAGAACTTAACTCATAAGATCTCTCTCTTATGTTTTCTTGTCCGGTGGTCTTTTTAGATATGATTGCTTGGATGAGATTGTTCTCTATGCTTGAGGGAGAAAAGGTGAGTTAAATGCTTATCTTGGTTTTATGGTTGAATGAGTATGTGTGAAGGTGAATTTTGACATGTTTTGATGATGTACCAGCCAATTATGGCAAAGTATGAGATTTATGTGAATAAGCATGTTATGTTGAAGAATGTATATCATGATATAGTTAAAGCATGTTAGAATTTATTATGGTTGACATGAGTTTCTTTTGAAATGATGTGTTACTGTATGTTTTTACATGTTGGTGGCTTACTATTATGATTTGAGCTTTAAAATATGTAGTGACTACCTATGGAAGAATTCTACCCTAAGAATATGTGCTTAAAAGTGTTCAATTTGGATATATGTGGTATTTGATAAGATGCCTAATATGGATTGGAGTTTTTTGTATAGACTTGATCCTAGGTGTGAAGGTAGTATGCTTGTCTTGGTAGGGTGATGATGTGGGTTTTAGTGACCTAGAAGTCACCTTACTGTAATGTCTAAAGAAAAAGAAGAAGTTTTATGACTAAGTCTCTTTGTTGTTTTCCACTAATATTGTATGACCTTGGTGTCTATTGTATAGTATGAAAACCTTGTGTGGTTGAATGGTATGACCTAACTTGATGATTGAGGTTAATTTGCTTAAAATAATAAGGTTTAGAATACCTTGGTGTTCCTATGTTAACTTACTGTAAATCCTTTTTTAAGTGGTAATCACTTCCAAGTGATGAAAAATGAAGGTGGTTAAGTTAATATCCTCTTTAGGTTGGATTAAGTTTCTCTTAATTGGGTTTACCCTAAGTGGGGGATGGTGATGAAATTGTAAGGTTGTAGATATTTTTTACCATGTCCTTCTATTTTTACTTGAACTTGAAACTAATGAATTCTTAGTAAGCTTGTTCATGAATAGAGTTTTGCATATAGTATGAATTGCATGAACCTTATATGGTTTGTATGTACTGATTGACATTACCTTAAGTATATTTTTAAGATTCCAAGGTCCATGAAAGGAAATTTGGATAAAATCCATGTTTTCTAATGTGCATTGTGCATCTTAACATGCTAATTGAGAATTTGACTTCATGAGGTAAAGTAAGGAACTTGGTTTTAGTCACTTGTGAGGTGTAATTTTTAGCCTTATAATGAAAAGTTGAGTCTCTTTAAAATGAAATATGTTGAGTCTCTTAAAATTTATGTGATTTGTATGGTTTGGGAAGCATGATGGTAGGCTTACTCTTAAAAGATGAAAGCATGTGTAGCTAAGTATTCATGTGTGTACCTATGATTTGTATTGTTTTTCCCAAATGATGCTTATTGTAAAGGCTAATGCTATGTTAGAATTGAAAATTTTGTGCAATGACTTCCTATTTGTTTTGATGTGCTTGGTGTGACTCACCATTTAGACTTCACTAGGAAGAAAATATGAGCATGTATTGGTTTAAAAAGTTGAGAAAAATCTCATATTACAGTAAAGATGACCTTTGTGCATTTGCTTGGGAATGAACTCATGATACATGTAAGTGTGTTGAGGAGAAGGACATTCCTCCATGTACACCACTAAGCATGGGATGGTTGAGTATGATCTTCATGGCACTAGGTCTAACTAATAAGAATCCATTTTGAACCTATCTTACTCAAGTCTATGTGCATTGAAGTATGAATGCCTACTTGTTCTTCAGTGTTGTTGAAATCTGCCTAAGTGTGACTTAAAGAGAGTTGCAAGATGAGCTCTTAATGAATTGAAGTGTAATGACCATGTTATGATTAGGATAAAGATGTTCCTCCTATTAACATGATTAGAGCCTTTGTGGTTGATGCATTAAAGAGTGAGTAATTAAAGTTTTGCTTGCTTATATGCATTGAGTGTTAAAATGATGTGAAGTTGTGTTCCTTGTAATTTTGGTGCATTAACTTCTATAAGATGATGTTATGATTTAGATGAATTGATCTATGATGCATTGAAGTCCTTTTTGTGATTAAAGTGTTCTAAGTGTCATTTGAGGACGAATGTTCCCAAGTGGGGGATATTGTAAGACCCCCAAAATGAGTTCGGATGGCTATAGCCTAAAATGTTTGTCTTAAGGTTATAATGTTCTAAAATGTCTTATAATATGTTATTGAGGCAGTGTGTAAAGTTTGAGGTGATTTGGAAGTCGAACGTCAAGGGATGACCAAGACGTTCGACGATTAGTCGCCTATGTGCCTCATGTGTCTATGCGTGCTTATATGTGTAATGACCTTATGAAGTCTTAAAATGAGTTATAATGATGTTTTTAGGAAGTATATGAAGTTTAGTGAAGTTTGGAGGTCAAACGTCTAAGAACGTCCAAGACGTTTGAAAGTTAGCCCTTGAGACGTTCATGTGCGTCTTGATGGGGCCTTGCATGTTTGGACAGAGTTGCGAGTATTTATTTTGGGTGAAACTTATGTGGGAGGTCTAAAACTTGTTAACGTTTGTATTTACGTGGGAAACGTCTAGGTACAACTTTTAAGGGGTCTCGCGAAAGGGCCCACAAGAAGGACCCAAGGCTGGTCGAGACACTGCCTTGGCAGTGTCAATAGACTAAACAAAACGACAGCCAGTTGGTTAAACAACGGCCCGTAGGCGAGGTCTCGTCGATTGACACTTAGCCTTTGCAGGTCTCTGTAACAACCCTAAAAATGGATAAGATAAGTAATGCTCAAGGTGTCAAGAATACCTATGATTAGACCAGGGTTCACACGGATTGATGCGCGTAGAACCAGACCTCGTAACCCTTGCTACAACCAAGCCAACTAACTTGGGGAGTTAGTTGAGCTTGGAAAGGTTGGATCCAACCATTTAGGGCTCTTGAATAAAAAGATTTACTCGGAGGAGTCTTTACCGGACTTAAAAAGAGGAAATCTTAGGTTTGAAGGGTCTAGGGGTAAAATGGTCTTTTTCCTGGATAAGGGTAGTATCGTAATTATCCTAAATATATAGGAGAGAGAGCCAAAATTGAGCTCTTGAAGTGAAGTCTTGCTCCACCCGGGTTCGAACCTAGGTGGAAGCAATGAATTAATGTAATTTTTATTTAAGCTATTGAATTAATGTAATTAATTAATAATTATTATTCATTAGCTGATTTAAAATAAAATAAAAATCAGATTTTATAAAATAAATAAAAACCCTATTGACTAAGTCCTACAACTAGACTCCTAAGCCTCCTATAACTCCAACTCTCTCTCACGTTTATCTCTCAATTCTCATGCTCAATCTCTCTTCCTCTTTCACACGAAAATTCTCTGCCAAAGTAAGATACAAAAGCAGAAAAATAAACCAAGTTCTTCACACTTGAATAACTCACACGAAATCACAAGAAAACAAACGTTAATCGCACACTAGGCTAAGGGAGGTTGTCATTTGAGTGGAGTTGACATTGAGGAGGCTTAGACGTGTTCTTGGAAGGAGTTTTTGGGCATCAATTCAAGGGTTTAACATCAAAAAGGTATGGGTTTCTTCTCTCTTGGTCCCTTTCCCAAGAGACCCCTTAAGATTCAAGATATTCACTCCGAAAACTAGGGTTGTTCCCCTTTGCATGTCCCTGTCACTAGCTCCCAATGATTCGTAGGCTGGGTTTTGTTTGCTGGTAGATTTAGGTATGTGTGATGTTTTTGTGTTGAATGTGAATATGTTTATGTACGTGAAATCACGAAAATGACAACCAATGTGTGTTCGAAATTATGTGCAAGTGTGTGTGTGCAAGCATGTTACAGTGACTAAGGTTCTCTGTTAAATGCTCCAAAAAAGTTTAATGTATTATGGTTGTATTTTTACGTGTATAAACTGAGGTAAGTCATGATGATCATATGAAACGTTATGTGGCTGGATTGAGTGAGAAATTCTTGGCTAAACGAATCCATGAAAATGCACCTAAAACGTTATAAATGAACCATGAAATTGCCCTAAGAAATAATGTGTAATTTGATGAAAAAGTTGTAGAAAAATCATGGAATAAATTTCCAGAACCTGGAAATAGGCTTTAGAAAGAATCTGGAAATTTTGGACATCAAAAAAAAAATAAAAAAATAAGTGAGGTCTGCAGGGATCGAACCCAGGACCTCACTAAAGCAACCTTAAGTAATAAACAAAAAGCAATGTCTCAGGCGGGGCTCGATATGGGGGCTGGGATCAGCGAAATTCACAAGAAAAAAAAGGAAATAAAAAGAAGTGATGTTGTGGGGTTTCGATCCCACAACACGGAAGACCCCTGCGAATAATTAAAAAACATATATATATGGGGTCGTGGGGAATCGATCCCACGCCCCTCAGCGAATGCAGTAACTAATAAAAAGAAAAAGGGGTCTTGGAGAATCGATCCCACGCCCCTCCACGCCTGCAATAATTAAATAAATAAAAAAAGGGGGGCTGTGGGGGATCGATCCCACAACCCCTTGGTCAGTAGCAAAATAGGAGTATAGGAGAAGGCTTATAAAATTCTTTAAAAATTATGGGGTCGTGGGGAATCGATCTCACGCCTCTCAGTAAGTTGTAGCAAGATTTAAGGAGAAAGGAAAAAATTAAAAAAAAGAATTGTGAGGCATGGGAATCGAACCCACGACCTCCTAGGTAGATTCAAGGAGGAAAATTAAAAGAAATTAAAGATGGGGCTGTGGGGGTTCGAACCCACAACCCCTCGGCCAAAAGGAGAGAGTTTAAAGAAAAAGAAATTTAAAGAAAATGAGGTTGTGGGGGAGACACTGGATTTCATGATGCTCACATGATCTATGTCGGTTAAAGTTAAAGTTCCCAATGAATGAATGAGGCCAGCCTCAAATGATGCACATAATGAAATGAATGATACCAAAGGTGTTAGGATAGGATAATCAAGAGGTCTTCTAGACTCAAGTAATGACACTAGGTTATTCTTGATCATTGCACAACAAACCCGATGAAAGTCTTAAACTACATCCTAGGTATAGCTGGTGTTCACACTAGCCTATGAACGAAATGAAATGAAGTACGTATGAAGGAATGAAGCAGACACTGTGTTTGCTAATGAAGACTCCCTAGTTGAGGTCCCATATGTTGAGCCCTCATTTTGGAAAGTCTTAATGTCAACTTCATGATTCCAAGGTCTCATGGCATATGAATGAATGTTATAAAAGATGTTATGTGCTATATGTTATATGATATGTGCTATGTGTAAGATGTTATGTGCTGTGTGCAATATGATAAGTATGATAATGCATGTTACTCTCATGGTATGACTTTCCTAATCCAAATTTGGAAAGTTCACTGACTTTCCTAATCCAAATTTGGAAAGCTCACTGACTTTCCTAATCCAAATTTGGAAAGTTCACTAACTTTCCTAATCCCAATTTGGCAAGTCCACTGACTTGACTTTCCATAATCATGTTGTTAGGAAAGAGCTATTCTTACTCATGCATGTCCTTGGTGTGTGCTTGCATATACTCATACTTAGTACAAGTGTGTACTAACCCTATACAACTCTACAATTTTAGGTGCAGGCACATGTGGACGCTAGAGCTACAGGTTGACGCTGAAGCTATCTGGACGTCGAGCATTCATCTGGACATGGTAGGTCCTCATGCATTTTGAGGATGCTGCCATTTATATTCTAGCTTAGTTTTAGAGTTGAGCTAGTGGAGCATGTTCCACTAGCGTTTCTTTCCTATTTTATTCAGACATTGTATTGATGTCATTTTGGCAAGTACATCATTATTACTATATTACAGTATTTCTTTCATTTGATGATCTTAATATTAGATGGTTGATGGTGAACGATTATGTATTAATGAGAATGTTTAATAAGTAAGTTAAGAAACAAAAACTTTCAAATTTTTCGCTAAAATTAACCTAGATGAAGTAAGAGTGACGTATGTAGGCTTGTCTGCGACCTCTGAGAGGTCAACGACGCCGGTCTCGTCTGGGGTCTAGATTCCGGTCGTGACAGTCTCAACCCAAAAATTGGCCAAGGACCAATCGACGGAAGCCAAAGGACGGCCAGTCGATGGTCATCCGTCGATGGTGTCCTGCAACACTGCCTGCGCACTGTCTTATTAAGGGGTGAATGGGAAATTTACCCCATGTCCTAAGCTGACTCTAATTGATTAATTTACCGATTTTAGGTGTATAAAAGGGATCAAACACGTGAACATCCCATTCCCAATCCCCTCTACACGAATTAAACCTTTCCCTCCAAAAATATTCTCCCTAGAAACCACCATTGTTGGTGAAGCTCAAGAGCAGCTTGGAGCTTGGATTTTCATGGATGATTCACCAAGTTTTAGAGGTTTTCAACTAGACAAAGGTATGGTGATCCTTCATCTCTAAGTAACCTTTCACTTGGAGAATTCTTCTCAAAGTTTTCAAAAGAGATTTCATGATCAAAGTTCTTCTTCTTCATTCTAGCCATGGTTTTTTTCTGAAAATGCTTTAAATGGTTAAATAATGATGAATTAATGTCAATGTATTGGTTTGAACGTGATTTTAATCAAATTGCATGATGAACCCATGTTCCTTCCCTAAATTAATTTAGTCCTTGCATGGGCTTTGTGATCATGGATTGTTAATGGTTAATTTGTGATTCTCTTACGTTGAATTGCTTATACCTAAAGTTATTTACGTGAATTGATTATGAATTGATGATGAAGGATCCATGTGGATCAATGTATGAAGGATTGAACATGTTTATCTTAGTTTTCCATGATTCACTATAACATGGCTCTTTTTATGATTTAATGTTAGCGATGATGATTATAGCTACTATTTTAGGTAATATCATGATTAAATTATGGATAGTAATCTCATATGATCAAAGTAAAGAGAATAGGCTTGAATTGTTCTAGTTTCTTCTAGTCTATCAAGTGGTAACTTGTGATCTTGACGTTAGGTTTGTTGTCTTGTGACTCCATGATGGTTAATTGTCCTTAACTACTGCCTATATGTAAAATTTGGTGATAATTCGGTATAATTGATCTAATATGAATAGATAACCATGGAATTGTTTAAGATTGATTTAGATTCTTCTAACCTATAAAGTGACTATTGTAATGTATATGACATGATCTAAATGTTAGGGTACATAAAGCATGATTTCGTTTAAGTAAGGATCTCTTTAGATACTTCCCTACATGTGTATTGATTATAAATTGTTATTGATGATCAATGAAAGCGAATTGGGTTAAAGATCTATGTTCTTCTACTTTCTAGTATATATGTGGTGTATTGTATTAGATTGGAATATGATCTTGTAGCGAGTTGTACATGGTTTATTTTATGATTATGGTACTTTAGCTAATGCCCTATACTTGAATTATTGATGAAAGAGTAGTAAAGGTCAATGATGACCAAAGGTTAAAGGATGGGTAAGAATTGCTCTACTCTTTTACTTCTCTATTTTTCTATAATAATGTTGATGATGTGATATGATCCACTTATGGTGGAGGTGTTTACTTTATTGTCATTATATATGTGTTGACAAGTCCTTGAAGGCAAATTGATTAATATATGATTGAGTGATTATGATGATCACCTTATATGTAACTTGTGCCTAGCCTTCTACTTTAGTCGTGAATCTAGGTTATGTTACTATTATTATGAGCATGTAAAGGGTTATGTTATATCATGTGTAGGTGCTGCCATTAATGAAGTGTTAATGATTGATGAACCCTACACATGAACCCCTATATAAATGTGTGAATATCTAATGTCAGGAGCCTTAAAGTATAATATGAAGTTAGCTTGCCTTCTATGCTAAATTTTGTTGTGTGGTGTATGCTTGAAAGTGTAATATGGTCTTAATAGGGTGTCTGCCTCAATGTGTTTTTGATAGCAATTATGTGATCATCTTGACCAATGTACACAAACCCTCACTCTACATGCATGCTTACAAGTAGTTTAGGATCATAGTGCCTAAATGCAAGGTTGTTCTCATATTCACTAGTGTCTACTTCTATGCATGTAAAGTATATGTATGTGAAGTATGTTATGTATTCATTACTAGGATGACTTGATAGGCTTACTAGTATGGGCAAGGGTATGGTACCATGTCTATGCATTGCACATGTGTACCTTGATAGGATAGTTCCTAGGTTTGGTTTCTATATGCATGATAATGGATGTATGGTCATGTGTGGTCTTAATGTGTTATGTGAAAGGTTTGATCACATATATGTACATACACACATGAATGATGATCTAGTAAGTAGAGGGGCCTTGAGAGGGGTGCCCAAGAATACTCGAAAACTAAATAGGTGCTTGAGTATGCTATAAGCATATGAGGAATGAATATCCTAAGCCTATGTTTTATGAAAAAATGCAATAAAGGCTTTTCAATAAAGGGAACTTAGCTTAGCACTGAGTGAACAACATTGAGAGGTGTTGACTTCCCTTGGAGGAAGATTCACCATTTGTCCCTTATAGAGTGTTGACTTCCCTTAGAGGAATACTCACCTATGGACCCACATGAGGTGTTGACTTCCCTTTGAGGAAGGTTCACCCATGTTTTCTCATGAGAGGAGGCCCCAATTACCAAGTGGTATGAAGAGGGAAGACCTATCTCTTAGTTCCATAAACTATGCTTGCCACATAGGATCTAGCAATGTGAATTCACTTAGGATGATAGGATGTATGTTAATGTTCTACCTTGACTAGGTAGGAACACCTTCTATTGGTGTAAGGCTCTACAACACCAAATTCCATGTCTAGCACCCATGGTCTTAGTGTCGGTTAAGGCTATAGTTTCCCTAAAGTAAAATGGACAATGGAAGTAAATAACTAGGATCCTAACTAGGATGACTTAAGAGAGGTTACTTAGGATAGGTGGAAGTAATGAACCCATCTAGACATTGCAGAAGTAAATCCTTAGGAAGTCCTAGGAAGGTGACCTATTGTGTCTGATAATGGATATGTCTTTATGTATGATATTGTGGAAATTGTGTACTTGTTATGAAGATGTGCATGGTATGAATCTATATTATGTGATCTCATCCTTATATGCACTATGTTGGTCTAAATGACTATATGATGAACGTCTTGTATTGACATGAATGAAGTTGTCTTTACTTGTTATGAGGATGTATGAATTGTATGTTAAGGTTTGTGGTCTCATGAAGAGTTTACTAAGTATGTGTGGGGTTATGGGGCTTCACATGTACATCGCACTAGTAGATTAAGATTGGGGTCATGAACAAGGTCTTATAATGATGAATATAAAATGAAGTAAAAGTATGTGTAAGTTGATGTAGCTTACTGTAATGTCCTATATTCTTCACTTGAATGTGTCTTGTAATGGGCTATACTTCAATGATGATATGTGTTGGCTTGTGTAAGTTGTATGTATGATTTTCCTTTGGGTCCTAAGGTGATGCATTGCACCAAGTATAACTAAAGGATTACTTGGGAGGTTAATGAATTAAAAGAAGTAGTTCACTGTTAAGAAGAATGAGCTCACTGTAAAGTGACCTCAAATGGTACTTAAATTCTATATGTGATTTTCCATGATGTTTGGCCTTTGATTATATTTCTATAAAGTTTGTGAATGATATCAATTCTATTGGATAAGGGTTTTATGAAGATTTACTCAAAAAGGCATGAAGTATGATTTCAAGAAAATGTCCCTTTTAATGCATGTTTTTGCATGGTTGCCATACTTAGTGCATACTTGTACTAACTACATTCTTCTCTACTTTTTACACAAAGTGTAGGTTATGGATGCTTAATGGATGTCTATATGATTGAGGAGCTTGATATGTGATTTCCCAAGCTCAAGAAGAGGAATCCTTAAATCCAAGGATGTCCTCATATGTAGTTACGGTAAAGTCCTTAATTATTGTACTTATGTATTATGTTATAAGGGCCGTGTCCCTAAGGTACTCTTATGATGTTGAGTCTAGGATGGCAAAGAGACTTAAGGTCTAAATATTTATTATGACTTATTTTTTATATATATATATATATATGAAGTGATGTTTCTAGCATATGATGTGCTATGAAAAGTTTTAAATTTTCCGCTAAATTTCCTATGTCACTGCGATGAATGATAACTATGTGCTTGTATAAGACCTCCGAGAGGTCAAGTATGTTATGTTACTTCTAGGGGGTAATCCCCGGATGTGACACTAGCCTTTGGTCTCATAGAGTAATTCACATAAAGGATCACATGAAGAGGTTCCATATCTAGTTCATAACCAAATCACATTTCACCTTACCAAATAGGGTCCACTAAGGCTACCTACAATGGCTAAGAGGATAGCTCAATGACTTTTCTAAGGATGATTTCATGCCGTTATAGACAATAAAACATAAGTCCACCATTCACACAAGAAGGATACCATTACGACTTTCAACTTCAAGGATATCATAACCTTACATCTAGGATAAAGATTCCACATAATGGATTTTCTTAGCAATGTTCAAGGTCACATATCAATCACACATACAAGACTAATAGGCTTTAGCATTCTAAAACAAGAAGTCATATACATGTAGCAAGTAAGGGACACAAGCCTACCAAAACAAGACACACACATACTTCACATATAGCATATCATTCTAGAAGCACATAAGCATAACAAACGTCATCTATGGGTCACCCTATTAACTACTATAAAAACATCAATATAATCATCATAAGACTCATATAGCCAAGTAGAAAGAATCATACATTAATCCTAAGACTACACACATAAGGACATAGTCATAGTCTAACATGATCACCCAATGTCAATAGACGAACAAATACTTTACATTACTCACATATAGTTAGATATGATCATATTTCACATAAATCGACTACACAAACAATCATAATACATCAATTAATTCCGACAAGGCCATGATCATCATAATTCGTTAAGTAACACCGACGAGGCCACATTATTAACAAGTAAAGCACATAGCACCGCCACCATAAGTGGAACATACCAATCACACCATAATTCAATACCTAATTTACATAATATAAAGAGAATTAGGTCAGCGTACCACCAATCCACTCTCACCACTTCAATCCATAGTTAAGTCATCCAACACAATACTCAAAGGCCCTTACCCATGGCCATGATCACCAATTAAATTCAATACTTACAATAGACAATGAATCAAAGATAATTCATTATAGATTTATGAATTTAGGGAAGCATACTATCAATTATACCATGATTCTAGCATAATTTAATAGCCCTAATAAAACTACACAACTATTTAATAGCACAAAGACATGATCAAGTCACCTACAAAGTAGTCAAAACCTAGAGTTCATAAATTACACGGGTTCATAGAGTAATTAGGCTAAAACCATCAAATTAACATCAATTCAATCAATATATAATGATTCAAAAAGTTTTATGCAAGAACCCATGGATAGATATCAAAATTTGACAAGTTCATCTTTAGAAGACATTAGAAATTAGTTTGAAGTTTGGATCCTTGAAGAAACGAGTTTCAAGGATGAAGAACCATACCTTAATTGTTTATAGAACACGAATTTGATGAAGAATCACCAATCAATCTTCAATCCAAGATCTATCATAACTTTTAACTTTAATGGAGTTGTAGAGAGTTTCTTAGAGATCTCGGATTTTGATTTGGAATAATGAATTCATCTAGGTGTTTAGGACTTATACCCACTTAAATTACCTACAACACCCTTAGGAAACCTCCCAAACATTTATTTGGATGTGGAGTGAATTTACCAATTCACCTCTTCACTTTACAGTGAACTGCACAGGCTGCAGTCACCAACGATGTCGGCCCATCGACGCCCCGTCACCCAACCAACGGATCATCCTGCTGGTCCGTGCTTTGGGTCAGAGGCTGGTATTTGGAAGGCCAAGCTCCCATGCCTATGTCCTAATCTACGCCCTCCACCTATGGGGCATCGACCAGCCTACTGGGCGTCGATTGCCTCCGTAGGTGGGACTGCCTTAGGAAGTTTTGGCCACAAAGATGTGTCCCTCCTCAAGGACCCTTGGTTGGTCCTTGGGGACTTTTGACCGTATGTTTCCAACCCAAATATGCTCTTATACAATTTAAGGACCTCTACATCAATTTCATTCAAAACCAACAAGTAAAACTTAACGAAACACTATAAGACAGACAAGGTCGTTTCAAGGTAAACCTTTCGAACTTCATGGAAGTTCTTGGATGTTTGACCTCCAAACTTCATGAAACTTTCATCTCATTCGTTTTAGGGGTATTACACCTTCAAGCTAACCTTAGTATACTATGTATTGATTCATGTTAGGTTCTTAATTCAACCTAGGGTTCCTCTATGTTAGTACTTGCTTCTCCTAATCTTGTTTGTGTCTAGGTGTAAAATATAAAGGAAACATCATTACAATCATCTCCAACAAGGCTTTACCCCCAAATTCCTAACAACAATGGCCATAATCCCTACAATCGATTACTACATGTAGTCCTTCATGATTCATTCTCAATTTCATGTTAATCTAGTGAATTTGATAGAAGGCAATTCTAGACATACATGATCACATAGTTTCAGTTCCAACATCCTAGGTCAAGATCATACTTAATCAATTAGACCTTGTTCAATTCATATCTAGGTGATTCAATCATGATCAAATAGTATAGAATACAATTTAACATAGAAGATCAACATAGAACCTTCATTTAGCCTCTAATGGTGTAAAATCACCATGATCACCTTCAAGATCAATTAACACAATTCACTATTAACTCATCATGAAAAAAATGCATAATATTCGTATAAACATCATTGAATGTTACCTACTAGTTGGATCGCAATCAAGCCTTACCCACAATGCAATCATAAACCTCTCTAGATTGGGGTTCTTTGGATTCACAATTGAAGGAAAACTAGGGGGCTTCATGGATGGAAGAATCCATGAATGAATAAGATTCACATACCTTAGATTAGATACTTAATCGTAGCTTGAATCCTTTAATAAATAGTCCTAAGCTGCTGCCCCCAATTCTTCTTCGTCTTCAATGGTGTTCTTGAGAGTTCTATTATGAGAGAGGTTTTGATTTGGAGTATAAAGTCTAAGGGGGTCTTTTATTGTTTTAATAGACATAAAATACCTAAAACTACCTGAAATAACAGCCCATGTAATTATTTGGACGTGGGGTGAATTTCCCAATTCACCCCTTCACTTAACAGTAAGTTGCGAGAAGTTGAAGGTTTGCATCGACGGGGCCACCTACGGGATATCAACCAGACAATGGTCCATACTGGAAATCATGGTCTTGGTAAGAGACTGATCCAAGGTTTTTTTTCTCAAGAGTTTAAGTGTCAACCTACGCCTCCCCATTGATGGGGCATCGACAAATAGACGAGGCGTCGATTGAAACTGCCCAAGAAGTGTCTAGCCCATTGTTGGGGTCCTCCTTGAGGTCTTTTGCGGGGCCCTTTGGGAGTCTTTCCTTGACGTGTCAACCCCAATTACACTCATATACATTCTAGGGTCCCTCAATTGGAGTGGAACACCAAACAACCGACGCAACATACCCAAAACTCACTTAGAACGCACTAGTCCCTCTAAGGCTAACTTTAAAACTTCATTGGACGTTCTTGGACGTTTCACCTCCAAACTCTCTAAAACTCTACACACTTCCTATAAACACTATATTAGACGTTAAGTTATATGGCACGACATGAGAATAGTGAAGAAGGGAAACTCTATCGTCCTATAGCCTCTCGCTCATAGATGTGTCGCAACTCACCACCGACGAATGAGACTCTATTAGACGTTACAATATGAGACTTTGGACCCTAAAACCACTTTTATAACCTCATTATCTAATACCACGTTTGTCACGAATGAGGAGCTCCCCCTAAAAGTAACATGGCGTATTGACCTCTCGAAGGTTTTATACAAGCCCATAGTCATCATTCATCACATTTTCATAGGTATATTGAGTGGAAAATTTAGAACTTTTCATAGCACATAATATGCTATAAACATCACTACCATTAATATAAAAATAACATAATTTCATAATTAGACTCTAAGTCTCTTTGTCATCTTAGACTCAACATTATTAGAGTCGATTAGGTACCCGACCCTTGAAACATAAAATAATATCTAAGCAATTACATAACTTGAATAAAACATGACATAGGAAATCCTTGAATCATAAGGAACCGTGTCTTGAGCTTGGGAAACACAGATCAAGCCCTTCACCTGAGAGACATCCTTTAAGTATCCATCACCTGCACTTTGTGTAAAAAGATGAAGAAGAATGGTAATAGTAAACGAATGCACTAAGTATGGATACCATGCAAAAACATACATTTAAAGAGGACATTTTACTTTGAAACCATGCATCATGCCTTTTTTGTAAAACTTCATAAAACTTTGATATAATAAGCACAACATAGCTCATATACTTCACATGAGCATGGACAATATTCATAACATCACATAAAGCCACATTATTTGTTTAAGGCACCTTTTGCATTTCATGATATTACCTTATCTCTTACCTTAAGTCTTTAACCCCCAAGTAACCCTCTAGTAACACTTGGTGCAATGTATGAATAGTGTCTTATTCCACCATCCACACTCAAGCATCACCTTAAGGTTACCAAGGTGAAAATTCACATAACCTTCATTTCCTTAAACATAGGCATTAAAAGAAATATAACATATCCTAACACACCTACTCCACATATGAAAAAAGATGTTCTATGAACCACACATAAGACTCACTTCAAGACCACATGCAAGTCAACACTACAAATAACATCATAATAGAAAATATTCAACAATAGCATGCAAAGATTTCACTTCATAAAGCCATCATAAGAAATTTCTCATAATCCCAATCTAAGCCTTTTAGTGCAATGTACATGTGAAGTACCATAACCTCACACATACTTAGTAAATTCACAAAGAGACCACAATCATATCCCTTACATCATACATCAACACTACAAGTATAGTCAACTACATGCATATCAATTAAGACCTCATCATATAGTAAACAAGACCAACATTATGCATATAAAGTGAGACCTCATCATATAGATACCATAGGAATCATACCATGCATACAATCATACACTTAGTCAATACCATAACGTCGCCATGCATATAAGACATATACATATTAATATACATATAGAACACCTTCCTAGAACTCCCTTAAATAGCCACTTTTGCAATGCATAGGTAAAGTCCCATACCCTCACCTACACTAAGCAACTTCAATTAGGTTATCCTAGTTAGGGTCCATTACTTTACTTCCATTGTCCATTATACTTTAGGGAATTCCTAGCCTTAACCGACAATAAGCCCATGTAAGCCAAACATGGGATTTGGTGTCATCCCCTCATAGCAAAAGAGGGCATCTTACTTGCAAATGTAAGACATGAGTATCATTCTAGCGTATTAGGTGGATCCACTAGCTAGGTCCTATGGGGCAATAATGTTATGGAAACTAGGAGGTATATATGGAAATCCTCTTTATGCCTATTGGGCATTATAATTATCCACCTCGTGAGGACTATGGTGAACAAGCTTTTCCACATTGGGAAAGGGCACCCCTCATCATCAAGTTCACTTGGTGCTAAGCTAACTTCCCTTTATTGAAAAGTCTTCATTAACTCTACTTCATAAAAATGGCTTTAGGAGGTTCACCTCTTCATATGCTTAGCTCATAGGTTATAGATGAGAATGTCCTTTCATCGACCTAATTCATGTGAGAAAACCTTCCACATGGACAGAGCATATTCAAGCAATATCTAGTTTAGAGTACAATTGAGAATACCTTTCATGAGACTCCCTCTTTACTAGATTATCATACATGCTTCATTATATGCCTTCATGTGTGTGTATGTGTACATATATGTGAGGAAACCTTTCACATAAACACCCTTGGACCACACATGTTCACACTTCACTTCGTTCATACATAAGTGTATAGTTGTAACTAGATGAACAATCCTTTCATATAAACACATTTAGACACTATACAATTTAGTACTTCATCATATCATATGCATGAAATCATAGCATACAAAAGATATTCATAGCGTAATCATGCATTCTTATTCATGAACATATAGAATCAACCTAGGACTATCTTATCAAGGCACACATGTTGATTGCATAGACAAGGTCCCATACCCTTTTCCATACTAGTACACCTATCAAGTCATCCTAGTAAGAGATACTTTCATACTTCATGGACATATACTTTACATGCATAGTAGTAGACATTAGTAAATATGAGAATTATCCTTTCATTAGACACAATGAACCTATACTACTTATAATCACGCATGAGGTGTGAGTGTGTGTGTACATTGGTCAACATGATCACATACTGGCTATCAACACAATATTGAGACAACCACCCTTTTAAGATCACAATACACATTCATGCATAGACCACACACCACATTATAGCATAGGATATAAGACACCACATATATAGATTTATAAGAAGGTAAACACCTCCACCATAAGTTGACCATACCACACAATGCCATCCAAAGCCAATTCAATGTCAATTCTATACCAAATAGAGCGATCTAGGTCAACTCACCAATACTTCCAAGCTTGATCACCATTGATCAATTGTCAACAATTCACATTCAATCCTCCACAATTCATATTCAATTGATATAGATAGTAATAACAATAATCAATTCGATACAATTTAATCACAATTCAATTAACACAGAATCAAGATTACAAGACCCACATTATAGGCCAATTTAAAAAATTAGGAGGATCATGGGTTATTCATGGAATTGGACTGAATTTTATATTAAAATCAGTGATTAATCATGTGTTCATCATTAGAATGCTTTTGAAATCAATTTGACAATGAACCCATGGGTAGATTGAAAGATAGAAATTTTGATCATGAATTCTCTTTGAAAACATTTGAAGGAACTCCCTAGATGAAAGATTAACTAAGGATGAAGGATCACCATACCTTAATACATGAGAATCCCACCGAAAATAAGAGAATAAACCATGAAATTCTAGCCCCTAATTTGAACCTTGAGTTTTCCCTCCAATGGAGGTTTGAGAGAATTTGGAAGAGAAGACAGTTTTGGGATTTTGATTTCTTATTGGAAGTTGTACGGACCCTCAAAATGAATTAGGGTTCTTAGAGCCTAAAATATGTCTAAAAAGGTTTAAAATATATTAAATAAGTGCTTTATAGTATGCATTCTTGATTCGAAGTCATTTGGAGGTCAAACATCCAAGACGTTTGAAAGTTAGCCCTTGGACGTACTTGAGTGTGCTTAGCATCTTTTCATGTGTTGCGTGTGTTGTTTGATGCTCAAACTTATATAGAAGATCCTTGACATGTTTAGAAGTGTATTTACATTGGAAACTTCTGGGTACGACTCTCCAAGGGCCCCGCAAAAGTCCCTCAAGGAGGACCCCAAACACTGCCTAGGCACTGCCTTGGAAGTGTCAAACGTTGCCCATGAACGACGCCCGGTGCTTGAGAAGATGCCCCGTTGATGGGGGGAATAGCTCAACACATAAACGTTTGAGCATGAGCCCATAATCTGCAGCCTCAATCACTATCTACGGAGCAACAGGACGGGCCGTCACTGCATCGACGCCCCGTCGACTGTCTTCCGTATGTGCTGCCTTCAATTGCAGCATGCACGCTTCCATGCAAGGGGTGAATTGGGAAATTCACCCCACGTCCCTAAATTACTATAGGAGGTTATTTTAAGTGTTTTTGGGTATTTTAAGTTGATTATTAAGATCAAAATCCCATACCAAATTCATTCTTCAAAATTAGACTTCCCTCCAAAATGAAACCTCTCTAGAAATCTCTATTGGAGATGAAGCTCAAGGTCAACTTGTAGATTTGATTTCAATGGATTCTTCACCATGTTTTCGTGGTTTCTTCATCTAATAAGGTATGGCGATCCTTCATTTTTAGATAACCTTCAATCTAAAGAGTTCCTTCAAATCTTTTCAAAGAGAATTCATGATGAAATTGTATGTTCTTCAATCTAGCCATGGATTCTTTCTCAATTTGATTTCAAAAGCATGCTTATGATGAATTAATGATTATATACTTATTTTAAAGTGAATTTGAATCCAATTTCATGATGAACCCATGTTCCAACCGAATCTTGATTTAGCCTATTTGTGGGCATTGTGACGTTGATTCTATGTTAAGTGAATTATGACTCTAGCATGTTGAATTTTCTATTGCTACTATTTTGTATTCAAATTGATGGTGAAATATGGCCTTGATTCTATGATGATTGAGTCATGATTTCTTATATGACTATTGTTCTTTAGGTACTGCCTATGATGTAATGTTATGGTGAATTATGTGAAATTGGTCCATGTGGGTCATGGTTTGAAGATTGACCTATGTTCTCTATCCTCTATAGATTGATAATGTAATGTAGATAATCTGATCTTAATTCTAGGGTACATGAAGCATGATTTCGCTTAAGTTAAGATATATTTAGCTACTGCCCTATATTTTTAATATTGATGGATTGTGAGTATTGATAATTGATGATCAAAGCAAGCGAGATTAGGTAAGATTGCTCTATTCCTCTACTTTTCTATAGAACTGTTAAATGATTGGCCTTGTCTGGCATTCTGTGGTATGGTCCACTTATGGTGAAGGTGTTTACTTTTTTTCAATATATATTTGTGTTCATTATGTCCTTGAAGGAAAATTTATGATATATGAATGTGTGGTTATGTTGATCACAGTATATGAAGCTTATGCCTAGTTTCTAGTCTAGTCTATGATCTAGGTTGTGTTGCTAATGTCATAAGCATGTGAATGACTAGGTTAAGTTTAGATATAGGTTCTGCCTTTGATGATATGATTGTGGTAAATGAATCTTACATATGTACCCTTATATTTATGTGTCATTAGCTAAGGTTATGAGTCATTGAAACTAATGTGATGTTGTCTTGTCTCCTATGCTATTATGTGTTGTGTGGTCTATGCTTGGAAGTGTATTGTGGTCTTAAGAAGGTGGCTGCCTCAATATGTTTTTGATAGCCAATATGTGATAATGTTTACCAATGTACACACACTTACACCTCATGCATGCTTACAAGTAGTATAGGTTCATGGTGTCTAATGAAAGGGTATTCTCATATGCACTAGTGTCTACTACTATGCATGTAAAGTATATGTCTATGAAGTATGTTATGTATCCCTTAACTAGGATTACTCTATAGGTGTACTAGTATGAACAAGGGTATGGGACCTTGTCTATTCATTGCACATGTGTGCGTTGATAGGATAGTTCCTAGATTTGTGATCTTTGTACGTGATTATGAATGATGAGTATGTTATGAACATGTCTTATATTCTATGATGTCAAGTAAATGATATGATGAAGTATGAATATGCCTAGTGTATAAATGTGTTTACATGAAAGGATTGTTCATATAGTTAAAACTATACACTTATGCATGAGTGAAATGAAGTATGAACATGTGTGGTCTAAAGGTGTTTGTGTGAATGGTTTGCTCACATATATGTATACACACAAACACACGAAATATGTCCATTATGCATGCATGATGATCTAGTCAATAGAGGGGCATTTGAAAGGTTTTCTCAAGGGTATCCTAAACTAGATGGTGCGTGAATATGCTATGTCCATGTGAAAGACTTACTCACATGGTATAGGTTGATGAAAGGACTCTCTCATCTATGACCTATGAGATATGCATATGGGGAGTCAATCTCCTAAAGCCTACTAAGTAATTTTAATAAAGACTTTTAATAAAGGAAACTTAGATTAGCACCGAGAGAACTTGAATATGAGGGGTGTCCCTTCCCAATGTGGGAAGGTAGGTTCACCATAATTCTCACAAGGTGGATAACTACAATGACTCAATAGGTATAAACACGGTTTCCATAAGTGGGTAACTACAATGCCTCAAAAGGCATAAAGAGGGTTTCCATGTATCCTCAAAGTTCCATAAACTATGCTTGACCCATATGATCTAGCAAGTGATATCACCTAATATGCTAGCATGCTGTTAATGTTCTACTTTGTCAAGGTAGAGAACATTCTCTTGGTGTAAGTCTCTACAACACCAAATTCCATGTATAGCACCCATGGTCATAGTGTTGGTTAAGGCTATAGTTTCCCTAAAGTAAAATGGATAATGGAAGTAAAGTAAGGACCCTAACTAGGATAACCTAAGGGAAGTTGCTTAATGTAGGTGAGGGTATGAGACTTTACCTACGTATTGCACAGGTAACTCTTGAGGGGAGTTCTAGGAAGGTGTTCTGATGTATATTATTATGTTTATGTCCTTATTCATGACATTGTAGTCTTGTCTACTTGTTCTGATGATATGCATGGTATGAGTCCTAATGAGTCTATATGATGTGCTCTTACATTAAATGCATAATGTGGGTCTTATTGACCATATGATGAAGGTCTTGCTTGGCATGTATGAAGTTTCTATACTTGTGTTGTTGATGTGTGAAGTAAATGGTATGCTTGTGGTCTCTTTATCAGTTTACTAAGTATGTGTGAGGTTATGGGACTTCACATGTACATTGCACTAGTAGCCTTAGATTGGTATTATGAGTAAGGTCTTATAATGTTCTATGTATAGTGAAGTTAGCATATGTGAATATTGACTATGGTTTACGATAATGGCATTGGGAGTCTTGACTTGGAAGTGTCTTATGATATGTTATACTTCTATGAATGCATGTATTTACTTAGGAAGGGTTTATGTATGAATACCTTATGGCATTAATGTGATACATTGCACAAATTATCACTAGAGCGTTATTTGGGAAGTTAATGAGTTAAAGAAAAGAAGTTTACTTTAAAAGAAATGAGTTCACTGTAAATGAAATATGCTTAATGTAAAGTGATGCTTAATATGCCTCAAATGCAATGTATGGTTTTATGTAATGTTGTGACCATTGAACATGTCTATATGAAGTATGTAAATGGTATAGTGATCATTGTATCAAGTTTTATGAAGTTTTTACAAAAAGCCATGATGCATGGTTTCAAAGGAAAATGTCTCATTTTAAATGCATGTGTTTGCATGGTTGTCATACTTAGTGAATTCTTGTACTAACACCATTCTTCTTTACCTTTTACACAAAGTGTAGGTTATGGATGCTTAAATGGATGTCTCCAAAGTGAAAGGCCTTGATATTTGTTTCCCAAGCTCAAAGAAAGGAATCCTTAAGTTCAAGGATTTCCTAAGTCATGTTTTATTCAAGTCATGTAATTGATTAGTAATATTTTATATTGTAAGGGCCGTGTCCCTAATATACTCTAATGATGGTGAGTCTATGATGGTAAAGAGACGTAGAGTCTAACCATGTACTTATGTTATTTTATATATAGTAGAAGTGATGTTCTAGCATATGATGTGCTATTAAGGTTTTAAATTTTTCGCTAAATTTACCTATGAAAATGCGATGAATGATAACTATTGGCTTGTATAAGACCTCAGAGAGGTCAAGTACGCCATGTTACTTCTGGGAGGTGCTCCCCGGTCGTGACAGGTGTTTGGGGTTTTGACTTGGGAATGGGGTTAAATAGGTCATAACAACAGTTTATAACCGACTCTCAATGTTACCAATCACCCCCATACTTATTGGGACTTTAGACATATCAAACTTGACTTTAAAACAACGCAACCGACTATGGAAAGTGTCTGCGCGTCACGGACGCATCTCCTAATTTTACCTCCCATAATTTTTAAGGCAGTGAACCTAGAGTAAGGCGTGCGACGTGTAGGAGGCTCCAGATATTGGTTCTATACGCTGCCTTAGGCAGCTTCCTTGTCCAACGTTTGGGTCCTCCTCGAGGGACCTTAGGGTGGTCCTCGGGGAGTCGTACCCAAACGTTTTGACCCTAAACATGTCTATTAGGATGATAGGGTCACCCCAACTGTTTTTCGACTTCAAACAACACATCGAAATAAGGCAAACATACAAGGATAAACTAGCACGTCTAAAGACTAACATTCAAACATCCTGGACGTTCTTGGGCATTTGACATCAAAATCACTTCAAATTAAGTATGCATACTGTAAAACACTTATTTAACATATTTTAAAAAAATTTAGTCACATGTGAGGCTCTAAGCAACTTATTTCATTTTGAGAGACCTTACCCACGTGCTCAATTCACTTCTCGTTTTTGGAGGTTTTTCCAAAAAGGGTTGGGGTACACAAGAGAAGCTTCGCAATGCTTTTCATCCCCAAACGGATGGTCAAGTCGAGCATACTATTCAAAACATAGAAGATATGTTAATCGATTGTGTGATAGACTTCAAAGGGAATTGGGATGATCAATTGACGTTGATTGAATTCTCCTATAACAATAGCTATCATTCGAGTATTTCAATGGTTCCATTTGAAGAACTATATGGTAGGAGATGTAGATCTCCAGTTGGGTGGTTTGAGGTAGGAGAATCTTCTCTCCTTGGTCCTGAAATAATCTATGACTCTTTAAAGAAGGTTCGAGTGATAAGGAATAGGTTGAAAACAGCCTATAGTCAGCAAAAATCCTATGCCAACAATAGGAGAAGATATCTTGAATTCGAAGTAGGTGATATGGTGTATTTGAAGATTTTACCTATGAAGGGGATGATTAGATTTTGAAAGAAGGGGAAGCTAAGTCCCCGGTATGTGGGTGTCACATCCCGAAACCATACCCTAGAAGTTAGGGCACAATCTCATATTCCAACCGGCGTACTTGACCTCTCGGAGGTCTTATACAAGCCCTTTTATATCATTCATCGCATATACATAGTGAAAAGTAGTGCGGAATTAAAACTTTTCACAAAAACATATCATAGTCTTTAAAACTCTTTCGTATAAAAGTAGTATGAAATACTAAGTCTCAATCTCATCAATCTTAGACACAAGAGTACTTGGGACACGGCCCACACGAAAGAGAACGCCCATACACCCTCTTCAAGGTTACCTAAATAATCCATAAGACTTCCTAAGTTTAGATCATGTCCAACATAGCAACCAACTTCCCTAACTAGAGTCATTCTCAAGACTACATATGCCCTCTTCACATTTTAACTAAGGAATCCTTAAGTCACTTTAGGTTAGGTACTTATTTACTTACATACTTTCTAACATAAGTCATTAGTTCATTAGTTCATTTAAGAGACATTCATCACATAAGGACATTCAAGTAATGGTCTTGGAGAAGACCTAGGTACTCTTACTAACACCTTCAAAGCCTATTGTGAAACGTCTAGATAGCGTCCCATACCACCACCTAAACTTCATAGAACTTCTCTAATACTAATAGGTATCCCATATGATGCGAATAGACAATAACCGACATAGACCATGGTAGAAAAACATGGAATCCTGAGTTCTATCCTACTCCGATGAGGTTGTTCTACTTGCCAATGGTAGAACTTAGACACATCCCAAGTAGGCACATGGTTAAGGAATATTAAGGGCTTACTTTGTATTCTAGCCTCATACTTTAACTAGAACTACTTCCCTTACCATACTCACTCGGTGCTAGCATTTGTTCTCATAGATTAATTCACATTAAGGTTCATACAAAGGGGTTCCATATCAAGTTCATAACCCAATTACATTTACCCTACCAAAGAGGTCCTCTAGGGCTACCTTACAATGGCGACAAGAAGCTCATCATGACTTTCCTAAGGATTGATATGATGCCGTTCAAGTCTATCATTCATTACATGAAGGATAATGTTACGATTTTCGACTTCAAGTTTCATAACCTTACCACTAGGTTCAAGGTTTCACATAAAGGACCCTCTTATCATCATTCAAGGTCTCACCTATCATTCATACATTCAAGACTAAGACGCTTTAGCTTCCTAAGTCAAGACGTCACATATTCATTATCGTACATGCATCAAGTAAGGGACACAAGTCTACCTAAACAAGACACAACATACTTCACTTTAGCACATATTACATGTCATTCTAGAAGCACATAGGAATAACTATTATCATCTTTAAGTCATCCTATACACTACTATATCATCATCAATATAACTATTATAGACTTTTATAGCCAAGTAAGAACAATCATGCATTCAACTCTAAGACTACACACAACTCACAGTCATTAGTCTAAGATGATCACGTAGATAACATCAATAGAAGAACACATACTTTCACATTACTTCACATATAGGTATATATGATCATACTTCACATAATCAACTACACAAATCATCATAATACTTGAAGTAGTGCCGACAAGGCCATGATCATCATATTACTTAAAATAACGCAGACAAGGCAACATCAATTCACATAACACCGCCACCATAAGTGGACCAAACCAATCACAACATAATTGAAGTATAATTAACATTAAATAAAGGAAAAATAGGGCAGCGTACCACCACTTCATCCTCAACTCTTTAATCCAATGCCAAATTATCCAATTCAATATCATAAGGCCCTTACCCATGGCCATTAACATCAATTAAATACATAAACTATAATACTCAATGAATCTAAGTCAATTCGATATATATTTATCAATCTAAGACCAATTAGATATCAATTGAATATAAATCTTACATCATTAGAAAGCCCATAAGAAACTACACATTAATTTATAAGCATAAGACCAATATCAAGTAACCCATAAAGTAGTCAAAAACTATACCTAACTCATACCTAAATGAAGCTAATTATTCAATTTGATGAAGAATCTCCACTCAAATATCCAATCCAAGATATTCCTTGAGTTTTGGCTTCAATGGAGTCTTAAGGAATTTCTAAGGGATTTTGGGGTTTTGATTTTGAAGAATGAAATCTTCTAAGTGTTAAAGACTTATAAGCACTTTTAAAATACCCAAAATACCCTTAAGGAACCGCCAAACCTTCTATTTGGAAGTGGGGTGAAATTACGATATCACCCCTCACTTAACAGTGAACCTGCGCAGGAACACAGGCTCACAACAGGCTCACAGACGGAGGCCAACCTACGGACCGTCCCTTGACCAACGGACCGTCCCTTGACCAACGGACCGTTCTGTTGGTCCATTGTCTGAGACTGAGGCTGGTCTTTGGCTTACTCTACCCAACTCCTAAGTCCCAAACGATGATACCCAACCAACGGGGCGTCGATTGACCCACTGGGCGTCGATTGCCTCCGTGCTTTGGGCTGTCTTGGGCAGCCTTGGTACCAACTTTGGGTCCTTCCTCAAGGACCCCTGGATGGTCCTTGGTGATACTTGCCTGGACGTTTCCAACCCAAACATTCTCGTATATGAGTTTAAGACCACTTACATGAATTTCACACAAAACGAAGACGTAAAACTCGACGAAACATGCCTAGAAACACAAGGTCATTTCAAGGCACATCTTTCGAATGCCATGGACGTTCTTGGACGTTTGACCTCCAAACTTCACGAAACTTGACACACTGTCTATATGTACCATAATAACTCATTTAAAGACCTTATAACCTCATGAATGACACATAAACACATAAAACCACATATGAGGCACATAGGTGACTTAGTCGTCGAACGTCTTGGTCGTCCCTTGATGTTTGACTTCCAATGCACCTAAACTCTTAGCTACTGACTCTATACCATATTATATACAATTTTAGGACCTTATACCATCATGACCAACATGTTAGGCTCTAGTTCACCTAAGTCATTTTCGGGATCTTACATTCTCCCCCTCTTGGACAACATTCGTCCTCGAATGATACATGCCACCCTCCGAACACTTCAAATAATAGAGACTCAACTAGAAGCTCCTGAACATACCATATAACACCTTATACAATTCAAACATCTAATAGAACATCAATTTCACATAATCTAGAGATTCACAACACAACAAGAAACTAGACCAAAAAATCAATTAGTAAATTTTTCAAAAATAGCACAGTGAACTGCCAGTGCTGTACAGTGAATTATGCAACTTTTTCAAAAATGCAATTTTTAGGCAATTCATGATAGAAACATGCTAATATGCAAGGTAACATCATATGAACACCTTTTCCAACATGATCATTTCTTCATAAAACACACAATGCACGAAGCTAATGAAATTCAATTCCAACTAAACTCCTAAACACCATGCACATGCAACAATCTTCTAGGACTTTCTATCCCATCTACTACAATACTCCCCCACATAGAAGAAACTCATATCACTAAAAAGAGAAATGCAAGGACTTACCAACATCATCATCACTATTCTCATCCGGCTTCTCACCTCTAGTCCGGAGTGCATAGAAACGCCTCTTTGTTGGAGCATCATCCTTTGGAACATTAGGAGCAACTTTCTTACCATCTCTATTAGGACAATCTCTAACTTTGTGCCCATCTTTTCCACATCCATAGAAACTCCCGGTACCCCTTAGACACTCACCATATTGTTTCTTACCACAAGTGACACATTTAGGTTTTCCAATTTGAGAACCACCTCCTTTCTCAATCTTGAACTTAGCACTCCTAGATTCTTCTTGAGATTGAGCCCTCTACTTAAACCTAGATTGCTCTTGGTCACTAGAACCACCTCTTTTCAAGTTTCTAGACATCCTCCTAAGTTTAGACTCCTCTATTGATTGGGCATACACCATGAGTCTAGCTAAGGTCATATCACCATGTAGCATATCCATACGACATTCTTCCCTCACTAGATCGGCGACACCCATCACAAAACGACTCATTTCAACCCTTGGATTAGACACTAGGGATGGTGCATATCTAGACAATGTTGATAATTTCAAGGAGTATTCCTCAATGCTCATTTTTCCTTGCTTGAGATTGATAAACTCCTCTACCTTAACTTCCCTCCTCTCACGGGGAAAGTATTTACTTAGAAAAGCTTCGTTAAATTCTTCCCACTCAATAGGATCCAACTCAACCGGCCTATTATCCTTCCATTGAGTGTACCGTATTTGACAAACATCCCTCAATTTATACGAAGCGAATTCCTCCTTCTCCCTAGATGTAACCCCCATAGCACTCAACACCTTGTACATACCATCAAGGAACTCTTGGGGATCTTCACCTACCCTATCCAAGAAAGATAGAGGATTCATCCTCACAAAGTCTCTAACCTAAAGGTCATAGTGCTCTCCACAACATTCACCCTAGGCACCATACTCAAATTTGCTTGAGTAGTCATGGCTAGGGCTAAAGCAATCAAAGCCTCTCTAATATCTCTATTACTCAACTCCGGGAGATCCAGCAGAACCTCATTACCTCCTTCCACGATAGGTATATGATCACCATGGGGAGGCACTTTATCACCTTGAGCACCTTGGACTCCTTGCCCATCTTGAGGAACTTGCTCAACTTGAGGAGGAATCTCCTCATTCACCCTCTCCTCTTCCAACCTTCTAGCGGCCATCCTTCTAGTATTCATCTCCTAGAAACACAAGGAAACACATTAAGAAGGATACTCATAACATTTACTCTACCGCACGACATAGGAGTAGAAAAGAAGGGAAACTCTATCGTCCTATAGCCTCTCGCCAATAGATGTGTCGCGACTCACACCGATAGTTGAGACTACTAGACGTGACTTGATGAGACTTTTTTGGATTCCTAAGACTACTTTCACAACCTATGCTCTTATACCAAGCTTGTCACATCCCGAAACCATACCCTAGAAGTTAAAGCACAATCTCATATTCAAACTGGCGTACTCGACCTCTCGGAGGTCTTATACAAGCCCTTTCATAACATTAATCGCATATACATAGTGAAAAGTAGTGCGGAATTAAAACTTTTCACAAGAACATATCATAGTCTTCAAAACTCTTTCAAATAAAAGTAATAGGAAATACTAAGTCTCAATCTCATCAATCTTAGACACAAGTTTACTTGGGACACACCCCACACGAAATAGAAATATAGTACTACTAGGTCTATTACAATACTTCAATAAAAAACATAAAAGACATATATGCCCTCGAGTCAAATGAGGACATTATTCAACTTCTCTTGAACGATGCTATGATCCAAGTCTTGCTTCCAAGATGCTCCTCACCTACCAACAACTAAAGAGATAGATAAAAGCATGGAATTAGTACAACCACATCTACTAAGTATGGTATAATGCATAAAAATCGTGAAAACGGATATTTATTGGAAATATGCATCTTTTCATTTAAATATCGTAATATAATCATAAGAATAACATTTATCAACTTACAAACACATAACAAACCACTTAAACCAATTATCACATTTTTAAGAGACACATTATAGTGACCTCAACTCACTGTACACTGAATTCCTTCACTGTTACACTGAAGTTGCCTAATTCTTCCTTAGGTACTGTATAACATGTAATCATTTCACTAAAAGTTATCCTAAGACCCACTTAAGCAACAAAAAGAGAGACCGTCCATACACCCTCTCTAAGCATGCCTAAACGATCCTCAAGACTGCTTAGAATGAGACACATACACACATACAATACACCAATCACATAACATATAAGATATGACAATTTTCTTTACTAAGGCTATCAAAAGACTTACTTAATTACTCCTAGAAGAGAACGCTAATACACCCTCTTCAAGGTTACCTAAATAATTTGTAACAACCCACAAATGACTATGCTAAGTAATGCCTATACGTACCTAGAATGCCTAGATTAGACCGGGTTCACACGGCTTGATGCGCGTGGAACCAGACCTCAGAACCTATGCACCATCCAAGCCAACCAACTTGGTGAGTTAGTTGAGCTAGGCAAGGTTGGGTCCAGCCATGTAAGGCACCCGAATATTAAGATTCACCTGGATGAGTTTTAACCAGACTTGAAAGGGGTAATCTTAGGTTTTGAGGGTCTAGGGGTAAAATGGTCTTTTCCAGGCTAGGTGTAGTATTGTAATTATCCTAAGTATTTAATTAATTAATTAACTAATGAAAATAGTGGACAATTCGGGTAGGGTTGACCCGAATTGACCCATCTTAGCGAGATGAGCTACACCCGGGTTCGATCCTTGTGAAAGCAATATTTAAGTTGAATTAATTTGTATTTAATTATCTGATTTAAATAAGGGAATTTTAGTCTTGTCACTTAAGCCTTAGAAAATCAGATTTTTTATTTAAAATAACAAAGAGTCCTAGTTTGACTAAGTCCTTACCTAAAACTCCTACTACTAAGCTTACTCTAACATCTCTCCACTCTCATTCTCACGCTTTCTTCATCAGTAAAAGAACAAAAAAATCAAAAGTTCATCACTCTTGAAGAACTTGTACGCTAAAACTCAAAAGAAAAACTAAACGAAAAACGAAAAGCAAAAACATTATTCTTGACGAATTGTGCTTGAAGTTTCGGTGGGGAGGCTTTGGTGTCGTGGGAGTTGGCTGTCCATTGGAGCAGGTTTGAAAGGTGTTAAACGATGAAAAAGGTATGGGTTTTCTTCCTCTTGGTTCCTTTCCCAAGAGACCCCTAAGTTTCAGTCTATTCTAATCCAAAAACTAGGAATGTTTTCCCGTTCCATGTCCTTGTCACTAGCTCCCACCGATTGTTGTAGGTTGGGTATGTTTGCTGGTAGAAATTAGGGATGTAACGTGTTTTCGTGATGATTATGTTCATGTATGAATGTTCGGATTTATGTGACTGATAATTATGTCTTTCCGAAATTATGTGATAAGTATGTGTGTGCATTGTGTAGGTCGTAACTCTTGGTCACAAATTAAAGTGAGAAAAAGGCATGTTGAATCCTTATATTTTATGTGCAAAGGTTTGTAATAATCGTGATGTTCATATGAGGTGTGATGTTGTTGAATTGAGTGAAAACTCTTTGCTAAATGTAACCACGAAATTGCACCTAATAATGTACGAAGTGTTTCACGAATTTATCCTAAAATCTACCATATAAAATGTTGAAAAATTGGACTGGAAAACATGATCAAAATTTCCAGATTGCTGGAAATTCAGTTTCGGCTATATAACTTGGAGAATTGGAGTTTCAAAAATTGTTTAAAAATATGTGAGGTCATCAGGGATTGAACCCGAGACCTCACTATATGCAGGCTGCTGAAAAATTCAATAATTAAATTTGAGGTGAGGGGGATTCGAAATGGGGTAAGGTTGGGTGAAGAAACCAAGGAAAAAGGGAAAATAACTAAAATGGGGAGTGTGGGGATCGAACCCACACCCCCTCGGATAGGTGAGAAAAGTAGGAGAAAACTAAAGAAAAATAAAATGAGGTTGTGAGGGATCGATCCCACATCCTCTTGGTCTCAAACAAAAGAGAGAGGAAAGAAAAGAAAAAAAAAAGAAGTGTAGGCATTGGGGATCGACCTCGGGTCCCCAAGCCGAAAATATAAATCAAACAAATTAAATATGAGACTAAGTGTTGCTCAAGGGATTTGAAATCGGGTTCCCTTGCACAATTCCGTGTTGATACATAAGTCTTACGTGAATAAATATTTAATGAGTGCTGCCCATAGGGATTGAACTCGAGACTTTGGCATACTTACAAGACGCATAAGTCTTGTACCACATAATCTTGGGTAAGTATGAGTCACTTAGACGAATTATGAATGAAGCCTCATGACTTGTAAGTATGGGTTCATAAGTCCAGCGTACGTTTAAAAATAAATGAACCTAAGATGTATATGATGAAATGATGTGATTCCAAGAGGGTTAAGTAAGAGTGAAATACACTAAAAGTCCAAGTGCATCGGCATATGATGAAATGAACATTCACGTAATGGGGTGAGTAATTATGAAGAGCTAATTTGCTAAAGTTAATGAATGTGGCGACAACATGATAAGAGGCTAATATGAAAGACAAGATCAATCTCAAATGAGCCTAATAAGTGTTACCAAATATCGTATTCACCTATGAGAGTGTAAAACTAATAAAGAGACCAGTCTCTAAGAAACACTCTAATGAAAGTATTGAGATAATATGCACACTTAATACTAATGATGAGATGAAAAATCATCTAATGAGCAATGATGCCCTCATGCTAGAAGCTAGCTTCTATGATGTGTGAGATGAATGTAATGGAACTTTATACGGAGCACCGATAGGCTAGCTATGAGTCGCGATTCCTTCTTTCAAGAAGGCAGAGGTTCGTGTAAATCTCATGAGATGAGACTGTCCGTTTAGGCGGGTATGGGTCTCCTTATATCTCATAGTCTTTGAACCTATGCAGCCAACATAGGGTTCTAGCAGGGTTCAATTCCCTATATACGCTAGCATGTTTTGGTTTCACTTTGGACGGTGATTCCACCTCTTTTCGGTGTGGAGTAGACACTGGATTTCATGGAGCTCACATGATCTATGTCGGTTAAAGTTAAAGTTCCCAAAGAAAGAATGAGGTCAGCCTCAAGTAATGCACACATTGAAATGAATGATACCAAAGGTGTTTAGATAGGATAATCAAGAGGTGAACTAGACTCAAGTAATGACAATAGGTCATTCTTAGTCATTGCACAGTGAAACCGAAGAGAGTCCTAAACAACATCCTAGGTATATAAATGAATGAAAAATGAAGTGCGTATGAATGAATGAAGCAGACTCTGTGTTTGCTAAAGAAGGCTCCCTAGTTGAGGTCCCATATGTTGAGCCCTCATTTGGGAAGTCCTAATGTTAAGTCCGTGATTCCAAGGTCTTACGGCATACGAACGAATGATATATGATATATGTACAGCTAAATGAAGTGTGTTATGTGCTGTGTGCAATATGTAAAGAATGATGATGCATGTTACCTCATAGCATGACTTTCCTAATCTGATTTGGCAAGTCCAACTGACTTGGCTTTCCACAATTCATATCGTTAGGAGAGAGCTCTTCTTGATCATGCATGTCCTTGGTGTGTACTTGCATACACCCATACCTAGTACAAGTGTGTACTAATCCCATACAACCCTTTACTTTTAGGTGCAGGTGCAGGTGGACGCTAGAGCTTACGAGACTAATGTCACAAACGGAGTCTAGACCCCAGAAGAGACCGGCGTCATTGACCTCTCAGAGGTCGTAGACAAGCCTACATACGTCATCGTTACTTCATCTAGGTTAATTTTTAGGGGAAAATTTAAGCTTTTTGTTTTCTTATTTCATGTGAAAAATATTATACTTAACATCATAGGCGTTCACAAATCAACCATCTAATATAGAAATAATCAAATGAAAGAAGCAGTTCATAATTGCATTAAATGTATTCTTGCCAAAACGGCACCAATACAAAGTCTGAAACGAAAGGGGAAATGAAACACTAGTGGAACATGCTCCACCAGCTAAAGCCTACATCTAAGCTAGATAATAACAGTAGACATCCTCAAAAGCATGAGGACCTACCAAATCCGGATGAAAGCTCCAAGTCCGGATAGCTGCAACGTCGTACTGTAAGCTCTAACGTCCACCTGTGCCTGCACCTAAAAGTAGATATTTGTATGGGATTAGTACACACTTGTACTAAGTATGGGTATATGCAAGCACACACAAAGGACATGCATGAGTAATAATAGCTCTTTCCTAACAACATGATTTATGGAAAGTCAAGTCAGTGGACTTGCCAAATTTAGATTAGGAAAGTCAGTGGACTTGCCAAATTTGGATTAGGAAAGTCAGTGGACTTGCCAAATTTGGATTAGGAAAGTCATGCCATGAGAGTAACATGCATCATCATACTTATCATTTTGCAAGCAGCACATAACGTATTGCACATATCATATCACGTAGTTCACATCATTCTTTCATATGCCATGAGACCTTGGAATCATGGACTTGCCATTAGGACTTCCCAAAATGAGGGCTCAACATATGGACCTCAACTAGGGAGCCTTCTTTAGCAAACACAGAGTCTGCTTCATTCATTCATACGTACTTCGTTTTCATTCATTCATATACTAGTGCAATCACTAGTCATACCTAGGATGTAGTTTAAGACTCTCATCGGGTTTGCTGTGCAATGACCAAGAATAACCTAGTGTCATTACTTGAGTCTATCTCACCTCTTGATTATCCTATCCTAACACCTTTGGTATCGTTCATTTCATTATATGCATTCGTTGAGACTGTCCTCATTATTTCTTTGGGAACTTTAACTTTAACCGACATAGATCATGTGATCTCCATGAAATCCTATTTCTACCCCACACCGAAAAGAGGTGGAATCATCGGCCAAAGTGAAACCAAAAAATGCTAGCGTATATAGGGAATTGAACCCTGCCAGATCCCTATGTTGGCTACATAGGAAAGACTAGGAGATATAAGGAGACCCATACCCGTCTGGACGGACAGTCTCATCTCATGAGAATTACACGAACCTCTGCTTTCCCGAAAGAAGGAATCGCCACTCATAGCTAGCCTATCGGTGCTCAGTATAAAGTTCCATTACATTCATCTCATACATCATAGAAGCTGACTTCTAGCATGAGGACATCATTTCTCATTAGATGATTTCTCATCTCATCATTAGTATTAAGTATGCATTAACTTTAATACTTTTATTAGAGTGTTCATAGAGACTGATCTCTTCATTAACTTTACACTCTCATAGGTGAGTACGTTTTGGTAACATTTACTTAGTCTCATTTTAGATTGCTCTCTTGTTTAACATTAGCCTCTTATCATGTTGTCACCACATTCATTAGTCTTAGCACATTTGCCCTTCATAATTACTCACCCCTTTTTACGTGAATGTTCATTTCATCATATGCCAATGCACTTGGCCTTTTAGGGTGTTTCACACTCTTACTAAACCCTTTCGGGGTCTCATCATTCATCACATAACATCTTAGGTTCACTTTCTTTATAAACGTATGCTGGGCTTATGAGTCCACACACACAAGCCATGAGGCTTCATTCATAGTTCATTTAAGTGATTTATATTACCCAAGATTATGTGGTACAAGACTTATGCATCTTGTAAGTATGCCAAGGTCTCAATTTGATTCCTATAGGCAGCATTCATTAAATATTTAATCACGTAAGACTTATATGTCAATACTGATTTGGGCAAGGGAACCCAATTTCGAATCCCTTGAGCAACACTTAATCTTATATTAAACTTGATAATTGCATTTTTCAGATTTGGGGGATCCTAGTTCGATCCCCATCACTCCCATAATATTTCCTTTCTTTTCCTCCTCTCTTTCTCATTTAAGGCAAGGAGGTTGTGGGATCAATCCCCCACAAGCTCATTTTTTTTCTCTTAATTTATCTCTTAACTTTCTCACCTATCCAAGAGGTTGTGGGTTCAATCCCCACTCACCACATTTATTTTTCCTTCTTTATTTTTCTCCTAACTCTCTCATCTATTCAAGAGGTTGTGGGTTCAATCCCGACTCACCACATCTATTTTTCCTCCTTTATTTTTCTCCTAACTCTCTCATCTATTCAAGAGGTTGTGGGTTCCATCCCCACTCACCACATCTATTTTTCCTCCTTTATTTTTCTCCTAACTCTCTCATCTACCAAGAGGTTGGGGGTTCAATCCCACTCTCCACATTTATTTTCTCCTTTATTTTTCTCCTAACTCTCTCATCTATTCAAGAGGTTGGGGGTTCAATCCCCACTCTCCACATTTATTTTCTCCTTTATTTTTCTCCTAACTCTCTCATCTATTCAAGAGGTTGGGGGTTCAATCCCCACTCTCCACATTAATTTTCTCCATTATTTTTCTCTTCACTCTCTTGTTTAACCGAGAGGTTGTGGGTTCGAATCCCACTCCTCTCATTTTTTTATTTCCGTTTTAGGTTTAGGAGAGTCGACTAAGGGCACTCAGGTTCGAATCACGTGTGCCTCACTCCTTTTTATGTTAATTAATTAAAATATGCCTTAGTGAAATATTATCATTTTCAGTCAAGGGCACCCAAGTTCGATTCCCCTTAACCCCATTTCCTCATTTACGTGTTTACTGATTTTTTTGTGTGAGGTCTCGGGTTCAATCCCTAGTGGCCTCACCTATTTTACACTCATTTAAATATTTCAGATTGCTCATCCTTGTTTGGCCAAAACTAAACTTATAAAATGCTGGAAAATTGGTCATGTTTGTCAGCTCCTTTTTATCAACATTTGTACGTTAGTTCTTAGGGAGATTCATCTATCATTTAGTATGTTTTTAGGTGTAGTTTTGTAGTTACATTTAGCTAAGAGTTTTCCACTCTAATCAGCCACATTACACCTCATATGAACATGATTTATACAAGTTTGTGCACGTCAAATACAACCATAAAACATGTCATTTTCGAACTTCAAACCAAAAATACATGTCACGGCTTACACATTGCACACATCTAATTTTTCACATAATTTCGGAAGACATAAATTGTCAGTCATACAATTCCGAACACAGTTTCATGAATTTATTCATCACAAACATCACATTACACGCCTAATCTACCAGCAGACATACCAACCTAAGATCATTGGGAGCTAGTGACAGGGAACATGAAATGGGGAACAACCCTAGTTTTCGGAGTAGATTCATCTCAAACATAAGGGTCTCTTGGGAAAGGGACTAAGAGTAAGAAAACCCATACCTGATTTTAACGTTGTTCAACACTTGAACTTGCTTCCCAAAAACCACCACCAATTCACGTCCACCAACAAATCTCACACCTTATCCGACTACAAATTTCGTTAACTTTTCGTTTCTTAGATTAACTTGTTCGTTTGTATTTTTGTAAGTTCTTCAAGTGTGAAGAACTTTTGTTTTGTTTTCTGCTTTGTAAAGTGAAGAGAAGAACGTGAAGTTGAGAGAGAAGCAGACGTGAGAAATAGATAGATAGGCGTGAGAGAGAGAGAGAGATGTGAGGTAGTGTTCTCTTAGAACTAGGACTTTTAGGCAAGACTTAGTCAAATAAAATATCTTAATTAATAAATAATAATTAATAAATAAAATCTTATTTTCCTTTTTCTTAAATCAGCTATTACATATTAATTAATTAAATTAATTTATCAATTTAAAGAGACAAATTAAATCATTGCTCCCACCTAGGTTCGAACCCGGGTGGAGCAAGATTTTTGCTAAAAGGGCAATTTCGGCCCTCCCTACCCAAAATACCCCTCCACCTTATTAATTAAATAATTAATTACATATTTAGGGTAATGATGATACTACCCTTAGCCTGGAAAAAGACCATTTTACCCCTAGACACTCCAAACTTAAGATTACCCCTTTTTAAGTCTGGTCAAGACTCATCCGGGTAAATCTTCATATTCGTTTGCCCTACATGGTTGGTTCTCACCTTGACTAGCTCAAATAACTCACCACGTTGGTCGGCTTGGATAGTGCATAGGTTCTGAGGTCTGGTTCTACGCGCAACAAGCCGTGTGAACCCGGTCTAATCCATGCATTCTAGGTACGTTTAAGCATTACTTCGCATAGTTATTTTCGGGTTGTTACAACTAAGTTGAAGCTATCTGGACGTGGAGCATTCATCCGGACTTGGTAGGCCCTCATGCTTTCGAGGATGCTTATCTCTTATATTCTAGCTTAGACGTAGGCATGATCTAGTGGAGGATGTTCCACTAGCGTTTCTTTCTTACTTATTTTCAGACGTTGTATTGGTTCCATTTTGACAACTTTATATTTACACAGTTATGAATTATTTCCTTCATTTGAATATCTGATTATTAGATGGTTGTGGTGAACTGATGTGATATGATGCAATTCTTACTATGAAGTCTATGTATACTTCAAAGCAAAAAAAAGTTTTAAATTTTCCTCTAAAATTAACCTATACGATGTAATGATGACGTATGTAGGCTTGTCTGCAACCTCTGAGAGGTCAAAGACGCCGGTTTCGTCTAGGGTATAGACCCCAGTCGTGACATAAGCCTTACGACTTCCTAAGTTTACATCATCTCCAACATAGCAACCAACTTCCCTAACTAGAGTCATTCTCAAGACTTGCATAGATAAGACATGAGGAGATCATCCCATATGCCATCTTCACATTTTAACTAAGGAATCCTTAAGTCACTTTAGGTTAGGTACTCATTTACTTACATACTTTCTAACATAGGTCATTAGTTTATTAGTTTATTTAAGAGACATTCATCACATATGGACATTCAAGTAATGGTCTTTGAGAAGACATAGGGACTCTTACTAACACCTTCTAAGCCTATTGTGAAACGTCTAGATAGCGTCCCATACAACCACCTAAACTTCATAGAACTTCTCTAATAATAATAGGTATCCCATATGAAAAACATGGAATCCTAAGTTCTATCCTACTCCGATGAGGTTGTTCTACTTGCTAATGGTAGAACTTAGACACATCCCATGTAGGCACATGGTTAAGGAATATTAAGGGCTTACTTTGTATTCTAGCCTCATACTTTAACTAGAGCTACTTCCCTTACCATACTCACTCGGTGCTAGCCTTTGTTTTCATAGATTAATTCACATTAAGGTTCATACAAAGGGGTTCCATATCAAGTTCATAACCCAATTACATTTACCCTACCAAAGAGATCCTCTAGGCTACCTTATAATGGCAAAAAGAAGCTCATCATGAATTTCCTAAGGATTGATATGATGTCACATCAATCATTACATGAAGGATAACGTTACAATTTTTGACTTCAAGTTTCATAACCTTACCACTAGGTTCAAGGTTTCACATAAAGGACCCTCTTATCATCATTCAAGGTCTCACCTATCATTCATACATTTAAGACTAAGACGCTTTAGCTTCCTAAGTCAAGACATCACATATTCATTATCATACATGCATCAAGTAAGGGACACAAGTCTACCTAAACAAGACTCAACACACTTCACTTTAGCACATATTACATGTCATTCTAGAAGCACATAGGAATAACCATTATCATCTTTAAGTCATCCTATGCACTACTATATCATCATCAATATAACTATTATAGACTCTTAAAGCCAAGTAAGAACAATCATGCATTCAACTCTAAGACTACACACAACTCATAGTCATTAGTCTAACATGATCACCTAGATAACATCAATAGAAGAACACATACTTTCACATTACTTCACATATAGGTATATATGATCATACTTCACATAATCAACTATACAAATCATCATATTACTTCAAGTAGTGCCGACAAGGCCATGATCATCGTAATACTTAAAATAACGCAGACAAGTCCACATCAATTCACATAACACCGCCACCATAAGTGGACCAAACCAATCACAACATAATTGAATTATAATTAACATTAAATAAAGGAAAATAGGGCAGTGTACCGCCACTTCATCCTCAACTCTTCAATCCAATGCCAAATCATCCAATTCAATATCATAAGGCCCTTACCCATGGCCATTAACATCAATTCAATACATAAACTATAACACTCAATGAAACTAAGTCAATTTGATATAGATTTATCAATCTAAGACCAATTAGATATCAATTGAATACGACTCTTACATCATTAGAAAGCCCATAATAAACTACACATTAATTTATAAGCATAAGACCAATATCAAGTAATCCATAAAGTAGTCAAAAGCTATACCTAAATCATACCTAAATGAAGCTAATTATTCAACTTGATGAAGAATCTCCACTCAAATATCCAATCCAAGCTCTTCCTTGAGTTTTGGCTTCAATGGAGTCTTAAGGAATTTCTAATGCATTTTGGGGTTTTGATTTTGAAGAATGAAATCTTCTAAGTGTTAAAGACTTATAAGCACTTTTCAAATACCCAAAATACCCTTAAGGAACCTCCAAACCTTCTATTTGGAAGTGGGGTGAAATTACAATATCACCCCTCACTTAAAAGTGAACCTGCGCAGGAATACAGGCTCACAGACGGAAGCCAACCTACGGACCGTCCCTTGACCAACGGACTGTCCTGTTGGTCCGTTGTCTGGGATTGAGGCTGGTCTTTGGCTTCCTCTACCCAATTCCTAAGTCCCAATCAACGATACCCAACCAACGGGGCATCAATTAACCCAATGGGCGTCGATTGCCTCCGTGGTTGGGCTGTCTTGGGCAGCCTTGGCACCAACTTTGCGTCCTTCCTCAAGGACCCTTGAATGGTCCTTGGTGATACTTGCCGAGACATTTCCAACCCAAAAATCCTCGTATATTAGATTATATCTCATGAATTTCACCCAAAAAGAACACGTAAAACTCGACGAAACATGCCTAGACACACAAGGTCATTTCAAGGCACATCTTTCGAACGCCATGGACGTTCTTGAACGTTTGACATCCAAACTTCACGAAACTTGACACACTGTCTATATATACCATAATAACTCATTTACACACATTATAACCTCATGAATCACACAAAAACACATAAAACCACATATGAGGCACATAGGTGACTTAGTCGTTGAACGTCTGGGTCGTCCCTTGACGTTTGACTTCAAATGCACCTAAACTCTTAGCTACTGCCTCTATACCATATTATAGAAAATATTAGGACCTTAGACCATCATGACCAATATGTTAGGCTCTAGTTAACCTATGTCATTTTCGGGATCTTACATTCTCCCCACTTGGACAACATTCGTCCTCGAATGATACTTGCCACCCTCCGATCACTTCCAAGAATAGAGACTTAACTAGAAGATCATGACCATACCATATAACACCTTATACAATTCAAACATCTAATAGAACATCAATTTCACATAATCTAGAGATTCACAACACAACAAGAAACTAGAAGACATTCTATAAATCATTATGTTACATAACTCACATGCTTCTCTCCAAATAATAAAAATTCATTTTATATTCAATATCATACTAATATACATCAGTTCTAATCAAATTACAACAATTTTAGACCAAAAAATCAATTAGTAAAATTTTCAAAAATATCACAGTGAACTGCCAGTGCTGTACAGTGAATTGTGCAACTTTTTCAAAAATGCAATTTTTAGGCAATTCATGATAGAAACATGCTAATATGCAAGGTAAAATCATATAAACACCTTTTGCAACATGATCATTGCTTCATAAAACACACAATGAAAGAAGCTAATGAAATTCAATTCCAACTAAACTCCTAAACACCATGCACATGCAACAATCTTCTAGACTTTCTATCCCATGTACTACAATACTCCCCCACTTAGAAGGAACTCATATCACTAGAAAGAGAAATGCAAGGACTTACCAACATCATCATCACTATTCTCATCCGGCTTCTCTCCTCTAGTCCGCAGTGCATAGAAACGCCTCTTTGTTGGAGCATCATCCTTTGGAACATTAGGAGCAACTTTCTTACCATCTATATTAGGACAATCTCTAACATTGTGCTCATCTTATCCACATCCATAGAAACTCCCGGTACCCTTTAGACACTCACCATAATATTTCTTGCCACAAGTGACACATGTAGGTTTGCCAATTTGAGAACCACCTCCTTTCTCAATCTTGAACTTAGCACTCCTAGGTTCTTCTTGAGTTTGAGCCCTCTTTTTAAACCTAGATTGCTCTTGGTCACTAGAACCACCTCTTTTCAAGTTTCTAGACATCCTCCTAAGTTTAGACTCCTTTATTGATTGGGCATACACCATGAGTCTAGCTAAGGTCATATCATCATGTAGCATAGCCGTACGACATTCTTCCCTCACTAGATCGGTGACACCCATCACAAAACGACTTATTTCATCCCTTGGATTAGACACTAGGGATGGTGCATATCTAGACAATGTTGAGAATTTCAAGGAGTATTCCTCAATGTTCATGTTTCCTTGCGTGAGATTGCTAAACTCCTCTACCTTAACTTCCCTCCTCTCACAGGGAAAGTATTTACCTAGAAAAGCTTCGTCAAATTCTTCCCACTCAATAGGATCAGACTCTACCAGACTATTATCCTTCCATTGAGTATACCGTATTTGAGAAACATCCTTCAATTGATACGAATCCAATTCCTCCTTCTCCCTAGATGTAACCCCCATATCACTCAACACCTTGTACAAACCATAAAGGAACTCTTGGGGATCTTCACCTACCTTAGATCCAAGAAAGATAGGAGGATTCATCCTCACAAAGTCTCTCAACCTAAACGTCATAGTGCTCTCCACAACATTCACCCTAGGCACCATACTCAAATTCTCTTGAGTAGTCACGGCTCGGGCTAAAAGCAATCAAAGCCTCTCTAATATCTCTATTACACAACTCCGGGAGATCCATCAGAACCTCTAATTGATGTACATGATCACGTTGGGGAGGCACTTGATCACCTTGAGCACCTTGGACGCCTTGCCTATCTTGACGAACTTGCTCAACTTGAGGAGGAATCTTCTCATTCACGCTCACCTCTTCCAACCTTCTAGCGGCCATCCTTCTAGTATTCATCTCCTAGAAACACAAGGAAACACATTAAGAAGGATACTCATAACATTTACTCTACCGCATGACATAGGAGTAGAAAAGAAGGGAAACTCTATCGTCCTATAGCCTCTCGCCAATAGATGTGTCGCGACTCACACCGATAGTCGAGACTCTACTAGACGTAACTTGATGAGACTTTTTGGATTCCTAAGACTACTTTCACAACCTATGCTCTGATAGCAAGCTTGTCACATCCCGAAACCATACCCTAGAAGTTAGGGCACAATCTCGTATTACAACCGGCGTACTCGACCTATCGGAGGTCTTATACAAGCCCTTTTCATATCATTCATTGCATATACATAGTGAAAAGTAGTGCGGAATTAAAACTTTTGACAAAAACATATGATAGTCTTTAAAACTCTTTCATATAAAAGTAATAGGAAATACTAAGTCTCAATCTCATCAATCTTAGACACAAGAGTACTTGGGACACGGCCCACACGAAATAGAAATATAGTACTACTAAGTCTATTACAATACTTCAATTAAAAACATAAAAGACATATGTGCCCTCGAGTCAAATGAGGACATACTTCAACTTCTCTTGAACGATGCTATGATCCAAGTCTTTCTTCCCAAATGATCGTCACCTACCAACAACTATAGAGATAGATAAAAACATGGAATTAGTGCAACCACATGTAGTAAGTATGGTATAATGCATAAAAACCATGAAAACGTATATTTATTGGAAATATGCATCTTTTCATTTAAATATCATAATATAATCATAAGAACAACATTTATCAACTTAGAAACACATAAAAAACCACTTAAACTAATTATCACATTTTTAAGAGACACATTACAGTGACCTCAACTCACTGTAACAGTGAATTCCTTCACTGTTACAGTGAAGTTGCCTACTTCTTCCTTAGGCACTTTATAGCATGTAATCATCTCACTAAAAGCTATCCTAAGATCCACTTAATAAAAACAAAGAGAGACCACCCATACACCCTCTCTAAGCATGCCTAAATGACCCTCAAGACTGCTTTGAATGAGATACTTACACACATACAATACACCAATCACATAACCTATAAAATATGACAATTATCTTTACTAAGGCTATCAAAAGACTTACTTAAGTACTACTAGAAGAGAAAGCCCATACACCCTCTTCAAGGTTATCTAAATAATCCTTAGAACTTCCTAAGCTTAGATCATGTCCAACATAGCAACCAACTTCCCTAACTAGAGTCATTCTCAAGAATTCCATAGATAAGACATGAGGAGATCATCCCATATGCGCTCTTCACATTTTAACTAAGGAATCCTTAAGTGACTTTAGATTAGGTAGTCATTTACTTTCATACTTTCTAACATAAGTCATTAATTCATTAGTTCATTTAAGAGACATTCATCACATAAGGACATTCAAGTAATGGTCCTGGAGAAGACCTATGGATTCTTACTAACACCTTCAAAGCATATTGTGCAATGTCTAGATAGTGTCCCATACCACCACCTAAACTTCATGGAACTTCTCTAATGCTAATAGGTATCCCATATGATGAGAATAGGCAATAACCGACATAGTCCATGGTAGCAAAACATGGAATCCGGAGTTCTATCCTACTCCGCTAAGGTTGTTCTACTTTCCAATGGTAGAACTTAGACACATCCCATGTTGGCACATGGTTAAGGAATATCAAGGGCTTACATTGTATTCTAGCCTGATACGTTAACTAGAACTACTTCCCTTACCATACTCACTCGGTGCTACTCTTCGTTCTCATAGATTAATTCACATTAAGGTTCATACAAAGGGGTTCTGTCATGACCCGCAAGTACAACATAGATTATAGAGCAACCTTTTGTCACCACACGGCAAATGAGACTTCAAGAAGACTCATCTAAGCCACTCGTATCATTCATTGCATAATAAACATACTAAAATGAGTAAGAATTTAAAACTTTCTTCACACAGGAAGAACTCTTTTCATAATCATTACACAAGCGGAAGACTTTCATTTAAAATATTAAACCTTTACAACATATACTTGAACTATCTAAATTTTAGAGTATATAACACTCGGGACTAATCCCATACAAGACATAAAGTAAAGACTATGGCGTAAAGGAACATGTGGATACTGTCCTCGAATCGATGAGGACTCACCAATACTTCATCTTCAACCCTTAGAAACCTATCCATCCTCCATGGCACATCAAGACTTCCAATTCTCTACACTTTAGTCAAAAAGGGGAAAGAAGAGGTTAGCACATTAGATGTACTAAGCATGGAAGCCATGCAAAAACCATGAAAAAGGGACATTTAGTAAATAGCATGCTTTTCATGAATTTCAATTAAAACATCATACTATAATCAAAAGAACAACATTTAACACTTTAGAAATACATAAGAAATCATTTAAACAATTATCATATTTTTAAGAAAACATTACAGTAAGCTACTTCACTGTACAGTGAAGTTACTTCACTTTACAAACCTTTTTGCACATAATCCCCTCACTAAAAGCTATCCTAAGACTCACTTAAGCAACACAAAGAGAGACCGCCCATACACCCTCTCCAAGCATGCCTAAATGATCCTCAAGACTACTTAGAATGAGACACATTCAATTGCAATACATCAAGCAGATCAACATGAGATTCTTCTACCAAAGGTGATTCCAAGGTTCACTGGAGTGAGTGTGGAGCGACCGCCCATAAAATCTCTTTCACACACACAAGGGATCCTATAGATTACCAGAGATAGAATCATTTTCACTTAATACATCAACACATAGATAATATGACATTCTCCTTCCAAGGACTATCAAAACACTTACTTAAGTAAATCAAGAAGATAACGTCCATGATTGAACTCTTCAAGATTACCTAAGTAATCCTTAATATTACCTAATTTTGGATCATGTGTACATAAACAACCATCTTCACTAACTAGAGTCATTCTTAAAACTTATCTAGGTAAGATAAGAAGTGACTTCCTATGCCCCTTTCACACCTTAACTAGACAACCCTTAACTACTCTAGATAAGTACTTATTTCATTTACCATACTTTATTAACTTAAGTCATTACATTCATTAGTTCATTTAAGACTCATTCATCACATAAGAACATTCAAGTAATGGTCTTGGACAAGACCTAGGGACTCCAACTAACACCTTCAAAGACTATTGTGAAATGTCTAGATAGAGTCTCATACCACCACCTAAACTTCAGAGAACTTCTCTAATGCTAGTAAGTATCCCATATGATGAGAATAGGAAATAACCGACATAGACCATGGTAGCAAGGCATGGAATCCGAAGTTCTAACCTACTCCGATGAGGGTGTTCTACTTGCCAATGGTAGAACTTGGACACATCCCATGTAGGCACATGTTTAAGGAATATGTAGGGCGTGCTTTGTATTCTAGTCTCATCCTTTACCTAGAACTACTTACATTACCATACCCACTTGGTGCTAGCCTTCGTTCTCACAGATTAAATCACATTAAGGTTCATACGAAAGGGTTCCATATCAAGTTCATCACCCAATTACATTTACCCTACCAAAGAAAGGTCCACTAGAGCTATCTCACAATGGCGACTAGAAGCTCATTATGACTTTCCTAAGTATTGATATAATGTCGTTCCAGCCAATAAACCTTAAGTCCATCATTCATTACATGAAGGATATCATTACGGCTTTAAATTTCAAGTTTCATAACCTTACCACTAGATTCAAGGTTTCACATAAAGGACCTTCTTATCATCATTCAAGGTCTCACATATCATTCATACATTAAAGACTAAGAGGCTTTAGATTCCTAAGTCAAAACATCTCATATTCATATTCGTACATGCATCAAGTAAGGGACAAAAGTCAAACACGACAAGACACAACATACTTCACCTTAACACATTTATACATGTCATTCTTTAAGTAACTTAAGGATAACCATTGTCACCTTTATGTCATCTTATACACTACCATATAAGCATAAACATAACCATTATAGACTCACATAGTTAATTAGGAACAACCAAGCATCAGCCCTAAGACTACACACACAAGCACATAGTCATAGTTTACATGATTTCCTAACATACATAGGAAGAAAACATACTTTCACATTACTTCACATATAGGTAGATATGATCATACTTCACATAATCAACTACACAAATCATCATAATACTTCAAGTAATGCTGACAAGGCCATGATCATCATACTACTTAAAATAACGCCGACAAGGCCACATCAATTCACATAACACCGCCACCATAAGTGGACAAAACCAATCACAACATAATTTAAATCTAACTAACATTAAATTAAGGGAATATAGGGAAGTGTACCACCACTTCATCCTCAACTCTTCATTCCAATGCCAAATCATCCAATTCAATATCATAAGGCCCTTACCCATGGACATGAACATCAATTCAATACATAAACTATAATACTCAATGAATCTAAGTCAATTCGATATAGATTTATTAATCTAAGACCAATTAGATATCAATTGAATACAATTCTTACATCATTAGAAAGCCCATAAGAAACTACACATTAATTCATAAGCATTAGACCAATATCAACTAACTCATAAATTAGTAAAAAACTAGGGTTCATCAATTACATGGGTTCATAGGTTAATTAAGTTAAAATCATCTTAATAACAACAATTCAATCACTAAAAATGATTAAAAACATTTAATACAAGAACCCATGGATAGATCATGAAATAGATCAATTCAACTTTGAAAACTTTAGAAAACATCTTTGAGAGTTGGGCTACTTGATGAAACGAGTTTCAAGGATAAAAATCATACCTCAATGAAGCTAATTCTTCAATTTGATGAAGAATCTCCACTAAAATCTCCAATCCAAGTTCTTCCTTGAGGTTTGGCTTCAATAGAATCTTAAGGAATTTCTAAGGGATTTTGGGGTTTTGATTTTGAAGAATGAAATCTTCTAAGGGTTAAAGACTTATAAACACATTTAAAATACCCAAAAGACCCTTAGGGAACCTCCAAACCTTCTATTTCGAAGTGGGGTGAAATTATGATATCACCCCTCACTTAACAGTGAACCTGCGCAGGAACACAGACTCACAAATGGAAGCCAACCTACGGACCATCCCTTGACTAACGAACCGTCCTGTTGGTCCGTGGTCTGGTACTGAGTCTGGTCCTTGTCTTCCTATCCCCCACGCCTAAGTACCAATTGATGAGACCCAACAAACGTGGCATCGATTGAACCACTGGGTTTCGATTGCCTTCGTGGTTTGGGCTGTCTTCGTCACCCTTGCCACCAACTTTGGGTCCTTCCTCAAGGACCCTTGGATGGTGCTTGGGGATACATGTGTAAGATCCCAAATATTACATAGGTGAACTAGAGCCTAACATTGTAGTCAAGATATTATAAGGTCCTAAATAGGTCTATTAAATAGTATTGAGGCAGTGTCTAAGGTATTAGGTGCATTGGAAATCAAATGTCAAGGGACAACCAAGACGTTCGACGAGTAAGTCATCTAAGTGCCTCATATGTGGTTCTATGTGGTTATGTGTGATTCATGATGTTGTGAAGTCCTTAAATGATTTAATATTACGTATATAGGTAGTGTGTCAAGTTTCGAGAAGTTTGGAGGTCAAACACTCAAGAACGTCCATGGCATTCGAAAGATGTGCCTTGAAATGACCTTGTGTGTCTAGGCATGTTTCGTTGAGTTTTACGTGTTCGTTTTGGGTGAAATTCATATGAGAGTTCCTAAACATGTATATGGTCATGTTTGGGTTGGAAACATCCGGTAAAACATCCCCAAGGACCATCCAAGGGTCCTTGACGAATGACCCGAAAGCTTGGTGTCAAGACTGTCCAAGGCATCCCCAAACGACGGAGGCATCAAAGGCTCGTGGGCGAATCGACGCCCCGTCGATGGGTTTCGTTGGTGGATGCTTAGTATTGGGAGAGAGTAGAACCTTGGCAAGTCTTTGAACCAACCAACGGAAGGACAGTACGGTCCGTTTGTGGACAAACGGTCCGTCGACTGCCAACCGTTGGTGGACTGTCTCCTGCGTGCAGGTTCACTGTAAGTTAAGGGGTAAATTTGTAAATTCACCCCACTTCCAAATTGGAGTATTGGCGGTTTCCTAAGGGTCTTTTGTGTTACGCCTCGTATTTTTATACGTAGTGCGCGTCATGAGCTAGTCGATGTAAGTCCGGGGAATGAGATTTTATTTTAAGTTCCTAGTGATTAAAGAAATATTAGGCAAGGATGTTAATTCCAAATGTGATATTAAGTATGATTTGGCTAATGTAAGTGTCATTAACTTTAAATGAGGGATTAATTAGTGGCTTATTAGAATTAAATTAATCAAGTGGGCCCCACCACTCAAGGCAAATTAAAAGAAATCAGATTGGGAGCTGGCCCTTAGTGGGGCACGTGTAGTAGGGGGCTGCCTCCACTTCATATAATGAATGAGGTGGTGAAATGCATTGCAAACATATCATCTTCTTTACCACTTAGCTTAGGCAGCCATGGAAATGGAGAAAACCAACCATGCAACTCTCGGCCAGCAGCTACAAAAGAATTTGGTTAGTAATCTCTTTGCTTGGTGTGTTAATTCCTTAGAATGCCATTGTTAATTAGCCATTAATGTTAAGAAGGGGGCGTGACAAGTAGCTTAGGAAATTTGTTTTAGTTATTGAATGTGCTAAGTATGAACGGAAACCATAATCGGATTATTAGTGGTGTCGTGTTAGTGTTTGGGCTGTTTTGATTAAAGCAAAATGCGGGAAATTCTGTTTTGGCGTTATGTATATGTTTAATATGATTCGTTGGGTTATATGTGTTATTGGTATTGCTGTGGATAATTTAGGTTGTTGTCGGATTGGGACGAAGTAAGGAAAATAGGGGAAGTGCTGCCAGATTTTCGTTAGATAAGCTAGCTTACAATAAGTAGTAAAGCGCGACGTCTATCTCATTGCGGCACGATTGTTGCTTGTTATAGATTAATAGCTTGGGCAGTAAATATTGGACGTGCGGCTCGACTATACGGTATGTAACGCTATCCTTTCTTTCTTTGTTTGGCATGACTTTTAAAAATGAGCAAATGACGGACAGGTTTGATACTTACTTCTAGAGCGTCTAGGTGACGTATATTCTTGCTTCCACAAACTATTCCTCTATATATCGGCTATGTCTAAGGCTATGGTGATTTCTCATATCTATGGTAGTGCTTCTTAGATTCATTGAGATTTTACGTTTTCATATCGTGTTAAAGGTTCATAATCTTGATAAAACGTTAATCTTTGGTAATACTCCTTGGTGTTTCACGTTGATTGTTCTATTGAGTTATAAGAAATGATTTTAATTGCATATGGTTGCTCATAATGTTCTGCTCGTGCATAGAGTCATTTATCATTTCACCGAGTCCCGGGCCTGGTAATGTTCGTGCGGAGTTTCTTGCATATGTCACCGAGTCCCTCACTAGAGGGCCGGGTATGTATATTATATATATGATTGGTGATGAGGATGGTTATGATGATGATGATGACGGAGATGATGTGATGACTATTTCACCGAGTCCCTCACTAGAGGGCCGGGTACGTATGATGTATATATATGATGATTATTTTGCCGAGTCCCTTACTAGGGAAGCTGGGCACCTTATATATTAAAGATATGCATGATTTTCACTTATAAGGTACATGTGTAGAGATATCTTGTTTCGACTTATCATGTTGGTATCCTGTCATCTTTACCTTATGATTTACATACTCAGTACATTGTCCGTACTGACCCCCTTTCCTCGGGGGGCTGCGTTTCATGCCCGCAGGTGTAGACGCACAGTTCGGTGATCCTCCCGCCTAGGATATCTACTCTGCTGATTGGGAGAGCTCCACTGTTTCGGAGCCTAGTCGTTTTGGTACATAACTTTGTATGTAGTCTTTTGCTTATCTATGGGTACGGCGGGGCCCTGTCCCGTCGAGTTTCACTACTATACTCTTAGAGGTTTGTAGACATTATGTGGGTTGCATATATATGTTTTGGATAATGGTCTGGACATGGTTTGTTTGGGATGTCCGCTTGTACAGGGGCAGCCTTGTCGGCTGCGTACATCATTGTGTATTGTGTAGTGGCAGCCTTGTCGGCTTGCGTATGCTATTATGCTTTGGATAGTGGCGGCCTTGTCGGCTCGCGTATGTTGTTACGGTTGAATGGTTATGACTCCTTATGAGACAGATACACTTTATATATATATGGCGTTGGGGTTGGCTTGATTTGATTAAATTCCATATTGTCTTAGTTTCAGTTGGTTATACTTAACAGGTTTGTATGTGAGTGTCCAAAACGGGCACTAGTCACGGCCCATCGGGTTGGGTCGTGACAAAAGTGGTATCAGAGCGGTTCTTCCTCGGAAGTGTCTACAGACCGTGTCTAGTAGAGTCTTGTTTATCGGTGTGTTGTGCACCACATCTATAAACAGGAAGCTACAGGACATTTAGGATGTCATCCTTTCTTCTTATTCTAGATCGTGCGATAGAGCTATATTAACAGGATAATCCCTCTCTAACGAATCCCTGTGTTTTAAGCTATGCCTCCAAAGAAAGCGACAGCCGCCCAGAAGGGCAAATCGATAGCAGAAGGTACTAGTCAGACCCGGAGAGTTACTAGGGCCCGTGCCCAGTCTATGCCTGGTATTGTGCTCCAGTCGGAGAGCTCTGCTACACCGCCACCGCCAGAGGAGCTTAGAGCAGCAGCAACTCCAGTTCGGGGGACACCACCACCAGCCCCCGAGGCCCCAGCACCTGAACCTCCAGCTCCTCAGCCAGGGGCGGAGGATAGGGCCATGAGAGATGCGGTTCAGTTGCTGACTAGATTAGTGGCAGGTCAGGCTCGCAGGCATGGACTAGGAGTCGATCATGCGGACAGATCTGATAGCTTAAGGGCTCGTGACTTCTTAAGTTGTAATCCTCCAAAGTTCTTTGGGTCAAGGCCCAGGATGATCCGCAAGAGTTTATTCGTCAGATGAAGCATACATTGAGGATAATCAAGGCTTTGGAGACCGAGTATGTTGAGTTGGCTACGTATCGTTTGCGGGATGTAGCTATTAATTGGTATGAGTCTTGGGAGTTATCTAGGGGTGAGTGTGCTCCTCCAGCGGTATGTGATGAATTTGTGGAGGCTTTCCAGGGCCACTTCCTGCCTCCAGATATGAAGCGAGCTAGAGTCGATAGATTCTTGCGTTTGAGGCAGAATGGCAGGAGAGTTCGAGAGTATAGCCTCGAGTTTGATTCATTGGCTAGACATGCGCCTACTATTGTGGCTGATATGGCAGACAGGGTACATCGTTATGTGATGGGATTGGATCGTTATCTGATTAACAGTTGTATGGCAGTGACTCTTCAGCCAGGTATGGACATTGCCCGGGTGCAGGCATATGCACAGGGGTAGAGGATCGGCACCGAGGACGTCAGCCAGATAGAGATTATAATAGAGGCCAGCATAAGAGGGCTAGATCAGCAGGTTATCCTAACGAGTTTCGAGGCTGGCAGTCTCAGCAGTATGTTAGATTTTCTTCCCAGCCAGCACAGAGTGCACCCCCACGTTCCATGGGTAGGGGGTTCGATCGTACGGGATATTCGGAAGCTGGTCAGATCTCTAGGGCGTCAGGGTCACAGATGGGCAGGGGTTTAAGCCAGTCGAGGCCACCTTTGCCTCGGTGTTCTCGCTGTGGTAGGTCCCATCCTGGGGAATGTCGTTGGGCTACAGGTGCATGTTTTTCTTGCGGACGTCAGGGTCATACTATGAGGGAGTGTCACCTTAGAGGTAGTGCAGGTGGTATGGCACAGCCTACTGGGTCCGTCGCTGGTTCATCTTCTTCTGTGGCTATGCGCCCTACGGGGCAGGGTATTCAGGCGCCAGCAGCCGTGGTAGAGGTCGTGGTGGAGCTTCCAGTTCTAGCGGTCCCTCGAACCGCATATATGCTTTGACTAGTAGGCAGGATCAGGAGGCGTCACCTAATGTGATCACAAGTATATTATCACTATTCTCCCGAAGTGTGTATGCATTGATAGACCCAGGTTCCACCTTATCATTTATATCCCCCTTCGTTGCTAGTAGGATCGGAATAGAGTCTGAGTTGATAGAACCATTTGAGGTAGCTACACCTGTAGGAGATTCTGTCATAGCTACGCGAGTATATAAGAATTGTTCAGTGGTTATATATTGTCGTCGTACCGTAGCAGATCTAATAGAGTTAAATATGATTGAGTTTGATATTATCATGGGCATGGATTGGTTGGCTGCTTGTTATGCTAATGTTGATTGCAGAGGAAAGATAGTTCGATTTCAATTTCCAGGGGAACCGATTATAGAGTGGAAGGGGAGTACAGTATCGCCGAAAGGTAAGTTTATTTCATACCTTAAGGCCAGAAAGATGGTTAGAAAAGGCTATATTTATCATCTGGTTCGGGTGCATGACATAAAGGCAGAGGCACCGACTCTTCAATCAGTCCCGGTAGTTAATGAATTTCCCGATGTATTCCCAGAGGAACTTCCAGGCCTTCCTCCAGAACGAGAGATAAGTTTACTATAGATGTACTGCCAGATACCCAACCTATATCTATACCTCCTTATAGAATGGCACCTGCTGAGTTGAAAGAGTTGAAAGAGCAATTGAGAGATTTGCTAGAAAAGGGCTTCATCAGGCCTAGTACGTCACCTTGGGGAGCACCGGTACTGTTTGTGAGGAAGAAGGATGGGTCGCTGCGGATGTGTATTGATTATAGGCAGCTGAACAAAGTAACAGTAAAGAACAGGTATCCCCTCCCAAGGATTGACGATCTATTTGACCAGTTGCAGGGTGCTAAGTGTTTTTCAAAGATAGACTTGCGGTCAGGTTATCATCAGGTGCGGGTAAGGGAGGCAGATATTCCAAAGACGGCATTCCGGACCCGATACGGGCATTATGAGTTTAGAGTGCTGTCTTTTGGGCTGACTAATGCTCCAGCGGTGTTTATGGATTTAATGAATCGAGTGCTTAAACCATTCCTTGATATGTTTGTTATTGTATTTATAGACGATATTCTGGTCTATTCACGTTCAGAAGAGGAGCATGCAGACCATTTAAGGACGATACTTAGGGTGCTTCAGCACCAGAAGTTGTATGCTAAGTTCTCCAAGTGCGAGTTCTGGTTGACTTCAGTGGCATTCTTGGGGCATATTATTGGAGCTGATGGTATTCGGGTAGACACGCAGAAGATTGAGGCGGTAAAGACTTGGCCCAGACCTACGACGCCTACTGAGGTACGCAGCTTTCTGGGGTTAGCAGGATATTACAGGAGATTCGTAGAAAAGTTTGCCTCAATTTCAGCGCCTTTGACAAGGCTAATTAAAAGGCAGCCAAGTTCCAGTGGACTGATGCTTGTGAGCGAAGATTCCAGCTATTGAAAGACAAATTGACTACAGCTCCAGTCCTAACTCTTCCGGAGGGACCAGACGACTATGTTATTTATTGTGATGCTTCGGGTGTTGGGCTAGGATGTGTATTGATGCAGCATGGCAAAGTTATAGCCTATGCCTCCCGATAGCTTAGGAAGCATGAAAAGAATTATCCTACTCACGATCTGGAGTTAGCAGTCGTGGTTCATGCCTTGAAGATATGGAGGCATTATTTATATGGTGTCCATGTGGACATCTATACAGATCATAAGAGTCTCCAATATATCTTTAAACAGAAGGAGCTGAACTTACGACAGAGGCGGTGATTAGAGTTGCTAAAGGATTATGATGTTGATATTTTATATCATCCAGGGAAAGCAAATGTTGTAGCAGATGCTCTTAGCCGTAAGTCCATGGGTAGCTTGACAGATGTACAACCAGAAAGGAGGGAGATGGTTCGGGAGATTCAGCGGCTATCCAGCCTTGGAGTCCGTCTGGCTAATTCAGAAGATAGTGGAGTTTCTATTCGAGAGGTTGCTGAGTCCTCAATCATAGATGAGGTAAAGAGACACCAATACGAGGACCCTATTCTGGCACAGTATAGAGATGCAGATTTTCAAAAGGAAAAGACCCCATTTAAGGTTACACCTGACGGAGTGTTACGATATGAAGGCAGATTGTGTGTACCTGATATTGCGGGGCTACGACGGCAGGTTATGGGAGAGGCACACTCTGCCCATTATTCTATTCACCCAGGGTCAACGAAAATGTATCATGACCTCAGATGCTTATACTGGTGGGATGGCATGAAAAAGGACATAGCGGAGTTTGTTGTTCAGTGCCCGAATTGTCAACAAGTTAAGATCGAACATCAAAGGCCTGGTGGATTATTACAGGAGATAGAGATCCCAACTTGGAAATGGCATATGATTAATATGGACTTCATTACAGGCTTACCTCGCACTCAACGGAAGTATGACTCTATATGGGTTATTGTAGATAGGCTGACGAAATCGGCCCATTTTCTTCCAGTCAGGACTACTTATTCGGCTGAAGATTATGCGAGGTTATATGTCAGGGAGATAGTGAGACTTCATGGGGTTCCCACGTCCATTATATCAGACAGAGGAGCTCAATTTACAGCCAACTTTTTGAGATCGTTTCAGAAGGGATTGGGGACACAGGTGAACCTTAGCACAACATTTCACTCTCAGACTGATGGGCAGGCTGAGCGTATTATTCAGACATTAGAAGATATGTTGCGGGCCTGTATTATTGACTTCAAAGGTAGCTGGGATGACCACTTGCCGCTCATTGAGTTTGCCTATAATAATGCTACCATTCTAGTATCCAGATGGCACCGTACGAGGCCTTTTATGGGAGGAAGTGCAGGTCACCTATTGGTTGGTTCGATGTTGGCGAGACTAAGTTAATAGGCCCGTATATGATTCAGCAAGCTGTTGACAAGGTGAAGCTTATTCAGGAAAGATTATTAGCAGCCCAGAGTCGACAGAAGTCATATGCAGATAATCGGCGTCGACATTTGGAGTTTCAGATTGGTGACTGGGTATTCTTGAAGGTATCACCCATGAAGGGTGTGATGAGATTCGGCAGGAAGGGGAAGCTCAGTCCGAGATACATTGGGCCTTATCAGATTGTTCGTAGGATAGGGAAGGTTGCCTATGAGTTGGATCTACCATCTGATTTGGAGGCGGTACATCCAGTCTTTCATGTATCGATGCTACGTAAATGTATTGGAGATCCTTCTAGAGTATTCCCTGTAGATGATGTTCGACAGTGGAGTTGTCATATGAGGAGAAACCTGTAGCTATACTTGATCGCCAGGTTAGAAGGTTACGTACTAAGGATGTGGCTTCCGTCAAAGTGTTTTGGCGAAATAATAATAGGGAGGAGATGACTTGGGAAGCGGAAGACGAAATGAAGAATAAGTATCCTTACTTGTTCCCCGTACCTGCAGGTAATTCAATTCCTAGCTTGACTATATTGATTGATAAACGAGATTATGTAGTAAGTTGTGACTCTGTGAGGCATCTGTAAGTTACGGAATGCAGGTTGATAGGTATAACTGTTAGAGAGACCTCGCTGGAATTTTTTTGTAAGACGCTAACTTAACATTCGAGGATGAATGTTCCTAAGGGGGGAAAGATGTTACACCTCGTATTTTTATACGTAGTGCGCGTCATGAGCTAGTCGATGTAAGTCCCGGGGAATGAGATTTTATTTTAAGTTCCTAGTGATTAAAGAAATATTAGGCAAGGATGTTAATTCCAAATGTGATATTAAGTATGATTTGGCTAATGTAAGTGTCATTAACTTTAAGTGAGGGATTAATTAGTGGATGATTAGGATTAAATTAATCAAGTGGGCCCCACCACTCAAGGCAAATTAAAAGAAATCAGATTGGAAGCTGGCCCTTAGTGGGGCACGTGTAGAGGGGGGCTGCCTCCACTTCATATAATGAATGAGGTGGTGAAATGCATTGCAAACATATCATCATCTTCACCACTTAGCTTAGGCAGCCATGGAAATGGAGAAAACCAACCATGCAACTCTTGGCCAGCAGCTACAAAAGAATTTGGTTAGTAATCTCTTTGCTTGGTGTGTTAATTCCTTAGAATGCCATTGTTAATTAGCCATTAATGTTAAGAAGGGGGCGTGACCAGTAGCTTAGGAAATTTGTTTTAGTTATTGAATGTGCTAAGTATGAACGGAAACCATAAACGGATTATTAGTGGTGTCGTGTTAGTGTTTGGGCTGTTTTGATTAAAGCAAAATGCGGGAAATTCTGTTTTGGCGTTATGTATATGTTTAATATGATTCTTTGGGTTATATGTGTTATTGGTATTGCTATGGATAATTTGGGTTGTTGTCGGATTGGGACGAAGTAAGGAAAATAGGGGAAGTGCTGCCGAATTTTCGTTAGATTATTAGCTAGCTTACAATAAGTAGTAAAGCGCGACGTCTATCTCATTGCGGCACGATTGTTACTTGTTATAGATTAATAGCTTGGGCAGTAAATATTGGACGTGCGGCTCGACTATACGGTATGTAACGCTATCCTTTCTTTCTTTGTTTGGCATGACTTTTAAAAATGAGCGAATGACGGACAGGTTTGATACTTACTTCTAGAGCGTCTAGGTGACGTATATTCTTGCTTCCACAAACTATTCCTCTATATATCGGCTATGTCTAAGGCTATGGTGATTTCTCATATCTATGGTAGTGCTTCTTAGAGTCATTGAGATTTTACGTTTTCATATCGTGTTAAAGGTTCATAATCTTGATAAAACGTTAATCTTTGGTAATACTCCTTGCTGTTTCACGTTGATTGTTCTATTGAGTTATAAGAAATGATTTTAATTGCATATGGTTGCTCATAATGTTCTGCTCGTGCATAGAGTCATTTATCATTTCACCGAGTCCCGGGTCGGGTAATGTTCGTGCGGAGTTTCTTGCATATGTCACCGAGTCCCTCACTAGAGGGCCGGGTATGTATATTATATATATGATTGGTGATGAGGATGGTTATGATGATGATGATGACGGAGATGATGTGATGACTATTTCACCGAGTCCCTCACTAGAGGGCCGGGTACGTATGATGTATATATATGATGATTATTTTGCCGAGTCCCTTACTAGGGAAGCTGGTCACCTTATATGTTAAAGATATGCATGATTTTCACTTATAAGGTACATGTGTAGCGATATCTTGTTTCGACTTATCATGTTGGTATCCTGTCATCTTTACCTTATGCTTTACATACTCAGTACATTGTCCGTACTGACCCCCTTTCCTCGGGGGGCTGCGTTTCATGCCCGCAGGTGTAGACGCACAATTCGGTGATCCTCCCGCCTAGGATATCTACTCTGCTGATTGGGAGAGCTCCACTGTTCCGGAGCCCAGTCGTTTTGGTACATAACTTTCTATGTAGTCTTTTGCTTATCTATGGGTACGGCGGGGCCCTGTCCCGTAGAGTTTCACTACTATACTCTTAGAGGTCTATAGACATTATGTGGGTTGCAAATATATGTTTTGGATAATGGTCTTGACATGGTTTGTTTGGGATGTCCGCTTGTACAGGGGCAGCCTTGTCGGCTGCCTACATCATTGTGTATTGTGTAGTGGCAGCCTTGTCGGCTTGCGTATGCTATTATGCTTTGGATAGTGGCGGCCTTGTCGGCTCGCGTATGTTGTTACGGTTGAATGGTTATGACTCCTTATGAGACAGATACACTCTATATATATATGGCGTTGGGGTTGGCTTGATTTGATTAAATTTCATATTGTCTTAGTTTCAGTTGGTTATACTTAACAGGTTTGTATGTGAGTGTCCAAAACGGGCACTAGTCACGGCCCATCGGGTTGGGTCGTGACATTTTGGGTATGTTAAGTGTGTATATAAGTCTTAAACACATTGAAGACTTCATTCTTCAAAATAAAAACCCCAAAATTCCTTAAGAATTCCCAAAGACTCCATTGAAGTCCAAAGTCAAGGAAGAGCTTGATGTGACGAATTGAGTGGAGATTCTTCATCAAAGTGAAGAATTAGCTTCATTGAGGTGTGGTTTTTTATCCTTGAAACTCGTTTGATCAAGGATCTCAACTTCCCAAGATGTTTTCTAAAGTTTTCTAAAGTTGAATTGACCTATTTCATGATCTACCATGGGTTCTTGCATTAAAGTTTTTCATCATTGAATAGTGATTGAATTGTTGTTATTTAGATAATTTTAACTCAATCTACCTATGAACCCATGTAATTGATGAACCCTAGTTTTTGACTAATTTTTGGGTTACTTGATATTGGTCTAATGTTTATGGATTCATGTGTAGTTTCTTAGGGGCTTTCTAATGATATAAGAATTGTATTCAATTGTTGTCTAATTTGTCTTAGATTGTTGAATATATATTGAATTGGTTTAGATTTCATTTAGTATTATAGTTTGCGTATTGGATTGATGTTCATGGCCATGGGTAAGGGCCTTATGAGGTTGAATTGGATGATTTGGTATTGGCTTGAAGTGTTGAGGATAAATAGGTGTTATGCTGCTCTATTTCTTCTTATTTAATGTAATTTTAGATTTCTATTATGTTGTGATTGGTTTTGTCCACTTATGGTGGAGGTGTTATGTGCATTGATGTCGCCTTGTCAGCACTACATGAAGCAATATGACTATTTGTGTAGTTGATTATGTGATGTATGATTATATCTACCTACATGTGAAAGTATGTGTTAGTCTATTGATGCTATGTAGGAAATCATGTTATGATATGGCTATGTGTTAAGTGTGTAGTCTTAGAGTTGATACATGGTTGTTCGTAACTTAGCTATATGAGTTTATAATGGTTATGTTGATAATGTAAAGGTAATGAATAGGTTGAATAAATGATGTTAAGGGTCATTCCTAAGTGTCTAAAAGATGATATGCTATATGTGCTAAATTGATGTAATGTTGTGTCTTGTTGAGGTAGACTTGTGTCCCTGCTTGATGCTTGTATGAATATGAATATGTGATATCTTGACTTAGGAAACTTAAAGAGTCTTGGTCTTGAATGAATGAATGTTAGGTGAGACCTTGAATGATGATAAGAGGGTCATTTATGTGAAACCTTGAACCAAGTGGTAAGGTTATGAAACTTGAAGTCAAAAGCCGTAATGGTATCCTTCATGTAATGAATGATGGACTTAAGGTTGATTGGCTGGAACGGCATCATATCAATCCTTAGGGAATTCATGATGAGCTTCTTATCGCCATAGTGAGATAGCCCTAGTGGACGTTGCGTTGGTAGGGTAAATGTAATTGGGTCATGAACATGATATGGGACCCATTTGTATGAACCTTAGTGTGATTAAATCTATGAGAACAAAGGCTAGCACCAAGTGAGTATGGTAAGGGAAGTAGTTCTAGTTAAAGTATGAGACTTGATTACAAAGCATGCCCTTCATATTTCCTTAACCAATGGCCTACATGGGATGTGTCTAAGTTCTACCATTGGCAAGTAGAACAACCTCATCGGAGTAGGATAGAACTTTGGATTCCATGTTTTTCTACCATGGTCTCTGTCGGTTATTGCCTATTATAATCATATGGGATATATATTAGCATTATAGAAGTTCTATGAGGTTTAGGTGGTGGTATGGGGCGCTATCTAGACATTGCACAATAGGCTTTGAAGATGTTAGTAAGAGTCCCTAGGTCTTCTCCAAGACCATTATTTAATGTCCTTTATGTGATGTACGTCTCTTAAATGAACTAATGAGCTAATGACTGAATGATATAAAGCATGTAAATGAATAAGTACCTAATCTAAAGTGACTTAAGGATTCCTTAGTTAAAGTGTGAAGAGGGCATAAAGGATGATCTCTTCATGCCTTATCTATGGAAGTCTTGAGAATGACTCTAGTTAGGGAAGTTGCTTGTTATGTTTGACATGATCTAAACTAAGGAAGTCTTAAGGATTATTTAGGTAGCCTTGTAGAGGGTGTATTGGTGTTCTCTTCTAGGAATACTTAAGTAAGTCTTTTGATTGCCTTGGTAGGGTAGATTGTCATGTTATGTATGTGTTGTATGTTGGTGTATTGTAGGTGTGTAGGTGTCTCATTATGACTAATCATAAGGATCGTTTAGGCACATCTAGAGAGGGTGTATGGTCGATCTCTCTTTGTGTAACTTAAGTGAATCTTAGGATAACTTTAGTGAGAAGACTACATGTTAGAATGTGTTAAGGAAGTAAGGTAACTTCACCGTAACAGTAAAGTAATTCACTGTACAGTGAACTGAGTTCACTGGAAAGTGTCTCCTTAATTTGTGATATTTGGTTTAAATGTTTTCTTAGGTGATTCTAAGTTGCTAAATGTTATTCTTATGATGATATTATCATATTTAAATGAATAGATAGATGCATATTTCCAATAAATGTCCATTTTCATATTTTTTATGCATAAGACATACTTAGTACATGTGGTTGTACAAATTCCATGCTTTTATTTATCTATATTGTTCTTGGTAGGTGAAGAGCTTTTGGGAAGAAGACTTGGATTTAGAAGATCGTTCAAGAGAAGTTGAAGTATGTCCTCACTTAAGTCGAGGGCATACATTTCTTTATGTTTCGTATTTGAAGTATTGTAATATACTATATAGTAGTATGTTTTGTATTTCGTATGGGCCGTGTCCCAAGTACTCTTGTGTCTTAAGATGATGAGATTGAGAATCAATATTTCCTATTACTTATATGAAAGACTTTTTAAAGACTATGATATTGTTTTATAAAAAGTTTTAATTCCGCACTACTTTTCATTATGTATATGCGATGAATGATATGAAAGGCTTGTATGAGACCTCCGAGAGGTCGCGTACGCACACGTCACAATCCGAGATTGTGCCCTAACTTCTAGGGTGTGTTCTCGGGATGTCACAACTTGACAGGACGTTTCCAACCCAAGCATGCTCGTATATGAGTTTAGGACCTCTCACATGAATTTCACCCAAAACAAACACGTAAAACTCAACGAAACATGCCTAGACACACAAGGTCATTTAAAGGCACATCTTTCAAACGCCATGAACGTTCTTGGACGTTTGACCTCCAAACTTCACGAAACTTGACACACTGTCTATATATACCCTAACAACAAATTTCAGGACTTCACAGCATTATGAATCACAAATAAACATATAGAACCACATATGAGGCACATCGGGGACTTAGTCGTCGAACGTCTTGGTCGTCCTTGACGTTTGACTTCCAATGCAACTATACTCTTTGATACTGCCTCTATACCATATTATAGACCATTTTAGGACCTTAGACCATCATGAACAATATGTTAGGCTCTAGTTCACCTAAGTCATTTTCGGGATCTTACAGTGGGTCCCTATGAGGTTTTATAACGGGTTTGAATAGTTTCATATGAGATGAGATTACCTAGTGAACTAGTTTTGGTTCATCCGGTATTCCGTGTCTCCATGTTAAAGAAGTGTTTTGGCGATCCCGTGTCCATTCTCAGTATTGAAGGGTTAGGTGTGTATTAAAGTATTTTCTATGAAGAGGTTCCGATGCAAATTCTAGATAACCAAGTTATGAAGCTGAGGAACAAAGAGGTGGCCTATGTAAAAGTTCTATGGAGAAACCACGTATATGAGGGAGCAACATGGGAGGCCCGGACCGACATGACATTTCGTTATCCTCATCTTTTTCCTAATTGAGGTTAGTAGTTCCTCCAAATAATGAAAATAACGAATAATATGAATTTGTCTTGTTTTCCATGTATGTGCATATATTTGTGAAGTTAGTGTCAAAATGAGTTTTCATGAAAGAGGCTTTTTGTGTTAACTTGCACTTATGAGAAATATAAGTTTTTATCTTCTTGAAATTTTTGGTATATTGATGTTGTCTTGGGAAGAAAAGCATGGGAACTGTTTAATGTCATTTTGAGCACATATTGATGTTAAGAAGGTAGTTCCTCGTAATGTGTTATGAAATGTTGAGCTTTTATGTGTTGTGACTCGAGTTGCTATGTGTAATGTTCTTGATATGCGTTCAATGGAGTTGTGAAGTACTCCCATGATGTGCGGCACATTATTTAGATGTTCTTTGTTGGGCAGCTATTATTGAGTCCTTCCTCCTAAAGAAGATTTTAGTGTCATTCGGGAAGAATGTTCCTAAGGGGGGGATAATGTAACACTCCAAAAGTGTATGACCTAATCTAGATCCTCACATGATGAAATAAACCTTAAAACACTATTTGTAAGCCCAAATTAATGTATTAAAACTAGTTAGGAAGTACTAGAGTCAAAACATAAACAAACGTCCATGACGTTCGAAAGCTAGTGTACTTGAACTAGTAAACTGTCCTTAGGTTTCATGAAGGTTTGGGAGTGACATATGAAGTCTAGAACTTGTAAAAATACTTGAAATAGGTAAAATAATGTCCAGGTCCTACCCCTCATGGATCGCCCTAGGGATCCACAAAGGGACCCCAACTCTGGCCAACAAGTTGCCAAGAGGCAGCGACCAATTGCACTAAGTTGGAGCCAGTCCGTATCGCGGACTTGGTGAACCCATGTACAAAAAGCATGTCCACTTCGTGGACACGTAGCGTACTCGTTTGGTTCATAAATTAATTAAGGAAAACTTGTCGGAGCAACTGCACGATAAAAATCTGAAATAGGTCAACTTAAGTGAGGTTTTTTTTGGGTATTTCGTGGGAGGTCTATATATTGATTTTAAATCAGTTTTACCTCACATTCACTAACTCAAATCAAATACCCAAATCAAAACCTAAAAGTTCTCCCCTCTCTCTACTTTCTCTCTCTATTCATCCTCTATTGGAAGAACAAGGAAGCTTGAAAAAGAAAAAGTTTCCAAGGTTATTGCTCAAATTTTGTTGATAAAGCTTCATTAAGGTATTGGTTCTTCACTCATGGGATTCCTTTCCCCAAGAGTTCATTTAAAAATTTATTTCCAAATCACCCAATTCTTAGGGTTTTCTTCTACAAATAGGTTTTATTCTACAAATGGGTTTTCTTCTAAACTTGAAACTGATGATTAACTATGATGAATTGTGATTATATATGGCTAATTAAGTGTATATTGTTCAGTAATTAATGTTGATTAATGGGTATTTCGATTGATTCATGTCTTCTCCACAATTTCCCCAAATCTTGGATCTTGATGATGAATTGATGGGAATTGATGAATGTATTGATTTGATAGACTTGCTTTAAATATTATAATTCATTCATGGACTTACTAGGGTCAAGTATTGTTTGTATTGGATCAATTCTTTAGGAATTCATGATGAACCCTTTTCCCCTAACCCTAGGCTATCAATTGAAATTAATGTAATACTCCAAAATTGTAAAGTCTAATCTAGAGCCTAACATGAGAGTCTAAGAGTTGTAACATTGTTTAAAGGTAAAATATAATGTATATAAGTCATTCAGGAAGTTATAGAATCAAAACGTCAAGAAACGTTCATGACGTCCGAAAACTAGTTCAAGAGGTGCTAGTGTGCCTTAGTCTATTTGACAAGGTTTCAAGACTCGGAAATGATGAAATTTGGTGAAAATATATCTAACACGTATTAGAGTTGGTTTATAGTCGAATCCCCTTAGAACAACCAAAGGGTCCTTGAGGAGGACCTTGCATTTTAGCTAAAGCTGCCAAATGGACAGTGACTACAAATGATGCCCATCGATGGGGCGTCGATGGCCACCAACGTTGGAAACTTAGACATTTTGGCAAAGGGTCAATTTTGGACACTCTATGACCAAAACAACAGTTGTGCAGGACGGTTTGTCCAAGACACTGTCGACGGAGCTACAGCCTATAGGTCAGGTCACTGTTTCACTACCTTGTTTTAAGTTGACTAAATTTATTAATTAGGTAGTTAGTTAATTAGTTAGGGGTTAAGGGATGTATAATTAAGTTAGTTAATGACTTATATAAAGACCCTAATCCTAAATTATCTAACCCAACCTTCATATTTCTCAAAACCCAATTGCTCTTCCTTCTGTCTTCTTTCTCTCTACCGAATAGAAGAACTCCATTGAAGGCTATGTCAAGGTATAAGGGAAGCAAGCATGGGGATTTTTCTCCATCATTCTTCATCAATTAATAAGGTATGGGATTCCTTTTCCCTAAGTGTTTTCACAAATTGATTTCAAAAAGATTAGTTTCAACCGTGTTTTCTTCTATTACGAATTTGATATTCTAAATTTCTTTTTTTATGATTTATTTTTGTTATTATTATTAGATTATGATGTATTATGATTCAATTATGCTAGTTCTTGATGAATTAACCTATGTTGTGAAGTAGATCATGAATTTGACCCAAGTCCGTAACCGTAGGCTATGAACTAGTGATGAATTGTTTTGTAGTAATTCCGTTGTCTTTATTATTGTGTTGATTACTATTGTGTGATGATATTAAACCCATTTTTGGGTTTAATTGGATTGTTGATTGTAAAACCTTGATGATGGCTTGTGAAGGATATTAGGGTAAGTCTTGTGATCTCAATCATTTACTTCAATTATGATTACTTGTGTTTAGTGATGAAGTTATATTGAAGTATACCTTATAATAAGATTGATTAGGTTTGGTATGATGTTGAATTGGAATGTCTTGAATTATGACTTGTGAGTTGTTGGCTAAGATGTAAGGATATAAGGATGGTGATGACTTGCCTATGTACCTTATTATTATCTAATCATGTAAATGTGCTAACCTCACATGTGTGAATTGTAATGAAAGTACACTACTCATGCAATTCCAATTGAGCTACGATGATGAATATATAAGGGTAGACCCTATGACCTAAACTAAGATATGACTATTAATGAACGACATTTCAAAAAGGGACTCTAACTTAGAACCGAGTGTACAAGAATTGAGGAGTGTCCCTTCCCACGTATGGAAGGTAGGATAGCTAATGTACTCATGAGATTGGAGACTATAATGCATGTAGCATAAAGAGGGTCCCAACTACATCTCCTAATTCTCGAACTATGTTGCCCCCATAGGAATAATAGCTTGTGGATCAACATAGATGATATGTTCATGTTTAGGTACTACCTTGGCAATTAGTCCGCCTTATTTCGTGTAGGGTTCCATGACACCGGATTCCACATTAGCTCATGTGGTCTATGTCGGTTAACGCAAGATGTTCCCAAAAGGTAAAATAAAGTGATGAATTGAACTCTAACTAGGATCACCTAAGGTGTTTGGCTTAATCTAGGTAGGGGTATGGGACTCTACCTATACATTGCACTAGTTAGCCTTGAGGGAAGTCTTAGAAGGATGTTCTTATATGTTTATATGCTTATGAATGTAAATGATATGTATATGTTGATTTTACTTGTTAATGACACTAGGTGATGTTGTTTTCACTTATGAACATGTGGTTGGTCTCTATTGCTAAAGCATGATGATGTTTACCTTAATGATATAGTATGTGAAGTTTGGCGTTGTTTTTGGTTATTGTTGTGTTTACTTTGTTGAGTGAAGTTATGGGGCCTTATCATTGCACTAGTGGACTTAATGGGGATTCATGAGTAATGGTCTTTCTTTGATTATGATGTTATGAAATATTAAACATGCTTGTTGATATTATAACTTGATTATAGAGTTGTATTGATTATGTGCTCAATTATTTTTATATGCATGTTGACTTGACTAGACTTGGTATTGTTGGTATTGTAATGTAAATGGTATTGACTTAATGAATATGTGCTATTGAATTGTGGTTGTTCTTGAATGTTAATAAGGCTTTTCAAAGTAAATTTGCATGTTTAATGAAATGTCCCTTTTTAGCATGATTTCAATGTTCTATGTGCATATGAATCCATACTTAGTACAAGTGATGTGCTAACCTCATTTCTCCCTTTTTCCCCAACATTTTAGGTTTCGATCGTTAAAGGGTTCGTGAAGACTTTTGAAGGAAGGCTTGGAATCATTCTCCAAGTGGGTATGTCCTCATGTTCTGAGGATGATGCCTTTCTATCACTCTACCTATGCTACATTGTTATAGTCTAAAGACAATTTTTTTCATTTATGTAGTTTCATGATATTGTTGTAAGCCCTAAGTGGTATTTCTACATTTGTTTAAGGGCTTGTGCCCATATAATTGACTCCGTTTAAATGGTTTAATATGAGACATCCCTTTTAAGACTATGTTATGTATGTTATATATATGTCCCATAAAAGTAGAAGACTATGTAATCTTCTTATACGAAGGGTCTATGTATACTCGATATAAATATATTATGTGTAAGCTAGAGGTCTAAGTAAACCTCATGAAGTAGTGTAGATGAAAAGTTTTAAATTTTCCGCATTTTTAACCTATGAAATTTATGATTAATGCTAAGAGGCTAGTCTTACTCCTCTCCGGGGATGACGACGCCGATTACGTCTAGGAATACTTCTCGGATGTGGCAATTAATTTGGATAACAATGATACAATTGATTTAGTTCTTGTGTTAATTACTATTGTGTGATATGATTAAGCATATTGATAGGTGAATATGGTTGGTTGATGGTAAGAACATGGAAGAAGGCTTATTAAGGTGAATTGGTAAGACCTATGATCTTGAATCCTTTACTTCAATTTTGATGTCTTATACTTGATGATGTTCAATTGAAGTGTAAATTGTAATTAGATTAGATAGGTGATGGTATGAAGAGTGTAATTGAAATGCCTTGATTATATGGATTGTGAGATTATGATTAAAGTATGATGATATAAGGTTGATTGTGAATCACTTATGTGCCTTACTATGATATTATGATGATAATGTTAATCTCACAAATGAAGGGTTGCAATGAAAGACATTCTCATGCAATCCCTAATGAGTCATGCAATCCCTAATGAGTTAATACTATGATATTATGATGAAATGTTAATCTACATGAAGGGTTGCAATGAAAGGACATTCTCATGCAATCCCTAATGAGTTAATGATGATATACAAGGTGTTAGTCTCCTATGGATTATACTAAACTATGATGATCAACATATGCTTATAGACATTTCAAAAAGGGACTTTAGCTTAGCATCAAGTCATCTACATGTGAGATGTGTCCCTTCCCAATGTGGGAAGGTAGGTTCACTATTGTACTCATGAGATAGAGACTATAATGCAACTTGCATAAAGAGGGTCTCAAGTATATCTCCTAGGTCTTGAACTATGTTTCCACCATAGAAATACAAGCTAGTGATCCACCTAGACGCTAAGTTCATGTTTTGGCTCTACCTTGGCAAGTCGACCACCTTATTTTGGTGTAGGGTTTCATGACACCGGATTCCACATTTAGCTCATGTGGTCTATGTCTGTTAACGCAATTGTTCCCGAAAGTAAAGTGAAGTAATAAAGTGAAGACTAACTAGGATGACATAAGGGGTTTGACGTAGTGTAGCTCTACCTATGCATTGCACTAGTTGGCCTTGAGGGAAGTCTTAGGATGTTTTTCTTATGTATTACGATATCATGAAATGTATATATGTTTTTCTTACATGATGTTTCTCTTATATGATGTTGGTTACATTGATAAACATGGTATTGGTCTAAATTGCTTTATGTGGTGATGACTACCTATGATGAGATGTCTTATGAATCAAGGCATTACATGAGCATTGCACTTGTAGGCTTGGGATGGGATTGTTGGTAATGGTCTTGTATGATGATGATTTGAACTAATGAACATGATATGTTAGAGGACTTTACAATGGTGTTGTCTTATTTATGAACATGTCATATGTTGTTGTGACCTTTGTTCTTGTATCGTATCTCTGTATGACCATTAAGTGGTTTTCTAAATGACATAACTAATGATTTCTAAAGAAATGGTCTCTTCATGCATGTTTCGATATAAATTGTTTTATGTTGCATTTCTCATTGCTGAGTTAAAGTAGTTTACTAACCCCATTAGTTTTTTACAATATTGTACGTTCTGGCCACTTGAGTCTAGAGGGCATTGAAAGAACATGACTTTTTCCAAGTGATGTGTAGGTCCTCACCATCCGAGGTATGATGCCATTATCTAGCTACTTGATGTTTCTATGCAGTGTCTAAAGAGCATTTAGTTTCCTTTTCCTGTCCATTTTTGATAGACAATTTATTTGTATAAGGCTCCTACATATGTCTTTTTTGTAATGATTAGTATGGGCTATGCCCGAATAGGTGTACTCCTTTATATATCTGTGAGATGGATATGTTTGACTAAATTTCTTATTATGATTATGGTTGATGTTGGTATAAGTGGAGATGCCCATGGTAAGCTTCCTATGCGAGGAGTCTAAGTAAACTCCATATGTATATAGAGAGTAGTTGTGAGAGGTCTATGTAAACCTCTTTATGAATATGTAAAGTTATAATTTTTCACACTATCATCTAACCTATGAAATGTAATGAGGAATTCTAAGAGGCTAGTCATAGTCCTCTCAGGAGTGATGACTCTGATACGGGTCGTGTTTGCGTTTCTCATGGGCGTGTCTCCCGTGTGTTGTTTTCCGATCTGTAACACAAGTAAGTGTTTAGGAACTTGGAGATTGGTTCTGCTAGTATTTCTTCAACTAATTTTCTGCGATTTGTCTGAAGTTTTTCTTATTTTTTCTCTATTCGTTGCAGACATGGCTAGACAAAAATTTGCTGGGAGAATCATGTCACCCCGAAAGATAAGATCACGGAACTGCAAAATAAATAAAGAAAGGTGAAATCATCCCAATAAGTGAAGACAAGAACATCCACTTGGAGATAATGGTAAAATCAAGATTCCCACTTCTAAGAAGGAGGAGACTTCCCTCGGCCCCTTTATTTCTTCATTGTTCCAGGGATTATATGTTGGTGTGCATGCTTGTTGGGTAGGTAGACCCTTCAAGATCCTAGTGGGTCTTGTACTGCCGCGTCTCATGAGGTGACTCTAGGTACTGAAATGTAGGACCAGAGTGATGTATTAGTCATTCATTCCACGACATATGGAGCGACTCTATAGAAAAAATTCCTTATTTACCACCCTCTCTGCCCTACTTTATTTCACTTTTGGATATTATTATTTGAATTTGAGGACAAATAATTTTTTGTTTCTAGTGGGGTGAGGCAATTTTGTGACTTTGATATTATTGATATATTTAGTTTTTCATCTTATATTGTGTTGTAAACTGTTATTGAAGATGTTTGAGATTGTGGTTGCGCGTTTAAAATGTAAATGATTGTTGACCATTCAAAAACTTTTTTTCCACCTCTTGTTTGTGTTTGAATGTTGTTGTTCTCTGGAAATTTAGGTCCCGGTCATGAGCAATACCGATGGCTTGAATAGGACTCATAATTGAACAAATAAGAACGTGCGGCTACGATGGATCCAAACAAAGTTGCATATTTAATATGAGTACTCTTTGCATTTCGTTATGACTAGCCATGTAATGAATTGAGTCTCGTGTGATGAAAATTGCACACAAGAGAAAGTATGGAGTCTTGTATTACATTAGTGTAAATGCCTTTTGTTATGAGCTTACTGTGAACCATGCGTGATGACACCTAAGTTATGTGATCTTATGATATGATCTTAGGCAACTTCTAAGAGTGTGAAACCATTTCACATATACCTATTTTGTGGCAAGCCTTGTGAGTTTGTTATCGTTGTTCACTACACCATTTTGTGCCTAAGGATATATTAAATATATACACCGCTTGTAAAGTGTTGCCGAAGATATTTTTCGCTACGCTTTTAAAGCATATCCTTAGTTTTTACCATTTAGCTACATTAATTTTTGCAACGCTTATAAAGAGTGCTCATTAGTAGTATAGGCTACACTTTATAAGCGTGGTCACATCATGATATAATTAGCAATACATATTTATACATATGACAACACTTATAAAGTGTGATATTTTTATAATTAATAAAACATCACTTACAAGTGTGGCCTTATAATTTTCCTAAAAAATTTACCAAAATATGTATTCCCCCCAATATATTTAACACTCCCTCTGATTTATAATTGGCAAAAAATTACCTCAGTATAAACATAACTAAAGAATAAAACCCTACTTTATCCCCTTCTCATTTCCACCACAAAATTTCCCCATTGTAACTTTATCAATGTTTGCTTGTAACTTGGGATTTTTAAAAAAAGATGACATTCAGGTTTCAAGATAAATGAGCGGTGAAATAAGTCTAAAGTATTGGGTGTAGGTGAAATTTATGTTATTAATGATTAAGGATTGTGGAGTTTCCCTCGGGTTTATAAGTTGACACTTACTGAATTAAATGAAGGGTAAAAGGGTAAATTCACAAAACCTAATTTAACCAACTTTTGTGGGAATTAAATGAGGGGTAAAAGGGTAAATTGCTTAAACCAAACCTATTTTAACCAATTTTGGTGGGAATGGAAGCAACCATCGAGCCAAAAGGGGAAATAAATGTTTTTTCCACGTCTTCGATCGTCGTATTCGTCTTCTTATTTTTTCTCCTCTCGTCTATGCTTGCTTCCTTGCCTTTCTTACCGCTCTCTTCATAATCTTCTTCTTCTTTTTGTACATTGTGGGTCTTGGCTGCTAGTGCTTTGACTTTCTTCTTCTTGAATCACATTTAGGTAATGTGTAATCAATGGGCCAAATTTCGTTCTGTTTTAATTGGAATTACTTCATAAGCGATTGGGTCACACACCATTGTTAAAGGTAAGTAAAATGAATAGTTATTTGAAATCATTCATTATCATCTCATCTGATCTGGGTACCTGCAAATTTTTCAATAATTTACATTCGCGTTCCCAACATATGGCTATATATGTTACAACAATTGACTATTGTAACATATTATAGTCATATGTAGCAACATAAATGTTATTTCAATCGCAACATAATAGTTTTATGTTGCTACATATGACTGTTGTGACAAATAAATCACATGTGGCTACATATTTATGTTATATGTAGCAACATATGACTTACATTCATAGAAAATACATAAGTGTAACATATTATAGAACATAAACATGTTGTCACATGTGATTTATTTTCACAACAGAACAGTCATATGTAGCAACATATGACTTACATTTCGCAACAGAAAAATCATTTGTGGCAACATATGATATAACATAAATATGGGTGCACATCTGATTTATTTGTCTCAATAGAACTTTCATATGTAGCAACATATGACTTACATTTCGCAACAGAAAAACCATATGTGGCAACATATGATATTACATAAATATGTTATCATATGTGATTTATTTTTCACAACAGAACAGTGATACGTAGCAACATTTGACTTACATTTCGCTACAGAAAAATCATATGTGACAACATATGATATAACATAAACATGTTGCCATATGTGATTTATTCGTCACATCAGAATACTCATATGTAGCAACATATGACTTACATTTCGCAACAGAAAAACCATATGTGGCAACATGTGATATAACGTAAATATGTTGCCACATGTGATTTATTTATCATAAATAACAATCATATGTAGCAATATATGACTTACATTTTGCAACAGAAAAACCCTATGTGGAAACATATAATTATTCTTCGGAATTACTAATTGTTTTTTTTAATCAATATTTTCAGGTTCAATGTCATTATTTGTAGGGATTTATTGTCGTGGTGAATGGATTGAGAGGAAAAAATTGATTTATATGGAGTTGGGAGGATAGTAAAAAGTGAGGAGCAGGTTCAACAGGGATGTATGTCAAAAGAAACATTTTGCATGATGATTTCTTCAATTTAGTCGTGCAAAAGTCTGCACACAATTGTAAACTGCATGATCTTGTGATGAGTTACATTCCCCATTTTTTTCATAATGAGAAGGTTTTACTTTTTAGAATAACTTATCAACCTAGTTTGCTTGTTTATTTGGGAGGAGCAATGAAACCGCCCACATTAAGAGTCTACATGGAAGAAAATCCTATTGTCGCAGAATCGGTGAATGCTATTTTTGATGTTGAAAGAGAATTTCCCATTGTCGCTCTATTTGATGAAATAAACAGAAGATTTGCATTATCATCTCACCAGAGGCGTATGGAGTTGGTGCACTCTGCAAATAGATTTGTTACCTCAATTGAAAAAGACATATCGGAGTATGTCAACGCGGACAACAACTTATTGACTCATCAAATCGGTAACTACAACTTCAGTGTCATTGTTCATGGTGATGTTGCTATTGTGGATCTACAAAGAAGAACTTGTACTTGTCGAATTTTTGACTTGGACAAAATACCTTGCCCACATGCCATGGCAATGCTTTGATCCCAACATGGTGCCGATTTTACAAATTAGATTTACGAGTACTCTTCTCCATATTATTCGGTGGAAAATACATAATGACATATTGTATGGAAATTAACCCGGTGCCACCTGAAGATTTTCAGCTTGTCCCTTTGGATATCATAGAGAGAGAAATACCTCCTCTATATGTTGATCAAAGTAAACCCATAAGAAGGAGATAAAACATGAGCACGGGTACGCAGTGCTTAATGCGTACCGTTATATGCTTGATGTTTTGAATCCAGGAAGCAAGAAGGCATTATCACTCGATGAAAATGGTAAATTCCAGTACTTCTTTGTATCATATGCTACTTGGATAGTTGGTTTTCAAGAAATGAGAAAAGTAATTACGGTTGATGGCACATTCTTGAGGAGCAAGTATGGAAGAGTTTTGCGATTGGAGGTGGCACAAGATGCTGAGAATCATATATTTCCAGTGAATATTTGTGTCGTGGACAAGGAATGTGATGCCTCATATGAATATTTTTTCAAAAGATGAGAAGCTTTGTAGATGATACTGTTGAGTTGTGCAATATCTCTGATAGGCATCCAAGTATTCGAAAGATGGTTACGAGAATCTACCCTGCATCTCATTAGGGTTGTTGCATGAGACACCTTGGGGAAAATATTTGAAATTACTTTCTCAATTTGAAGGTAGTGTCCCATTTCTTATAAAGCAGCAAAGGCGTACGATATATGTGAGTTCAATGACCATTTCAATCAAATAAAAGTTTTAGTACCAAAGGCGGTTGAATCTCTTGAACGTATTGGATTCAACACATGAAGTAGGGCATCTTGCCCGAGAAATAGGTACCATTTCATTTGAGTTTATTTTAATTTTATGTGTTTTGTCTGAATTTTTTTTTTGTGTAGACATAACATTATGACATCAAACATCGCGGAATCGGTGAATGCTATTTTTGATGTTGAAAGAGAATTTCCCATTGTCGCTCTATTTGATGAAATAAACAGAAGATTTGCATTATCATCTCACCAGAGGCGTATGGAGTTGGTGCACTCTGCAAATAGATTTGTTACCTCAATTGAAAAGACATATCGGAGTATGTCAACGCGGGCAACAAGTAATTGACTCATCAAATCGCTAACTACAACTTCAGTGTCATTGGTCATGGTGATGTTGCTATTGTGGATCTGCAAAGAAGAACTTGTACTTGTAGAATTTTTGACTTGGAAAAAATACCTTGCCCACAGGCCATGGCAGCGCTTTGATCCCAACATAGTGCCGATTTTTCAAATTAGATTTACAAGTACTCCTCTCCATTATATTCGGTGGAAAATACATAATGACATATTGTCAGGAAATTAACCCGGTGCCACCTGAAGATTTTCAGATTGTCCCTTTGGATATCATAGAGAGAGAAATACCTCCTCTATATGTTGATGAAAGTAAACCCGTAAGAAGGAGATAAAAGAGACGTCGTGGAGTTGGTGAATCATTTCCAACAAGGAAAAATAAGTTTTCAGTGTGTAGGGACTTTGGCCACACAAAAATTACATGCCCAAATCAAAATGCTCCATAAGAAGTGTTGTGTTGTTGAATTTTAATGAATATTTTTTATTATTTGAGGATGATCCCTATCTTATTATTTTATTTAGAATCAACTTATGTCATTTTATTTATATATAATGTGTGATTTATTTAATTATGTGTTGCTATTTATAATAGAATATTTTATTGCGGCAACATATGTAAATTATGTGTTGCTACTTACAACAAAATATCTAATATGTTGTAACATATGACAATTGTCTTGCCATTTGACACAGAATATTGCATATGTGGCAACATATGTCAATTATATGTTGCCACTTAACTCAGAATATTCCATATGTGGCAACATATGCCACTTTTGTGTTAGATTTTATAACATAAAATTACATTTGTCCCAACATATGTCAATTATGTCTTACAAGTACCACAAAAAAAGAATTTGTACCAACATATTTTTAAAAAATACTTCTTTCGTGTAATGTGATGATATCATTACTGTCATTGGAACAACTTTGAAGAAAAAAAACTTTAATGACGCGACTCTTCAAATTTTACCGTTTTTTCCAAAAAAATAAGTACATGGATTTGAAAACTTTCACTTTACTTGTCTCTTCTCTTCCTACTTTTTAAATTTCACTTAATATTCAGTATGAATAAGAAATCTTCAAAAAACCACTATGACTAAAAAAACTTCATTGAATCCCTTCTGAGGGAACTACTAATGAATATCATTCAAATGGTTGCTTCCTATTCCCTACAAGATTTAATGAGGGTTAAATTTTGGTATGTATGTATTAATCAGTTTTCGTTCTTAATTTCATTTTATTTCATTTTTAAGCTCCAGGTTCCTCAATGAAGTAGCTAATGAAAGTTATGTTTATCAGAAGGTAAATTTGCTCAGGTTTCCTTGTCGTAGATTATCAATTGTTCAACAAGCCGTTTCTTTCCTGGAAATATGCAGAGCTTCAGGAAATCTAGAAGCCTTATACAGAAAAGGCGTGGTAATTTTTAATATTTTTCAACAGTATTCACTTTTTTTAATATTGCATTTTAAATGTGTTATTTCTTTTATAGTATAATTTTTTCAACAGTAGTGATCCAACTGCATTGGAAAAGATTAATCAAGCAACAGACAGTGGCCACAGTGGAGCTCAATATGTGCTTTCCATAATGTCAATCTTCAATGGCGGTGAAACCATGACAGGCTTAATAATGTTCATTGCCAACATGATAAAAACTGATTTAGTAATAGTGAAAAGATGTGGAATTCATTTGCGAAATATCTTATGTGCTCAGTATGTGCCAGGACCTTGTTTGTTGGACAGAAGACCCATTTATTGCACTCTTCATCAATTTGAGCGAATCAGTCGGAGGAATGATTTTTCCTGAAGAAGACACTACAATGAAGATGATATTCATTTCGATTTATGTAGGTGTGATATAGAACTAGATTATCTAGTTCATTTTCTCCCTCATACAAGGTATTAATTAAATTGTCAAATGTGGTAACATATGTAAGGAACTTGCAAATTCACACTGAAAAATGTTGCCCTTCTTTGTTTTGTAGTGATTTTTGAATTTGATCGTTATCTCTAAATAAAAAGTTTGATTAATTTTGAACAAATTTATATGTGTCAATGTATGACAATTATGTGTTGCATTTTAAAACAGATATTGCATATGTAGCAACATATGTCAATCATGTCTTAAATATTACTACATAACAAATCTGTACCAACATATGTCAATTATGTGTTAGATATTACAACATAACGTATCTGTGTCAACATATGTCAATTATGTGTTAGATATTACAACATAATATTGCATATGTTGCAACATATATCAATTACATACTTAAAAAATAATTACGCATCTGTCACAATATACTTTTAAAAAATGATTACTTGTAAGTTTTGATAATAATCGAATCAATTATTACTATCATCTAAAAAGGATTAGTAATTACGACTCTTTAATTTTTTACCTTTGTTGAAAAGTCATCTCTTCTCTTGCAACTTTTTAACGGCATTTTATAAGAATACAACATAAGGGAGGGAGAATTCAAAAGTTGTGTTCTTTTCGTCTTCATTCTCAAAAATGGTTTCAACTAGGAAAAAACTAATTGAATCCCTTCCGAGTGAACTAGTAATTCTTATAGTTGAATGGGTTGCTTCCTACTCCCTACAAGATTTAATGAGTGTTAAATTAAGGTATGTATGTCTTCATCAATTTTTCGCTCTTTAATTTAATTTCTTAATCATTTTATTTCATTTTTCCGTTCCACGTACCTCAATGAAACCGGTAATGAACGTTCTGTATATCAAAAGGTAACATTGATTATCTTTACCCCTGAACCTAGATGGACGATGAATCAACAAGTCATCTCTTTCATGGAAAATGTGCATATCATCGGAGAACTTAAAATCCTTATACAGAAAAGGTGTGGTAATATTAATGTTTTGTATGTATTCACATTTTCATCAATGTATTTTGTATTCTTAATGTGTTCTTTCTTTTATAGTTTGATTTTTTCAATCGTAATGATCCAACTGCATTGGGAATGGTTTAACAAGCAGAAAAAAGAGTCCACAGTAGTGCAGAGTATGTGATTGTCGTAATTTCAATCTTTGAAGGCGGTGAATATATGAGAGAAGTCTTGATGTACATTGCAAACATGAAAAAAACCATGCCAGTAATAGTGAGAAGATGTCGACACCATTTGTGATACATTTTAAATCAAATGTGGGTGCCAGAACCTAATTTGTTGGGAGAAAGACCCATTTATTGTAGTATTCATCAACCCAATCAAATAGCCCGCAAGAATGGTTCGCCCAGAGGAAGCGACAATGAAGAAGATATTCGTTGTGAATTGTGTATTTGTGATTTAGAACTAGATTATCTAGTTAAATTTCTTCCTCATACGACTGTGTGGGATTAATTAAATCTGTGGCAACATATGACATATGGTGAAAATGTTGCCTTTTCCTCTTTTGTACTTATTTTCAAATTATGTGGCAACATATGTACTTATTTTGTACTTATTTTCAAATTAAATTTGTGGCAACATTAAGTACTTGCTACTTTTCACATTCTTCAGAAGTGTCTCTTCGTATTTAGAAGTGCCTCTTCGTCTTCAGAAGTGCTTTTTCGTATCCATTACACTAGAATTATATTATTATACATATAAGAAGAACACAACTTAGGTTTTACATGGAATGTTCCTACAGGAACCTAAAAAGATTGGAGAAAGACCAATTTGCTGCACTACTCATCGATTCTCTTATTGCCGATATCGTTGTTACTTATGTAGTTGTGATTATGAATTAGATAAAGTAGTTAATTTTATGGGATACTTCCTAAATGAATAAAATTTAGTCCAACTTGATGTTTCCTCGATTAGTCCCTCCTTGATGTTTCATATGTGCCAACATATGTACGTTCTGTTGGCAAAATTGCAACAAACTTAACATATGTGGCAACATATTATATCATAAAATGTGTCTTTGGGGGGATTAATTGAATTAAATGATAACCTAATTTGATATGTAGCACTAATATATAGTCCTACAACATGCCTAAGTATCAATTTATGATCCAATGCAACAACCATCATATGATTCGATCAATTATATTTAGAGAGACTATCATCCAACTAGTTCATCATACAATGACCAAGTAAATCCATATGATAGTTATATAACACCCTTGTAAATCGTTGTTTCAAGTGTTATACCTTCTTTTTATTGTTAAATTATGGTCTAAACTATTATAATTTTGTCCAACTTTTCATTTTTACATTCCTAAATTGATTAATTCGTCGATTAGTCCCTCCTTGATGTTTCATATGTGCCAACATATGTAGGTTCTATTGGAAAAATTGCAACAGACTTAACATAGGTGGCCACATCTTATATCTTAAAATGTGTCTTTTGGGCGATAATTCAATTAAAGTGTAATCTAATTCGATATGTAACACTAATATATAGTCTTACAACATGCCTAAGTATAAATTTATAGTCCAATGCAATAACCTTTATACGATTCGATCAATTATATGTAGAAAGACTATCATCCCACCAATTCATCATACAATGACCAAGTAAATCCATATGATAGTTATATAAAACACTTGTAAATCATTGTTCCACATGTTATACCTTATTTTTATTTCTTAATTATGATCAAATCAACTCCGCACAAATTGGGTTGTAAGGTATGCTATTGGAAGATTTATAAGGACATGGAGCATACTAAGTCAAATGTCAAGGGAACACATGAGCACGGGTACACAGTGCTTAATGCATACCGTTATAGTCTTGAAGTTGCGAATCCAGGAAGCAAGACGACATTATCGCTCGATGAAAATGGTAGATTCCAGTACATCTTTGTATCATATGCTGCTTGGATAGTTGGTTTTCAAGAAATGAGAAAACTAATTACCGTTGATGGCACATTCCTGAGGAGCAAGTATGGAAGAGTTTTGTGATCGGTGGTGGCACAAGATGCTGAGAATCATATATTTCAAGTGGATTTCTGTGTCATGGACAAGGAATGTGATTCCTCATATGAATATTTTTTTCAAAAGATGAGAATCTTTGTAGATGATACTGATGAGTTGTGCAATATCTCTGATAGGCATCCAAGTATTTGAAAGATGGTTACGAGAATCTACCCCACATCTCATTAGGGTTGTTGCATGAGACACCTTGGGGAAAATATTCTAAATTACATTCACAATTCGTAGGTAGTGTCCCGTTTTAATAAAGCAACAAAGACGTACGATAGATGTGAGTTCAATGATCATTTCGATCAAATAAGAGTTTTGGTACCAAAGGCGGCTTAAGCTCGTGAACATATTGGATTCCACACATGAAGTAGGGCATCTTGCCAGAGAAATAGGTACCATTTCAGTTGAGTTTATTTTGATTTTGTGTGTTTTTTTTTAATTTTTTTTTGTAGATATAATATTACGACGTCAAACATCATTATAACGCCCCAAAATGAACTAAGGTGAACTAGAGCCTCATGATTGTTTCTTGAGTTGATTTTAAGTTAAAAGGAGTTATTTTAGTGTCCTTAGGCAGTGTGCAAAGTTTCGTGAAGTCACTAGTCCGTCTAAGGCTAACTTTCAAACGTCATCGGACGTTCTTGGACGTTTCACCTCCAAACTCTCTCAAACTCTACACACTCCCACTAAAAACTATTTTTCACTATTTTAAGACTTTATAAGCTCATAAAATAAAACGTTAATCTTTGGTAATACTCCTTGCTGGTTCACATTGATTGTTCTATTGAGTTATAAGAAATGATTTTAATTGCATATGGTTGCTCATAATGTTCTGCTCGTGCATAGAGTCATTTATCATTTCACCGAGTCCCGGGCCGGGTAATGTTCGTGCGGAGTTTCTTGCATATCTCACCGAGTCCCTCACTAGAGGGCCGGGTATGTATATTATATATATGATTGGTGATGAGGATGGTTATGATGATGATGATGACGGAGATGATGTGATGACTATTTCACCGAGTCCCTCACTAGAGGGCCGGGTACGTATGATGTATATATATGATGATTATTTTGCCGAGTCCCTTACTAGGGAAGCTGGGCACCTTATATGTTAAAGATATGCATGATTTTCACTTATAAGGTACATGTGTAGCGATATCTTGTTTCGACTTCTCATGTTGGTATCCTGTCATCTTTACCTTATGCTTTACATACTCAGTACATTGTCCGTATTGACCCCTTTCCTCGGGGGCTGCGTTTCATGCCCGCAGGTGTAGACGCACAGTTCGGTGATCCTCCCGCCTAGGATATCTACTCTGCTGATTGGGAGAGCTCCACTGTTCCGGAGCCCAGTCGTTTTGGTACATAACTTTCTATGTAGTCTTTTGCTTATCTATGGGTACGGCGGGGCCCTGTCCCGTCGAGTTTCACTACTATACTCTTAGAGGTCTGTAGACATTATGTGGGTTGCATATATATATTTTGGATAATGGTCTGGACATGGTTTGTTTGGGATGTCCGCTTGTACAGTGGCGGCCTTGTCGGCTCGCGTATGTTTTTACGGTTGAATGGTTATGACTCCTTATGAGACAGATCCACTTTATATATATATGGCGTTGGAGTTGGGTCGTGACAAAAGTGGTATCAGAGCGATTCTTCCTCGGAAGTGTCTACAGACCGTGTCTAGTAGAGTCTTGTTTATCGGTGTGTTGTGCACCACATCTATAAACAGGAAGCTACAGGACATTTAGGATGTCATCCTTTCTTCTTATTCTAGATCGTGCGATAGAGCTATATTAACAGGATAATCCCTCTCTAACGAATCCCTGTGTTTTCAGCTATGCCTCCAAAGAAAGCGACAGCCGCCCAGAAGGGCAAATCGGTAGCAGAAGGTACTAGTCAGACCCGGAGAGTTACTAGGGCCCGTGCCCAGTCTATGCCTGGTATTGTGCTCCAGTCGGAGAGCTCTGCTACACCGCCACCGCCAGAGGAGCTTAGAGAAGCAGCAGCTCCAGTTCGGGGGACACCACCACCAGCCCCCGAGGCCCAGCACCTGAACCTCCAGCTCCTCATCCAGGGGCGGAGGATAGGGCCATGAGAGATGCGGTTCAGTTGCTGACTAGATTAGTGGCAGGTCAGGCTCGCAGGCATGGACTAGGAGTTGATCATGCGGACAGATCTGATAGCTTAAGGGATCGTGACTTCTTAAGTTGTAATCCTCCAGAGTTCTTTGGGTCAAGGCCCCAGGATGATCCGCAAGAGTTTATTCGTCAGATGCAGCGTACATTGAGGATAATCAAGGCTTCGGAGACCGAGTCTGTTGAGTTGGCTACGTATCGTTTGCGGGATGTAGCTATTAATTGGTATGAGTCTTGGGAGTTATCTAGGGGTAAGGGTACTCCTCCAGCGGTATGGGATGAATTTGTGGAGGCTTTACAGGGCCACTTCCTGCCTCCAGAGATGAAGCGAGCTAGAGTCGATAGATTCTTGCGTTTGAGGCAGAATGGCAGGAGCGTTATAGAGTATAGCCTTGAGTTTGATTCATTGGCTAGACATGCGCCTACTATTGTGGCTGATATGGCAGACAGGGTACATCGTTATGTGATGGGATTGGATCGTTATCTGATTGACGGTTGTATGTCAGTGACTCTTCAGCCAGGTATGGACATTGCTCGGGTGCAGGCATATGCACAGGGGGTAGAGGATCGGCACCGGGGATGTCAGCCAGATAGAGATTATAATAGAGGCCAGCATAAGAGGGCTAGATCAACAGGTTATCCTGACGAGTTTTGAGGCAGGCAGTCTCAGCAGCATGTTAGATTTTCTTCCCAGCCAGCACAGAGTACACCCCCACGTTCCATGGGTAGGGGGTTCGATTGTACGGGATATTCGGAAGCTGGTCAGAGCTCTAGGGCGTCAGGGTCACAGATGGACAGGGGTTTGAGCCAGTCGAGGCCACCTTTGCCTCGGTGTTCTCGCAGTGGTAGGTCCCATCCTGGGGAATGTCGTTGGGCTACAGGTGCGTGTTGGCCGTCAGGGTCATACTATGAGGGAGTGTCACCTTAGAGGTAGTGCAGGTGGCATGGCACAGCCTACTGGGTCCGTTGCTGGTTCATCTTCTTCTGTGGCTATGCGCCCTACGGGGCAGGGTATTCAGGCGCCAACAGGCCATGGTAGAGGTCGTGGTGGAGCTTCCAGTTCTAGCGGTCCCTCGAACCGCATATATGCTTTGACTAGTAGGCAGGATCAGGAGGCGTCACCTAATGTGATCACAGGTATATTATCACTATTCTCCCGAAGTGTGTATGCATTGATAGACCCAGGTTCCACCTTATCATTTATATCCCCCTTCGTTGCTAGTATGATCGGAATAGAGTCTGAGTTGATAGAACCATTTGAGGTAGCTACACCTGTAGGAGATTCTGTCATAGCTACGCGAGTATATAAGAATTGTTCAGTGGTTATATATAGTCGTCGTACCGTAGCAGATCTAATAGAGTTAAATATGATTGAGTTTGATATTATCATGGGCATGGATTGGTTGGCTGCTTTTTATGCTAATGTTGATTGCAGAGGAAAGATAGTCCGATTTCAATTTCCAGGAGAACCGATTATAGAGTGGAAGGGGAGTACAGTATCGCCGAAAGGTAAGTTTATTTCATACCTTAAGGCCAGGAAGATGGTTAGAAAAGGCTGTATTTATCATCTGGTTCGGGTGCATGACATAAAGGCAGAGGCACCGACTCTTCAATCAGTCCCGGTAGTTAATGAATTTCCCGATGTATTCCCAGAGGAACTTCCAGGCCTTCCTCCAGAACGAGAGATAGAGTTTACTATAGATGTACTGCCAGATACCCAGCCTATATCTATACCTCCTTATAGAATGGCACCTGCTGAGTTGAAAGAGTTGAAAGAGCAATTGAGAGATTTGCTAGAAAAGGGCTTCATCAGGCCTAGTACGTCACCTTGGGGAGCACCGGTACTGTTTGTGAGGAAGAAGGATGGGTCGCTGCGGATGTGTATTGATTATAGGCAGCTGAACAAAGTAACAGTAAAGAACAGGTATCCCCTCCCAAGGATTGACGATCTATTTGACCAGTTGCAGGGTGCTAAGTGTTTTTCAAAGATAGACTTGCGGTCAGGTTATCATCAGGTGCGGGTAAGGGAGGCAGATATTCCAAAGACGGCATTCCGGACCCGATACGGGCATTATGAGTTTAGAGTGCTGTCTTTTGGGCTGACTAATGCTCCAGCGGTGTTTATGGATTTAATGAATCGAGTGTTTAAACCATTCCTTGATATGTTTGTTATTGTATTTATAGACGATATTCTGGTCTATTCACGTTCAGAAGAGGAGCATGCAGACCATTTAAGGACGGTACTTAGGGTGCTTCAGCACCAGAAGTTGTATGCTAAGTTCTCCAAGTGCGAGTTCTGGTTGACTTCAGTGGCATTCTTGGGGCATATTATTGGAGCTGATGGTATTCGGGTAGACACGCAGAAGATTGAGGCGGTAAAGACTTGGCCCAGACCTACGACACCTACTGAGGTACGCAGCTTTCTGGGGTTAGCAGGATATTACAGGAGATTCGTAGAAAAGTTTGCCTCAATTTCAGCGCCTTTGACAAGGCTAACTCAAAAGGCAGCCAAGTTCCAGTGGACTGATGCTTGTGAGCGAAGCTTCCAGCTATTGAAAGACAAATTGACTACAGCTCCAGTCCTAACTCTTCCGGAGGGACCAGACGGCTATGTTATTTATTGTGATGCTTCGGGTGTTGGGCTAGGATGTGTATTGATGCAGCATGGCAAAGTTATAGCCTATGCCTCCCGACAGCTTAGGAAGCATGAAAAGAATTATCCTACTCACGATCTGGAGTTAGCAGTCGTGGTTCATGCCTTGAAGATATGGAGGCATTATTTATATGGTGTCCATGTGGACATCTATACAGATCATAAGAGTCTCCAATATATCTTTAAACAGAAGGAGCTGAACTTACGACAGAGGCGGTGGTTAGAGTTGCTAAAGGATTATGATGTTGATATTTTATATCATCCAGGGAAAGCAAATGTTGTAGCAGATGCTCTTAGCCGTAAGTCCATGGGTAGCTTGACAGATGTACAACCAGAAAGGAGGGAGATGGTTCGGGAGATTCAGCGGCTATCCAGCCTTGGAGTCCGTCTGGCTAATTCAGAAGATAGTGGAGTTTCTATTCGAGAGGTTGCTGAGTCCTCAATCATAGATGAGGTAAAGAGACACCAGTACGAGGACCCTATTCTGGCACAGTATAGAGATGCTCTTCAAAAGGAAAAGACCCCATTTAAGGTTACACCTGACGGAGTGTTACGATATGAAGGCAGATTGTGTGTACCTGATATTGCGGGGCTACGACGGCAGGTTATGGGAGAGGCACACTCTGCCCGTTATTCTATTCACCCAGGGTCAACGAAAATGTATCATGACCTCAGATGCTTATACTGGTGGGATGGCATGAAAAAGGACATAGCGGAGTTTGTTGCTCAGTGCCCGAATTGTCAACAAGTCAAGATCGAACATCAAAAGCCTGGTGGATTATTACAGGAGATAGAGATCCCGACTTGGAAATGGGAGATGATTAATATGGACTTCATTACAGGCTTACCTCGCACTCAACGGAAGTATGACTCTATATGGGTTATTGTAGATAGGCTGACGAAATCGGCCCATTTTCTTCCAGTCAGGACTACTTATTCGGCTGAAGATTATGCGAGGTTATATGTCAGGGAGATAGTGAGACTTCATGGGGTTCCCACGTCCATTATATCAGACAGAGGAGCTCAATTTACAGCCAACTTTTGGAGATCGTTTCAGAAGGGATTGGGGACACAGGTGAACCTTAGCACAACATTTCACCCTCAGACTGATGGGCAGGCTGAGCGTACTATTCAGACATTAGAAGATATGTTGCGGGCCTGTATTATTGACTTCAAAGGTAGCTGGGATGACCACTTGCCGCTCATTGAGTTTGCCTATAATAATAGCTACCATTCTAGTATCCAGATGGCACCGTACGAGGCCTTATATGGGAGGAAGTGCAGGTCACCTATTGGTTGGTTCGATGTTGGCGAGACTAAGTTAATAGGCCCGGATATGATTCAGCAAGCTGTTGACAAGGTGAAGCTTATTCAGGAAAGATTATTAGCAGCCCAGAGTCGACAGAAGTCATATGCAGATAATCGGCGTCGAGATTTGGAGTTTCAGATTGGTGACTGGGTATTCCTGAAGGTATCACCCATGAAGGGTGTGATGAGATTCGGCAGGAAGGGGAAGCTCAGTCCGAGATACATTGGGCCTTATCAGATTGTTCGTAGGATAGGCAAGGTTGCCTATGAGTTGGATCTACCATCTGATTTGGAGGCGGTACATCCAGTCTTCCATGTATCGATGCTACGTAAATGTATTGGTGATCCTTCTAGAGTATTCCCTGTAGATGATGTTCAGGTAACAGAGGAGTTGTCATATGAGGAGAAACCCGTAGCTATACTTGATCGCCAGGTTAGAAGGTTACGTACTAAGGATGTGGCTTCCGTCAAAGTGTTGTGGCGAAATAATAATAGGGAGGAGATGACTTGGGAAGCGGAAGACGAAATGAAGAATAAGTATCCTTACTTGTTCCCCGTACCTGCAGGTAATTCAATTCCTAGCTTGACTATATTGATTGATAAACGAGATTATGTAGTAAGTTGTGACTCTGTGAGGCATCTGTAAGTTACGGAATGCAGGTTGATAGGTATAACTGTTAGAGAGACCTCGCTGGAATTTTTTTGTAAGACGCTAACTTAACATTCGAGGACGAATGTTCCTAAGGGGGGAAGGATGTTACGCCTCGTATTTTTATACGTAGTGCGCGTCATGAGCTAGTCGATGTAAGTCGGGGAATGAGATTTTATTTTAAGTTCCAAGTGATTAAAGAAATATTAGGCAAGGATGTTAATTCGTGATATTAGTATGATTTGGCTAATGTAAGTGTCATTAACATTAAGTGAGGGATTAATTAGTGGCTGATTAGGATTAAATTAATCAAGTGGGCCCCACCACTCAAGGCAAATTAAAAGAAATCAGATTGGGAGCTGGCCCTTAGTGGGGCACGTGTAGAGGGGGGCTGCCTCCACTTCATATAATGAATGAGGTGGTGAAATGCATTGCAAACATATCATCTTCTTCACCACTTAGCTTAGGCAGCCATGGAAATGGAGAAAACCAACCATGCAACTCTCGGCCAGCAGCTACAAAAGAATTTGGTTAGTAATCTCTTTGCTTGGTGTGTTAATTCCTTAGAATGCCATTGTTAATTAGCCATTAATGTTAAGAAGGGGGCGTGACCAGTAGCTTAGGAAATTTGTTTTAGTTATTGAATGTGCTAAGTATGAACGGAAACCATAATCGGATTATTAGTGGTGTCGTGTTAGTGTTTGGGATGTTTTGATTAAAGCAAAATGCGGGAAATTCTGTTTTGGCGTTATGTATATGTTAATGTGATTATGGGTATATACTCCAAGGGATGAATACGATAAGGTAGATGTGTTGCGAATTATAAAACGAGTTATCGCTCGGTGTGTCGTTGTTTCGTTACTATGGTTGCCGAGACGGAACTGTTTTGGGGGGGGGTGTTTAATATGATTCGTTGGGTTATATGTGTTATTGGTATTGCTGTGGATAATTTGGGTTGTTGTCGGATTGGGACGAAGTAAGGAAAATAGGGGAAGTGCTGCCGGATTTTCGTTAGATTATTAGCTAGCTTACAATAAGTAGTAAAGCGCGACGTCTATCTCATTGCGGCACGATTGTTGCTTGTTATAGATTAATAGCTTGGGCAGTAAATATTGGACGTGCGGCTCGACTATACGGTATGTAACGCTATCCTTTCTTTCTTTGTTTGGCATGACTTTTAAAAATGAGCGAATGACGGACAGGTTTGATACTTACTTCTAGAGCGTCTAGGTGACGTATATTCTTGCTTCCACAAACTATTCCTCTATATATCGGCTATGTCTAAGGCTATGGTGATTTCTCATATCTATGGTAGTGCTTCTTAGAGTCATTGAGATTTTACGTTTTCATATCGTGTTAAAGGTTCATAATCTTGATAAAACGTTAATCTTTGGTAATACTCCTTGCTGGTTCACGTTGATTGTTCTATTGAGTTATAAGAAATGATTTTAATTGCATATGGTTGCTCATAATGTTCTGCTCGTGCATAGAGTCATTTATCATTTCACCGAGTCCCGGGCCGGGTAATGTTCGTGCGGAGTTTCTTGCATATGTCACCGAGTCCCTCACTAGAGGGCCGGGTATGTATATTATATATGATTGGTGATGAGGATGGTTATGATGATGATGATGACGGAGATGATGTGATGACTATTTCACCGAGTCCCTCACTAGAGGGCCGGGTACGTATGATGTATATATATGATGATTATTTTGCCGAGTCCCTTACTAGGGAAGCTGGGCACCTTATATGTTAAAGATATGCATGATTTTCACTTATAAGGTACATGTGTAGCGATATCTTGTTTCGACTTATCATGTTGGTATCCTGTCATCTTTACCTTATGCTTTACATACTCAGTACATTGTCCGTACTGACCCCCTTTCCTCGGGGGGCTGCGTTTCATGCCCGCAGGTGTAGACGCACAGTTCGGTGATCCTCCCGCCTAGGATATCTACTCTGCTGATTGGGAGAGCTCCACTGTTCCGGAGCCCAGTCGTTTTGGTACATAACTTTCTATGTAGTCTTTTGCTTATCTATGGGTACGGCGGGGCCCTGTCCCGTCGAGTTTCACTACTATACTCTTAGAGGTCTGTAGACATTATGTGGGTTGCATATATATTTTTGGATAATGGTCTGGACATGGTTTGTTTGGGATGTCCGCTTGTACAGTGGCGGCCTTGTCGGCTCGCGTATGTTGTTACGGTTGAATGGTTATGACTCCTAATGAGCAGATCCACTTTATATATATATGGCGTTGGGGTTGGGTCGTGGCATTGACGTTGCAGCTATCCGGACGTGGAACTTTCATCCGGACTTGGTAGGCCCTTATGCTTTTGAGGATGTCTACCGTTACTATCTAGCTTAGATGTAGGCTTTAGCTAGTGGAGTATGTTCCACTAGTGTTCTTTCGTTTTTATTTCAGACATTGTATTGGTGCCATTTTGGCAATTATACATTTGATGCAGTATGAACTATTTCTTTCAGTTGATAATCTTAATATTAGATGGTTGATTGTGAACATTATGAATGTAAGTAGAATGATCTTTATACATGTTAAGAAA
>CM040626.1:41513624-41616963 GCA_022817965.1 Solanum lycopersicoides | reverse complement strand
ATTTTATGTTTAAGTTCGCAAGTGATTAAAGAAATATTAGGCAAGTTAAGTATTGATTGGCTAATGTGTCATTAACATTAAGTGAGGGATTAATTACTGGCTGATTAGGATTAAATTAATCAAGTGGGCCCCACCACTCAGGCAAATTAAAAGAAATCAGATTGGGAGCTGGCCCTTAGTGGGGCACGTGTAGAGGGGGCTGCCTCCACTTCATATAATGAATGAGGTGGTGAAATGCATTGCAAACATATCATCTTCTTCACCACTTAGCTTAGGCAGCCATGGAAATGGAGAAAACCAACCATGCAACTCTCGGCCAACAGCTACAAAAGAATTTGGTTAGTAATCTCTTTGCTTGGTGTGTTAATTCCTTAGAATGCCATTGTTAATTAGCCATTAATGTTAAGAAGGGGGCGTGACCAGTAGCTTAGGAAATTTGTTTTAGTTATTGAATGTGCTAAGTATGAACGGAAACCATAATCGGATTATTAGTGGTGTCGTGTTAGTGTTTGGGCTGTTTTGATTAAAGCAAAATGCGGGAAATTCTGTTTTGGCGTTATGTATATGTTAATGTGATTATGGGTATATACTCCAAGGGATGAATACGATAAGGTAGATGTGTTGCGAATTATAAAACGAGTTATCGCTCGGTGTGTCGTTGTTTCGTTACTATGGTTGCCGAGACGGAACTGTTTTGGGGGGGGGGCTGTTTAATATGATACGTTGGGTTATATGTGTTATTGGTATTGCTGTGGATAATTTGGGTTGTTGTCAGATTGGGACGAAGTAAGGAAAATAGGGGAAGTGCTGCCGGATTTTCGTTAGATTATTAGCTAGCCTACAATAAGTAGTAAAGCGCGACGTCTATCTCATTGCGGCACGGTTGTTGCTTGTTATAGATTAATAGCTTGGGCAGTAAATATTGGACGTGCGGCTCGACTATACGGTATGTAACGCTATCCTTTCTTTCTTTGTTTGGCATGACTTTTAAAAATGAGCGAATGACGGACAGGTTTGATACTTACTTCTAGAGCATCTAGGTGACGTATATTCTTGCTTCCACAAACTATTCCTCTATATATCGGCTATGTCTAAGGCTATGGTGATTTCTCATATCTATGGTAGTGCTTCTTAGAGTCATTGAGATTTTACGTTTTCATATCGTGTTAAAGGTTCATAATCTTGATAAAACGTTAATCTTTGGTAATACTCCTTGCTGGTTCACGTTGATTGTTCTATTGAGTTATAAGCAATGATTTTAATTGCATATGGTTGCTCATAATGTTCTGCTCGTGCATAGAGTCATTTATCATTTCACCGAGTCCCGGGCCGGGTAATGTTCGTGCGGAGTTTCTTGCATATGTCACCGAGTCCCTCACTAGAGGGCCGGGTATGTATATTATATATATGATTGGTGATGAGGATGTTTATGATGATGATGATGACGGAGATGATGTGATGACTATTTCACTGAGTCCCTCACTAGAGGGCCGGGTACGTATGATGTATATATATGATGATTATTTTGCCGAGTCCCTTACTAGGGAAGCTGGGCACCTTATATGATATGCATGATTTTCACTTATAAGGTACATGTGTAGCGATATTTGTCGACTTCTCATGTTGGTATCCTGTCATCTTTACCTTATGCTTTACATACTCAGTACATTGTCCGTACTGACCCCCTTTCCTCGGGGGGCTGCGTTTCATGCCCGCAGGTGTAGACGCACAGTTCGGTGATCCTACCGCCTAGGATATCTACTCTGCTGATTGGGAGAGCTCCACTGTTCCGGAGCCCAGTCGTTTTGGTACATAACTTTCTATGTAGTCTTTTGCTTATCTATGGGTACGGCGGGGCCCTGTCCCGTCGAGTTTCACTACTATACTCTTAGAGGTCTGTAGACATTATGTGGGTTGCATATATATATTTTGGATAATGGTCTGGACATGGTTTGTTTGGGATGTCCGCTTGTACAGTGGCGGCCTTGTCGGCTCGCGTATGTTGTTACGGTTGAATGGTTATGACTCCTAATGAGACAGATCCACTTTATATATATATGGCGTTGGGGTTGGGTCGTGGCATTGACGTTGCAGCTATCCGGACGTGGAACTTTCATCCGGACTTGGTAGGCCCTTATGCTTTTGAGGATGTCTACCGTTACTATCTAGCTTAGATGTAGGCTTTAGCTAGTGGAGTATGTTCCACTAGTGTTCTTTCCGTTTTTATTTCAGACATTGTATTGGTGCCATTTTGGCAATTATACATTTGATGCAGTATTGAACTATTTCTTTCAGTTGATAATCTTAATATTAGATGGTTGATTGTGAACATTATGAATGTAAGTAGAATGATCTTTATACATGTTAAGAAACAAAAAGTTTCAAATTTTCCACTAAAATTAACCTAGATGAAGTAAGAATGACGTAAGTAGGCTTGTCTGCGACCTCTGAGAGGTCAACGACGCCGGTCTCGTCTGGGGTCTAGATTCCGGTCGTGACAAACTTACAATTGTTATTTTCAACTAAGCATAATTATGTTAGAACAGTTGGTTTGAAGCTTGATATTGTGTTAAACAGTTCGTTATTCTTCTCATATGTGATGAATATTTTAAATTGAGTTTTTTTATCCTATCTATAGATATTAATTTGTTTTCTCTTCTTTTGGTTCATATTATTAATCCGAGTCCATTTTGGACTCTCCCTTGTATACTCTTGTCTTGTTTCGAGTCAGCCTTGCTAAAGGAAGCTATCGGATGGTACAAGAGAATGCTGATATATATGTGTCAAGAAAATAAGTGCAAACAAATAGTCAATATACACTGCTATACAACTTTTGTATACAGTGATATACAGGTCTAAGGTATCGAAATACAGGTCTGAAATGGAAATACAGGTTGCAGGGGGTCAAAATGGAATATACACATGTAGAATACAACTCAATATACAAGGAAAAAGGGCTAAAATACGGTCTGTATACGGAAATATACGCCAAATGTATACAAAAAAAAATTCAGGAGCAAATGGATCAAAGCGCCAATTGAAATCACAACAGGGTGAAAGAAGTTGGGCCTACCAGCCCAACAATTTAAATTTGGGCAATTGGCCCAAGTTTTATATCTTTTCCTCTTTACTTTTGTTTATTTATTGTTTGTATTAACTAACTCTATTTTATGGTTTAATTTAATTAAATTCCCAAAGATAGTCACTTCTCTTTATTTTTATATATTCAAATTAAATATTTATATTTTATACTTAGCTTTATTTTTATATTTTGTCTTGTCACATGATTTATTCCCCTTAGACGATTTCCCTTTACTTGTTCCCCTTAAAAGTAAGTAAAAAAATGAATTTTCTTATACTTTAGTCAATATTTGGAAATTATATGAAAAGTAATTTTTAGTCAAATCGCCAGTCAACCGTGAGTTAACGGGCATTCTGAGGGCCAAACACCTTCTCGGAATGTACATTTGAACTTTTTACAATTGATTTTATCTGTTTAAATATTTTGAAAATAATTATAACTTTTTTCTTGATTTTTACTAAAAAATTAAGTGGAGACTTTGTTACTATGGAAAGTCAATTTTTCTTAAATCATAAGATCAATGCATTTTTCGAAACCTAGTCATTTTTATTCTTATTCATTTTCGAGTAAACAATTGAAAACAATTGGAATTGGCTCTTTTAATAGAAGAGGATTCAAGGATGAAGCACCATACCTTAATTGTAAAAAAAAGCACACGAAATTGATGGAGAAAAATATTGGAAAACTGTTTTCTCCCTTGGAGCGTCAAAGCTTCAACAATGGAGGTTTTGGAGAAAAGAATGGAGAGATTTTGTTTTGAGTTGAGGGTTTTGCTTTGATTGGTGAGTTTAGGGAATTAAAACGACTCAATAATCATCAATAAGTCATCCCCAAATTACCCAAAAGACCCCTGAACTTATTGGACATTCTAACCAATTCAAATTTGACTTAAAAACGACGCGATCAGAACTGGGAGTTTACTACGCATCGCGGAGGCATTTTCATATCTTGGTTCTTTAAAATTTTGGGACAGAATGGTTTGTGTTGGCCCCACGTCACAGGGAACCTTTTACCCATTTTAGTGATAGCTGCGAGACGTGCAGCCACTGCCATTTCTTGGCTGGTGCGGCAACTTGCATTGGAAATGTTTGGGTTCTCCTTGGGGACCCTTAGGCTTGTCCCCGGGACATAGTTCTCAGACTTTTCTACCCTTTAAATGTCAGGCTATGTAAAGGAACCATAGATACTCAATTTCACTCTCAAACCATCCCCCAAAACTTCATTAAAAAACAGCACGACACACTAGTTCAACTTCGACTAGTTTTCGGGACGTTTGACCTCCAAACACTTCCACACTTTATACACTGCCTATAAACACTATGATTAACAATTTTTAGACCTTAAAAACTCATAACCAACATTTTAGGCTCTAATTCAACATAGCTCATTTTGAGGGTGTAACAATATCCTTCTAGTGCGAATGATGGACTTAGGGGTGGTTGGTTGGAACGACATGAAATCATCCTTAGGAAACTCATTGATATATCTTATTAACCATTGTAAGACATCCCTAGTTGAGCCTATTTGGTAAGGTGTATTATGATTTGTTTCTGACTAAGATATGGTACCTCTTCATATGCTATTTTATTGAATTACTCTATGAGACAAAGGCTAGCACCGAGTGAGTATACTTGGAGAGTAGCTCTAGTTGAGAGAAGACTAGAGTACAAAGAAACCCTTTATATTCCTTAACCATGTGCCTACATGGGTTGTGTCCTTGTTCTACCCACACCCTCCATCGGAGTAGGGTTTGACTCTGGATTCCATGCCTAGATAGTCTATGTCGGTTATTGCATATTCTCATCATATGGGATACACTCTAGTATTTGATAGGTTCTACAATGTATATGTAGTGAAATGGGACGCTATCCAGACATTGCACGAGTAGGCTTTGAAGATGGTAGCATGTAGGTTTCTTAGGTCTTCTCCAAGACCGTTATGTGAAAGTCTTTAATTGTTGAATGTCTCTTAAATGACTTAATGAACACAACGACTTAAGTTAAATGCATGTTAATGAAAAAGTACTTATTTAGAATATATTTAAGGATTGCTTAGGTAGGATTGGAGAGGGCGTATGGGCGGTCTCTTCATGTCTTACTTAGGTGAGTCTTGGAGTAATTCTAGGTAGGGAGTTAAATTGATGTAATGGGAATAATCTAATCTAAGGTAGTCTAAAGGATCACTTTGGTGTGTCTGAATGGGTTGTATGGGTGGTCTCTTCATAACTCACTCAAGTGAGCCTTAGAATTAACTTTGGTAGAAGGGTATCATGTTTATGTGATTTGAAGTGATCTTGATGCTATTTATGTAATGTGAATATAAGTGCTTATTTTGACTTGTAAGTGACTCTTATACTTGTTTTATGATATTTTACTCAAGAAAAACATGTTTATAACAAATGTCCTTTTAGCATGATTTTATGCATTACACAATACTTAGTGCATTCTATTGTACTAATTCCATATATTTTGTCTATCTCTAAAGGTGGAGGTGACATTTGAGAGGAGTCTTCTTAAGAGAAGCTTGGATTAGTGTTCATTCAAGCAAAGTTGGCGTATGTCCTCAATAAATCTGAGGACACTACTATGTTTAATTACCTTATTATAGACATTGTAATAGACTTAGATATTTCTATATGTTGATGTATGGGTTGTGTCCCAAGATATTCGTGTGTCTAAGATGACGACTTTGAGACTTAGTCTTTCCTTATAATTTTATATAGAAGAGATATTTTGAAGTATTATTATTCCTTTGAACAGTTTTAATTCCGCACTACTTTTCATACATGTATGCAATGAATGATCTCAAAGGGCTTGTACAAGACCTCCGAAAGGTCAAGTACGGCGTGCCACGATCCAATGGAATGCCATATCTTCTAGGGTGTGCTCTTGGGTCGTGACTGTAAGATACTTCATATTTAATCGAACCTAGTTCAATTCATATTTAAATTATCCTAACTATCATCAATTTGTATTCAAGACAATTGAATTAAGGAAATCAATTTAGAACATTAAACCTTGCCTTAAATGGACTAAGCCCATAATGATCACCTTCCTCATCTAAGATTAGGGTTCATCAGAATTCACATGAAACATAATATAATCATCATATAAACATAATTGAATTTTATCCAATACTTTGGAATTACAATCAAGCGTTACCCACAATATAATCACAACCCTAGCTACTTTGGGGTATTTTGGATTCACAATTGAGAGAAACTATGGGGGCTCTATGGATTGAAGAATACATGGAAAAAGGAGCTTCATATACCTTTAATCAAAGACTTAAACTAATCTTGAAACCTTGGTGAATCTCGATGTAGATGTTGCCTCCTTCTCTTTTTCTTTAATGGTGATCTTGAGAGAACTTTGGGGAGGGAAGGGTTTAGTTTTGAAAGTGAAGGCTAAATGGATACTTAATTGTTTTAAAATACTTAAAATACAAAAAGAACACTAAAAATATTCGTCCATGACTTAATTTTAACGTGGGGTGAATTTTTACCGATTCAACCCTCACTTGGCAGAATGTCTTGACAGATTACAAATGGCCATTGACAGACCATAGACGGATTGACGGACCGTCCTTGTCATCCGTTAATGGTGACTGAGGGTGGTCAAATAGGGATAAGCTCCCGAATGCCAAGTGTCAGCCTACGGAGGCCATTGACGCTCCATCAATGCTTTGATGCTGCGTCAATGATTCTCGTTAGTGGATGTTGTTTTTACAGCTTTTTTCGGCAACCATTTGGGTCCTCCCCAAGGACCCTTATGGTTGTTCTTGGGGAGTCATGCCCGTACGTTTTGAATCTAAACACGACTATATTGAAACCTACTAGCAGCTTCACATTAATAGACTGAGGAAACTCTTTCCTAACAAGTCTCATCAAAGCGTACAATATAAGTAAACATATAAGTCACACAAATCAGCAACCAACATGATGACTCAAACATATTAACCTCATACTAGTGCATAAACACCATATACTGTCAAATACATGAAAGACTAATTAAGGCTACGCACCCGAGACTTCACCAGAAGTGCCTTCCCCTACACCCCTAGACTTGAGTGCGAAGAATCGTTGCCTCCTTGGAGCCTCTTCACTTGGACCATTAGGCTGAACTTTCTCATTCCCTTTTTCTTGACTTCTCCTATTCGAACAATCCTTCATCATGTGACCCGGTTTGCCACAACTGTAACAAGAGTTAGAGCCCATCATACACTCTCCTCCATGCAGTTTGCCTCACTTCCTACACGGTGGCCTCTCTTGAGGTGTATCTACTTCATTTTTCCTCTTAAATCTGGGCTCAGAATCCTATCATAGCGACCCTTGGATGAACTTGACTCCCCTTGGTGGGAGAGTCCCTTCTTAAACCTGGGCTTATCCCTGATTTCAATACTACTCTTCCTTGAAAAATTCTCCTCAGCTTGCCTTGAAATGTTCCCTGCCCTAGTGTGCCTCCTCTTCCTGCTTTCCTCCACTTGCTGGGCATGCACCATCAACCTGCCCAGATCCATGTTATCATGCAACATGGCTGCCCGACAATCTTCCACTAGATCCTCCGACACACCAGTCACAAACCTGCTCATTTCATCCCTGCTATTTGCCACCAGAGAAGAAGCATACTTTGAGAGTTTAACGAATTTCAAGGAATACTCCTTGACTGACATACCTCCCTATCTCAGGTTGATGAACTCTTCAACCTTGGCTTCTCGTTTCTCTCTAGGGAAGAATCTCCCCAGAAATGCAGTCATGAGACCATCCCAAGTGTTGGGAACATCTCCACGTGCTCGGCTATCATCCCACATCCGGTGTATCCCCCACACCGAAAAGAGGTGGAGTCACTGGCCAAAGTGAAACCAATACATGCTAGCTTTATGGGTTCGAACAAAGCTAGTTCCCTATGTTGGAAACATAGTTCAAAGACTAGTAGATTTAAGGATATCCATACCCACCTTGGTGGATAGTCTCATCTCATGAGATTTATGTGAACCTCTGTCCTCCCCGAAGGAAGGCATCACCACTCATAGCTAGCCTATCGGTGCTAAGTTTAAAGTTCCTAATTACATTCAACTCATACATCATCGAAGCTTCCTTCTTAGAATGAGGTATTCATAGCTCATTAGATGATTTCTCATCTCTTCTTTACGTATTAAGTGTGAATAGTCCTTACACTTACATATAGAATGTGATTGAGACTTGTCTCTTAATGTTAAACACTCTCTTAGGTGAGTACTTTTGGTGACCTTTACTTAGGCTTGGTTGAGACTTGTCTCACCATTCATCTTAGCCTCTTATCATGTTGTCACTATTTCCATTAGCATCATAGTATAATATAATTACTCACCTCATTACGTGAATGTTCATTTAATAATCTTACCATTAACTCATGGTCTTACCCAATTCGGGTTACTCATAATCGACTAAGTATTTCATGACAATCTAAGTATATGTTGTGTAAGACTTATGCATTTTACACATGCAGCCAAGGGACCCAAGTTCAATCCCTAGTGGCTGCATTTTATTTCATTTTAATGTGTCTCACAATTTTAGTCAAGGGACCCATGTTCGAATCCCTTAGGCAGCATTTTATTTTTAATTATTTAGATTGCTAGATGACTTGACTCATTCGGCCAAGAGGATCTGGGATCGAATCCCATCGGCCTCATTTATTATTATTTTATTTCGGTGTGAGATTTATGTATCTCACACCCATGGCAAAGGAGCCGAGTTCGAATCCCCCTTCCCTCACTATTTTCTTTTACTTTTAATTTAAGGCTTCTTTCAACCTACCCAAGTTCGAATCCCCTCTCTCACCCTATTTTCTTTTCATTTATTTTAAGGCTTAATCTCTTAGTATTAGAACCTTAATATTTCGAAATTCACTCTAAATGGCAGCATAAATTTTTCTTCATTTTTACTAGTGAATAGCCGAAACTATACTCCATTAACATATGCCTTTAATTCACTTTCTTTGCATTTAGCTTAGGCGTTTTAACTTAGAGTTTTACATAAACTTTTAACCAATTTGTTAAGGAATTTACTTTTATTTTCTTGTTCATGAACATCACGATTTCATCATCATATGTTAATAACACAACAAATTCATAGAACCTAATTCACCACGTTCTTGAAAACAATCAGTAATATGCTTCTCATGATATTTAGCATTATTGTGTACATAAAACATACATACAGTCGGACACACATAAAATGATCATACGCTGTTTGGAAACATCACATTACACACAATTACAAACGTTTCTAAGATTGTCTATCAGCAAACATATCAACACATGCATCACTTTTTAGAGGATCTAATGACAGGGGCATGCAACGGGGGCAACCTTAATTTTCGATTGGAATACGTAGTGAACCTTTAGGGGACTCTTGGGAAAGGGAACAAGAGAGAAGAAAACCCATACCTTTTCAGCCTTTACAACCATCCACAACCACACGCCTCCACCTACCCACAAACCTTTCTTCCGAGCTTTGATTCTTGTTCCCAAGTGAAGTTCTTTACTTATAACACTTAGGCGTACGAATTTTTCCTTTTGTTTTTGATGGATGCAGCCAAGAATACGTTTAAAACAGTGAGTATACATTTTTTTTTCTATATTTGAATTGTAAAATAAAGCTGAAAAATGTTTTTAAAAGAGAGAATGAATTAAGAGTGGGTATGAAGCACACTCCTAGTGGGAATCATGCGCCCCTTTTGTAAAATATAATTATAAAATATATATTAAGTTATGATAATGTCCCTCCTTATTTTAATTAATTTTTAATCAATTAATTCGTGCCCCCTTATGCCTCCAACTCGGCTCGAACCCGAGTGTGGAGGTAAGGTCAATCTCGGGTTTGACCACCGAGATTTGATTTATTTTGACTAATTAATATCTTTATTTAATTAATTAAATATCAGTCTAGGGTAATTACTATACTACCCCTAGCCCCAAAATTACCTTTATACTCGTGAATCCCTTAAACCTAGGACTAACCCTCTAAGTCGGGTTAAGACTCATCCGGGTGAATCCTAGTATTCGGGTACACTACAGGCTGGAACCAACTCTGCCTAGATCAACTAACTCACCAAGTTGGTTGGCTTGGCTAGTGCATAAGTTCACAGGTCATGTTCCACGTGCATCAATCCGTGTGAACCAGGTCTAACCTAGGCATTCTATGTACGTTTAGGCCTTACTTAGCATAGTCGTTTTCAGGTTGTCACAAAAAGAATGAAACTCTTAGAAAGTGTATCAATTATTGGCAACTCAACAAAGTCACTATAAAGAACAAATACCCTTTTCCCAGAATCGATGATCTATTTGATCAACTCCAAGGTTCAAGTTTCTTTTCTAAAATAGATCTTCGCTCAGGGTATCACCAACTTAGAGTGAGACAAGAGGATGTTCCTAAGACTGCCTTACGTACTAGGTATGGTCATTACGAGTTTCTTTTCATGTCATTTGGTCTCACTAACGCACCAGCCGCATTTATGGACCTTATGAATAGAGTCTTCTGTGAATACCTTGATTCTTTTGTCATAGTATTCATAGATGACATCCTCATATACTCTAAGACCAGAGAAGAGCACGAACAACGTTTGAGAATGACATTGCAAGTACTTAGGGAACATTAGTTGTATGCAAAATTCAGCAAATGTGAGTTTTGGCTGAGATCACTAACCTTCCTTGGTCACGTTGTGTCCGACCAGGGTGTAGAGGTTGATCCGAAAAAGATTGAGGCAGTAAATAATTGTCCGAGACCCCTCACTCCTACAGATATTCAAAGTTTCTTGGGTTTGGCTAATTATTATCGCAGGTTTGTTGAGGGATTTTCCGCAATTGCTCCTCCATTGACGGCTTTAACAAAGAAGAAGGCGAAGTTTGAGTGGTCTGAGACTTGTGAAAAAAGCTTCCTAGAGCTCAAAGACCGACTCACTTTAACCCAGTTCTCACATTGCCGAGGAGTGGTGAAGGGTATGTGGTGTACTGTGATATTTCTCGAGTAGGTTTGGGATATGATCTTATGCAAGATGGCAAGGTGATTGCATATGCATCAAGACAGTTGAAAGTCCATGAGAAGAATTACCCTACGCATGATCTTGAGTTAGCTTCTGTGGTATTCGCGTTGAAACTTTGGAGACATTACTTATATGGTGTACATGTTGATGTATTTACTGACCATAAATTTCTTTAATATGTTTTTACACAGAGAGAATTGAATCTTCGTCAGAAGAGATGTCTAGAATTGCTCTCAAGGATTATGGCATGAGTGTTCACTATCACCTAGGTAAGGCCAATGTAGTGGCCGATGCTTTGAGCTGATTGAGCATGGGCAGTGTGTCTCATATCGATGATGAGAAGAAAGAGTTGGTTAAAGAAGTACACCACTTGGATAGGTTAGGTGTGCGGCGAGTAGGTACCCCAAATGGGGGTGTTTCAGTTCATTCAAGTTCCGAATCCTCATTTGTTATAGATTTTAAAGCTAAGCAGCATCTCGACCCAGTACTCATAGAATTGAAAGATTCTGTGTTGAGCAAGCTGAATGAATCATTCTCCCTAGAGGGGGATGGTGTGCTTAGATACGAGGGTAGATTGTGCGTACCAAATATTGATGATTTGAGACCTAATATAATTGCAGAGGCTCATGGCTCCAAGTATTCCATTCATCCATGTTCCACCAAGATGTATCATGATCTCAAGAAGATCTATTGGTGGGAAGGTATGAAGCGAGATATTTCTAAGTTTGTGGAAGAGTGTCCCATTTCCAACAGGTTAAGGCCGAACACCTTAAGCCTGGAGGTCTTACCCAGTCGATTGAGATTCCAACATGGAAGTGGGAGGCTATTAATATTCATTTGTTGTTGTTCTTCCCAAGACCAGGAAACTGCATAATTCCATTTGGGTCATTGTTGACAGGATGACTAAGTCTGCTCACTTCATTCCTGTGAAGTCTACTTAAAGAGACGAAGATTATGCCAATCTTTATATTGACGAGATAGTAAGGTGGCATGGGATCCCTTTATCTATAATTTCAGATAGGGGAACCCAGTTCACTTCTCACTATTGGAGATCTTTCCAAAAGATCTTGGGTACACAAGTCAAACTATGCACTGCTTTTCACCCTCAAACGGATGGACAAGCAGAGCGTACCATTCAACCCTTGAAGACATGTCGAGAGCATGTGTTATTGACTTCAAGGGGAGTTGGGATGATCACTTGCCACTGATTGAGTTCTCTTATAATAATAGCTACCATTCCAGTATTGGGATGGCACCTTTTGAAGCATTGTATGGTAGGAGATGTAGGTCCCCAGTTGGGTGGTTTAAAGTAGGAGAATCTGCCATCCTTGGCCCCGAGATCAAACATGAGGTTGTGGAAAAGGTGAGAATGATCAGGGATAGATTGGCTACTACTTACAGTCATAAAAAATCATATGCTAATAACAGGAAGAGAGCTTTTGAATTAGAGGTAGGTGATCATGTCTACCTGAAGATATCACCCATGAAAGGGGTGATGAGGTTTGGTAAGAAAGGGAAGTTGAGTCAGAGGTATATAGGTCCTTATGAGATTTTACAGCGAGTGGGGAATGTTGACTATGAACTGAAATTACCAAATGACTTGGCTTATATTCATCCAGTGTTTCACGTTTTGACGCTTAAAAAGTGTCTAGGAGATCCAGCATCCATTCTACCTGTTGAAGGGTTAGGAGTCGATGAGAACCTTTCTAACGAAGAGGTTCCACTTACAATTTTAGATCGCCAAGTGAAGCGGCTGAGGAACAAGGAGGTTTCCACTGTACAGGTGTTATGGAGGAATCACCTTGCTGAGGGAGCAACATGGGAGAACGAGGACGATATAAGAACACGTTACCCTCACTTGTTCAGTACTTGAGGTTAGATATACTCTTCTTAAGTTTGATATTGTTTAGGAAACTCTAAATTTTAGTGCATTAGTCATTTTTGGTGTTTTATGTCCATAACTGTGTGTTTTATACTTGCACTATATGAGTTAATATGAGTTCATGCTTGCATTCATGTTGCTGTTTTTGTGCAGCGTTGACGTGATTTTTGTGTTGCAGGAGTTTTGATGTGCATTGAGTTAAAGTAAGATTGATAAGGAAGTTCCTCAATCTCACATATGAATCTTCAGATAAGCTTTGAGTGATGTGCATCATCCAGAGTAAGTGGTGAATCAGATATTCACAAAGAGTAAAGTTTCAAGTATGTTGATGTGTTTTTCAAAAATACCCTCTTTGATTTAAAATGATGTGTAGTGTCATTCGGGGACGAATGTTCCTAAGGGGGGATAATGTAACATTTCAGAAAATGTACTTGTCTAGTGAAGAGTCTATTAGATTTTAAGAATATGTATTGGGGTACATAGGCATCCCAATGCCCAATATTGAGTAATATTGGGCATATTAGAGAATATTGGCTTAAGGGTGTTAGCCAGATTTTATGTATTAACAATAATTCAAACTACAATCCAAGCTTGTTTAGGAATTGTCACTGCAATGAAGACCCTAAGCTAAAATAACTATATTCTTCACATAATACACATTAGGTACTAGGAATCCAAGTGTCAAGCTTAGGTACCATAGCACATGATCATTTAAAATGATCATATCGATTAAGAAGTGCCCAAGGACATAGTGAGGATCCTTGGGATAACAAGAAGTGAACTTTCCAAGTGCAAAAAGAGTGAACGGTTAGGAAAGTGCACGGCAACACATGTGCTACCGCCGAAGAGACAAAGCCCAACCGATTAGAAAACCTACGACTGAAAAACAGTGAACAACGTAAGAAAAACCTTAGGCGATTTCAAGGCGGCTCTTCAAGGTTTTCGTGCAAAGTGCAAGGTGATCTTCGTAGATTCAATTCTACAGTAAGGTATGGGTTTTCTCACATGGATTCCTTTATCCAAGAGCCTTTTCAACTTTTTTGAATTTAAGAAATCGAAACTAGCGTTGTTCCCAATGATCGAATGTTCATATCCCTAGTTCTCCCTATTTCCGATTCTTGTAGTATGTATAATGTAAATCTCGAGCATGTTGTTGGTATGTGGTGATAACTGATCATTATGTGTATGTTTTCGTGATTTATAGTGTCGAATGAGACCTACACGTTAGATCCATATGATTAGGGTATTATTTACATGAGATACTAAATGTTGTAATGTCTAATTGTGTTCGAGAAGATGGAATTGTTATTATACGCTAATCAAAGGCTAAAAGTTGGCTTCCTTAAAATGATGTGATTACTATTGTATAAACATGAAGTTAATTGACTTGGCTAGCAATAATATCATAGTTTGATTTATGCCAATAAATTGGCCAGCAATATTATTTCCAAAATATGCAAATTCATACCAATCTTAACTCAATGAACTCATAACATAGGGTATGCCAATCATTGGGACAAGTCCTAACATACCCTATCTAAATGAACATTGTGAACACAATAGAACTTTGAGGAAGTCATTATAACTTCATAAAGAATGGTAGAAGACTATCAATTAACGTTGAACAAGATAAGGTGAGTAATGAAATAACTCAAAGCTTATGAGTTATGAAATTGACCTAACATAGAGTGTTAAGGGAAGTGAGACAAGTCTTACTTACACTTAATCAATTATGTCAAAGTTACTCACAAGAGGGTGCTAGAAACCGTGAGACAAGTCTCAATCGCACCATGATGATAATGTAAGATTAAATTCACATTCATCAAGTATAAAAGAAAGGGGTGACCAGTCATCGATTGAGATAAGTATACCTCATACTAGAAGCCAGCTTACATAATGTTGTAGTCAACTCTAAAAGTTGTAAATAAATCTGAGCTAAGCAGCGATAGACTAGCAATGAGCTTGTGCCAACACATGTAAGCCTCATGATACGAGATCAGCACCAAGGTGGATAGGGTCTATGAAGTCTCCTAGTCTTTGAACTATGTTGCCAGCATAGGAACTAGCTAGTGGATGATTCCACCTAAGAATGCTAGGTAGTATTCGGTTTCACTTTGGCCGGTGAAACCACCTCTTTTCGGTGTGGGGAAGACACTGGATTTCATGTTAGCTCACATGGATTAAAATCATATTACTAACAACAATTCAATCACTAAACAATGATTAAAAACCTTTAATGCAAGAACCCATGGATAGATCATGAAATAAGTCAATTCAACTTTGAAAACTTTAGAAAATATCTTTGATAGTTGGACTCCTTGATGAAACGAGTTTCAAGGATCAAAAACCATACCACAATGAAGCTAATTCTTCAATTTGATGAAGAATCTGCACTCAAATCTCCAATCCAAGCTCTTCCTTGAGTTTTGGCTTCAATGGAGTCTTAAGGAATTTCTAAGGGATTTTGGGCTTTTGATTTTGAAGAATGAAATCTTCTAAGTGTTAAAGACTTATAAACACATTTAAAATACCAAAAAGACCCGTAGGGAACCACCAAACCTTCTATTTGGAAGTGGTGTGAAATTACGATATCACCCCTCACTTAATAGTGAACCTGTGCAGGAACACAGGCTCACAGACGGAAGCCAACCTACGAACCGTCCCTTGACCAACGGACTGTCGTGTTGGTCCGTGGTCTGGGACTGAGGCTGGTCCTTGGCTTCCACTCCCCCACGCATAAGTCCCAATCGACGAGACCCAACCAACGGGGCATTGATTGACCCAGTGGGCGTCGATTGCCTCCGTTGTTTGGGCTGTCTTGGGTAGCCTTGGCACCAACTTTGGGTCCTTCCTCAAAGACCATTGGATGGTCCTTGGGGATACTTGCCCGGACGTTTCCAATAAAAACATGCTCTTATATGAGTTTAGGACCTCTCACATGAATTTCACCCAAAACGAACACGTAAAACTTGAAGAAACATGCCTAGACACAAAAGGTCATTTAAAGGCACATCTTTCGAACGCCATGGACGTTTGACCTCCAAACTTCACTAAACTTCACACACTCTATATATATACCATAATAACTCATTTAATGACTTCACAACATCATTATTGACACATAAACACATCGAACCACATATGAGGCATATCAGTGACTTAGTCGTCGAACATTTTGGTCATCCCTTGACGTTTGACTTCCAATGCACCTAAACTCTTAGCTATTGCATCTATACCATATTATAGACCATTTTATGACCTTATACCATCATGACCAATATTTTAGGCTCTAGTTCACCTAAGCATTTGTGGAATCTTACATTCTCCCCCACTTGGACAACATTCGTCCTCGAATGACACTTACCACCCTCCGAACACATCCACGAATAGAGACTCAACTAGAAGATCATGACCATACCATATAACACCTTATATAATTCAAACATCTAAGATAACATCAATTTCACACAATCTAGAGATTCACAACACAACAAGAAACTAGAAGACATTTTATAACTCATTATCATACAAAACTCATATGCTTCTTTCAAAATAACAAAAACTCATTTTATATTCAATATCATACTCATATATATCATTTCTAACCACATTACAACAATTTTAGACCAGATAATCAATTAGTCAAATTTTCAAAAATATCACAGTGAACTGTCAGTGCTTTAGAGTGAATTGTGCAACTTTTTCAAAAATGCAATTTTTAGGAAATTCATGATAGAAACATGCTAATATTCAAGGTACAATCATATAAACACCTTTTGCAACATGATCATGGCTTCATAAAAAACACAATGCAAGAAGTTAATGAAATTCAATTTCAAACAAACTTCTAAACACCATGCACATACAACAATCTTCTAGGACTTTCTTTACCATCTACTACCGTACTCCCCCACTTAGAAGAAACTCATATCACAATAAGAGAAATGCAAGGACTTGCCAACATCATCATGACCATTCTCATCCGGCTTCTCTCCTCTAGTCCGGAGTGCATAGAAAGGCCTCTTTGTTGGAGCATCAACCTTTGGAACATTAGGATCAACTTTCTTACCATCTCTATTAGGACAATCTCTAACTTTGTGCCTATATTTTCCACATCCATAGCAAATCCCCGTACCCCTTAGGCAATCACTATAATGTTTCTTGCCACAAGTGACACATGTAGGTTTGCAAATTTGAGAACCACCTCCTTTCTCAATCTTGAACTTAGCACTCCTAGGTTCTTCTTGAGTTTGAGCCCTCTTCTTGAACCTAGATTGATCTTGGTCACTAGAACCACCTTTTTCCATGTTTCTAGACATACTCCTAAGTTTATACTCCTCTATTTATTGGGAATACACCATGAGTCTAGCGAAGGTCATATCATCATGTAGCATAGACGTACGATATTATTCCCTCACTAGATCGGCCACACCGTCACAAAATGACTCATTTCATCCCTTGGATTATACACTAGGGATGGTGCCTATCTAGACAATGTTGAGAATTTCAAGAAGTATTACTCAACACTCATATTGCCTTGCTTAAGAATGATAAACTCCTCTACCTTAACTTCCCTCCTCTCACGGGGAAAGTATTAACTCGAAAAGCTTCCTTAAATTATTCCCACTCAATAGAATCTGAATCCACCGGCCTATTATCCTTCCATTGATGTACCATATTTTAGAAACATCCCTCAATTGATACGAAGCCAATTCCACCTAAGCTAAAGCAATCAAAGCCTCTCTAATCTCTCTATTACTCAACTCCAAGAGATCCACCGGAACCTCATTACCTGTCACGACCCGAGAGTACCCCCTAGAAGTTAGGTCATTCTCGAATCGTGGCACGGCGTCGTCGACCTCTCGGAGGTCTAATAAAATCCCTTTCGTATCATTCATTGCATACATGTATGAAAAGTAGTGCGAAATAAAAACTTTTTCACAGGAAATAAAAATACTTCAAAATATCTCTTTTATAGAAAAACATAATGAAAGGCTAAGTCTCAAAGTCGTCATCTTATACATAGGAATATATTGGGACACGGCCCATACTTCAACATATAGAAAATATCTAAGTCCATTACCATACTTTTCAATAAGGAAAACTAAACATCAAGATGTCCTCGAATCTAGTGAGGACATACCAACTCTCTACTTGAATGAACACTAGTACAATCTTCAACTTCGATACTCTTCTCAAACGCCAGCTACACCTTTTGAAATAGACAAAATGTATGGAATTCATACAAACACTTGTACTAAGTATGACGTAATGCATAAAATCATGATAAACAACCATTTATATAAAACATGCTCTTTTTTATTAAAACATCATAACATAAGCATAAGAACATCATTTAACACCTTAGAAACATATAAGATATCACATAAGCATTTAATCAAATATTGAAGAACATTACAGTGAACTAAGTTCCACTTCACAGTAACCCCTTTTAGCTTACATCCTTCTCACCAAAAGTTATCCTAAGACTCACTTAAGTGAGACTAAGAGAGACCGCCCATACACCCTCTCTAAGCTTACCTGAATATTCTTTAAGACTACCTAAGATAGGATTGTTCCCTTTCATTAACTCCCCACCGAAGGTTACTCTAAGATTCACCTAAGTAGGACAAGAAGAGACCACCCATACACCCTCTTCAAGCTTACCTAAGCAACCCTCAAAGCTACCCTAGAAAGAGCACATTCTGTTCATCATACCTTACCTAAAGTCGTGATCGTTCATTAAGTCAATTAAAGGACATTTCATTCATTATAGACTTCACATAATGGTATTGGAAAGACCTAGGGACTCACATACTCTTATCTTCAAAGTATAGTCGTGCAATGTCTAGATAGCGTCCCATTCCACTACCTAAACTTCCTAGAACTTATCCAACACTAGCATGTATCCCACATGATGAGAATAGGCAATAACCCACATAGAATATACTAGCTAGGCATGGAATCCGGAGTCATAAACGTACTCCGATGGAGGTGTTCTACTTTCCAAGGGTAGAACTAAGACACATCCCATGTAGGCACATGGTTAAGGAATATCAAGGTCTTTTATGTACTCTAGTCTCATCCTCAAGTAGAGGTACATTGTACTCTAGTCTCCTTCTTAGGTAGAACTACAAACCATAACATATTCACTCGGTGCTAGCCTTTTTTCTCATAGAGTAAGTTCAATATAAGGGAAATATGAAAAGGTACCATATCTTAGTCATTACCTAGTCATAATGCACCTACCAAAGATGGGTCCACTAGGGCTGACATTCAATGGTCAATAAGGATAGCTCATTCTTAACCTTCTTTCTATATAGAAGATTTCACATATTAGTCATGCTTAGAAGGGGACCATCTTAGGTCTACCGATCCTAGACTTTCATTAAACATTCTTCCATACACATACAAGACAAAGGTGCCTAAGCCTACTAAGTCAAGATGTTCATATTCATCATATACATGTATCAAGTAAGGGACATAATCTACCAAAACAAGAAACATCGTTAATTCACATTAGCACATATAACATATCATTCTTTGAAGCACTTAGGAATGACCCCTATCATCTTTATGTCATCCTATACGTTACTATAACATCATCAATATAACCATCATATACTCATATAGTCAAGTAGGAATAATCATGTATCAACTTTAAGATTACACACATAAACACATAGTCATAATCCAACATGATCACCTAATATTCATAGAAGAACACATACTTTCACATTACTAGCATGTAGATAGATATAATCATACTTCACATAATCAATTACACAAATCATCATAATACTTCAAGTTGTGCCGACAAGGCCATGATAATCAATATACTTAAAATAACGCTGACAAGGCCACATCAATCACATAACACCCCCACCATAAGTGGACCATACCAATCACAACATAATTGAAGTCTAATTAACATAAAATAAAGAGAATTAGGGCAGTGTACCACCAATCCATTCTCACCACTTCAACCCATGTCTAAATCATCCAATTCAATACCATGAGACCCTTACCCATGGCTATGAACATAAATTCAAAGTATAAATCATAATACTAGATGAAACTAGGTAAATTCAATATATATTTAACAATCTAATACTAATTAGACATCAATTGAATACAATTCTTATATCATTAGAAAGTCCATAAGAAACTACACATTAATTCATAAACATTAGACCAATATCAAGTAATCCATAAGTTAGTCAAAATCTAGGGTTCATTAGTTTCATTGGTTCATAGGTTAATTGAGTTAAAATCATATTAATAACCACAATTCAATCACTAAACAATGATTAAAAACCTTTAATGCAAGAACCCATGGTATATCATGAAAAATGTCAATTCATCTTTTGAAAATTTTAGAAAACATCTTTGAAAGTTGGGCTCCTTGATGAAACAAGTTTCAAGGATCAAAAGTCATTTCTTTATTGGAGAAAATCCACCAAACTTGGTGAAGAAATTAATGAAGAACTTCAATCCTAGCTTCAACCTTACCCTTATTTAAAGGATCTTGACAAATCTTGAATTTTCTTGAATGGAATCTCTACTTTGATTTTTTTCTTGAGGTGCGCTTAGGTTTGAGAGAGAAGAGAATTATGAATTTAAAGATGGAATTAGGATTATGTAAGGCTTTATAGTACTTGTGAAACCCGTTTTATTTAGGTTTTCCTAGTGGTAAAAGGAGAGGAAATTACCTTAATTACTATTTTCCCGCGGCCAAAACGTGACTGCACCATACTATTCACTAAAATGGTCATAACTTTTTACGCGAAAACTAGATTGATGCGAAATTGGTGGCGTTGGAAAGAGGATTAAAATACCATTAATTTGATATGTTATGGCTCACGTAACTCTTAATATTCTAAGAGATATTGTCGTTTGAAATTTACCCAAATAAACTCTTATGTCTAAACTTAATTGGTAAGGAAACATTCAACTCTACTTTGTACAAGGTTTTTCTAATGACCTTAATTGATATTGAAAATCGTTCGCACACTATGAAATTTACCTTAAAACCTAAGAAAATTAAGAGTCACTCAGTATGACCTTATACGAAAATTTAAGAATTGCTAGGGCTTAACTTAGAAAATTTCGGGATCTTACAATCTCCCCCACTTGGACAACATTCATCCTCGAATGACACTTGTCACTTTCCGAACACTTCCAAGAGTAAATATTCAGTTAAAAACTCTCAACCATACCACATAACACATTATACAACACACAATCGAGGAGAAAACATCAATTTCACATAATCAAGAAAATCACAACACAAGATAGAAACAATTATACAACTCATCATGCTATAAAACGCACAAGGAATAGTAAAAACCCCTTTTATATTCATTATTATGCTCATATACATCAGTTCTAAGCACATTACAAAAATTTTAAACCAAATAATGAATTAGTCACGTTTTCAAAAATCATACAGTGAACTGGCAACCTTTACAGTTAACATGCTTCCAAATTTAAAAAATGCAACCTTTAGGCAATTGATGATAAAGACATTCTAATATGCAATATCAAACCCTATAATCATATTCTACAACATAATCATAACTTCATGAAATGCATAATGCAAGGAATCAATGAAATGCAATTCCAATAAGACACATAAAGACCATGCACATGCAACATGCTTCTAGGACTTTCTAGCCCATCTACTAACCATACTCCCCCACTTAGAAGGAACTCATATCACTAAAGAGAGAAATACAAGAACTTACCATCATCATCATCACCCTCATTTGGCTTTGCTCCTCTAGTCCGAAGTGCAAAATAAACTCATAACATTTCATTCTACGGCACGACATAGGAGTAGAAAAGAAGGGAAACTCTATCGTCCTATAGCCTCTCGCCCATAGATGTGTCGCAACTCACACTGATGGTCAAGGCTCTACAGACGTGGCTTTTTGAGAATTTTTGATTCCTTAGTACTACTTCATAACCTTATGCTCTGATACCAAGCTTGTCACATCCTGAGACTACTAGACTAGAAGTTAGGGCATTCTTGAATTGTGGCATGGCGTCGTCGACCTCTTGAAAGTCTAAGACAAGCCCTTTCGTACCATTCATTGTATACATGTATGAAAAGTAGTGCGGAATTAAAACTTTTGACACGAAATAAAAATACTTCAAAAGATCTCTTTTATAGAAAAACATAATGAAAGGTTAAGTCTCAAAGTCGCCATCTTAGACATAGAAATATATTGGGACACGACCCCATACTTCAACATATAGAAAATAGCTAAGTCTATTACAATACTTTTCAATAAGGAAAACTAAACATCAAGATGTCCTCGAATCTAGTGAGGACATACCAACTCTCTACTTGAATGAACACTAGTCCAAGCTTCAACTTCGATACACCTCTCAAACGCCACCTACACCTTTTGAATTAGACAAAATGTATGGAATTTGTATAAACACTTGTACTAAGTATAGCGTAATGCATAAAATCATGATAAACAGACATTTATATAAAACATGCTCTTTTTTATTAAAACATCATAGCATAAGCATAAGAACAACATTTAACACCTTATAAACATATAAGATATCACATAAGCATTTAATCAAATATTGAAGAACATTACATTGAACTAAGTTCCACTTCACTGTAACCCCTTTTAGCTTACATCCTTCTCACCAAAAGTTATCCTAAGACTCACTTAAGTGAGACTAAGAGAGTGTAAGACCTCGAAAATGACTTAGGTTATCTAGATCCTAACATGTTGGTAATGCTGGTCTAAGGTTCTTAAAAGTTTATTATGTGGTTTAGAAGAAGTATCTAAAGTATTAGGTGTGATTGGAAGTCAAACATCGAGGGATGATTAAGACGTTTGACGACTAAGTCACCTAAACGTCTCTTATGTGGTTCAATGTGTTTATGTGTGTTTAATGAGGTTTTAATGTTATTAATTGAGTTAATATAGCATGTATAGTCAGTGCTTAAAGTTTCGTGAAGTTTGAAGGTCAAACGACTAACAACGTCCAAGGCGTTCGAAACATATGTCTTGAATTGACCTTGTACGTCTAGGCGTGTTTCGTCGAGTTTTATGTGTTCCTTTTGTATGAAATTTATGTGAGAGGTGTTAAACTCATAGACGATCGTGTTTGGGTTGGAAACGTCTGGAAAATTATCCCCAAGGACCATCTAAGGGTCCTTGAGGAAGGACCCAAAACTGTTGCCAAAATATTGTCCCAGGCAGGCCCCAGACGACGAAGAAGTCGACGGCTCGTAGGCCTGTTGACGCCCCGTCGAAGGGTGTCGTCGTGGGGTACTTGTACATGGGTGAAGAGGGAAGCCTTGGCAGGATACTTTAACCACCGACGGTGGCCAGTGACGGCCCGTCATAGTGGTGACGCCCCGTCAAGGGCAGGCGTCGAGCGACTTGTCTTCCTGCGCAGGCTGCTGCTAAGTTAGGGGTGAATTGGTAAATTCACCCCACTTCCAAATAATAGTTTAGGAAGTTTGTTAAGTTTTTTTTTTTGGGTATTTTAAATGAGTATATAAGTGTTAAACACTTAGAATAATTCATTCTTCCAAAAATAAAATCCAAAAATCCCTTAGAAATCCCAAAGACTCCATTGAAGTCCAAAATCAAGGAAGAGCTTGGTGTGACGTTTTGAGTAGATATTCTTCATCAAAGTGAAGAATTAGCTTCATTGAGGTATGGCTTTTTATCCTTGAAACTCGTTTCATCAAGGAGCCCAACTTTCAAAGCTGTTTTCAAAGTTTTCAAAGAGGAATTGTCCAATTTCACAATTCTTCCATAGGTTCTTGCATTAAAGGTTTTCAAACGTCTATTATGGATTAGATTGATGTTGTATTTATTATTTTAACCTAAATAACCTATGAACCCATGAAATTGATGAACCTAAGATTTTGACTAAATTATGGGTTACTTGATATTGGCTTAATGTTGATGAATTCATGTGTAGTTTCTTATGGGCTTTCTATTGATGTAAGAATTGTGTTCAATTGTTATCAAATTGATATTGGATTGTTGAATCTATATTGAATTGGGTTAGATTTCATTGATTTTTATAATTGTGTATTGAATTGGTGTTCATGGCCTTGAGTAAGGGTCTTGCTATTCTCCCTTCTTTCTCCTTTTGTGTAAGTGACTCTTTTCTTTTTTTTCATTTTTTTTTTACTTGTATTTTCAAATTTTCAACTTTTTCACTTTTCTTTCAACTTTTCTTGAGTCACTTTTCTTTTGTTCTTAATCTCTCTTTATTCTTTCAACCCCACTTTCCGGGGCATTCCTCATAATAGCCACCCTCAGCTCATGGCTTTGCCATGAGTCAAGGTACACAATACCCAAATTTGGGTCAGGGCCACGACAAGGTTGTTTGCTGCATTAGCCACCCTCAACTTATGCTGTTGGCATAAGCTGAGGTGCACATGTCCAAGGAGGGACCAGGGCCAACACATTGTTCCCAAAAAAATCAGTTAGGGTGAAAAAGAAAGGTCTATTTAAGCTCAAATCATTTGGATCAAGAAGGGATTAATTTCATTCAGTTTTCTGTTATTTAGGATAAAGATTGGCTATATTGAACAAGGGCCTATGATCCTTTCCTAATTGTCTATTACGGTTTACTTTTAGCAGGACTAACCAGGCAAGTTCTAGATCAGTACCAATGGTGGAATATTCAAATTTTCCTCACACTCACTTGACATCTCATTACTCTAACAAATTATCAGAAACCTAGTTCGAGTTTTAGATTTAGGGTCATGAAGTGGTGTGTTTCTATGTCATGCTTAGAGCCACACATTTATCAGTTACTGTGCCTCGCCACGCATCATTTTCTTTAAATCAGGATATCATTTTGTTTTGCCATCATGCTTCACAGTCCATTTTCTATACTATGTACAAAAGATACCAACATGTCGGTTCAACAATAAAGTAATCAATCTCTTGGAGAAAAAGAACATAGGCAAGAAAACCCCAAGAGAGGATCGTGAGTTGGGCTACTCAGACTTCACCCTAGCACTCACTTTCCATTTACCCCACCCCCAACAAAAAAGATATGCAATTGCCCCCAATGCATTTTAAAAGTATATAAAATAGAGTGGTAGGTAAAGCAAACATGAGGCGCAAAGCGTCGGTGATCAACAAGCTGGCGGGTCCGGTTCCCTGGAACCCGCTCCCTCTGTGGTAGGGACACCATAAGTAGTGTCCTCATCAATGACAGCACCATCAGTAGTTCTCCTCTCAGCCTCTGCAACTCTGGAACTACATGCCCCAGCGACCACCTCCATAACCCTCAATTGGCGGGCCTCCTCATCAATCAGTGATGCTCTCCTCGCAGCCTCCAACTCATGGCGCTCCTTCTTCTGAGCCCGGGATTCATCCTCATCTCTAGTTCGGTGCCTCTTGACACGTTCTCGTGGTGGAGGTGGTGGCACATCAGTAGTGGCGAACAGGGCAGCCATCACCGTGTCCTCAGCCTGCTCTACAGAAGGGGCCTCAGACTCCGGCACCTGAGCCTCTAGTATAGTATCTAAGTCGGCTCGCAGACTAGCCACAGCAGCCTGGAGAGACGTCACATCCACTGTAGGGGCTGGTCGGGCAAGAACCCGCAGCTCAAAACCGTCCAAGCGCTGGTGGACCTCCATGACCTTCCGCTTAGTGTGCTATGCCATCTTCCTCTCTAAGCGCTCCTTTGCCTCAGCAATAGATTTCTGCATCCACGGCTGGATGAGGTGCAGAAGTGTGGCCATTTGGGCCTCAAGATTCTGGACCCTAGTAAGTGGGACTAGAGTAGTAGATGGAGTCGATCGAGAGAAGCTCGAAATGGTGCTACCACCCGAGATAGACTCGACCGGAGTGGTGTCAGTAGGCTCAGATGTAGCCGTGTTAGCCGCTTAGGCTTGCTCTACCGTTGCCACTAGGGTCTCACCAAGCGGCTGCACCTCCGGACGGGGCCCTCTGTGGGGAGCCAACTCATTGGCCTCATCCCAAATGAGGCCGATATCTACTGTGCCCGGCGGGGTCCTGAGCACATCAATGTGCCATACGGGCACTCCTGCTAACCTGCACAAAGCAAAAACCATGCACGGGAAGGAGTAAGTAGTAGTGGCCTTGAAGGCCCTCTCGTGAATCACCGCCTGTAGTAGCCATGCGAAGTCCACCTCGAACGCCGTAATCATCGCCGCCATCAGTACCGCACGATCCCAAGTCACAATGTTGTCAGCTGGAGTGGAGGAAAGGCAGTGTCGGACTAGTAACCACAAAAACTTGGCTGGGAAGGTGAGGTTAGCCTTCTTGATACTTCACTTGGGCACCAGTACTCAATCGGCAGCCTCACCATCAACGGAAAGGTACTGTGCAATCCACCGCTTGGTGGTCTCTCTCAACTCTGGCTCACGCTGGAATCGGCCATCTTTAATCAACTTCCACCGATAGTTGAACTCGGCGGTGAGAGGTGTCCGGGTGGCATCAACATCCGTACCATAGAGAAACCTGCGGATGTCCGGCAAGGAAATGTCAACCCACTTGCCGCGGACTCGGACGTAATCCAAAGGCGCATGTTTGGCGGGGGCTGCCCGCCTGTCTATCTGAGATCGTAGAGTCGCCACGTAGGAGGCGTAGAACTCTCGGACAATCTCCTCACTGTAGTGGCCTACATCCCGAGCCGTCCACTCCAGCCGATGTCTGGTGAACAACTCATGTATGGCTGGCATGGTGGAAAGGCTACCCATGAGAAGCCGTCGCTCAAGTGTCAGTGTCCGTGTAATGACCCCCTTGTCATTGGGCATCTTGGCATCAGTATAGATCTGGTAATTCCCCTTGACACACCACCGGTTGGGCTGATCAGCAACCGGAGCGGGGACGCCAGTCTGGGGTGCTGGAGTTGAGTCAGCACTGTCAGCCTCATCAGCTGAGGCAGAAGCAGAAGCCTCCACAGATCCGGGGACCTCCTCAGAACCGAAAGCTTCCTCAGTATCGGATGCCTCCACAGAGCCAGACTCTCCCTCTGAATGTGTGGACGACCCAGAAGGTGTGCCGGTCAGTATGCGCTCCTCCTCAGACCGGAAGGCAGTTACTATGCAGGGCGCCACCCTCGTGGGAGTGGCTCTGGTGGGGCGGGCAGCAGGGGTAGCAGTGTGAGTGCCTGGTGGCACGTACTTTGGGTCACGCTCATCATCTGAGCCTATAATGAGCCAGTTCGACGGGGCGACTGACTTGGAACACCCTCATGAGTAGACGCGGTCTTGTTTTTGTGCCATTAGTACCTGCCAAGAAAAGCAATTAACACCAGTACATGCAACAGAAGAAAGCAACAAAGTAGAAACATAAATGGAATGGCAGTGCAGCAGTTGCAGAACTGCAGGACGGACCCATAGAAGGTCCGTCGGAGGCACGACGGTCAGTCAAGGGGGTCCGTCGAGGAACAATTAGTAAAATTTTTGTTTATCATCAGAAGCGAAGGTTCTGATAGTGTCGACGGTTGTGCAGGACGGACCGTCGAAGGCACGACGTTCCGTCATAGGGGTCCGTCGAGGGACACTTAGAATAAAATTTGTAAACAACAGAAGCAAAGGTTCTGACAGTGTCGACGGTTGTGAAGGACGGACCGTCGAAGGCATGACGGTCCATCATAGGGGTCCGTCGAGGGACACTTAGACTTAATTTGTAAACGACAGAAGCAAAGGTTCTGACAGTGTCGACGGTTGTGCAGGACGGACCGTCGAAGGCACGATGGTTCGTCATAGGGGTCCGTCGAGGGACACTTAGACTAAAATTTGTAAACAACAGAAGCAAAGATTCTGACAGTGTCGATGGTTGTGCAGGACGGACTGTCGAAGGCACGACGATCCGTCATAGGGGTCTGTCGAGGGACACTTTGACTAAAAATGAGAAGTGGGTAGTGACAGACCCCCACGACGGTCTGTCGAGGGCATGATGGTCCGTCTACGGGGTCTCGTACTGTCCTTTAGGGACATAATTTTCAGCCAAATTAGTTTCCCTAACTTACTAATGCGACAACCCAAGATTCCCAAGCAACTACCCATCATCCCATCATCCCTAGGGCAAAAGTTTTTTTTGAGTTTTAGCATTCAATTTTTTGACAGCCTATCAACCTTAGGTCAGAATAAGAATTAGGAAACACACGCCATTTTTTTACAAAACACCCCCATTCCTTTTCATATTCAGTGTTCTACGGGAACTTAGGATTACAGGGGTGAGTTCTAGCATGCAATAAGGGTCCAAAATTGGAGACCCACACAAAAAGACATCAAGTTTAATAAAAAAAACAAAAAATTAACGATAGTTAGTTTACAGATCCGAAGAACATACCTGATAACTGGAGTATAGGGAGAAGAAGTAAGACACTAGTGGTTGAATAGCAGCACAAAACACCACGAACACCGACCGGCAATGGACTGAAGAAACTAGGAGAATTGGGAGAGAAAGGGACTGTGGGAATGTGGAGAAAATGAGGGAAATCATAAGAAGGAGAGGGAATGGGAGTTAATGGTGATGAAGTGGGGAGAAATGGTAGGAAGGGAGGAGAGAAACGGTTATGAGGGGTTATGTGAAGAGGTGGGAATTTTAAAGGTTTAAAACTTTTAATATTCAGTCGTACGGGTCGGGTCGGGTCGGTGGGTAAAGACGCGACGATTTCCCATCGACGGACCGTAACAGGGTCGACGATCCGTCATGGGGGTCCGTCGAGGGTGCCCTAACTTGGAAAATTTGAAAGACATACATGGGCATGACGGATCCCACTGACGGTCTGTCGATGGCACGACGGTCCGTCGACGGGTCCGTCGATGGGTGCAGCAGACCAATTTTCTGCAGATTTCTGGTGATTTGATACCTGCACATTTAACACACATTAAGCTAATCTTTTTGTATTTTCTGGACATTTTTTTTTTGGACACGGACCCTAATCTATGCTCTAGCCAACACTACTAACAAAAAAGAAAAGAGCGGTCAGACGGAACATTAAATAAATAAAAACAAAAATAATGCAACTTTTCCTTGAAAATAACAAAAGACCTATAGTAGGCTAGAGGATACATATTGGGTTTCCTCCCAATCAGCTCTTGATTTAACATCGCGGTACGACGGAGGATTCTTAATTACTTAGACTTCATCAAGATGTTATGCCTCAATCACTTCATTCACCGATTCAGCATGCCTCAGATAGATTTTGATTCGCTGTCCGTTCACCTTAAACCGCACACCCTCCTTGTTCTCTAAATCAACCGCACCATGAGAGAATAGTTGGGTGATCAAGTAGGGACCAGTCCATTTGGACTTGAGTTTGCCCAGAAACAAGCGCAATCTAGAATTCAATAAAAGCGCCAAATCCCCAAACAAAAAATTGCTCTTCTCAATCTTTTGGTCATGGTACTTCTTCATCTTTTCTTTGTAGAGGGCTGAACTTTCATATGCCTTCAAGCGAAATTCATCAAGCTCATTCAACCCGTTTAACCTCTGTTTCGCAGCATCATTCCAAACCATTTTCAACATCTTCATTGCCCACATGGCTTTATGTTCTAATTCAACCGGTAAGTGACAAGCGTTCTCATATACAAGTTTGTATGGGGACATACAAATGGGAGTCTTGTATGCTGTCCAGTAGGCCCAAAGAGTATCATCAAGCCTCGTTGACCAATCCGTTCTACTAGCATTCATCATTTTCGACAAAATCTGCTTAATCTCCCTGTTTGACACCTCAAATTTCCCACTAGTTTGAGGATGGTACGGAGTGGCCACATTATGGCGAACCCCATACTTTTCCAGTAATCCCTTAAATAGCTTATTGCAAAAGTGGGATCCCCCATCACTAATAATAGCCCTTGGGGTGCCAAATCTGGAAAATATGTTCTTTTTCAAGAACGCGGTGACACTCTTCCCTTCATTATTTGCATGTGCGATAGCCTCCACCCATTTAGACACATAATCGACTTCCACAAGAATGTACTTCATCCCATGAGAACTCACAAAAGGGCCAATAAAGTCAATGCCCCACACATCAAACAATTCAATCACAAGGATGGGATTTAAAGGGAGCTCTTGCTTCCTTGAAATGCCACCATCTCTTTCGCATCTATCACATGCCTTGGCGAACTCATGAGCATCTTGGTGGATAGTTGGCCAATAGTAGCCACATTGCAAGATATTGTGGGCAGTCCGGATACCACTATGATGCCCACCTACAGGCGAAGAATGGCATGCCTCCAAAGCACTCAACATCTCAACTTCCGGCACGTAATGCCGAAGAAGCCCATCGGCACAACTCCTATATAAGTATGGTTCATATCAAAAGAACTTTTTCACATCATGCATGAACTTAAAAAAAGATAAGACAAGCTTGATAAGAGTCACCTGAAGACAACCACATCACCAAGGGAGACCTTGTATTTCTGTAACATTTCGAAATACCAAGGCATGTTCTAAAACATAACCTAGGCTCCATGAGTTCTAAATCACTGTTCTAAGTCAAATTAAGTGTATATAGAGTGGTTAAAGTGTTTAAGAACAAAAATACTCAAGAACGTCCATGGCGTTCGGAAAGTTGGTTCACAAGGGGGCTAGTGTGTCTTAAGCCGTTTGACGAGTTTTAAGATCCGGAATCGAAACAAAGTTTTTAGAAATAGGGGTAACACATGTGAAGGATGTTTCATGATTGAAACGTCCGGGTATGACTCCCCAAGGACCAACCAAGGGCCCTTGAAGAGGACCCTTGCAGCTAGGAAAGTAACACTGCCTTGCAGTGTGCCTCGACGAAGGGGTTAACGAGGCGTCAGTGGCTCGACGAGGAGTCGAGGCCACCGTCATCCCACACTTAGAAAGATGCGTGAAGGCTCCTGCTTACCTAGATACTGTTACACACGACAGGGAGGCGGTCAACGGGGCGTCGAGGCCACCGTCGTCCAACACTTAATTGATTTCTAAGGAACCCTTGCCTGCACAGTGTCTGTCCAATACGACGAAGTGCAGGACGGAGGGAGGGGATGTCCATTGACTCACCGATGGCCCGTCAGCGGGGTTCCGTCAGTGATGGTCTGTAAATCCCTGCACATTTTAAGTTAAAATCATTTAATTAATTTATTGGTTTAGGGGTAATTTGGGATTAAATAAAGACTAATTAAGTTGATTTAGTCCCACTATAAATAACCTCAACCCTCATTAGCCTAAACACAACACTCAAAATAAACTCTCTTCCTTCTCTCTACTTTCTCTCTCTATTGGAAGACACCATTGAAGGTTAACTTGGGAGGTGAATTGAGGGCTGGTTAAGGAAGAATTCACCATCAAAAGGTCCTCCAATCTTAAGGTATGGGATTTAATTCACCTTTGAGACTTCTTTCCTCAAAGGGCTCCTTCAAAGTTTTTCCAAAAAGTTGATTTTCATATGGGTTTCATTCAATTCCGAAATTGATGTTATGAATTGAGTTGTTTATACGTTCTTAAGGGTACAATGAGTAGATTATCATGTAATGTAACTTAATTGGGATGAATTGAGATGGTTTGATCTAGATTGTAGATTATGACCCTTAACCCTTAACCCTAGGCATGATCTTGATATGAATTAGGTTGGGTTTGATGCAATTGATTCTATTATTGATTAAATCATCCTTAATGATTATTATTACATTGATCGTGAATCTATAGTGATGAATTGAATTCCTTCATGATAATCCTTGAGTATTGATCTAGGCTAAGAAGATAGACTTAGATATCATGTTTTCAACTGTTGATTTAGTATTGAATTATGGTGTAGTGACTCTTCTAAATTCATTATCATGTTGGTTATTGATTTACATTGGGGAGATGACCTAAATTGGTTTGATCTATGGGTTGATGGTAAAGCCCTTTATGATTAACTACAAAGGAGTGTTGGTAAGTATTGACTATCCTAATTCTCACTTTGATTATGGTTAATTGTCATCAAGTTAGGATGTTTTATTGAAGTATGCCTTGTTTAGAGTGATAAGATGGTATGATGATTGAGTTGAAATGTCTTATGCTTTGGTTGTGAGGTTGCTTAGGGTGTACATGCCATAAGAATGATAACATGTAATTATGCACCTTGTTATGATGTGATATGCAAAGGGTTGACCTCACTTATATGGATTGTGAATGTAAGGACTATTTATCGTACAATACTTATTGAGCTATTACGATGAATATAAGGGCTATATCATATGAATTAAGCTAAGTTATGATTATAATAAGATTAAAGGTGTTTCAATAAAAAGGGACTTTGTTTACACCGAGTGAACTTGACAATGGGAGGTGCTGACTTGTTCATAAAATGAAAGATTCATCCTAAAGTTGCCCGTGTGATGACAACTCCCTTGCTTATGGGGTATGTCATCTAAGGGATTCCCATGAGGATCGGCCAATTTACCACATGGTATGAATAGGGATATCTACCTCTTATTTCTTGAACTATGTTGCCACCATAGGATACTAGCTAGTGGATCCACCTAGATAGCTACGTTTATGTTAGGTTCTACCTTGGCCGGTAGACCACCTTCCATCGGTGTAAAGTTTATGACACCGGATTCCACATTAGCTCATGTGGTCTATGTCGGTTAAGGCAAGAGTTCCCTAAACTAAAATGAATGAACTAAGTATAGACTAATTGAAGTGACTTGAGGGGTTTGACTTTAGCTTAGGTAGGGGTATGGGACTCTACCTATGCCTTGCACTAGTTTGCCTTGATAGAAGCTTTGAGAAATTAATATTATGTATATGAACGACGATATAATGTAAATGACTTTATATGTTGAATGAGGTGCTTATGAATATGAAATTGGTTATTATTGTTAAAGAAAATATACTATGTGAAATAAAAGTAGAAGACTATGTAATCTTATAAGAACGAGTCTATGTATACTCGATATTATTATGATTATGTGTATGTAGATATCTATGCAAGCCTCCGATTAGATGTAGTTGAAAAGTTTTAAATTCTTCCATATTTTTAATCGATGAATGCAATGATGTAAGACTAAGAGGCTTGTTTTAGTCCTCAAAGAGGACGACGACGGCGGTTACGTCTAGGGGGTATACCCGGATGTGACAAACTTGGTATCAGAGCATGAGGTTGAATATCCTTGATTTTAACGTCTCTCTCAACCACGTCTATGTAGGTTTGTATTCATAATTGTGAAGCGCGCCATACTTATGAATAGGAACTTATTGGATGCTTGGGAATCACTCTCATTTTTGGAAATCCATATCGTGCCTCTAGAGTATGCTTCAAATATGATTTCACCTAAACCTTGTGTTTATAGGAGATGAATACTCGAAGGAATGCGGCTAGGAGACTTGAGAAGGAGATGGCTAATGCGGGAGTTCCTCCCCGTGGTGATCCAGTTCCTCCTCTTGAAGAGGTTGTTGTTGATGATCAGGCTCCGGCAAATCCTCCACCTATGGAAGAGGATCAGATGATGGCTATTCTTGCTCAAATGGCCCAAGCCATGACTACTCAAGCTCAAGCCGCAACGGTGCAAGCCCAAGCTATGACTGCCCAAGCCAATCGGGTGGTTGCACCTAGGGTACATGAGCAAACTATGGCTTCATGACTTAGGGATTTCACTCGGATGAATCCTCCTATCTTCTATGGGTCTAAGGTTGATGAAGACCCTCAATAATTCATTGATGAGGTTTATAAGATACTATGAGCTATGGGGTTGTCTTCTAATGAGATTTTCGAGTTGGCCTCATACCAAATCAAGGATGTGGCTCAGACTTGGCATGTGCAATGGAGAGATAATAGGCCACTTCAAGTTGGGCTGGTGACTTGGGAGATTTTCAAGAGGGCTTTCCTTGATCGGTTCTTCCCAAGAGAGATGAGAGAAGCTAAGGTGGTGGAATTCATCAACCTCCGCCAAGGAGGTATGAGTGTTCATGATTACTCTTTGAAATTCATTCGATTTGGCCAAATATGCTTCTTCCTTTGTCTCCGATCCTAGAGACGAGATGAGTCGATTTGTGACGGGTGTGTCGGATGACTTGCAAGAAGAATGTCATTCGGCTATGCTTCATGATAACATGAATATTGATCGTCTTATGGTGCATGCTAAAAGGGTTGAGGAGGCTAGAGCAAAACGAAAGGATAGGAATTCAAAAAGGACAAGGTCTTTTGAGGGTGGAGCTACGAAAGATAGGTTTGGGATTCAAGACAAGCCTAGATTCAAGAAGAGGTTCTCAAATCAAGTTCCATCCAAATTTCCAAGGCTAGGGATTCTAAGGACCCTAGGCCTAGAGTTGCAAAGGGAAAGAGTGGAAATTCATTTAATGAGAAGCCTAAGTGTGCAAAATGTGGAAAGGAGCATTATGGTGAATGCTTGATTTGTATGGGAAATTGCTTTAGTTGTGGGAAGAGTGGTCACAAAGCTATGGACTGCCCTAACATAAGGAAGCGAGAAAAGAATGACCAAAACAAAGCAAGTGAGGCTCCTCAAAAGAACCGCTTCTATGCTCTTCATACTAGGGATGAACAAGAGGCCTCTCCCGATGTAGTGACCGGTATGTTACAAATCTTTGCTATTGATGTGTATGCTTTGCTTGATCCGGGTGCTACTTTGTCTTTTGTTACTCCTTTAGTAGCTAAAATGTTTAATACTTTGCCCGATGTTTTGTATGACCCTTTTCTGGTGTCTACCCCGGTGGGAGAGTCCATTGTAGCAAAAAAAGTTTATCAAAATTGCCCTATTTCTTTGCCCAATAGAGTTTCTCATGTGGATCTAGTTGAACTAGATATGATTGATTTTGATGTCATTTTGGGTATGGATTGGTTGCATGCTAGTTTCACTTCTATTGATTGTAAGACTATAGTAGTGAAGTTTAGTTTCCCAAATGAACCCATTATTGAGTGGAAGGGGGGGAATTCTATTCCTAGAGGTCGCATTATATCTTATCTAAAAGCCTATAAAATGATCTCAAAGGGTTGTATTTATCACATTGTAAGAGTCCAAGATTTGGATTCCGAAATTCCTCCTATTGAGTCGGTCCCCGTGGTGAGTGAATTTTCGGAGGTCTTTCCTAATGACCTTCCCGGTATTCCTCCTGAATGGGAGATTGATTTTTGTATCGATTTGCTACCGGAAACAAACCCTATTTTTATTCCTCCTTATCGAATGGCTCCGGCCGAATTGAAGGAGTTGAAGGCACAACTTAAAGATTTGCTAGCCAAGGGCTTTATAAGGCCTAGAATTTCTCCATGGGGTGCTCCAGTCTTATTCGTGAAGAAGAAAGATGTGTCCTTGAGAATGTGTATTGATTATCGCCAACTCAACAAAGTTACTATTAAGAACAAGTATCCTCTTCCTCAGATTGACGATTTATTTGATCAACTCCAAGGAGCAAGCTACTTTTCAAATATAGATTTGAGGTTGGGGTATCACCAACTCAGAGTCAGAAATGAATATATTTCAAAGACGGTCTTTCGTACTCGGTATGGGCACTATGGTTTGTGGTTATGTCCTTTGGTCTCACAAATGCTCCGGCAGCGTTTATGGACCTAATGAATAGAGTATTTCGAAACTATCTTGACTCATTCGTTATAGTGTTTATTGATGATATATTGGTGTATTCGAAGAATGAAGTTAATCACATGGATCATTTAAGGGTTGTATTGCAAACCCTTACAGAGCATCAATTGTTCGCCAAATATAGCAAATGTGAGTTTTGGTTGAGGTCGGTGGCGTTTCTTGGGCACATCATCTCTAGTGAGGGAGTTGAGGTAGACCCAAAGAAGACAGATGCGGTGAGAAATTGGCCTAGACCTTTGACTCCGTCAGATATTAGGAGTTTCTTGGGTCTAGCGGGCTATTATCGACGGTTTGTGGATGGTTTTTTGTCCATTGCATCTCCTTTGAATATATTGACTCAATAAGGTAAGAAGTTTGAGTGGTCGGAGGCTTGTGAAAAGAGTTTCCAATTATTGAAGGATAGACTTACTTCGGCTCCGGTCTTGACACTACCGAAAGGTAGAAAGGGCTTTGTTGTGTATTGTGATGCATCTCGTATAGGTTTAGGGTGTGTGCTTATGCAAAATGGAAAGGTGATTGCCTACGCTTCGAGGCAGCTGAAGGTGCATGAAAGAAACTATCCCACTCATGACCTTGAGCTAGAGGCCGTGGTGTTTGCTTTACAAATATGGAGGAATTACTTGTATAGTGTCCATGTGGATGTTTTCACCGATCATAAGAGTCTCCAATATGTGTTTACTCAAAAAGAGTTGAATCTCCGGCAAAGGAGGTGGTTAGAATTGTTGAAAGATTATGATATGAGTGTCTTATGTCATCCCGGCAAGGCCAATGTGGTTGCGGATGCCCTAAGTCGTACGACTATGGGTAGTGTGTCGCATATAGATGAAGCCAAGAAAGACCTAGTGAAAGATATTCATAGATTGGCTAGATTGGGGGTACGATTGGAAAGTTCTACAAATGGTGGTGCTACGGTTCATCATAGCTCCGAGTCATCATTTGTGGTTGAGGTGAAGTCCAAACAACACCTTGATCAACTATTGATGAAGTTGAAGGAATCGGTTCTTGGCAAGTTGAATGAGTCTTTCTCCTTGGGGGGGATGGTGTGTTGAAGTACCAAGGGAGATTATGTGTACCCGATGTTGATGGTTTGAGGGATCAAATCCTTGAGGAAGCCCATGGATCCCACTAATCCATTCATCCGGGTTCAACTAAGATGTACCATGACCTTCGGGAGATATATTGGTGGGAAGGCTTGAAGAAGGACATAGCGGAATTCGTTGCTAAGTGTCCAAATTGCGAACAAGTGAAGGCGGAACATCAAAAGCCGGGTGGCTTACTACAAGAGATCCAAATTCCAACTTGGAAGTGGGAAGACATTAATATGGACTTTGTAGTAGGGTTGCCTCGGACTCAAAAGCCATATGATTCTATATGGGTGATTGTGGATAGATTGACTAAGTCCGCTCATTTCATTCCCGTCAAGTCCACATATTCAGCGAAAGATTATGCAAAGATCTTCATAGATGAGATTGTGTGTCGCCATGGTATTCCATTATCCATCATTTCGGATTGGGGTGCACAATTCACATCTAGATTTTGGAGGTCATTTCAAGAAGGTTTGGGTACTAAGGTGAAATTGAGTACCGCTTTTCATCCTCAAACGGATGGTCAAGCGGAATGCACTATTCAAACCCTCGAGGATATGCTTAGAACTTGCATTATTTATTTTAAAGGAAATTGGGATTAGCACTTGTCGTTGGTGGAGTTTGCTTATAATAATAGTTTTCATTCATCCATCTCTATGGCTCTCTGTGAAGCCTTGTATGGTAGGAGTTGTAGGTCTCCTATAGGGTGGTTTGAAGTTTGTGAGCCATCAATTCTTGGTCCCGATTTGATTTATAGGACCTTGGAGAATGTGCATATCATAAGGAATTGGTTACAAACAGCCTATAGTCGACAAAAGTCCTATGCCGACAATAGGAGAAGGGAATTGGAGTTTGAAGAAGGTGATAAGGTGTATTTGAAAATTTCACCTATGAAGTGGGTGGTTAGATTTGGCAAGAAAGGAAAGTTGAGTCCTCGTTATGTGGGCCCTTTTGAGATTTTGGAAAGGGTTGGTAAGGTTGCCTATCGCTTGAAGCTACCTAATGATTTAGCTTCGGTTCATCCGGTTTTCCATGTCTCTTTGTTGAAGAAGTGTGTCGGGGATCCCGAGTCTATTCTTCCTATTGAAGGCCTTGGAGTCAAGGAAAACCTCTCTTATGAGGAGGTTCGGGTCCAAATCCTTGATAGACAAGTGAAGAGGTTGAGGAACAAAGAGGTGGTTTCCGTAAAAGTGTTATGGAAGAACCACCTTGTTGAGCGTGCAACATGGGAGGCCGAGGCCGACATGAAGAACCGGTATCCTCATATTTTCAATGATTAAGGTCATCCATTCTTTTAATATCATAATTATGATTAGGAATTGTGGCTTCTTGATTTTTAGGTGAAGTCTTGCGAAAATCCAAATTTTTGAGACTTCACAGTGATGGTAAAGTGAAGTCACTGTAATTTGGCTTTGAAACTTGGAAATTGTTTTGCTTGTTGCTTATTTGAGTTAAGTTATGCATTTTGATTTGGTGAGTCCTTGTGGAAATTATATGTAGCATATTTATGAAATGAACTTGGTTCTAATTTACTTAGGTAATAAGTGATGAGCTCATAGGTGTTGTGAGAAGGAGGTACCTCATGATAAAATTTAGAGCCTATGTGTAATAATTGAGTTTTGAAGTTTGCCTTATTGAAATGATGTGATTCATGCTAATTTGATATTGTGAATTGGTTGAGCTGCTAGTCTTGAGTCTATTCCTTCCTTTAAATGAGTGTTTAGTGTCATTCGGGGACGAATGTTCCTAAGAGGAGGATAATGTAACATTTCGAAATACCAAGGCGTGTTGTAAAACTTAACCTAGGCTCCATGAGGTCTAAATCACTGTGCTAAGTCAAATTAAGTGTATATAGAGTGGTTAAGGTGTTTAAGAACAAAAATACTCAAGAACGTCCATGGCGTTCAGAAAGTTGGTTCATAAGGGGGCTAGGGTGTCTTAAGCCGTTTGATGAGTTTTAAGATCCGAAATCGAACGAAAGTTGTTAGAAATAGGGGTACACATGTGAAGGATGTTTCATGATTGAAACGTCCGGGTACGACTCCCCAAGGACCAATCAAGGGCCCTTGAGGAGGACCCTTACAGCTAGGAAAGCAACACTGCCTTGCAGTGTGCCTTGACGAAGGGGTTGATGGGGCGTCAGTGGCTCGACGGGCGTCGAGGCCACCGTCATCCCACACTTAGAAAGATAAGTGAAGGCTCCTGCTTACCTAGCTAATGTTACACACGACGGGAGGCGGTCGACGGGGTGTCAGTGGCGCGACGGGGCGTCGAGGCCACCATCGTCCCACACTTAATTGATTTCTAAGGAACCCTCGCCTGCACAGTCTCTGTCCAACACGACGGAGTGTGGGACGGAGGGAGGGGATGTCCGTCGACTCACCGACGGCCCGTCAGCGGGGTTCCGTCGGTGATGGTCTGTAAATCCCTACATATTTTAAGTTAAAATCATTTAATTAATTAATTGGTTTAGGGGTAATTTGGGATTAAAGGAAGAATAATTAAGTTGATTTAGTCCCACTATAAATACCCTCAACCCTCATTAGCCTAAACACAACACTCAAAATAAACTCTCTTCCTTCTCTCTACTTTCTCTCTCTATTGGAAGACACCATTGAAGGTTTGCTTGGTAGGTCAATTGGGGGCTGGTTAAGGACGAATTCACCATCAAAAGGTCCTCCAATCTTAATGTATGGGATCTAATTCACCTTTGAGACTTCTTTCCTCAAAGGGCTCCTTCAAAAGTTTTCCAAAAAGTTGATTTTCATATGGGTTTCATTCAATTCCGAAATTGATGTTATGAATTGAGTTGTTTATACGTTCTTAAGGGTACAATGAGTAGATTATCATGTAATGTAACTTAATTGGGATGAATTGAGATGGTTTGATCTAGATTGTAGATTATGACCCTTAACCCTTAACCCTAGGCATGATCTTTATATGAATTAGGTTGGGTTTGATGCAATTGATTCTATTATTGATTAAATCATCCTTAATGATTGTTATTACATTGTTCATGAATCTATAGTGATGAATTGAATTCCTTCATGCTAATCCTTGAGTATTGAAGAAGATAGACTTAGATATCATGTTTTCAAGTGTTGATTTAGTATTGAATTATGGTGTAGTGACTCTTCTAAATTCATTATCATGTTGGTTGTTGATTTACATTGGGGAGATGACCCAAATTGGGTTTATCTATGGGTTGATGGTAAAGCCCTTTATGATGAACTATGAAGGAGTGTTTGTAAGTATTGACTATCCTAATTCTCACTTTGACTATGGTTAATTGTCATCAAGTTAGGATGTTGTGTTGAAGTATGCCTTGTTTAGAGTGATAAGATGGTATGATGATTGAGTTGAAATGTCTTATGCTTTGGTTGTGAGGTTGCTTAGGGTGTACATGCCATAAGAATGATAACATGTAATTATGCACCTTGTTATGAATATGCAAAAGGGTTGACCTCATTTATATGGATTGTGAATGAAAGGACTATTTCTCGTACAATTCTTATTGAGCTATTACGATGAATATAAGGGCTATATCATATGACTTAAGCTAAGTTATGATTATAATAAGATTAAAGGTATTTCAATAAAAAGGGACTTTGTTTAGCACCGAGTGAACTTGACAATGGGAGGTGATGACTTATTCATAAAAGGAAAGATTCATCCTAAAGTTACCCGTGTGATGACAACTCCCTTGCTTATGGGGTATGTCATCTAAGGGATTCCCATGAGGAGCGGCCCATTTACCACATGGTATGAATAGGGATATCTACCTCTTAGTTCTTGAACTATGTTGCCACCATAGGATACTAGCTAGTGGATCCACCTAGATAGCTAAATTTATGTCAGGTTATACCTTGGCCGGTAGACCACCTTCCATCGGTGTAAGGTTTATGACACCGGATTCCACATTAGCTCATGTGGTCTATGTCGGTTAAGGCAAGATTTCCCTAAACTAAAATGAATGAACTAAGTATAGACTAATTGAAGTGACTTGAGGGGTTTGACTTTATCTTTGGTAGGGGTATAGGACTCTACCTATGCCTTGCACTAGTTTGCCTTGATAGAAGCTTTGAGAAGTTAATATTATGTATATGAACGATGATATAATGTAAATGACTTTATATGTTGAATGAGGTGCTTATGAATATGAAATTGGTTATTATTGTTAAATAAAGAATACTATGTGAAATAAAAGTAGAAGACTAGGTAATCTTCTTATAAGAACGAGTCTATGTATACTCGATATTATTATGATTATGTGTATGTAGAGGTCTATGTAAACCTCCGATTAGATGTAGTTGAAAAGTTTTAAATTCTTCCGTATATTTAATCGATGGATGCAATGATGTAACACTAAGAGGCTTGTTTTAGTCCTAAAAGAGGACGACGACGCCGGTTACGTCTAGGGGGTATACCCGGATGTGACAAATTCTATGCCAAGCATATCTACAACAACAAAGCCACATACATCATAATGAATAATTGATACATTCATCTTCAATGCAACAACAACTTTTATGAACTTCAAATATAGTAAAATAGTAGTTACGAGTGAAGGATCTCATGAAACCTTCATCATGAGAATTATGTGTACAAGACATTGAAATGCCACCAATAGGAACAATACTACCATAACAATTAGAGACATGAAAAAAAATATTTTGTAGAAGCTCTACAAATTTTAATTTCCGGGAATCCTATTATGATGTCTCCATCTCCAAAATAACAAATGCAAATATTGTGTAGCAAAGTTTAGCTAAGATGTACACACTTCATCACAAAGCAACTTCATAGCATTCCTCATTTAGAACATCAGTTCGAACTCCTATAATGAGAGCAAAATACACATTCATATGGATACATGTGCTAATTATATTTTGAAAAAAACATATAAAAGATTAGTCTTTACATGCACAAGCATAAAAAAAAGTATATGTGAAATATTTTGGTCAAGAACTAAACATAAGGAGGTTGCATAGGATAGTGCTCTAGAACTGGTGGTAGTTGCAAAAGTGGAAATAAGTATTCTTATTTTATGAGGAAGATCTATTGAATTATGACAAAAGTATCTCCAATGAAGTCTAAGAGTGAAAATCAGATTTTAGAATTTTCCGGGATGATTACTTTAGAACACAAATGAAGCTCTTTAGCTTATAATTGACAACTGCATACTTTAAAATGTATTGGAAAAGATTAATGTCTTTATCTTGGTAACAAAGCTCCATGAAGGCCATTGAAGTTCCGATATTAAGGAATTACATTCACCTTCTGTAATAGAGAAGCAATAATGTGATCAACTCACTTGTGTTCCTTGAAGTCAATAGCCTCTTTGGTGGGCTTAGTTTAAAATGTTGTACCATCATTTTCAAAATCCAATGTAAAAGAAATTTATCCAATAAAATCAACATAATGAAATTATACTTAATATGAAAGAAACTGACATTATAAGCTGCAACTCTAATTGTTGATTTACAGATTACTATTAAGATTTTGTGTCATAAGAGGGATACAAGCAGTCAAACTTAAAACAATTTTTTATCACATATTCATGTATGTATACACATTGCACATAAGTTAACTTTATGGAAAAGACATATACTGTCAAACTCGGAATCTAGACCCCGGATGAGATCGGCGTCGTTAACCTCTTAGAGGTTGCAAACAAGCCTCTTCTTAGCATTCGTCATAACATGTGATAGTAAAATTGCGGAAAGATAAAAAACTTTTAATATACTAATGAAGTATACTTAGAATCATACTTAAGATTCATAAAGACATACGATATTCTAAAATTGTCTCACATATATAGAAACCATCTAAGAGCGCAAATCTGGACTTAGCCAATAGATAGTCAATATGCCATATAGGCGTTAATACAAAAGAATCCAAAGAACATAACAGAATAACGTATTCTAGAAACTACTAAGTCTTCATAGGCTGGAAAATAAGTGATAGCGTCCCAAACATGAGGACCTACCAAGACTTGGAGAATGAGTTCCAAGCTTCTTCAAATTGACCTGCTTAACTTCAATGGCCGGAACCTACAATTGTTGTAATATAAAGTAATGGGGTTAGTACGCCACATGTACTAAGTATGGGATATATGCACATAACACATAGGGACATGCATGAAAAACGATCATTTATCTTTTCATTAGGAAATATGCTAAGTCATATGAAAGTCTTCAATGCACATCCATATACCATATACAAGTAACGACTCCATCACTTAAAGCATGATCATATTCGAAGGCATAGTCTCATAAAGTCATGTTAACAATTCATGTTTAATAAATCATATAAACATAACATACAAAACACTTACCAATGTTCACATCCCCAACCTACAAGTGCAGTGGTCATGTGACGCCACATAACCCCACATAACCAAGTAGATAAGATAGGAGACAATAAGTAAAGCTTTCCTTCATATAACAATATAACTCAATAACATATTCATTATAAGGATCAACATTTATGTAGAGTAACATCATATATCATAAACATATATCTTTCATATCATCATATTACATAAGAACAATCTCCTAGGACTTCCGTTAGAGTTAACTTGTGCAATGTCTAGGTAGCGCCCCATAGCAGTACCTATACTAAGCCAACTCCTCAAGTCACCCTAGTCAGCGTTCGTTTACTTGTATTTTGTTTTACATGAGGGAATATGGCATTAACCGACATAGACAGTTTTAGCTAAACATTGAATCCGGTGTCTTCCTCACACCGAAAAGAGGTGGTCTACCTGCCAAAGTAGAACTGAATACTACCTAGCTTTCTTATGTGGATCCACTTGCTAGTAACCTATTGTGGCAACATAGTTCAAGAACTAGGAGATGTATTAGAGACCCATAGTTCCACATTACATGGCAGCCTCAATCTCATGAGAATCATTGTGAACCTACCTTCCCGCTGGGGAAATGACACTTTCCATATCTAGTTCGTCGGTGCTTAGCTTAAGTCCCTTTTCTTGAAATAACATTTAATTTGTCTTTTATCAAAAACTTATCATAGGTAATAGGAGATTATCTCCCCGTATAACATGATCATGAGATCTTTTAGATTAGATGAGAATTGTCCTTTCATCATAACCCTTCTTTAGTGAGATTTACATGGCGTAATCATCTTGTGTAAAGCATACAAGAGAGTATCATAACTTGCATATCGTATTCTTATCATAATCTCACAAGTAAAATGTTCATAGCCCAGCATATTCTCATAGCAACATCATACATACTTTTCATAACATAGCATCATAGTTTATAGGCTAAAATAAACATTTAAGAGTAATCACTCTTATAAGACTTACCTCTTGCTTCCAAGAATATTATTCATCATGAAATATTCATAATCATACATAGTGAAATAATCAATGACATAATCAAGAACAACTCATAAAATCATGTACAAGATAAATGCATAGCGTAGGAGAAGGGAAACGGGTCATTAAAGGGTTCATTCAAACCTTAAATTCTAACCCTAATGTTTTCACGTTATCAAACACTAAAAACAACCCATTCAAAACCATCACATACAGAAAGATCATGTATCACATGAAATTGAAACATTATCAATCAATTACTCAATGATTCGTTCGAAATTGAATATAGAAAATGTTTACTTTTCATTAAAAATCACAAATCTAGGGTTTCGAAGAAAATCCGTTTTGTAGAGTAAAAACCCTAGTATTTGAAGTTCTTGAAAACTTATCTTGAAAGGACATCTTGGGGAAAGTAATCCCAAGATTGAAAAACCCATACCATATAGATGAAGATTCAACGAAAAGCTGATTGGAAACTTCGAAACCTTAGTCTTCTTACTTAAGCTTTTCTTGGTCTACAATGGAGTTTGGGAAAGAGAGTGTTCTTGAGAGATTACAGAGAATTTCGTTTGATCTGGTTTGGGACGTGTAAAAGTGGTCTAAAACTGACCTAATATCAATATATAGACGTCCCAAGAATTACCCTAAAGACCCTCCACTTAAATTACCTAAAACGCCCCTCCTAAATTGACTACAACTAGGAAAACATTTGACTTAGGGTCTCGGATTTGACCATGAATTAAATTAATTAATTAAGTTGCTAATTTAAATAATTAAGTGACCTAGGGTAATTACTAAAGTACCCCTAAGTCGTTAGGACCATAACCAACCCTTTTGGACCATCCTAGGTTAGGTACTAGGATGTTTCTTTACTTAGTTACTCGGTTAGGGTCACCCGGTTAGGTCTTAATATTTCGGGCACCATAGTTAGTTAATTTTATTTAGTCCTAGGTTAGTTACCTTGTTAGGTTAGTTTGTTCGGACCTAGAATTGGTTAGGAGGCTCGTCCCCACGTGGCTTGATCCGACACGCCTGTCCCTTAACCGCCCTAACGGAAATCGGTTGGGCTTGTCTCTCGGCCGTTAGTAGTACATGTGCTTGCACATGTGTTGCTGTGAACTTTCCTCAATCCGTGCATTCTGGAAAGTTCACCTCTTGTCCAAGGATCCTCACTATGTCCTTGAGCACTACTTAATCTACATGATCATTTTAAATGATTATGTGCTATGATACCTAGACTTGACACTTGGATGCCTCGTACCTAATGTGCTAAGAATTCAATAATTTTAGCTAAGGGTCTTCATTGCAGGTACAATTCCTAAATAATCTTGTATTGTAGTATTTGAACATCAAAGGGTATTTTGAATTTATAAGTTACGTGTGAATACATACAAAATTGGCTAACACCCTTAAGCCAATATTCTCTAACATGCCCAATATTACTAAATATAGGACAATGGGATGCCTATGTACCTCAATAAATATTCTTAAAACCTAATAGGCTCTTTACTAGACAAGTTCAATTTAATGGAATGTTACATTATCCCCCCCCCCTAGGAACATTCGTCCCCGAATGACACAAAATTCTTTTGGAGGGTAGGGAATAGACTCAATACTAGCAGCACAACCAGCACATAACATATCATTACACTTAGCACTCAATGTATGATGCACAAACATATAAGAGCTACATATTCATAACATATAGTGAAGAATTTCCTTTTTGGAACCTTATCATAAGCTCAAAATGCATGAAAGAGTTACCATGCTATCAATCTTCTCAAGATAACAACAAAACAGCAAAATCTCAAGAAAACATATTCATAAAAGTTTCACATAACTGCAAGAATAGAGTGTGAAAACAACTTCTTAAAACTCTAGTTGGTACTATCTTTTACCAAAACATGCACCTATTTTAATTTTAATTTTTTTTCATTCTTGTTAAATTGGGCATGAAGTCTTTATAAGCCAATCTTTATTGGCTATGCCCATTCTTTGATTTTTATCACTAGCCAAGTCAATTAACTTCTTGTATATCCTATAGTAATCACCAAATTTTAGTCAACCCAACTTTTAACCATTGATTAGCCTATAAGAACAATTCAATGCTTCATTTGGCAAAACTATAACGTTGATTTGTCATAGAAGATTTATTAACTAGATTTGATTGTCATTCTTATTTCTTCTTAGAAACATTGCATTCCCAACACTTACAACATACATGTCACAACGTCGGGAGAGCTTTCTTCTTCACCCCTTTCCTTGAGTGCATAGAAACGGTTCCTTTTTGGAGCTTCAGAATTAGGACCATCTTTCACCATATGGCTACCTTGTCCAGAACCAAGCGGTCAACCATAGCAATTATTAGTTCCAACAAGACATTCTCCCTCTTGCTTCTTATCACATTTACCACAAGTTTGTCTTTATCTTGGGGGATCAACATTTCTCCCCTCTTGAGGTTCGGTATTAGAACCTCTATCACTGAGATTCTTGGAGAAATCTGAAGGAACTTTGTCTGAAAACCTCTTTTTAAACTTAGGCTTGTCTTCAACATCAAGCCTACTTTTAGGAGAACCACTCTCAAAAGACTTTGCCTTCTTAACTTCCCTATTTCTCTTCCTTAGGCGACTTTCCTCCACCTGTTGAGCATGAATCATTAACCTAGAAAGATTCATATTTTCATGAAGCATGGTTGCACGACATTCTTCTTCAAGCTCTTCGGAAACGCCCGTTACATAACGGCTCATCTCATCCCAAGCATTGGAAACCAAAGAAGAAGCATATCTGTACAACCTAATGAACTTCAAGGAGTATTCCTTAGCACTCATATCTCCTTGACGAAGGTTGATGAACTCCTCTACCTTAGCTTCTCTTTGTTCCCTTGGAAAGAATTTGTCAAGAAAGGCCTTCTTGAAGATCTCCCAAGTCACGGGACCATCTCCTAAAGCTCTACTATTATTCCACATATTGTACCATGTCTGAGCCACGTCCTTGAGTTGATAAGAACCAAGTTCAGCCTTCTCAGTAGTACTCACTCACATAGCAAACAAAATCTTGTAGACCTCATCAAGGAAATCTTGAGGGTCTTCATCAACTTTTGATCCAAAGTACATGGGAGGGTTCATCCTTGTATAATCTGTTAAACGGCTTGTCACACCCGAATTATGGAATCCGAATGCAACCGGCGTCGTTAACCTCTCAGAGGTCGCAGACACTCTTCTTAGCTTTCATCACATTCATATAGTTAAATTTGCGGAAAATTTAAAACTTTTAAAACATAATGAAGTGTACATAGACTTCATATAAAATTTACATTGATTCATATACTATAAGCTAAAACTAAATAACCATCTATAATCGATTGAGCAATTCAAATGAAAGAATCAATAATATATCATAATAGTTCGCCAAAATAGCCTTAGTACAAAGCTTCGAATAAAAGTCTTGAAAGAAACGTTAGGGACAACATCCAGTAGCTATGTCTAAAGTATTAATGCTAGAAAGATAGATGTAGCATCCTCGAAATCAAGAGGACCTACCAAAGGTCTGGAGATCGCTAAGTCCAAACCGCTGCGATGAGTCTTCAATCTTCTCTCTGACCTGCACCTATAAAAATAGTAATAGTATAGGGTTAGTACACACTTGTACTAAGTATCGGTGTATGAACACATACACATAAGTCTATGCATGATCAAGGAAAGCTCTTCCTAAACAACATGTCATTTCTGGAAAGTGAAATCAATAGACTTTCCTAATTCGTTATTTGCGATTCATGGTGTGAATGTAACGTATTTTAATGCATTCAAAACACAAAACTCATTTTCTATATGAACTCAATACCTTAGAATCATGAACATAATTTTAGAACAACTCAAGCGAAATTTTTGAAATTTGATAACCCCTAACCTGAGAGCTCCATTTTCAACACTTAGTTTATTTTGCAGTATTTTTCTTCGTCTTGTTGTGTAGTTCAATAATATCCTTTGGTCCTATGTTTTACTTACAAGTGCAATGATTCATTGTAGTCCCATACCTACAATGAATCAAGTAAGTAATCCAAGGGATTAAGGAAATGATTTAACTATAATTTGGGCATGCAATCTTTAAAAGCCAATCTTTATTGGTTAAGCCTATTATTTGATATTGACCTAATATAAGAAGTCATTATAAGCCATTTTTATTTGGCTATGACCATTTGCCAATCATATAAAGTCTTTATAAGCCAATCTCATTTGGCTTTGATCATTTTCATATTAAAAGGAGTCATTATAAGCCAATCTTATTTGGCTTGGGATCGTATTCATAATAAAAAAAGTCATTATTGGCTATGCCCATTATTTGCTGAAAACTTTATTCTTATCAAGTACTAACGATTGATATTCTTAAGCTCTTACTTTCTTAGATCACTTTGAACATGCATTTCTTCTTCTTTCTTTCTTGCTTTCTTAAAGACATTTTTAGAATTAAGATCATGCGAGCTAACATGAAATCCAGTGTCTGCCCCACACTGAAAAGGGGAGATTCACCGATCAAACTTAATCTAGATCATGTGAGCTATAATGAAATCCAGTGTCTGCCCCACACCGAAAATGGGTGGTTCACCGGCTAAAATGAAACCAAGTCCAGTGTTCTCCCCACACCGAAAAGAGGTGGTCCATGGCTAAAGTGAACCAAATACTTTCTTTGAGCATTTAACCGATATAGATCATGTGAGCTAAGCATGAAATCCAGTGTCTGCCCCACACCAAAAAGGGGTGGTTTCACCGGCCAAAGTGAAACCGCATCATACCTAGCTCTCTTAGGTGGAAATAATTGGCTAGTTCCTATGCTGGAAACATAGTTTGAAGACTAGGAGACATACGGAGACTGCTTATCCACCTTGGTTGTAGCCTCATCTCATGAGGCTTACATGTGCTTGCACAAGCTCATTACTAGTCTATCGGTGCTTTGCTCAACTTCTTTTTCTTTACATCTTTTAGAGTTTACTCAAACATTATGGAAGCTTGCTTCTAGTTATGAGGTTTACTTAACTCTTTGGATAACCGGTCATCCCTTTCTTTACTTGATGAAATGTGAATTTAACCTTACATTATCATCTTGGTGTTAATGAGACTTGTCTCACGGTTATTAACACCATCTTATGTGTGTTAACATAGTTGTCTTAGGTGTAAGTGAGGCTTGTCTCACTTCCTTTAACACCTCATTCTGGACACTTTCATAATTCAAAGACTTTTAATAATGTTATTACTCACCTTAACTCATTTCATGTCTTTTGGTAGCTTTCTACCCTTCTTTATAAACGTTAAGAACTTTGTTCAATGTAGTTACCATGTTCATAGTTCATTTGGAAAGGGTATGTTGGGACTTGTCCCAATGATTGGCATATCCTTGGTTATGAATTCAAAGTTACATTGGTCATGCTTAATTTGGTTTACATTAGTCATTAGCCAATCTTCCCATCATAATTTGAAAGCAATATTGTAAGCCAATTCCATTCAACTTTTTGGGCAAAACATTGTTAGCCAATTGATGGCCATGACCCAAACTTTACTTAAACTATTTTCATTATGTTATCAATAACCAAATCAATTAGTTTCATGAATGTAATATAGTGATCCCTCAACATAAACAAGTCGACACTTTAACATTTAACAGTAACTAAACTTTATAGCCGATTCACAGTAACTTCAAATTCTCAAACACAAGAAAGCATTATATCATTCCTTAATTCGTGTAACTAACATTCAAATCATTCGAATCCAATCTATAGGCCTCATTAGTCATTTAACAAATCAAGAAACCTACACTTAAGGATCAATTAGAACCACATACCAACAACATGTTCGAGATTTACATCTACACACCTATTAGAATCTAAAACAAGGATAACTAGGGAGATGGACATTCAACAATGTCATTGGGAACAACCCTAGTTTCGATATTCATGAATTTGAAGCGTTGGAAAAGACTCTTGGAGAAAGGATTCCAGATAGAAAACCCATACCTTATGTAGAATTGAATCTATGAAGATCACCTTGCACGAAAGATTGAAGAAAACCTTGAAATAGCCTAAGAGAATCGAGAGAAAGTTTCTGTTTTTCCTTTTCGTTTGTTCACCGTTTTGCGTCATGAATTTCCTAGTGTTTGAACGTGAGTCTTAGGAACTGATCTTGACTCATTCAACTTAGGCTAATTAATTTAATTAAATAAATTAATTAGTTAATTACTAAAACGCCTCTCCTAAGTTGACTAAATATAGGAGAACATTTGACTTACCAAAATTTGGAAATTGGCTTGGGTTTCGGCCAAATTTTGAATTTATCATTAATTAATTAAGTTGTTAATTTAATCAATTAAGGGACCTAGGGTAATTAATAAAGTACCCCTAAGTCTTTGGGACCATAAATAACACTTTTAGACCATCCTAGGTTAGGTACTAGATTGTCTCATTAACTAGTTACTAGGTTAGTGTCACCCGGTTAAGTCTTAGGTTGTCGGGTGCACTAGTTGGTTTATTTCGGTTAGTCCTACTCATTTAGTTAGAGTCTAGAGTTAGTTATGCAGTTAGGCCCCACATGGAGGGACCCGTTCGCATTCTGCCCCTAACCGCACTAACCGAATTCGGTGAGGTGGTTCGCGTTGTCCCCTCCTTGGCCGGTTACACATGTGCTTGCACATGTGTTGCTTGTACTTTCCTAACTAACTATTCTTGATGGATCATTTGAAATGTTTACTTATTGTCCCAAGGATCCTCACTATGTCCTTGGGCACTACTTAATTTACATGATCATTTTAATTGATCATGTGCTATGGTATCTAGGCTTAACACTTGGATGCCTCATACCCAATGTGTTGATATGGTTGAATACATAATTTTTAGCTTAGGGTCTTCTTTGCAGGTACAATTCTTAAACAATGTTTATTCATACTTAGAAAACTTGGCTAAGACCCTTAGCCAATATTTTCTAATATGCCCAATATTTTGCTTATTTGGGTATTATATAGAAATTGGCTAGTACCCCTCAGCCAATTTTCTATACTACGCCTAATATTTCTCAATATTAGGCATTCGGATGCCTATGTACCCCCAATACACATTTTTAAAGACCTATTGGGCTCTTCACTAGACATGTAATTTTCCAAAATGTTACCTTATCCCCCGCTTAGGAACATTCGTCCCCGAATGATACTGCACATAATTTTAAAATAAAGAGGGTGATTTTAGAAAACACTTTAGCATACTTGAAACTTTACTCTCTGTGAATATCTGATTCACACTTACTCTAGATGATGCATATTACTCAAAGCTTATCTGAAGCTTTATATTTGAGATTGAGGAACATCCCTTCTAAATCATACTTAAATTAATGCATATCACAACTCATGCAACACAAAAATCATGTCTACGCTATACAAAAACAGCAACATGAATGCAAACATGAACTCATTTTAACTCATATAATGCAAGTATAAAACACACGATTATGGACTTACAACACAAAAATCGACTAATGCACTAAAAACATAGAGTTTCTTAACAAAAACCAGACTTAGGAAGAGTATATCTAACCTCAAGAACTAAACAAGTGAGGTTAACGGGATCTCATATCGGCCTCGGCCTCCCATGTTGCTCCCTCAACAAGGTGGTTCCTCCATAATACTTTCACGGTGGAAACCTCCTTGTTCCTCACCCGCTTCACTTGGCGATCTAAAATTTAAATTGGAACCTCTTCATATGAAAGGTTCTCAGAAACTCCTAACATTTCAACAGGCAGGAGGGATGCTGGATCGCCTAGACACTTCTTAAACATTGAAACGTGGAACACTGGATGAACAGAAGCCAATTCTTGTGGTAACCTCAGTTCGTAGGCAACATTTCCTACTCTCTGCAAGATCTCATAAGGACCTATATACCTCGGACTAAATTTCCCTTTCTTACCAAACCTCATCACCCCTTTCATGGGTTATATATTCAAGTAGACTTGATCACGTACTTCGAATTCAAGAGCTCTGTTTCTGTTATTAGCATAGGATTTTTGACGACTGTAAGCAGTAGACAATCTATCCCTGATCATTCTCACCTTTTCCAAAGCCTCATGTATGATCTCAGGGCCAAGGATGGAAGACTCTCCTACCTCAAACCACCCAACTGGAGACCTACATCTCCAGCCATATAGTGCTTCAAAAGGTGACATCCCAATACTGGAATGGTAGCTATTATTATAAGAAAACTCAATCAGCGGCAAGTGATCATCCCAACTCCCCTTGAAGTCAATAACACATGCTCTCAGCATGTCTTCAAGGTTATGAATAGTACGCTCTGCTTGTCTATCCATCTGGGATGAAAAGCAGTACTGAGCTTCACCTGTGTACCCAAGCTCTTTTGGAAAGATCTCCAAAAGTGAGAAGTGAACTGGGCTCCCCTATTTGAAATGATAGATAAAAGAATCCCATTCCACCTCACTATCTCATCAATATACATCTTGGCATAATCTTCGGCCTTGTAATTAGACTTCACAGGAATGAAGTGAGCAGACTTAGTCTTCATGTCAATAATAACCCAAATGGAATCATGTAGTTTCATGGTCTTTGGCAGACCAACCACAAAATCCATATTGATAGCCTCCCACTTCCAAGTTGGGATCTCAATCGACTGGGTGAGACCCCAGGCTTCAAGTGTTCGGCCTTAACTTGTTGACAATTGGGGCACTCCTCCACAACTTTGAAATATCTCTCTTCATACCTTCCCCCCAATAGACCACTTTAAGGTCATGGTACATTTTGGTGGAAACTGGATGAATGGAATACCTGGATCCATGAGCCTCTGCAATAATATTAGACCTCAGATCTTCAATATTGGGCACACATAATCTGATCTTGTATCTAAGCACACCATCCCTCCCTAGGGAGAATGATTCATTAAGCTTACTCAACACTGAGTCTTTCAACTCCATGAGTACTGGGTCGAGATGATGCTTAGCTTTGACATCTACAACAAATGAGGATTCAGAACTAGAATGAACTGAAACACCCCCACTTGGTGTATCTACGAGCAGTACACCCAACCTATCCAGTTGGTGTACCTTCTTAACCAACTCCTTTTTCTCATCATCAATATGAGACACACTGCCCATGCTCAATCGAGAACAATGTGAGAAGAGCTTCCAAAATAAATAACACTTTAATCATAAATCTAGGGTTTGGAATAAAATCCAATTTGTAGAGTAAAAAACCTAGTATTTGAAGTTCTTGAAAACTTATCTTGAAAGGACATCTTGGGGAAAGTAATCCCAAGATTGAAAAACCCATACCTTATAGATGAAGATTCAACGAAAAGCTTATTGGAAACTTCGAAACAGTCGTCTTCTTCCTTAAGCTTTTCTTGGTCTACCATGGAGTTTGGGAAAGAGAGTGTTCTTGAGAGATTAGAGAGAATTTCGTTTGATCTGGTTTGGGACGCGTAAAAGTGGTCTAAAATTGACCTAATATCAATATATAGACGTCCCAAGAATTACGCTAAAGACCCTCCACTTAAATTACCTAAAATGCCCCTCCTAAATTGACTACAACTAGGAGAACATTTGACTTACGGTCTCGGATTTGACAAGGAATTAAATTAATTAATTAAGTTGCTAATTTAATTAATTAAGTGACCTAATTACTAAAGTACCCCTAAGTCGTTAGGACCATAACCAACCCTTTTGGACCATCCTAGGTTAGGTACTAGGATGTTTCTTTACTTAGTTACTCGGCTAGGGTCACCCGGTTAGGTCTTAATATTTCGGGCACCATAGTTAGTTAATTTTATTTAGTTTGTTATGACCTAGAATTCGTTAGGAGGCTCGTCCCCACGTGGCTTGATCCGACACGCCTTTCCCTTAACCCCCTAACCGAAATCGGTTGGTCTTGTCTCTCGGCCGTTAGTAGCACATGTGCTTGCACATGTGTTGCTGTGAAATTTCCTCAATCCGTGCATTCTGGAAAGTTCACCTCTTGTCCAAGGATCCTCACTATGTCCTTGGGCACTACTTAATCTACATGATCATTTTAAATGATTATGTGCTATGATACCTAGGCTTGACACTTGGATGCCTCGTACCTAATGTGCTAAGAATTCAATAATTTTAGCTTAGGGTCTTCATTGCAGGTACAATTCCTAAATAATCTTGTATTGGAGTATTTGAACATCAAAGGGTATTTTGAATTTATAAGTTACTTGTGAATACATACAAAATTGGCTAACACCCTTAAGCCAATATTCTCTAACATGCCCAATATTACTAAATATAGGACAATGGGATGCCTATGTACCTCAATACATATTCTTAAAACCTAATAGGCTCTTCACTAGACAAGTACAATTTCTGGAATGTTACATTATCCCCCCCCCCCAGGAACATTTGTCCCCGAATGACACTAAATTTTTTTTTAGGGTAGGAAATAGACTCAATACTATCAGCACAACCAGCACATAACATAGCATTACACTTAGCACTGAATGTATGATGCACAAACATATAAGAGCTACATATTCATAACATATAGTGAAGAATTTCCTTCTGAACCTTATCATAAGCTCAAAATGCATCAAAGAATTACCATGCTATCAATCTTCTCAAGATAACAACAAAACAGCAAAATCTCAAGAAAACATATGCATAAAAGTTTCACATAACTGCAAGAATAGAGTGTGAACACATCTTCTTAAAACTCTAGTTGGCATTATCTTTTACCAAAACATGCACCTATTTTAATTTTAATTTTTTTTCATTATTGTTAAATTGGGCATGAAGTCTTTATAAACCAATTTTTATTGGCTATGCCCATTCTTTGATTTTTATCACTAGCCAAGTCAATTAACTTCTTGTATATCCTATAGTAATCACAAAATTTTAGTCAACCCAACTTTTAACCATTGATTAGCCTATAAGAACAATTCAATGCTTCATTCGGCCAAACTATAACATTGATTTGGCATAGAAGATTTGTTAACTAGCTTTGATTCTCATTCTTATTTCTTCTTGGAAACATTGCATTCCCAACACTTACAACATACTTGTCACAAAGTCGGGAGAGATTTCTTGTTCTCCCCTTTCCTTAGTGCATAGAAACGGTTTCTTTTTGGAGCTTCAGAATTAGGACCATCTTTCACCTTATGGCAACCTTGTCCAGAACCAAGCGGTCAACCATAACAACTATTACTTCCAACAAGACATTCGCCCCCATGCTTCTTACCACACTTACCACAAGTTTGTCTTTATCTTGAGGGATCAACATTTCTCCCCTCTTGAGGTTCGGTATTAGAACCTCTATCATTGCGATTCTTGGAGAAATCTGAAGGAACTATGTTTCAAAACCTCTTCTTAAACTTTCATGACCGGAGTCTAGACCCCAGACGAGACCGGCGTCCTTGACCTCTCAGAGGTCGCAGACAAGCCTACATACGTCATTCTTACTTCATCTATGTTAATTTTAGTGGAAAAATTTGAACTTTTTGTTTTCTTATTTCAAGCTAAACATTTTAAACTTAACATCATAGGCGTTCACAAATCAACCATTTAATATAGAGATAATCAAATGAAAGAAACAGTTCATAATTGCATTAAACGTATCTTTGCCAAAACGGCGCCAATACAAAGTCTGAAATGAAAGTGGAAAGAAACACTAGTGGAACATGCTCCACTAGCTAAAGCCTACATCTTAGCTAGATAATAACGGTGGACATTCTCGAAAGCATGAGGACCTACCAAGTCCGGATGAAAGCTCCACGTCCGGATAGTTGCAACGTCAACATGTAAGCTCTAGCGTCCACCTGTGCCTGCACCTAAAAATATAGAGTTGTATGGGATTAGTAAACACTTGTACTAAGTATGGGTATATGCAAGCACACACCAAGGACATGCATGAGTAAGAATAGCTCTTTCCTAACAACATGATTATGGAAAGTCAAGTCAGTGGACTTGCCAAATTGGTATTAGAAAAGTTAGTGAACTTTCCAAATTTGGATTAGGAAAGTCATGCAATGAGAGTAACATGCATCATCATACTTATCATATTGAACACAACATATCACATCTTACACATAGCACATATCATATTGCATATAGCACATAACATCTTTCATATCATTCATTCATATGCCATGAGACCTTGGAATCATGGACTTGACATTAAGACTTCCCAAAATGAGGGCTCAACATATGGGACCTCAACTAGGGAGTCTTCCTTAGCAAACACAGAGTCTGCTTCATTTATTCATACGTACTTCATTTCATTCATTCATAAGCTAGTGTAAACACCAGTTATACCTAGGATGTAGTTTAAGACACTCATCGGGTTTGCTGTGCAATGATCAAGAATAACCTAGTGTCATTACTTGAGTCTAGCTCACCTCTTGATTATCCTATCCTAACACCTTTGGTATCATTCATTTCATTATGTGCATCATTTTAGGCTGGCCTCATTCATTCATTGGGAACTTTAACTTTAACCGACATAGATCATGTGAGCATCATGAAATCCAGTGTCTCTCCCACATCGAAAAGAAGTGGAATCACCGGCCAAAGTGACCCAAAACATGCTAGCGTATATGGGAATTTAACCCCGCCAGATCCCTATATTGGCAGTATAGGTTCGAAGACTAGGAGATATAAGGAGACCCATACCCGGCATGCCGGACAGTCTCATCTCATGAGAGTTACGTGAACCTCCACCCTTCCAAAAAGAAGGCATCACCGCTCATAGCTAGTCTATCGGTGCTCAGTATAAAGTTCCATTACATTCAACTCATACGTCATGGAAGATGGCTTCTAGTATGAGGACATCATAGCTCAATAGATGATTTCTCATCTCATCATTAGTATTAAGTGTGTTAATCTCAAAACTTTCATTAAAGTGATCATAGAGACTGGTCTCTACATTAACTTTACACTCTCATAGGTGAGTACGTTTTTGTAACATTTACTTAAGCTCATTTGAGATTGTTCTCATCTTTTACATTAGCATCATATCATGTTGTCACCACATTCATTAACATTAGCACATTTGCTCTTCATAATTACTCACCCCTTTTACGTGAATGTTCATTTCATCATATGCCAATGCACTTGGCCATTTGTGTGTTTCACACTCTTACTTAACCCTTTTAGGGTTTCATCATTTCATTACATAATAATCATTTCATCGTATGCCAATACACTTGGCCATTTAGTGTGTTTTACACTCGTACTTAACCCTTCTACGGTTATATCATTTTGTTACATACATCTTAGGTTCACTTATTTTTTAAATGTATGCTAGACTTATGGGTCTATACATACAAGCCATGAGGCTTCATCCATAGTTCGTTTAAGTGATTCATATCTTACTAAGACTATGTAGTACAAGAGTTATGCATCTTGTATGTATGCCAAGATCTCGATTTTTATCTAAGTAGGCGGCATTATTCTTGAACATTTAATTCACGTATGACTTATGTATCAATACGGAATTTGGGCAAGGGAACACGGTTTCGAATCCCTTGGACAACACTTACATTTTTCATCTATTTTATTTTTGGTCCACATAATATTGGGACCCTAGATCTCTGCCCCAACATCAACTTTTCCTTTTTATTTCTCTCCTTTGAATTTTATCTTCCTTGGCCGAGGGGTTGTGGGATCGAACCCCCCACAGCCCCTTTTATTATTTTTATTTATTTCTCCTTGTCAATTTCGAGTAGACCATGAGGTTGTGGGATAACCCCACAACCTCTCTTTATTTTTCTTTTATTTCGCCTACACTGCGTAGAGGTCGTGGGTTCAATTCCCACGCCTCACATTTATTTTATCTTCATTTTCTCTTAACTCTCCTTCACTTCCTTGAGGTCGTGGGTTCGATTCTCACGCCTCACATTTCTTTTCTTTTCATTTTCTCTTACTCTTCTCTACTGCCTTGAGGTCGTGGGTTCAATTCCCACGCCTCACATTTATTTTCTCTTCATTTTTCTTTAAATTATGACCAAGAGGTTGTGGGTTCGGATCCCACTCCTCTCATTCTTAAATTTTTGTATTTTATTATTTTATTCTTTTCAGCCAAAGACACCCAAGATCGAATCCCCTTAACCCCCATTTAATTCACATTTCTTAGTGTATCTCACGGGTGAGGTCACGGGTTCGAATCCTAGTGACCTAACCAAATTTACACTCCATTAATTTTCCAGATTTTTTCATCTACATTTAGCCCAAAACCAAACTTGTAAGTTGCTGGAAATTTGGTCACATTTCAGCTCACTTTCATCAATATTATTCACTTGAACTCATAGAGTAATTCATAGATCGTTTAACACGTTTTGGGGTGCATTTTTCATAGATTCGTTTAGCCAAAAGATTGTTACTTAAATCAGCCACATTTCATCTTATATGAACATCACGATTTACATAGGTTTATGCACGTAAAATAACAACCATAACGTTACACATTTTGGAGCATCAAGCCGAGACCCTAGTCATAGTCACATTCTTGCACACACATGCACATAGTTTCGAAAACACATAGGTTGTCATTCATACGATTTCAAATACACAAACATAAACATAATCATCACGAAAACACAACATACACCTAAATCTACCAGCAATCATACCCAACCTACGAATCATTGGGAGCTAGTGACAGGGACATGCAACGGGGAACAACCCTAGTTTTCGGACTGAATAATCTGAACCTTAAGAGGTCTCTTGGGAAAGTGAACAAGAGAGAAGAGAACCCATACCTGTTTGACGTTAAACCCTCGACTTGCTGCCCAAAAACTTCACCCAAGATCACGTCCAAGTCCCCTCAATGTCAACACCACTCGATGGACAACCTCCATTTACCTAACGTGTGATTAACGTTTGTTTTCTTGTGATTTCGTGTGAGTTCTTCAAGTGTGAAGAACTTGGTTTATTTTACTGTTCTTGAAAGTTATTTGGCAGAGAGAATCTTGAAAAAAAAGAAGAGAGATTAAGCGTGAGAGTTGAGAGATAGACGTGAGAGAGTGGGAGTTTTATTTGGCTTAGGAGTCTAGTTTAGGACTTAGTCAAATAAGGTTTTATTAAATAAAAATCTGATTTCTCTTTTATTTTAAATCAGCAAATGAATAATAAATATTAATTAATTACATTAATTTAACAACTTAAATAAAAACCACTTTAATTCATTGCGTCAACCTAGGTTCGAACCCGGGTGGAGCAAGACTTCACTTCAAGAGCCCATTTTTGGCCCTCACTCCCCAAAATGCCCCTCCACCTTATTAATTAAATAATTAATTATATATTTAGGGTAATTATGTCACTACCCTTAGCCTGGAAAAAGACCATTTTACCCCTAGACCCTCCAAACCTAAGATTTCCCTTTTTAAGTCCGGTAAAGACTCCTTCGAGTAAATCTTCGTATTCGAGAGCCCTACATGGTTTGACCCAACCTTTACAAGCTCAACTAACTCCCAAAGTTAGTTGGCTCTGATTTAGCAAGGGTTCCGAGGTCTGGTTCTACGCGCATCAATCCGTGTGAACCCGGTCTAATCGTAGGCATTCTAGACGCATTAAGCATTACTTAGCATATCCATTTTTAGGGTTGTTACATTATCCCCCCCTTAGGAACATTCGTCCCCGAATGACACTACTCCTTAATAACAATAAGTAAGTCCTCTTTAGAATGTATGCATACATAGGTAATTCAATGCTCCCCATTGGTGAATATCTTATTCACATATTAACATGATGGTGCACATCCTTGAAACCTACTAGTAGGCATACAACATAAGTAAACATATAAGTCATACAAAAGCAACCAACATGATGACTCAAACATATTAACCTCATACTAGTGCATAAACAACATACACATTCAAATACATGAATGACTAATTAAGGCTACGCACCCGAGACATCACTAGAGGTGTCTTCCCCTACACCCCTAGACTTGAGTGCGAAGAATCGTTGCCTCCTTGGAGCCTCTTCACTTGGACCATTCGACTGAACTTTCTCCTTCCCTTATTCTTGACTTCTCCTATTCGGACAATCCTTCACCATGTGACCTGGTTTGCCACAACTGTAACTAGCGTTAGTGCCCATCATACACTCTCCTCCATGCAATTTGACACACTTTCTGCAAGGTGGCCTCTCCTGAGGTGCATCTACTTCATTGTTTCTCTTAACTCTGGACTCGGAATTCCTATCATAGTAACCCTTGGATGAACTTGACTCCCCTTGGTGGGAGAGTCCCTTCTTAAACCTTGGCTTATCCCTGATTCCAGTACTAATCTTCCTTGAAAAATTCTTCTCAGCTTGCCTTGACCTGTTCCCTGCCCTAGTGTGCTTCCTCTTCCTGCTTTCCTCCACTTGCTGGACATGGACCATAAGCCTGGAAAGGTCCATGCTGTCATGCATCATAGCTTCTCTACACTCCTCCCTAAGATCCTCAGCAATCCCTCTCAAGAATCTACTCATCTCGTCTCTGCTATTAGACACAAAAGAAGTGGCATACCTGGATAGTTTAACAAACTTCAGTACTCATCTCATCCTTGTTGTTAGATACAAAGGAAGGTACCATACCTGGATAGTTTAACAAACTTCAGGGAATACTCCCTGACTGTCATTGATCCCTTCTTAATGTTGATAAACTCCTCAACCTTTGCCTCCCTCATCTCACTGGGAAAGAATCTCTCCAGGAAATTTGTCTTAAACAGCTCCCAGTGACCGTAACTCCGCCCAAAGCTCGGCAATCCTGCCACATCTTGCACCAAGTTTGTGCTACATCCTTGAGCTGATAGGAAGCCAGCTCAGCCTTCTCAGTATATGTGGCCCCCATAGCCACCAAAATCTTATGCACCTCGTCCACAAATTCCTGGGGATCCTCTGAAGTCTTAGACCCTGTGAAAATAGGAGGATTCATCCTAGTGAAATCTCTCAGCCTGTCAGCCATGCTACGAACCGGTGGGTTCTCCCTCTGAACATTCTGCCGGTTGACCTGTTCAGTCATGGCCTGGGCCTGCATTGTGATGGCCTGTGCCATCTGGACCAGAGATGCCCGTACCTCCGCATCAGTCAACCCAGCAGGGTTAACCGGCATAGCCACTCCTTCAGCTGGAGCCTGGGGTGGAACCTGATTGTCCCCAACAGCTTCTCCTCCTCTCCTCTGACCAATGGTTCTCCTAGTATTCATTCTCTGAAAACAACAAGGATTGATGTTAGACACGCTCATAACACCAAGAAAATCAGACATTAGGAAAGGCATGATAAGATCAGAAGAAGGGAAATTTTCCTACGCATTATGCAGTCTCTAATTCAGGATAGTGGTGCACTTCACTACCATGACTTAGAAACTACTCAATGTGGTTGATGTGAGCTTATTATCCTCGGAATTTAACCTAGTGCTCTGATACCAACTTTTTCACGACCTGAGTCTAGACCCTGACGAGACGGCGCGTTGACCTCTCAGAGGTCGCAGACAAGCCTACATACGTCATTCTTACTTCATCTAGGTTAATTTTAGCGGAAAATTTGAACTTTTTGTTTTCTTATTTCATGCTAAACATTTTAAACTTAACATCATAGGCGTTCACAAATCAACCATCTAATATAGAGATAATCAAATGAAAGAAATAGTTCATAATTGCATTAAATGTATTTTGCCAAAACGGCCAATACAAAGTCTGAAATGAAAGTGGAAAGAAACACTAGTGGAACATGCTCCACTAGCTAAAGCCTACATCTAAGCTAGATAATAACGGTAGACATCCTCGAAAGCATGAGGGCCTACCAAGTCCGGATGAAAGCTCCACGTCCGGATAGCTGCAACGTCAACCTGTAAGCTCTAGCGTCCACCTTGCCTGCACCTAAAAATATAGAGTTGTATGGGATTAGTACACACTTGTACTAAGTATGGTATATGCAAGCACACACAAGGACATGCATGAGTAAGAATAGCTCTTTACTAACAACATGATTATGGAAAGTCAAGTCAGTGGACTTGCCAAATTGGGATTAGGAAAGTTAGTGAACTTTCCAAATTTGGATTAGGAAAGTCAGTGAGCTTTCCAAATTTGGATTAGGAAAGTCATGCAATGAGAGTAACATGCATCATCATACTTATCATATTGCACACAGCACATAACATCTTACACATAGCACATATCATATTGCATATAGCACATAACATCTTTCATATTATTCATTCATATGCCATGAAACCTTGGAATCATGGACTTGACATTAAGAATTCCCAAAATGAGGGCTCAACATATGGGACCTCAAATAGGGAGTCTTCCTTAGCAAACACAGAGTCTGCTTCATTCATTCATGCGTACTTCATTTCATTCATTCATAAGCTAGTGTAAACATAAGCTATACCTAGGATGTAGTTTAAGACTCTCATCGGGTTTGCTGTGCAATGATCAATAATAACCTAGTGTCATTACTTGAGTCTAGCTCACCTCTTGATTATCCTATCCTAACACCTTTGGTATCGTTCATTTCATTATGTGCATCATTTGAGGCTGGCCTCATTCATTCATTGGGAACTTTAACCGACATAGATCATGTGAGCATCATGAAATCCAGTGTCTCCCCCACACCGAAAAGAGGTGGAATAACCGGCCATAGTGACCCAAAACATGCTAGCGTATATGGGAATTTAACCCCGCCAGATCCCTATATTGGCAGTATAGGTTCGAAGACTAGGAGATATAAGGAGACCCATACCCGGCATGCCGGACAGTCTCATCTCATGAGAGTTACGTGAACCTCCGCCCTTCCCGAAAGAAGGCATCACCGCTCATAGCTAGTCTATCGGTGTTCAGTATAAAGTTCTATTACATTCAACTCATACGTCATGGAAGCTAGCTTCTAGTATGAGGACATCATACCTCAATAGATGATTTCTCATCTCATCATTAGTATTAAGTGTGTTAATCTCAATACTTTCATTAGAGTGTTCATAGAGACTGTTATCTTCATTAACTTTACACTCTCATAGGTGAGTACGTTTTGGTAACATTTACTTAGGCTCATTTGAGATTGTTCTCATCTTTTACATAGCATCATATCATGTTGTCACCACATTCATTAACATTAGCACATTTGCTCTTCATAATTACTCACTCCTTCTTACATGAATGTTGATTTCATCATATGCCAATGCACTTGGCCATTTGTGTGTTTCACACTCTTACTTAACCCTTCTAGGATTTCATTATTTCATTACATAATAATCATTTCATCGTATGCCAATACACTTGGCCATTTAGTGTGTTTTACACTCGTACTTAACCCTTCTGGGGTTACATCATTTCGTAACATACATCTTAGGTTCACTTATTTTTAAATGTATGCTAGACTTATGGGTCTATTCATACAAGCCATGAGGCTTCATTCATAGTTCGTTAAAGTGATTCATATCTTCCTAAGATTATGTAGTACAAGACTAAGCATCTAGTATGTATGCCAAGATCTCGATTTTGATCTAAGTAGGCAGCATTATTCTTTAACATTTATTTCACGTATGACTTATGTATCAATACGGAATTTGGGAAATGGAACCCGGTTTCGAATCCCTTGGACAACACTTACATTTTTCATCTATTTTATTTTTGGTCCACATAATATTGGGACCCTAGATCGAACCCCAACATCAACTTTTCCTTTTTATTTCTCTCCTTTGAATTTTATCTTCCTTGGCCGAGGGTTTGTGGAATCGAACCCCCACAACCCCTTTTATTATTTTTATTTATTTCTCCTTGTCTATTTCGAGTAGACCATGAGGTAGTGGGATCAAACCCCCACAGCCTCTCTTTATTTTTCTTTTATTTCGCCTACACTGCCTAGAGGTCGTGGGTTCAATTCCCACACCTCACATTTCTTTTATCTTCATTTTCTCTTAACTCTCCTTCACTGCCTTGAGGTCGTGGGTTCGATTTCCACGCCTCACATTTCTTTTCTTTTCATTTTCTCTTACTCTTCTCTACTGCCTCGAGGTCGTGGGTTCGATTCCCACGCCTCACATTTATGTTCTCTTCATTTTACTTTAAGTTCTGACCAAGAGGTTGTGGGTTCGAATCCCACTCCTCTCATTCTTAAATTTTTGTATTTTATTATTTATTCTTTTCAGCCAAAGACACCCAAGATCGAATCCCCTTAACCCCCATTTAATTTACATTTCTTAGTGTATCTCATGGGTGAGGTCGCGGGTTCGAATCCTAGTGACCTCACCAAATTTACCCTCCATTAATTTTCCAGATTAGTTCATCTACATTTAGCCCAAAACCAAACTTGTAAGTTGCTGGAAATTTGGTCACATTTCAGCTCACTTTCATCAATATTATTCACTTGAACTCATAGAGTAATTCATAGATCGTTTAACACGTTTTGGGGTGCATTTTTCATAGATTCGTTTAGCCAAAAGATTGTTAGTTAAATCAGCCACATTTCATCTTATATGAACATCACGATTTACATAGGTTTATGCAAGTAAAATAACAACCATAACGTTACACATTTTGGAGCATCAAGCCGAGACCTAGTCATAGTCACATTCTTGCACACACATGCACATAGTTTCGAAAACACATAGGTTGTCATTCATACGATTTCAAATACACAAACATAAATATATTCATCACGAAAACACAACATACACCTAAATCTACCAGCAATCATACCCAACCTACGAATCATTTGGAGCTAGTGACAGGGACATGCAACGGGGAACAACCCTAGTTTTTGGACTGAATAATCTGAACCTTAAGGGGTCTCTTGGGAAAGGGAACAAGAGAGAAGAGAACCCATACCTTTTTGACGTTAAACCCTCGACTTGTTGCCCAAAAACTTCACCCAAGATCACGTCCAAGTCCCCTCAATGTCAGCACCACTCGACGGACAACCTCCATTTGCCTAACGTGTGATTAACGTTTGTTTTCTTGTGATTTCGTGTGAGTTCTTCAAGTGTGAAGAACTTGGTTTATTTTTTTGTTCTTGAAAGTTATTTGGCAGAAAAAATCATGAAAAAATAGAAGAGAGATAGAGCGTGGGAGTTGAGAGATAGACGTGAGAGAGTGGGAGTTTTATTTGGCTTAGGAGTCTAGTTTAGGACTTAGTCAAATAAGATTTTATTAAATAAAAATCTGATTTCTCTTTTATTTTAAATCAGCAAATGAATAATAAATATTAATTAATTACATTAATTTAACAAATTAAATAAAAACAACTTTAATTCATTGCTTCCACCTAGGTTCGAACCCGGGTGGAGCAAGACTTCACTTCAAGAGCCCATTTTCGGCCCTCTTTCCCCAAAATGCCCCTCCACCTTATTAATTAAATAATTAATTATATATTTAGGATAATTACGATACTACCCTTAGCCTGGAAAAAGACCATTTTACCCCTAGACCCTCCAAACCTAAGATTTTCCCTTTTTAAGTCCGGTAAAGACTCCTTCGAGTAAATCTTCGTATTCGAGAGCCCTACATGGTTGGACCCAACCTTTCAAAGATCAACTAACTCCCCAAGTTAGTTGGCTTGGTTGTAGCAAGGGTTCCGAGGTCTGGTTCTACACGCATCAATCCGTGTGAACCCGGTCTAATCGTAGGCATTCTAGGCGCATTAAGCATTACTTAGCATATCCATTTTTAGGGTTGTTACATAAACTTAGGCTTGTCTTCAACATCAAGCCTACTTTTAGGAGAACCACTCTCAAAAGACTTTGCCTTCTTAACTTTTCTATTTCTCTTCCTTAGGCGACTTTCCTTAACCTGTTGAGCATGAACCATTAACCTAGAAAGATTCATATTTTCATGAAGCATGGCTGCACGACATTCTTCTTCAAGCTCTTCGGAAATGCCCGTTACATAACGGCTCATCTCATCCCTAGCATTGGAAACCAAAGAAGAAGCATATTTGGACAACTTAATGAACTTCAAGGAGTATTAACACTCATATCTCCTTGACGAAGGTTGATGAACTCCTCTAACTTAGCTTCTCTTTGTTCCCTTGGAAAGAATCTGTCAAGACAGGCTTTCTTGAAGATCTCCCAAGTCACGTGACCATCTCCTAAAGCTCTACTATTATTCCACATATTGTACCATGTCTGAGCCACGTCCTTGAGTTGATAAGAACCAAGTTCAGCCTACTCAGTAGTACTCACCCCCATAGCAAACAAAATCTTGTAGACCTCATCAAGGAAATCTTGAGGGTCTTCATCAACTTTTGATCCAAAGTACATGGGAGGGTTCATCCTTGTAAAATCTCTTAAATGGGTTGTTACACCCGGATTCTAGAATCCGAATGCAACCGGCGTCGTTAACCTCTCGGAGGTCGCAAACAATCCTCTTCTTAGCTTTCATCACATTCATATAGTTAAATTTGCGGAAAATTTAAAAATTTTAAAACATAATGAAGTGTACATAGACTTCATATAAAATTTACACTGATTCATATACTATAAGCTAAAACTAAACTATCATCTACAATCGATTAATCAATTCAAATGAAAGAATCAATAATATATCATAATAGTTTGCCAAAATGGCCTTAGTACAAAGCTTCAAATAAAAGTCTTGAAAGAAACGCTAGGGACAACATGCAGTAGCTATGTCTAAAGTACTAATACTAGAAAGATAGATGTAGCATCCTCGAAATCAAGAGGACCTACCAAAGGTCTGGAGATCGCTAAGTCCAAACCGCTGCGATGACTCTTCAGTCTTCTCTCTGACTTGCACCTATAAAAATAGTAATAGTATAGGGTTAGTACACACTTGTACTAAGTATGGGTGTATGAATCATACAGATAAGGCTATGCATTATCAAGGAAAGCTCTTCCTAAACAACATATCATTTCTGGAAAGTGAAATCAATAGACTTTCCTAATTCGTTATTTGCAATTCATGGTGTGAATATGACGTATTTTAATGCATTCAAAACAAAAAAATCATTTTCTATATGAACACAAGACCTTAGAATCATGAACATAATTTTAGAACAACTCGAGCAAAAATTTTGAAATTTGATAACCCCTAACCCGAGAGCTCCATTTTAAACACGTAGTTTATTTTTCAGTATTTTTCTTCGTCTTGTAGTGTAGTTCAATAATATCCTTTGGTCCTATGTTTTACTTACAAGTGCAATGATTCATTGTAGTCCCATACCTACAATGAATCAAGTAAGTAATCCAAGGGATTAAGAAAATGATTTAACTATAATTTGGGCATGAAATCTTTATAAGCCAATCTTTATTGGTTAAGCATATTATTTGATATTGACCTAATATAAGAAGTCATTATAAGCCATTTTTATTTGGCTATGATCATTTGCTAATTATATAAAGTCATTATAAGCCAATCTCATTTGGCTTTGATCATTTTCATATTAAAAGGAATCGTTATAAGGCAATCTTATTTGGCTTGGGATCGTTTTCATAATAAAAAAAGTCATTATTGGCTATGCCCATTATTTGCTGAAAACTTCATTCTTATCAAGTACTGACGATTGATATTCTTAAGCTCTTACTTTCTTAGCTCACTTTGAACATGCATTTCTTCTTCTTTCTTTCTTGGTTTCTTAAAGACATCTTTAGAATTAAGATCATGCGAGCTAACATGAAATCCAGTGTCTGCCCCACAACAAAAAGGGGAGATTCACCGATCAAAGTGAATCTAGATCATGTGAGCTACCATGAAATCCAGTGTCTGCCCCACACCGAAAAGGGGTGGTTCACCGGCTAAAATGAAACCAAGTCCAGTGTTCTCTCCACACCGAAAATAGGTGGTCCATGGCTAAAGTGAACCGAATACTCTCTTTGAGCATTTAACCGATATAGATCATGTGAGCTAAGCATGAAATCCAGTGTCTGCCCCACACCGAAAAGGAGTGGTTTCACTTGCCAAAGTGAAACCGCATCATACCTAGCTCTCTTAGGTGGAAATAATTGGCTAGTTACTATGCTGGCAACATAGTTCGAAGACTAGGAGACATACGGAAACTTCTTATCCACCTTGGTGGTAGCCTCATCTCATGAGGCTTACATGTGATTGCACAAGCTCATTGCTAGTCTATCGGTGCTTTGCTCAACTTCTTTTTCTTTACATCTTTTAGAGTTTACTCAAACATTATGGAAGCTTGCTTCTAGTTATGAGGTTTACTTAACTCTTTGGATAATCGTTCATCCCTTTCTTTACTTGATGAAATGTTAATTTAACCTTACTTTGTCATCTTGGTGTTAATGAGACTTGTCTCACGGTTATTAACACCATCTTATGTGAGTATCTTTAACATAGTTGTCTTAGGTGTAAGTGAGGCTTGTCTCACTTTCTTTAACACCTCATTCTATACACTTTCATAATTTAAAGAGTTTTAATTATGTTATTACTCACCTTAACTCATTTCATGTCTTTTGGTAGCTTTCTACCCTTCTTTATAAACGTTAAGAACTTTGTTCAATGTAGTTACCATGTTCATAGTTCATTTGGAAAGGGTATGTTGGGACTTGTCCCAATGATTGGCATACCCTTGGTTATGAATTCAAAGTTACATTGGTCATGCTTAATTTGGTTTACATTAGTCATTAGTCAATCTTCCCATCATAATTTGAAAGCAATATTGTAAGCCAATTCCATTCAACTTTTTGGGCAAAACATTGTTGTCTAATTTATGGCCATGACCCAAATTTTACTTAAACTATTTTCATTATGTTATCATTAACCAAATCAATTAGTTTCATGAATGTAATATAGTGATCCCTCAACATAAACAAGTCGACACTTTAACATTTAACAGTAACTAAACTTTATAGCCGATTCACAGTAACTTCAAATTCTCAAACACAAGAAAGCATTATATCATTCCTTAATTCGTGTAACTAACAGTCAAATCATTCGAATCCATTCTATAGGCCTCATTAGTCATTTAACAAATCAAGAAACCTACACTTAACGATCAGTTATCACCACATACCAACATGTTTGAGATTTACATTTACACACCTATTAGAATCGAAAACAAGGATAACTAGGGAGATGGACGTTCAACAATGTCATTGGGAACAACCCTAGTTTCGATATTCATGAATTTGAAGCATTTGAAAAGCCTCTTGGAGAAAGGATTCCAGAAGAGAAAACCCATACCTTATGTTGAATTGAATCTATGAAGATCACCTTGCACGAAAGCTTGAAGAAAACCTTGAAATAGCCTAAGAGAATCGAGAAAAACTTTCTGTTTTTCCTTTTCGCTTGTTCATTGTTTGGCGTCGTGAATTTCCTAGTGTTTGAACGTGAGTCTAAGTCTTAGGAACTGATCTTGACTCATTCAACTGAGGATAATTAATTAAATTAAATAAATAAATTAGTTAATTACTAAAACGCCCCTCCTAAGTTGACTAAATATAGGAGAACATTTGACTTACCAAAATTTGGAAATTGGCTTGGGTTTCGGCCAAATTTTGAATTTCTCATTAATTAATTAAGTTGTTAATTTAATCAATTAAGGGACCTAGGGTAATTAATAAAGTACACCTAAGTCTTTGGGACCATAAATAACACTTTTAGACCATCCTAGGTTAGGTACTAGGTTGTCTCATTAACTAGTTACTAGGTTAGTGTCACCCGGTTAAGTCTTAGGTTGTCGGGTGCACTAGTTGGTTTATTTTGGTTAGTCCTACTCATTTAGTTAGAGTCTAGAGTTAGTTACGGAGTTAGGCCTCACATGGAGGGACCCGTTCGCATTCTGCCCCTAACCGAACTAACCGAATTCGGTGAGGTGGTTCGCGTGGTCCCCTCCTTGGCCGGTTACACATGTGTCTGCACATGTGTTGCTTGTACTTTCCTAACTAACTATTCTTTATGGCTCATATGAAATGTTTACTTATTGTCCCAAGGGCACTGCTTAATTTACATGATCATTTTAATTGATAATGTGCTATGGTATCTAGGCTTAACACTTGGATGCCTCATACCCAGTGTGTTGATATGGTTGAATACATAATTTTTGGCATAGGGTCTTCTTTGCAGGTACAATTCTTAAACAATGCTTATTCATACTTAGAAAACTTGGCTAAGACCCTTAGCCAATATTTTCTAATATGCCCAATATTTTGCTTATTTGGGTATTATATTGAAATTGGCTAGTACCCCTTAGCAAATTTTCTATACTATGCCTAATATTTCTCAATATTGGGCATTCGGATGCCTATGTACCCCCAACACACATTTTTAAAGACCTATTGGGCTCTTCACTAAACATGTAATTTTCCAAAATGTTACATTATCCCCCCCTTAGGAACATTCGTCCCCGAATGACACTACACATCATTTTAAAATAAAGAGGTGATTTTAGAAAACACTTTAGCATACTTGAAACTTTACTCTCTGTGAATATCTGATTCACACTTACTCTAGATGATGCATATTACTCAAAGCTTATCTGAAGCTTCATATTTGAGATTGAGGAACTTCCCTTCTCAATAATACTTAAATTAATGCATATCACAACTCATGCAACACAAAAATCATGTCTACGCTATACAAAAACAGCAACATGAATGCAAACATGAACTCATTTGAACTCATATAGTGCAAGTATAAAACACACGATTATAGACTTACAAAACCAAAATCGACTAATGCACTAAAAACTTAGAGTTTCTTAACAAAAACCAGACTTAGGAAGAGTATATCTAACCTCAAGAACTGAACAAGTGAGGGTAACGGGATCTAATATCGGCCTCGGCCTCCCTTGTTGCTCCCTCAACAAGGTGGTTCCTCCATAATACTTTCACGGTGGCAACCTCCTTGTTTCTCAGGAGCTTCACTTGGCGATCTAAAATTTAAACTGGAACCTCTTCATAAGAAAGGTTCTCATCAACTCCTAACCCCTCAACAGGCAGGATGGATGCTGGATCGCCTAGACACTTCCTAAACATTGAAATGTGGAACACTGGATGAACAGAAGCCAAGTCTTGTGGTAACCTCAGTTTGTAGGCAACATTTCCTACTCTCTGCAAGATCTCATAAGGAACTATATACCTCGGACTAAACTTCCCTTTCTTACAAAACCCCATCACCCCTTTCATGGGTGATATATTCAAGTAGATACCGAGTCCATTCTTCCCATTGAAGGTCTTGGTGTGAAAGAGAACCTTTCCTATGATTAGGTTCCGGTTGAAATTCTTGATCGTCAAGTGAAGAAGTTGAGGAACAAAGAGGTGGCATCCGTAAATGTTTTATGGAGAAACCACCTAGTTGAGGGAGCAACATGGGAGGCCGAGGCCGACATGAAGTCCCTTTATCCTCATCTTTTTTCTAATTAAGGTTAGTTGTTTTTCTTAATAATGAAAATAATGAGCTTATTGAATTTGACTTGTTTTGCAAAATTACACATATTTATGGTAAAAAGGTTTATGCTAAAATGAATTATCATGGAAAAATGCTCTTTTGCTTGGCTTGCACTTATTTGTGTATTTCGTATATTGTTTTCTTCATAATGTGATAGTGAGTATGTTGATATGTTGAGAAAAAAACTTTGGTATAATTTACTTTTTAATGATATGTGGAGCTCGTGTTGTTATTGTGAGAAGGAAAATTCCTCATGTTGTGGCTATGAGCCTTATATGTGCAAAATTAATATTTTGAGTCATTATGTAAATGCACTATTGTTATGTTTTATTGAGTTGTAACGAATGTTGAAGATGTATATTGTTGGTTGGGCTTCTAGTCTTGAGGCTATCCTTTCCCTTTTAAAAGTTTAGTGTTATTCGGGGACGAATGTTCCGAAGGGGAGGATAATGTAACACTCTGAAAAGTCGAGACCTAATCTAGAGCATAACACGAGTGTCAAAAGGTTTAGATACTATTTTAAGACCTAAAATAATGTATACAAGTCATCGAAGAAGTTTTAGAGCCAAGACGGCAAAGAACGTCCATGACGTCCGGAAACTAACTTAATTGAACTAGTTGACGTCGTTATGTTTGGGGATTGTTTCGGAGGGTCAAAGAAAGTCTAAAACTTGTAAATAGACTTTGGTTAGGTAGAGTGTAGTATAGAGGGTCTAAACGTCCAATAACAACGCCCCAAGGACCACCCGAAGGGTCATGGAGGAGGACCCCAACATGGGTGGGCAGGCTGCCAATGCAGCCTGCGAAAGTCAAGAATCAATGGGCTGCTGCGCGACGCACAACCCACATTGACCTCACTGTCCCAAAATTCATTTTTGGGAAATAAAACGTGTGTTGGCCCCGCGACGCGGAGCCACTTCCCAGATTAGGTAAAATATTATTTTTGACAGTTTTACTTCACAAAAAGATCCATTTTAGTGAGGGGTGTTTTGGGTAATTTTGGGGGTGATTATATATAGCCTAAGGGTCATTTTAAAGACATTTTCACTCACCCAAACCTAATTCCCAAAACAAAACGAAAAAGTTCTCACCTTTCTCTACTTTCTCTCCCCAATTCCTCCATTGAAGAAGGAAGAAAAGTTGAAGAAGAAGATATATTTCTCTAGGATATCACTTCAATTTCGTGGATTAGGATTCAATAAGGTATGGGTTCTTCACTCTTGGATTTCCTTTCCCGAAGAGGTCCTCTCAAAGTTGATTTCAAAATACCCAATTCCATGGGGGTTTCCAATTCTAATGGGTTTTCTTCTAAACTTCAAATTGATGATAAATTGTGATTTCATATGACTAATTGAGTATATATTATTGATTAATTTATGTTAATAGATGCAATTTCATGTTGATCATGTTCCCTTTCCTGAATTCCCCAAATCTTAGATCTTGGTTATGAATTGATGGGAATTGAAGAATGATTTGATTATTAAACCTGTTTTATCTATCCTAATTCGTGTATGGATTGACTAGGGTAATGTAATGTTGGGATTGGATCTATTTCTTGATGAATTCATGATGAACCCTAATTCCCCTAACCCTAGGTTATGAATTAAAATTAATTTGAATAGTGATGATGCAATTGACCTAGCTATTGTGTTAATTACTATTGTGTGATGGTATTACACCCATAATTGGGTTGAATTGGATGGTTGATTGTAAGACCATGGATGATGGCTTGTGAAGGAGATTGGGTAAGTCTTTATGATCCTAACCTTTACTTCAATTACGATGGCTTGTGATTGAAGATGTAGTTCAATTGAGTATACCTTGGGAATAGACTATCTAGGTGTTAGAATGATGTTGAATTTAAATGTCTTGACTATGTGATTGTGAGATTATGCTTAAGATGAAATGATATATGGTTGGTGATGAATTGACTATGTGCCTTATTATGAAACGATGATGATGATATGCTAATCTTTCATATGAGGGTTGGCATGAAAGTATGTTCTCATGCAATACCTATTGATCTAAATTACAATGATTATATAAGGGATAGACCTTATGACCTAACTAAGCTATGATCATTAATAAAGGCATTAAAGACATTTCAAAAGAGACTCTAGCTTAGCACCAAGTGAACTTGTAGATGAGGGGTGGCGCCTTCCCTAGGAGGGAAGGTAGGGTTCACCATAGTCCTCACTAGGTGGATAGCCTCATAGTCCATAAAGGGCATAGAGTGATGTTTCCAGGACATCCCCCAAGCTCCATAAACTATGTTGCCACCATAGGAATACTAGCTAGTGGATCCACCTAGATGATATGTTCATGTTTGGTACTACTTTTGCCGGTACACCGCCTTTTATCGGTGTAAGGTTTTACAACACCAGAGTTCACACTTAGCTCTTATGGTCTATGTCCGTTAAGGCAAGTGTTCCCGAAAGTAAAATGAGAGGTTTGACTTAGCCTAGGTAGGGGTAGGGGACTCTACCTATGACTTGCACTAGTTTGCCTTTGAGGGAATCCTTAGGAGGTTGTTCTTGTGTTCTTATAATGTATATGCTATGAAGATGTTGACTTTACATGTTGATGATCCTTTATGATGTTAGTTTATTAATGAACATGCCATTTGTCTATATTGCTATGACGATGACTACTATTGATGCTATGTTATGTTTGGTTGGGCATTACTTGTGATAGTTTGTTTGGTTTACCTTATTGAGTAAGGTTATGGGGTTTTGCTTGGTCATTGCACTTGTAGGCTTAATGGTGGGTTATGAGCAAGGGTCTTGCTTATATTATGATGTTATGAACTCTTATATATGTTGACTTTACTATTAATTGTTGATGTTGGTCTTGTGTCGTACATGGGTTTGACTTATGGATTATGTGATTATTGACTTATATGGATATTTGATTGTGCATAAGGCTTTTCAAAGTACTTTAGCATGGTTTTGATCAAATATCCTCTTTTCCATGATTTCAATTGTTTTATGTGCATATACCCACACTTAGTACAAGTGTGTACTAACCCATGTTTGATGTTTACTACAAATGTAAGATCCGGTCGTTGATATAAGAGAAGACTTTGAAGAATACTTGGATTCTTATCTTCCTTATCTTCCAAGTTCGGTAGGTCCTCACTTTCCGAGGACGATGCTATTATCTACCTATTGGATTTTGTTTACTCTTAAAGACACTTTGTTCATTCACTTTCATTTCGTTACTATAATTGTAAAGGATATATGTGGCTATAATTGTTGATGTAAGGGCTATGCCCAAATTGTGATACTCTTGTCTAGATGGTTTAATATGAGACAATATTATAGACTTCTTATTGGACTATCTTATAATATGTATGTGCAATAAAATTAAAAGACTGTGTAATCTTCTTATACGAAGGGTCTATGTATACTCGATAAATCTATATAACGTGTAAGAGAGAGGTCTAAGTAAACCTCAATGTAGAAGAAATCGAATTTTTTTAAATTTTTCCGCATTTTTAACCTTTGAATGTAATGATCTAAGATAAGAGGCTAGTCTAAGTCCTATTCGAGGACGACGACGCCGATTACGTCTAAGGGGTGCTTCTCGGATGTGAAAGAATGGATCCCATGGTAAAAAATCAATCTGGAGCGGCGTGCGGGTCATATTCCCTTGCATTCATTAAGCATTTGGTTAGCGGTACAGATATTTAACATCCCAAAACCCTATTGTGTGACAATCTAGTTGAACAAATGCAATGAGTTTGGGATTATGGTATAATGTCTCAGAGATTAAAGCCTTGACAATGTGTTCGTAATTAAAGACAATGTTTTATTTTATAAGTTATGTTATTTTATTTGAACGGTCAAATCGGCTTGTCTTCGGTCTGTCATACTCCCCACAACCTTTATCTTATTTGTATCGTCGAATGAAAGTGATAATTTGACTATAGAATCAGTTTATGACCGGTTTGAATCTGAAGCTCTAAAGCAGCCATCGGTTTATCGGCCTGGCCCGATCGCCCTACGCGACTGGCGCTTCAAAAGGCGAAACTCTCAGTCGTAATTATCTTATATTTAGAGAAAATGCATACTATGTGATGTGGATAGTTTTGATATGTAGTAACATTTGAGGCATTTGTAGAAACTTTAGAGGCATTTGTAGCAACATATGCCTCATATGTAGCAACATATGCCTCATATGTAGCAACATATGCCTCAAAAGGTTAAACATTGCTACATAAGGGTCACCTGTAGCAACATTTGAGGCATCTGCAACAACATATGTCTCATATGTAGCAACGTATGCCTCAAATGGGTAAACATTGCTACATAATGGTCATCTGTAGCAATATTTGAGGCATTTGTCGCAACATTTGAGGCAATTGTAGCAACATATGTCTCATATGTAGCAACATATGCCTCAAATGGGCAAACGTTGCTATAGAATGGTCATCTGTAACAACATTTGAGGAAACTGTAGAAACATGTCTCATATGTAGCAAAGTATGTCTCAAATGGTAAAACATTGCTATAGAATGATCATCTGTAGCAACAATAGAGGCATCTTTAGCAACATATGTCTGATATATAGTAACAAACGCCTCAAATGTAGCAACATTGCTATGTAATGGTCATCTGTAGCAACATTTGAAGCATTTGTAGCAACATATGTCGCATATGTAGCAACATAATCCTCAAAAGGTCAAACATTGCTAAATAAGGGTCATTTGTAGCAACATATGTTTCATATATAGCAACATATGCCTCAAATGGCAAACATTGCTACATAATGGTCATTTGTAGCAACATTTGAGGCATGTGTAGCAACATTTGTCTCATATGTAGCAACATATACCTCAAATAGGCAAACATTGCTACATTTGAGGCAATGTGTCAAACATTGGATCAAGAATGCAAAACTACGTTTATTTATTTCCAAAACTATGATAATTTTAATGGTTGTACACAACTACATAGGAATTTTCAATCCTCTATAGTATTCTTATTGGTAATGCTTAATAATACAAGAAAAAATGCACACTAAGATTATCTACCACATGCTACAACATTTGGTCTTTTTCTTCTCCTTCATTCCACATTTGGTACATTTTTTAATATGACTTTCGTCAACACTTTCCAACTCCTTAATATTGTTTGTCAATCTGAGAATAACGAACTTGAATTGTATATCAACATCTTCAATATCCCTCCATCTAAAGAGCTTGCATGAATTCTCCAAAAATACACACCACAATGAAAGAAATTTAAATTAAACAAAAACTAATTAAAGAGATCTGAAGTCTCCAAAGACTCAGATGTAGAAATGAACATACACGATAGCATGGACAAGAACAAAATCTTCGACCTGGATTGTCCTTCGTGCATGAAGTTTGCATTGAAAGTAACCTTCCATGTTTGCAATAGATTTTCACACCCAAGATGGTATCATTTTCATCATTACAAATTCGATTTAGTATTGCATTTGACAACATATCAAAAGTAACCAAAACACACAAAACTCATTCATTAGATCTATATTTCACAGAGCCACATTCTTACCCGAGACCCAAAGGCCAATCAAATTAGTTGCGTTTTAAAAACATAATAGAAAATACTGATGAAATGAAATAATATCATTACATCCGAGATCCATGTTAAGTGAGAGGTCGCATCGGAGAGAGAGAAAAAAAGTGCCAAGACCGAAGCGGCAAGGATGAAGAAATTGAAAATCGTATTCTTCAAATGAAAATGAAAACCTAATTTTTCTATATATATCCCTTCTAGAAATTAAATAATTCTTCCATTGGGTCAATTTTAGTTTTAGTTTACAGATTGGGCTTGCCTATGATTTGACTAGTTTTATAAAGTACTTACACGTTTTACAAGATGATGCCACATATGCAATACTCTATTGTAATATCTAACACATAATTGACATATGTTGACACAGATACGTTATGTTATCTAACACATAATTGACATATGTTGGTACTTATTTGTTATGTTTTAATATATAAGACATGATTGACATATGTTGCTACATATGCAATATATGTTTTAAAATGCAACACATAATTGTCATACATTGACACAGATAAATTTGTTCAAAATTAATCACACTTTTTATTTAGAGATAACGATCAAATTCAAAAATCACTGCAAAACAAAGAAGGGCAACATTTTTCAGTGTGAATTTGCATGTTCCTTACATATGTTGCCACATATGGCAATTTAATTAATCCCTTGTATGAGGGAGAAAATAAACTAGATAATCTATTTGTATATCACACCTACATAAATCACAATGAATATCATCTTCATTGTAGTGTCTTCTCAAGGGAAAATCATTCCTGCGACCGATTCGCTCAAATTGATGACAAGTGCAACAAATGGGTCTTCTTCCCAACAAACGAGATCCTGACACATACTGAGCACACAAAATATTTTGCAAATGAATTCGACATCTTCTCACTATTACTGGCTTAGTTTTTATCATGTTAGCAATGAACATTAAGCCTTCACTCATGGTTTCACCACCCTTGAAGATTGACATTATGGCAAGAACATATTGAGCTCCACTGTGGCCACCGTCTGCTGCTTGATTAATCATTTCCAATGCAGTTTGATCGCTATAGTTGAAAAAATCATAGTACAAAAGAAATTACACATTTAAAATGCAATATTAGAAAAAGTGAATACAGTCGAAAAATATTAAAAATTACCACGCCTTTTCCGTATAAGGCTTCTAGATTTCATGATGCTCTGCATATTTCTAGGAAAGAAACGGCTTGTTGAACAATCGAGAATCTACGATAAGGAAACCTGAGCAAATTTACCTTATGATAAAAAGAACTTTCATTAGCTACTTCATTGAGGAACCTGGAGCTTAAAAATGAAATAAAATGATAAGGAAATGAAATTAAATAACGAAAAATTTATTAATACATACATACAAAAATTTAACCCTCATTAAATCTTGTAGAGAGTAGGAAGCAACCATTTGAATGATATTCATTAGTAGTTCCCTCGAAAGGAATTCAATGAAGTTTTTTTAGTCATAGTGATTTTTGAAGATTTCTTATTCATATTGAATATTAAGTAAAAATTGAAAAGTAGGAAGAGAAGAAGAGAAGAGACAAGTAAAGTAAAAGTTTTCAAATGCATGTAATTTTTTTTTTTGGAAAAAACGGTAAAATTTGAAGAGTCGCGTCACTTAAGTTTTTTTTTTCTTCAAAGTTGTTCCAATGAAAGTAATAATATCATTACATTACGCGAAAGAAGTATTTTTTAAAAATATGTTTGTACAAATTCGTTTTTTGTGGTACTTTTAAGACATAATTGACAAATGTTGGGACATATGCAATTTTATGTTATAAGATCTAACACAAAGTGGCATATGTTGCCACATATGCAATATTCTGAGTTAAGTGGAAACATATAATTGACATATGTTGCCACAGATGCAATATTCTGTGTCAAATGGCAACACAATTTTCATATGTCGCAACATATGAGATATTTTGCTGTAAGTAGCAACACATAATTTATATATGTTGCGCAAATGAAATATTCTATTTTAACTAGCAACAAATAATTAAATAAATCACACATTATATATAAATAAAATGACATAAGTTGATTCTAAATAATATAATAAGATAGGGATCATCCTCAAATAAGAAAGAACAGTCATTAAAATTCAATAACACAACACTTCTTATGGAGCATTTCGATTTGGGCATGTAGTTTTTTTGTGGCCAATGTCCCTACACACTGAATACTTATTTTTCTTTGTTAGAAATGATTCACCAATTCCATGTCGTCTCTTATATCTCCTTCTTACAGGTTTACTTTGATCAACATATGGAGGAGGTATTTCTCTCTGTATGACATCCAAAGGGACAATCCAAGAATCTTCAGGTTGCACCGGGTTAATTTCCTCACAATATGTCATTATGTATTTTTCAACCGAATAATATGGAGAGGAGTACTCGTAAATTTGATTTAAAAAATCAGCACCATGTTGGGATCAAAGAGCTCAAATGGCATGTGGGCAAGGTATTTTGTCCAATTAAAAAATTCTACAAGTACAAGTTCTTCTTTGTAGATCCACTGTAGTAACATCACCATGACAAGTGACACTAAACTTGTAGTTAGTGATTTTATGAGCCAATAACTTGTTGTCCGCGTTGACATACTCCAATATGTCTTTTTAAATTGAGGGAACGAATCTATTTGCAGAGTGCACCAACTCTATACGCCTCAGTTAAATAACAATGCAAATCTTCTGTTTATTTCATTAATGTCACGACCGGAATCTAGACCCAAACGAGACCGGCATCGTTGAACTCTCAGAGGTCGCAAACAAGCCTACATACGTCATTCTTACTTCATCTAGGTTAATTTTAGCTGAAAATTTGAAACTTTTTATTTCTTATCATACATAAAGGTCATTCTACTTACATTCATAATGTTCACAATCAACCATCTAACATTAAGATTATCAACTGAAAAAAATAGTTCAATACTGCATTAAATGTATAATTGCCAAAATGGCACCAATACAATGTCTGAAATAAAAACGGAAAGAAACACTAGTGGAACATACTCCACTAGCTAAAGACTACATCTAAGCTAGATAGTAACGGTAGACATCCTCGAAAGCATGAGCACCTACCAAGTCCGGATGAAAGCTCCAGTCCGGATAGCTGCAACGTCAACCTGTAAGCTCTAGAGTCCACCTGTGCCTGCATCTAAAAATATAGAATTGTATGGGATTAGTACACACTTGTACTAAGTATGGGTATATGCAAGCACACACCAATGACATGCATGAGTAAGAATAGCTCTTTCCTAACAACATGATTATGGAAAGTCAAGTCAGTGGACTTGCCAAATTGGGATTAGGAAAGTTAGTGAGCTTTATTAGGAAAGTCATGCCATGAGAGTAACATGCATCATCATACTTATCATATTGCACACAACACATAACATCTTACACATAGCACATATCATATTGCATATATCACATAACATCTTTCATATCATTCATTCATATGCCTCAACCTTGGAATCATGGACTTGACATTAAGACTTCTCAAAATGAGGGCTCAACATATGGGACCTCAACTAGGGAGCCTTCTTTAGCAAACACAGAGTCTGCTTCATTCATTCATACGTACTTCATTTCATTCATTCATAAGCTAGTGTAAACACCGGCTATACCTAGGATGTAGTTTAAGACTGTAACGGCCTGTATTTTTTGTATGTGGTAGTTCTATTCATGTTATACTTGACATATACTTATAGTGTAGGTGAGGGATCATGTTTCTTACATGATTAGTGTTGGTTTAAACTAGCTTGGAAGGTGATGTAATGCCTTGCACGTTTTAGCATATGTATTGCAAGTTAACTCCGATGGAAAGTATTTAAGTAATTATAGTAAGGTGGTAATTAAGCTAGCAGCTGCATCACCTATTTGATCTATATTATAGTTAAAGGGCCCAAGTTTGATTGACCAGATTTAGGCTTATATTTAGGGGCTCATTTGAAGCCCAAACCTATTAAAGAAAATGTGAATGAAAGAAGGCCCAACAACCAAATCTGCCAATTGGCCATTATGGATAAAGCCCAAGTGAAACTAAGTAAGTACATGACCTCCTAAGATTTGTTTTACCATGTTATTGGGCCAAGTGTGTACCACCTACTTGCACTAATCTGTCCCAAGCTGATTAAATGAACAAAGGAAAAATGGACAGCCAAGGTCCAATAATATTAAGTCCAAAAGGGCCCAAGTTAAAAGGACAAGCAGGTAGGGCACCTACTTGACATTATATGGCCTAAAATTGGTCAAGAGTGTCGGCCATAACACCTCCTTTTTCAAAGGATAAGTATCAAGTCTTATTCTCCATTTTGAACTTGCAAAAATTTCAGATTTCCTAAGTTCTTTCTTGGTCTCTCTTAGCTTCAATTAGCAGCCCTAAAACACCTTAGAGTTCTTGAGTGCTGTCTAGTTTTTCAAGTAAGAGTTTGAAGGAGAGTTTGAATTCTTCAAGTACAAGTGTAGAGGATAAATTTTCAGAATTAAGGTAAGACTTCAACCCATTTGTTTTCCTCTCTTTGATAATGTTTGGAGTGGAGAATTTTGTATATGTTTATCAAGAATTCATGGATTGTGATAAATCTTTGAGTCAATATTCTCCTATTATGCTGAAAGATTTGAGATTGTTAGTGGCTGCCTTATGAATATTGTTGTTGAGGGCTGTTTGGGTATCTCTGGAAATGATGTTTGAAGTTGTATTAATGTGTAGAGGAAGGGTGTGGTGGTTCACCATTTATGTAAGGGTTGTATGGGCCTGATTTCCATCAAATATTTTTAGCTACTGTTTTGGAGAACCTTATTGTGATTAGCTGCTGATGTTAGATTAATCATGACTTATGTTGTAGATTAGCACCCAATAAGGAAGGCTGAATCGTGATAGTGGTATTGGTCATAAATATAAGGTATGTAAGGCTATTCGATTCTATATCCTTTTGGCATGAAATCTGCCACCTGCAATTAATATCAATGAAGTGATTCTCATAAGTTCTATTTCTAGAAAAGGAAGCATGGTGGCAGCGTACTATCTCCAAATAGCTAACAATATTTCTTTCCCCATTCTAAGTACATGGAACTACTTCATTATATGTTCACTACTCTATACTTGTGTAATTTCCCCTTGTGCTGTTATAGAAATGGTATTTGCAAAAGAAAGTTTGATGAATCCTTCTCCTAAGCCAATTAAAGTCAATTGTGCCATTAAGGTCTTAAAGTAAGGTGTTGATGTTTCATAGCTCCTTATGTCATTGTTACTGCCTCAAAGTATTGTTTTCATGTATTCCACTACTGTTCCGTAATATCATGTCTCCAAGATGATTATGACCACCAAATCAACATCTCAAAGTGTTACGATTATCCAAAATAACATCTCAAAAGAGTTATGAACTGATTAACAATAATCTCAAAGATTAAAGAATCTAAGTGAAGAAATCTATTTAATTAAGGGTGGCAGCTTAGGGGCGAAAGCCTAGCATGGGCCGATCCCAAGTTGTGTAATTATGAGGACCGCATCCCAGGGGTTAATACGCCTAGCATGGGTCATCCTCTTCTACCACTGATCAGCTGGTCACTTGTATCACATGTCCAACAAAGATTATAATATATAAAAAGGTAAAGAAAAGAATGTAGCTTGCTTGATTCCACAAGAGTAAGCAAAGGTGGTCTTCTCTCCTAATCTATGCACTCATATGTTGCTACTTGATTTCATTTGTGCCTTGTATTACATATACTATTTGCCTTACATATTCAGTACATTTTTCGTACTGACGTCCCGTATTGGGGACGCTGCATTTCATGCTGCAGGCTCAGGTACTCCAGCTAGTAGACCTCCTCAGTAGGAGCACTCGAAACTCTGCTACTTTTGGTGAGCTCCAAGTTGATTCGGAGCTTTATTAAGTCCTTGGTAAATTCGTTTGGTATTGTATCGTATTAAGGGTAAGGCGGGGTCTGTCCCGACCTACTCTAGTATTTTATCTTTTAGAGGCTTTGTAGACGTATGTACATGGTTCAGTTGTGTCTTAAGGAGTTGTGGCCTAAATGGCCAAGTCTTGTATATAACTTTTGGATCTACTTACGTTGGTTTGTATCGCTGCATCCAAAGTTAACTTGTCTCAATTGTTATAGTATATGCTCAGTAAGAACAGGTTGTAGGTTGGTTCTCTCGGGCCTTTAGGGCATCGGGTGCCTGTCCGTCTTAATGGGTTTTGAGGCGTGACAAAAGTGGTATCAGAGCAGGTCATCCTAGGGAGTCTACAAAGCCGTGTCTGTGTAGAGTCTTGCTTATGGATGTGTTGTGCACCACATTTATAAACAGGAGGCTACGGGACATATAGGAGTTGTCTCATTTCTTTCATTTCTTAGATCGTGCGATAGAACTTGTGTTGTAGGTGAATCATATCTAATTCCTCAATTGTTTTATTATAGCAAAGATGCCGATTACGAGAAGGAGTAAAAGTACTGGTAAACGAGTAGAAGTGGCTGCCCAAGAAGGGACCAACCAACCACCACCAAGTCAAGCTGTTCAAAGTGGGGCTCAAGATGAGTCTCTATCGCAGACTTCCTCGACGCCTCCATCTCCTGAAGAAATAAGGAGGGAAGATGAACCTCAGGAACCCCCTATTAATGCTACCGAGCAAGATTTGAGGAATGCAATCAAATTATTGACTCGTATAGTTGCTGGTCATGGCCAAAGGCAAGAAGGTCCAGTTGCAGGTACTAGTGGTGTAGTTAGATCAGCTGGAACACGGATACGTGATTTTCTTAACTTGGACCCTCCATCATTTACCGGGTCAGATCCTAATGAAGATCCCCAAGACTTTATAGATCAAATCCAACGCACTTTGGATATTATGCATGTAAGTGGTAAAGAAGCACTTGAGCTAGCTGCATACAGATTAAAGGGTATGGCTATATTGTGGTATGAAGCTTGGAAGCAATCTAGGGGAATAAATGCACCTTCAGCTATGTGGAAAGAGTTTAAAAAGGCATTCCTTGATCATTATCTGCCATTGGAGATCCGAGAGGCCCGTGCGGATCAGTTCTTAAATCTCCACCAAGGAAATATGAGTGTGAGGGAGTATAGTCTCAAATTTAATTCCTTGGCCAGGTATGCTCCTAATGTAGTAGCTACTATGGAGGATAGAGTTCATCATTTTGTGGACAGATTAGATTCATATCTGGTTAGAGACTGTACAATTGCTTCATTAAATAAAGATATGGATATAGCAAGGATGCAGGCTTTTGCACAAAAATTGGAGGATCAAAGGCAAAGAAGAAGAACACAAGAGTTGAAAACAGGGCATTCTAAGAGGGCCAGATCCATGGGGCAGTTTACACCATCCCAAGGTGAGTTTAGGCCTCGGTTCTCTAACAGACCACCTAGGCCATCATCTTTCTACTCTACAGCTAGTGCTCCACCACGGTTCCAAGGGTTTAGAGGCAATCTGTTTTGGCAAAGAAGTGAAAGCCAAGGCAGTCATCAAGAGCAAGGAAGTACGAGCCAATCAAGGCCTCCACGACAGCCTTCTAAACAATGTGGAAGGAATTATCTAGGTGCATGCAGGTTTGGGACGGATGTTTGTTTTTGGTGTGGCACACCAGGGCATATGATGAGAAACTGCCCTCATAGGGGAGTGGGTGGCATTGTTCAACCAACTAGATCAGTTGTTGCGTCGACCTCATCAACCCCTTCTTTAGGTAGGGGACTACATATGCCTACAGGTCGTGGTAGAGGAGCTAGGGGAGCAGCTAGTTCTAGTGGAGGTCAGAATCGCACATATGCACTAGGGGATCGACAAAATTTAGAAGCGTCGCCGGATGTGGTTACAGGTACATTGTCCATCTTTTCACATATTGTATATGCATTAATAGATCCGGGGTCTACACTATCATATGTTACACCATTGATTGCTGGAAAGTTCAAAACAACACCAGAATTATTAGCGAAGCCATTTGAAGTGTCTACACCGATTGGTGAATCTATTATAGCTAGGAGAGTTTATCGTAATTGCATTGTAACTGTTTGTGATCGCGATACATTGGCTGACCTTGTTGAGCTAGACATGGTAGATTTTGATGTTATAATGGGTATGGATTGGTTAGCTTCTTGTTATGCCACAGTAGATTGCCGAACTAAGATAGTGCATTTCCAATTTCCAAAAGAGATAGTCCTCGAATGGAAAGGTAATATTGGGATGCCAAGAGGTAAATTTATTTCTTATCTTAAGGCAAAGAAGATGATTTCCAAAGGATACATATGCCATCTGGTTAGAGTGAAAAATGTAGATGCAGAGCCACCAACCCTTCAATCCATTCCGGTGGTAAATGAATTTCCAGATGTGTTTCCTGAAGATCTTCCGGTTTGCCTCCAGAACGAGAAGTAGAGTTCGGTATTGATGTGCTTTCAGATACTCAACCTATCTCAATTCCTCCATATAGAATGGCTCCGGCAGAATTACGAGAGTTGAAAGAGCAGTTAAAAGACTTATTACAGAAAGGATTCATAAGGCCTAGTGTGTCGCCATGGGGAGCACCAGTTTTATTTGTACGCAAAAAGGATGGCTCATTAAGAATGTGTATCGACTACCGGCAGTTGAATAAGGTAACAATTAAGAACAAATATCCCCTCCCTAGAATTGATGATCTGTTTGATCAATTACAAGGTGCTAGGTGTTTTTCAAAGATCGACCTGAGGTCAGGTTATCACCAAGTGAGGGTCAAGGACAAAGATATACCCAAGACAGCTTTCCGAACACGGTATGGTCATTTTGAGTTCTTAGTCATGTCATTTGGGCTAACAAATGCACCAGCAGCTTTTATGGATTTGATGAATAGGGTGTTCAAGCCATTCTTAGATGTGTTTGTGATAGTGTTCATAGATGACATTTTGGTGTATTCAAGATCGGAAGAGGATCATGCTAATCACTTGCGGCAGGTTTTACAAATTCTCCGTGATCGTAAATTGTATGCAAAGTTCTCTAAATGTGAGTTTTGGTTGAAATCTGTGGCATTCCTAGGTCATATCGTATCCGAGGAAGGAATAAGGGTTGATAACCAGAAAATAGAAGCCGTGAAAAATGGCCAAGACCTACAACGCCTACGGAGATCCGTAGTTTTCTTGGATTGGCAGGTTATTACAGAAGGTTTGTTGAAGGATTCTCTTCCATGGCTGCACCCTTAACAAAGCTAACACACAAAGGAACCAAGTTTCTGTGGAGCGATGAGTGTGAAAGAAGCTTCCAAGAGCTGAAGAGTAAATTAACTTCTACACCTGTGTTGGTACTTCCAGAAGGTACAGAAGGCTATGTAGTGTATTGTGATGCTTCGGGAGTGGGCTTAGGTTGTGTATTGATGCAGCATGGTAAAGTTATAGCTTATGGCTCAAGGCAGCTGCGGCCACATGAGAAAAATTATCCAACCCATGATCTAGAGCTAGCAGCAGTTGTGTTTGCTTTGAAGATATGGCGCCACTACTTGTATGGAGTTCATGTTGACATATACACTGATCACAAAAGCTTGCAATATATTTTTAAGCAAAAAGACTTAAATCTGAGGCAGCGAAGGTGGCTGGAGCTATTAAAAGATTATGACATTGACATCTTATATCATCCCGGTAAAGCTAATGTAGTAGCTGATGCTTTAAGCCGTAAAATAATGGCAACCACTTATGGGAAGTCTATGGAAAGACAAGGAATGACTAAGGATCTTCCCAACTAGCTAACTTGGGCGTTCGCCTTCTTGAATCTCAAGACGAAGGGGTATTGTGCAAAATGCGGCAGAATCCTCGTTAATAGTGGAAGTGAAAGAGAAGCAGTACACTGATCCAATTCTTTTACAACTTAAAGAGAATGTACTACATGGTATGACAAAGGCGTTTGAGCTTAAGCAAGACGGAGTACTTCGATGTCAAAACAGATTGTGTGTACCTAATATAGATGAACTAAGAAAGAGGATCATGATGGAAGCACATAATTCAAGGTACTCTGTTCATCCGGGGTCAACTAAAATGTATCATGACTTGAAAGAAATGTATTGGTGGGGGAACATGAAGAAGAACATTGCAGAATTCGTGGCTCAGTGTCCAAACTGTCAACAGGTAAAAGTAGAACACCAAAAGCCCGGAGGTTACATGCAGCGTATAGAACTTCCAATTTGGAAATGGGACATGATCAACATGGATTTTGTTACTGGTTTGCCTCGCTCATTCCGGAAGTTTGACTCCATATGGGTAATAGTTGATAGACTTACCAAAGCAGCACACTTCTTGCCGGTGAAGACTACTTATACAGCTGAAGAGTATGCGAGGTTGTACATTAAAGAGATAGTTCGACTACATGGAGTGCCAATCTCTATAATATCGGATAGAGGAGCTCAATTTACAGCAAATTTTTGGAAGTCATTTCAAAAGAGTTTGGGAACACAAGTGAATTTAAGTACAGCCTTTCATCCTCAAACGGATGGTCAGGCAGAACGTACGATTCAGACACTTGAGGATATGCTGCGAGCTTGTATATTAGATTTCAAGGGTAGCTGGGATGATCACCTACCACTTATTGAATTTGCTTATAACAATAGCTATCATTCGAGCATTAAAATGGCACCTTATGAAGCTTTATATGGTCGAAAGTGTAGATCACCAATTGGCTGGTTCGAAATGGGTGAAACTTCCTTATTTGGGCCAGATCTTGTTCATCAAGCTATGGAAAAAGTCAAAGTGATACAGCAGCGGCTAGAAATAGCTCAAAGTCGACATAAATCATATGCAGATATTAGAAGGAGAGGACTAGAATTTTCTATAGGGGATTGGGTGTTCTTGAAGGTGTCTCCGATGAAAGGGGTAATGAGGTTTGGTAAAAAGGGAAAGCTGAGTCCACGCTATATAGGGCCATATAAGATTATCCGAAAATTTGGCCAAGTAGCCTATGAGTTAGAGCTACCACAAGAGCTTTCATCAGTTCATCCGGTGTTCCATGTCTTAATGCTACGGAAATGCGTCGGTGGTCCATTTCGTATTACTCCTACTGAAGACGTACAGGTTACAGGAGATCTCACTTATGAAGAAGTACCCATTGCTATTCTGGATCGACAAGTTAGGAAGTTAAGAAATAAAGAAGTAGCTTCTGTAAAAGTTCTATGGAGAAACCAACAAGTAGAAGAAGTTACATGGGAAGCAGAAGAATCAATGAAATTGAAGTATCCTCACCTCTTCCACACTGGTGGGAATGATCAAAATGTTAGTGGAGGCATTGACAAGTAAGTATAAGTCTATATGTTCAATGTGATTAATAGTAGTACTAGCTTAGGCTTGAACTTGTTTAGGCCTCACAACCATGCTAACATTTGAGGACGAATGTTCCAAGGGGGTTGTTGAGAGAGATGCGAAGTAATTGATAAGATCCTAACTAGCGAGAGGACTTAAGGCAAGTTACTTAGGCATAGGTTGGAAGTAAGGAACCCATCTAGACATTGCCACAGTGACTCCTTAGGAATTCTTAGGAAGGTTCCCTAATGCATATGATTTAATTTGTATGTGGGTTCCCCCCCCTTATTTTGTATGACATCTGTAGAAATTATCTATTTGTCATGAAGATGTGCATGATATGAGTCTTTATACATTTATAATCTTGTGGCACTATATGTGAAACGTATTAGTTGACATAAGTGGAGTTGTGTCTTCTCTTACCATGTTGATAATGATTCTGGATGTAAAGGCTTGTGATCTCATTGATAGGTTTACTAAGCATGCTGTGAGGTTATGGGGCCTTATATGTGCATTGCACTAGTGATTCTAGATTGGGGGACATGTGGTTAGGTATTTATAAGGTTTTAATGTGAAGTAAAATAAGTGTGTGCATATTGACTAGAGTTCATTTAATGTACTTGTAGGTCTGGTTTAACTAGGTCTATATTGTACTATACTTCTATGATGCATGTGTTGTTTTTGTGTAGATGCTTTAGTATGCGTTTCCTCTTGTGTTCCTAAGCGTGATACATTGCACCAATATCCCTAAAAGGATTACTTATGCGGAGGGCTAATGATTTAAAAGAGAGTTCACTTGCAAAGGTGATGAGCTCACTGTAAAGAATGACCTCAAATTGTGCTACTTAAATCTATATGTTCTCTTCTATGATGTTGGCCTTGATTGTGTTTCTATTGAATTATGTGGATGATATAAATGATATTGATAAAGTTTTTATGATGATTAACTCAAACGGCATGAAGTATGATTTCAAAGGGAAATGCCCCTTTAAATGGCATGTTTTTGCATGGTTTGTCATTACTTAGCTGCTTCTTGTATTAATATCCATTCTTCTCTACTCTTTACGACAAAGTGATATGTCATGGATGCTTAAAGGATGTCTTGAATGGTGAAGAGTTTGATAGATTGGATTCCCAAGCCTCAATGAAAGGAATCCTTAAGGTTTCAAAGGATGTCCTACTTATGTCTTTAATTGTTAAAGCAAAAAATATTGTATAGTTAGTAATGTGTCTTATGCTTCGTGTCCCTAAACTTCTTAAAAGTTATTGAAGTCTAAGATGGCAAAGAGACTTAGAGTCTAAATAGGTATTATGCACTTATATTTTATTATATATATAATGTGATGCTTTCTAGCATATGCATGTGCTATGAAAAGTCTTAATTTTCCGCTAAATTACTATTCCAATCAATGAATGATATGAGAGGCTTGTTTTAGGCCTCCGACGAGAGTCGACCGACGGCCGGTTACAATCCAAGATTGTACCCTATCTTCTATGCCGTATGGGGTTTCGAATGTGGACATTCTTGCAGTGAGCTTTCAACTCTTTCAATTAGGCCAGAGCCATCCGATAAGGGATAAAATTGAAATGATTGTATCCCGGTAGCAAGTCGTGATACAAAATCAAATTTCCCGCCTCAGGGTGGAATACTGGGAAGAATCATTAGGAGAAAAAACTCCATAAATTTTCCTCACTACAGGACCGATCAATGCGAGGAATCTCGTGAGTCGAAATCTTTGACTCTTTACTATATGATATAAACACCCCTTAGAAGATCATCTACAAAGCTTTCAAACAAAGAAATGATGCCGACCTCTGATGAATAGCATTTCCCTCCTTCCATTCTAAAACGCGTTCATTTGGAAAGTTAAACTTCACCACCCTTGTTGTTACAATCTTATGAAGCGAAACAAGCATGCAACCAATCCCACACCCAACAATAACATTAAAATCAACCATTATTAAATTTTACTAACTCCACATGAGTTAACTCTATTGCGGCAAACATTATGGACAATTTCTATATACTCTCTTAGCAACAACCAACTCAACCACCGGGTTAGTCACCATAAAAGGTCATTTCAAGATATCGGCGTAAATTGTCAAACTTTTTAGCTTTACTAGAGAGTACGTAACAAATGCACAAATTTGCACCGGCATCAAGTAAATCATATACATCATAGAAAAGACTTTCAAACATACACAACGGTTATCACATTGTTGGAGAAGTCTCTTGTTCACCCCTAGAGCGGAGAGCATTAGAAAAGTTGATTCTTCTTCGGAGCATCATTCATTTGAAAGCCACTTGCCTTGTTCACTCCCCTTGTCTGCTCCTTCAAATTATGGCAATCTGCTCACCTTGTGACCCCTTTTCCACAAACCAAAGCAATTACCGTTCCCACTAAGTCATTCGCCCACATAACCCTTACCACCCTTGGTTAAAAGTTAGGCTTCTCCAAACAACCTTAAAAGTTTGGGAGGGGTTTTTTTCCCCAACCCTTTTTCCCCCCTTTTGGGACTTTAGGTTTAGCACCTTATAATCACGAACCTTTAGGGAACTTAGAAGGAACTTTATTGGAGAACCCTTCTTGAACTTTTGTCTTGTCTTGAAGTCAAGCCTACCCTTTGAAAGAACCACCATCAAAAAGACCTTAGCCCTATTGCCAATCTCTACTCTTTCTCTTAACCCTTGTCTCTTCTACTTTTGTGAGCATAACCATGAGACGATTTAAATGTTCATAGTAATCATGAGCATAGCAAACGATATTTTTCTTTCAAGTCATCCCCACACTCCCGCTCACAAAGCGCACTCACTTCATCCCTAGGGTCGGAACCAAAGAAGGAGCATACCTGACAATTTAGTTTCAAAGGAGTAGTCAAGTACCACTCATACCTCCTTGACGAAGGTTGATGAATTCCTCCAACTTTGGCTTTTGCCCTCGTCTCTTTAGGAAAGAACGATCAATAAATCCTTCTTGGAAAATCTCCATGTCACCGACCATCCCCTTAGAGGCATTATGTCTCTCCATTGGACGCTACTAAGTTTGCGGCCACATCTTTTGAGTTGCTAAGTGGATAACTCGTCTTTTCTCACTAGTAAGTCAACCCCAATAGCATAGATAATTTGTAGTTTCATCAATAAACTCTTAGAGGGTTCTTCCCTCCACTTTGGACCCATAGAAATAAGGGGGATTCGATCCTAGTGATATTCCCTCAACTGGAGGCCATGGTATGCTAACTTGTTGCTGTTTCCTTCGCGGGTACCACCTTCCGATTAGCTTGGGTCGTCATAGATTGCGTTGAGTAGTAAGGGCTTGTGCTTGTGTTTGTAATGGTTTGGGCCAATTTGGAGGAAAAGTTTCCCTTATATCCCCATCCGCCATAGGAGGAGGAGCAGCCGCGAACTGATCATCCATAGGAACTTCTTGAAGTGGAGGCACTTTGTTGTGTTGTGCTCCCGCATTAGTGATGCCTTCCTCGGCCCTTCTTGCGGCTGCTCTTCGGTATTCATACTATAACCATAATACAAGGTTTTTAGGTCGAAAGTACACATTAAAATTTAGACTCTAGCAGGCGACATAGGATACACAAGTATGAGAGTTTCCTAAGCATCACATGTTTCTATTCATAAGTGCGGCACTCAATCACCGTGCTTCACAATGATGAATAGAATCTTACTAGAACGTGGTTTAATTGCAGACATCAACCCTAAAGGTATTCAACCTCATGTTCTTGATACCAAGTTTGTCACATCCGAGGAGCCACCCCATGACGTAAAACCGGCGTCGTATGTCCTCGAAAGCACTAAGGGACTAGCCTGCTTCGCACATCGTTCATACATATCATGGGTTAAAAGTGCGGAAAATTAAAAAACTTTTCGTTTATTCTACAAATTGCAGGTTTATTTAGACCTCTCGCTTACACATAATATATATTTATCGAGTATACATAGACCCTTCATATAAGAAAGATTACATTAGTCTTCTACTTTTATTGCACATGCATTAGTATAAGATAGTCTCATAAGAAGTCTATAACATTGGCTCAGATTAAACCATCTAGACCAAGAGTATACAATTTTGGGAATAGCACCTGTTACATTCATCGAATCGATAGCCACATATAGGCTTACAATTATAGTACCAAAATGAAAGAAATGAGCAAAGCGTCAATATGTAATAATGACATTGTCTTCAGAAAAGTGCAGAACCTTACCAAACTTGGAGATAAGAATCCAAGTAGTCTTCAATGACCTTCTACTAAGCTCAACGGCCCTCCTAACATTTATAGAAAACATTTAAGAGATGGATTCCGGTAAACACTGTACTAAGATGAGTATTGAGCTAATAATAAAACAGACTTTTGAATTCATACTAATGAGAGACATTTGTTCACAACAATCGATGCTAAGGAGTATTTGAAAAATTCCTCATATGCACAATTAAAACTCAATTATAAAGCCATTAAATCAATAATCCATACTAGATCAATCCCTAGGTACGACACAAGACCAACATCAACAATTAAAGTCAAGTCAACATACAAGAGTATCATTAGTATCAATCACCTATAATAAGCCAAAAACCCTTTACTCATAACCCACCAATTTAGCCTGACAAAGTGCCAAATGACAAGCAAAGGCCCTATACACCTTACTTCAAATCAAGTAAACACCAAACAAAGTAGATCACAAAGTTATTATGCCATAACTCAACCCTATCATAGCTCCAATTAGGTTATCATCATACTTTAGATCATACTGACCAATAGCGATGTCTTTCATCAATATAGAACTAACATCCTAAAGTGATCAATCAACATGTAAAGTCAACTAAGCATAAATTTACTTTAAGATCATTATAACATAAGAACATCACTTTCTAGTACTTCCCCTCCAAAGCCAATTAGTCTAGTGCAATGCATTTGTCACGCCTCAAAAACCATTAAGAGAACAGGCACCCGATGCCCTAAAGCCCGAGAGAACCAACCTCAAACCTGTTCTTACTGAGGCATATACTATAACAATTGAGACAAGTTAACTTTGGATGCAGCGATGCAAACCAACGTAAGAGGTCCAAAAGTTATATACAAAGACTTGGCCGTTTAGCCACAACTCCTTAAGACACAACTGAACCATGTACATACGTCTACAAAGCCTCTAAAAGATAGAAGGACTAGAGTAGGTCGCGGACAGACCCCGGCCTTACCTATAACTACGATACAATACCAAACGAATTTACCAAGGACTTAATAAAGCTCGAATCAACTTGGAGCTCACCAAAAGTAGCAGGAATTTCGAGTGCTCCCTACTGAGGAGGTTCTACTAGCTGGAGTACCTGAGCCTGCACATGAAATGCAGCGTCCCAAATACGGGACGTCAGTACGAAAAATGTACTGAATATGTAAGGCAAAAATATAATGTAAACAAGGCAAAAATGAAATCAAGTAGCAACATATGAGTGCATAGATTAGGAGAGAGACCACCTTTTGTTACTCCTGTGGAATCAAGTAAGCCTACATTCTTTTCTTTACCTTCTTTGTAGTGTATAATCTTTGTTGGGCATGTGATTACAAGTGGACCAGCTGATCAGTGGTTAGAAGAGGATGACCCATGCTAGGCGTATTAACCCCTGGGGATGCGGTCTCATAATTACACAACTTGGTCGGCCCATGCTAGGCTTTCGCCCCTGAGCTGCCCACCCTTCTATACCAATAGGGATCGGGCCCATGCTAGGCTTCGCCCCTAAGCTGCCACCCTTAATTAAATAGATTTCTTCACTTAGATTCTTTAATCTTTGAGATATTGTTAATCAGTTCATTACTCTTTGAGAGTTATTTTGGATAATCGTAACACTTTGAGATGTTGATTTGGTGGTCATAATCATCTTGGAGACATGAAATTATGAACAGTAGTGGAATACATGAAAACAATACTTTGAGCAGGTAACAATGACATAAGGAGCTATGAAAATCAACACCTAACTTTAAGACCTTAATGGCCACAATTGACTTCAATTGGCTTAGGAGAAGGATCATCAAACTTTCTTTTGCAAATACCATTTCTTTAACAGCACAAGGGGAAATTACAAAGTATAGAGTAGTGAAACATATAATGAAGTAGTTCCATGTACTTAGAATGGGGAAAGAAATATTGTTAGCTATTGGAGATAAGTACGCTGCCACCATCCCCTTTTCTAGAAATAGAACTTATGAGAATCACTTCATGATATTAATTGCAGGTGCAGATTCATGCCAAAAGGAATATAGAATCGAATAGCCTTACATACCTTAATTTATGACCAATACCACTATCACGATTTCTTAGCCTTCCTTATTGGGTGTAATCTACAACATAAGTCATGATTAAGCTAACATCAGCAGCTAATCACAATAAGGTTCTCCAAAAACAGTAGCTAAAAATATTTGATGGAAAATCAGGCCCATACAACCCTACATAAATGGTGAACCACCACACCTTCCTCTACACATTAATACAACTCAAACATCATTTCCCAGAGCTACCCAAACAGCCCTCAACAAAAATATTCATAAGGCAGCCACTAACAATCTCAAATCTTTCAGCATAATAGGAGAATATTGACTCAAAGATTTATCCAATCCATGAATTCTTGATAAACATATACAAAATTCTCCACTCCAAACATTATCAAAGAGAGGAAAACAAATGGGTTGAAGCTTACCTTAATTCTGAAAATTTATCCTCTAACTTGTACTTCAAGAATTCAAACTCTCCTTCAAACTCTACTTGAAAATTAGACAGCACTCAAGAACTCTAAGGGGTTTAGGGCTGCTAATTGAAGCCAAGAGAGACCAAGAAAGAACTTAGGAAATCTGAAATTTTGCAAGTTCAAAATGGAGAATAAGACTTGATCCTTATCCTTTGAAAAGGAGGTTTTATGGCCGACACTCTGACCAATTTTGGGCCATATAATGTCAAGTAGGTTCCCCCACCTGCTTGTCCTTTTAACTTGGCCCTTTTGGACTTAATATTATTGGACCTTGGCTGTCCATTTTTCCTTTGTTCTTTTTAATCAGCTTGGGACAGATATGTGGCAAGTAGGTGGTACACACTTGGCCCAATAACATGGTAAAACAAATCTTAGGAGTCATGTACTTTACTTAGTTTCATTGGGCTTTATCCATAATGTCCAATTGGAGATTTGCTGTTGGGCCTTCTTCATTCACATTTTCTTTAATAGGTTTGGGCTTCAAATGAGCCCCTAAATATAAGCCTAAATCTGGTCAATCAAACTTGGGCCCTTTAACTATAATATAGATCAAGTATGGTGATGCAGCTGCTAGCTCAATTACCACCTTACTATAATTACTTAAATACTTTCCATCGAGTTAACTTGCAATACATATGCTAAAACGTGCAAGGCTTACATCACCTTCCAAGCTAGTTTAAACCAACACTAATCATGTAAAAACATGATTCCCTCACCTACACTATAAGTATATGTCAAGTATAACATGAATAGAACTACCACATACAAAAAAATACAGGCCGTTACATCCTTCCCCCCTTGGAACATTCGTCCTCAATGTTAGCATGGTTGTGCGGCCTAAACAAGTTCAAGCCTAAGCTAGTACTACTATTAATCACATTGAACATATAGACTTATACTTACTTGTCAATGCCTCCACTAACATTTTGATCATTCCCACCAGTGTGGAAGAGGTGAGGATACTTCAATTCATTGCTTTCTCTGCTTCCCATGTAACTTTTTCTACTTTTGGTTTCTCCATAGAACTTTTACAGAAGCTACTTCTTTATTTCTTAACTTCCTAACTTGTCGATCCAGTAAGCAATGGGTACTTCTTCATAAGTGAGATCTCCTTAACCTGTACGTTCTTCAGTAGGAGTAATACGAAATGGACACCACGCATTTCGTAGCATTGAGACATGGAACACCGGATGAACTGATGAAAGCTCTTGTGGTAGCTCTAACTCATAAGCTACTTGGCCAAATTTTGGATAATCTATATGGCCTATATAGCGTGGACTCAGCTTTCCCTTTTTACCAAACTCCATTACCCCTTTCATCGGAGACACCTTCAAGAACACCCAATCCCCTATAGAAAATTTAGTCCTCTCCTTCTAATATCTGCATATGATTTATGTCGACTTTGAGCTGTTTCTAGCCGCTGCTGTATCACTTTGACTTTTTTCCATAGCTTGATGAACAAGATCTGGCCCAAATAAGGAAGTTTCACCCATTTCGAACCAGCCAATGGTGATCTACACTTTCGACCATATAAAGCTTCATAAGGTGCCATTTTAATGCTCGAATGATAGCTATTGTTATAAGCAAATTCAATAAGTGGTAGGTGATCATCCCAGCTACCCTTGAAATCTAATATACAAGCTCGCAGCATATCCTCAAGTGTCTGAATCGTACGTCTGCCTGACCATCCGTTTGAGGATGAAAGGCTTTTACTTAAATTCACTTGTGTTCCCAAACTCTTTTGAAATGACTTCCAAAAATTTGCTGTAAAATGAGCTCCTCTATCCGATATTATAGAGATTGGCACTCCATGTAGTCGAACTATCTCTTTAATGTACAACCTCGCATACTCTTCAGTGTATAAGTAGTCTTCACCGGCAAGAAGTGTGCTGCTTTGGTAAGTCTATCAACTATTACCCATATGGAGTCAAACTTCCGAATGCGAGCGCAGGCAAACCAGTAACAAAATCCATGTTGATCATGTCCCATTTCCAAATTGGAAGTTCTATACGCTGCATGTAACCTCCGGGCTTTTGGTGTTCTACTTTACCTGTGACAGTTTGGACACTGAACCACGAATTCTGCAATGTTCTTCTTCATGTTCCCCCACCAATACATTTCTTTCAAGTCATGATACATTTTAGTTGACCCCGGATGAACAGAGTACCTTGAATTATGTGCTTCCATCATGATCCTCTTTCTTAGTTCATCTATATTAGGTACACACAATCTGTTTTGACATCGAAGTACTCCGTCTTGCTTAAGCTCAAACGCCTTTGTCATACCATGTAGTACATTCTCTTTAGTTGTAAAAAATTGGATCAGTGTACTGCTTCTCTTTCACTTCCACTATTAACGAGGATTCTGCCGCATTTTGCAAAATACCCCTTCTGTCTTGAGATTCAAGAAGGCGAAACGCCCAAGTTAGCTATTGGGAAAATCCTTAGTCATTCCTTGTTCTTTCCATAGACTCCCATAAGTGGTTGCCATTTATTTTACGGCTTAAAGCATCAGCTACTACATTAGTTTACCGGATGATATAAGATGTCAATGTCATAATCTTTTAATAGCTCCAGCCACCTCGCTGCCTCAGATTTAAGCTTTTGCTTAAAAATATATTGCAAGCTTTTGTGATCAGTGTATATGTCAACATGAACTCCATACAAGTAGTGGCGCCATATCTTCAAAGCAAACACAACTGCGCTAGCTCTAGATCATGGGTTGGATAATTTCTTTCATGTGGCCGCAGCTGCCTTGAGCCATAAGCTATAACTTTACCATGCTGCATCAATACACAACCTAAGCCCACTCCCGAAGCATCACAATACACTACATAGCCTTCTGTACCTTCTGGAAGTACCAACACAGGTGTAGAAGTTAATTTACTCTTCAGCTCTTGGAAGCTTCTTTCACAATCATCGCTCACAGAAACTTGGTTCCTTTGTGTGTTAGCTTGTTTAAGGGTGCAGCCATGGAAGAGAATCCTTCAACAAACCTTCTGTAATAACCTGCAATCCAAGAAAACTAGGATCTCCGTAGGCTTGTAGGTCTTGGCCATTTTTCACGCTTCTATTTTCTGGTTATCAACCCTTATTCCTTCCTCGATACGATATGACCTAGGAATGCCACAATTTCAACCAAAACTCACATTTAGAGAACTTTGCATACAATTTACGATCACGAGAATTGTAAACCTGCCGCAAGTGATTAAATGATCCTCTTCCGATCTTGAATACACCAAAATGTCATCTATGAACACTATCCCAAACACATCATATAGAATGGCTTGAACACCCTATTCATCAAATCCATAAAAGCTGCTGGTGCATTTGTTAGCCCAAATGACATGACTAAGAACTCAAAATGACCATACCGTGTTCGGAAAGCTGTCTTGGGTATATCTTTGTCCTTGACCCTACTTGGTGATAACTGACTCAGGTCGATCTTTGAAAAACACCTAGCACCTTGTAATTTTAAACAGATCATCAATTCTAGGGAGGGATATTTGTTCTTAATTGTTACCTTATTCAACTGCGGTAGTCGATACACATTCTTAATGAGCCATCCTTTTTGCGTACAAATAAAACTGGTGTCCCCATGGCGACACACTAGGCCTTATGAATCCTTTCTGTAATAATAAGTCTTTTAACTGCTCTTTCAACTCTCGTAATTCTGCCGAGACCATTCTATATGGAGAATTGAGATAGGTTGGGTATCTGAAAGCACATCAATACCGAAAACTCTACTTCTCGTTCTGGAGGCAAACCGGAGATCTTCAGGAAAACACATCTGGAAATTCATTTACCACCGGAATGGATTGAAGGGTTGGTGGCTCTGCATCTACAATTTTCACTCTAACCAGATGGCATATGTATCCTTTGGAAATCATCTTCTTTGCCTTAAGATAAGAATAAATTTACCTCTTGGCATCCCAATATTACCTTTCCATCGAGGACTATCTCTTTTGGAAATTGGAAATGCACTATCTTAGTTCGGCAATCTACTGTGGCATAACAAGAAGCTAACCAATCCATACCCATTATAACATCAAAATCTACCATGTCTAGCTCAACAAGGTCAGCCAATATCGCGATCACAAACAGTTACAATGCAATTACATAAACTCTCCTAGCTATAATAGATTCACCAATCGGTGTAGACACTTCAAATGGCTTCGCTAATAATTTTGGTGTTGTTTTGAACTTTCCCAGCAATCAATGGTGTAACATATGATAGTGTAGACCCCGGATCTATTAATGCATATACAATATGTGAAAAGATGGACAATGTACCTGTAACCACATCCGGCGACGCTTCTAAATTTTGTCGATCCCTAGTGCATATGTGCGATTCTGACCTCCACTAGAACTAGCTGCTCCCCTAGCTCCTCTACCACGACCTGTAGGCATATGTAGTCCCCTACCTAAAGAAGGGTTGATGAGGTGACGCAACAACTGATCTAGTTGGTTGAACAATGCCACCCACTCCCCTATGAGGCAGTTTCTCATCATATGCCCTGGTGTGCCACACCAAAAACAAACATCCGTCCCAACCTGCATGCACCTAGATTATTCCTTCCAATGTTTAAAGGCTGTCGTGGAGGCCTTGATTGGCTCGTACTTCCTTGCTCTTGATGACTGCCTTGCTTTCACTTCTTTGCCAAACGATTGCCTCTAAACCCTTGGAACCGTGGTAGAGCACTAGCTGTAGAGTAGAAAGATGATGCCTAGGTGTCTGTTAGAGAACCGAGGCCTAAACTCACCTTGGGATGTGTGTAAACTGCCCATGGATCTGGCCCTCTTAGAATGCCCTGTTTCAACTCTTGTGTTCTTCTCTTGCCTTTGATCCTCCAATTTTTGTGCAAAAGCCTGCATCCTTGCTATATCCATATCTTTATTTAATGAAGCAATTGTACAGTCTCTAACCAGATATGATCTAATCTGTCCACAAAATGAGAACTCTATCCTCCATAGTAGCTACTACATAGGAGCATACCTGGCCAAGATTAAATTTGAGACTATACTCCCTCACACTCATATTTCCTTGGTGGAGATTAAGAACTGATCGCACGGGCCTCTCGGATCTCCAATGGCAGTAATGATCAAGGAATGCCTTTTTAAACTCTTTCCACATAGCTGAAGGTGCATTTATTCCCCTAGATTGCTTCCAAGCTTCATACCACAATATAGCCACACCCTTTAATCTGTATGCAGCTAGCTCAAGTGCTTCTTTACCACTTACATGCATAATATCCAAAGTGCGTTGGATTTGATCTATAAAATCTTGGGATCTTCATTAGGATCTGACCCGGTAAATGATGGAGGTCCAAGTTAAGAAAATCACGTATCCGTGTTCCAGCTGATCTAACTACACCACTAGTACCTGAACTGGACCTTCTTGCCTTTGCCATGACCAGCAACTATACGAGGTCAATAATTGGATTGCATTCCTCAATCTTGCCGGTAGCATTAATAGGGGGTTCCTAGGTTCATCTTCCCTCCTTATTTCTTCAGGAGATGGAGGCGTCGAGGAAGTCTGCGATAGAGACTCATCTTGAGCCCCACTTTGAACAGCTTGACTTGGTGGTGGTTGGTGGTCCCTTCTTGGGCAGCCACTTCTACTCGTTTACCAGTACTTTTACTCCTCTCGTAATCGGCATCTTTGCTATAATAAAACATTGAGGAATTAGATATGATTCACCTAACAACACAAGTTCTATCGCACGATCTAAGAAATGAAGAAATGAGACAACTCCTATATGTCCCGTAGCCTCCTGTTTATAAATGTGGTGCACAACACATCCATAAGCAAGACTCTACACAGACACGGCTTTGTAGACTCCCTAGGATGACCTGCTCTGATACCACTTTTGTCACGCCTCAAAACCCATTAAGACGGACAGGCACCCGATGCCCTAAAGGCCGAGAGAACCAACCTACAAACTGTTCTTACTGAGCATATACTATAACAATTGAGACAAGTTAACTTTGGATGCAGCGATACAAACCAACGTAAGTAGATCCAAAAGTTATATACACAGACTGGCCTTTAGGCCACAACTTCTTAAGACACAACTGAACCATGTACATACGTCTACAAAGCCTCTAAAAGATAAAATACTAGAGTAGGTCGGGACAGACCCCGCCTTACCCTTAATACGATACAATACCAAACGAATTTACCAAGGACTTAATAAAGCTCGAATCAACTTGGAGCTCACAAAAGTAGCCAGAATTTCGAGTGCTCCTACTGAGGAGGTCTCTAGCTGGAGTACCTGAGCTGCAGCATGAAATGCAGCGTCCCCAATACGGGACGCGTACAAAAAATGTACTGAATATGTAAGGCAAAAAGATATGTAATACAAGCACAAATAAATCAAGTAGCAACATATAGTGCATAGATTAGGAGAGACGACACCTTTGCTTACTCTTGTGGAATCAAGAGCTACATTCTTTTCTTTACCTTTTTTTTTATAATCTTGTTGGGCATGTGATACAAGTGACCAGCTGATCAGTGGTAGAAGAGGATGACCATGCTAGGCGTATAACCCTGGGATGCGGTCCTCATAATTACCAACTTGGATCGGCCATGCTACTTTCGCCTGAGCGACATCTGGGATCGGCCCATGCTAGGCTTTCGCCCCTAAGCTGCCACCCTTAATTAAATAGATTTCTTCACTTAGATTCTTTAATCTTTGAGATTATTGTTAATCAGTTCATAACTCTTTTGAGATATTATTTTGGATAATCGTAACACTTTGAGATGTTGATTTGGTGGTCATAATCATCTTGGAGACATGAAATTACGGAACAGTAGTGGAATACATGAAAACAATACTTTGAGGCAGTAACAATGACATAAGGAGCTATGAAACATCAACACCTACTTTAAGACCTTAATGGCACAATTGACTTAATTGGCTTAGGAGAAGGATTCATCAAACTTTCTTTTGCAAATACCATTTCTATAACAGCACAAGGGGAAATTACACAAGTATAGAGTAGTGAACATATAATGAAGTAGTTCCATGTACTTAGAATGGGGAAAGAAATATTGTTAGCTATTTGGAGATTACGCTGCCACCATGCTTCCTTTTTCTAGAAATAGAACTTATAGAGATCACTTCATTGATATTAATTGCAGGTGGCAGATTTATGCAAAAGGATATAGAATCGAATAGCCTTACATACCTTATATTTTGACCAATACCACTATCACGATTCAGCCTTCCTTATTGGGTGCTAATCTACAACATAGTCATGATTAACTAACATCAGCAGCTAATCACAATAAGGTTCTCCAAAACAGTAGCTAAAAATATTTGATGGAAATCAGGCCCATACAACCCTTACATAAATGTGTGAACCACCACACCCTTCCTCTACACATTAATACAACTTCAAACATCATTCCAGAGATACCCAAACAGCCCTCAAAAACAATATTCATAAGGCAGCCACTAACAATCTTCAAATCTTTCAGCATAATAGGAGAATATTGACTCAAAGATTTATCACACATCCATGAATTCTTGATAAACATATACAAATTCTCCACTCCAAACATTATCAAAGAGAGGAAAACAAATGGGTGAAGTCTTACCTTAATTCTGAAAATTTATCCTCTAAACTTGTACTTAAGAATTCAAACTCTCCTTCAAACTCTTACTTGAAAAACTAGACAGCACTCAAGAACTCTAAGGGTTTAGGGCTGCTAATTGAAGCAAGAGAGACCAAGAAAGAACTTAGGAAATCTGAAATTTTTGCAAGTTCAAAATGGAGAATAAGACTTTGACTTATCCTTTGAAAAGGAGGTGTTATGGCCGACACTCTTGACCAATTTTGGCCATATAATGTCAAGTAGGTGCCCCACCTGCTTGTCCTTTTAACTTGGGCCCTTTTGGACTTAATATTATTGGACCTTGCTGTCCATTTTTCCTTTGTTCATTTAATCAGCTTTGGGACAGATTAGTGCAAGTAGGTGGTACACACTTGCGCCAATAACATGGTAAAACAAATCTTAGGAGGTCATGTACTTACTTAGTTCACTTGGGCTTTATCCATAATGGCAATTGGCAGATTTGTGTTGGGCCTTCTTTCATTCACATTTTCTTTAATAGGGTTGGGCTTCAAATGAGCCCCTAAATATAAGCCTAAATCTGGTCAATCAAACTTGGGCCCTTTAACTATAATATAGATCAAGTAGGTGATGCAGCTGCTAGCTAATTACCACCTTACTATAATTACTTAAATACTTTCATCGGAGTTAACTTGCAATACATATGCTAAAACGTGCAAGGCATACATCACCTTCCAAGCTAGTTTAAACCAAACACTAATCATGTAAGAAACATGATCCCTCACCTACACTATAAGTATATGTCAAGTATAACATGAATAGAACTACCACATACAAAATACAGGCCGTTACAGTCTTAACTACATCCTTC
>CM040626.1:41482844-41513599 GCA_022817965.1 Solanum lycopersicoides | reverse complement strand
TTCCTTGAATTCCTTCCCACTCAATAGGATCCGACTCCACCGGCCTATTATCCTTCCATTGAGTGTATCAAATTTGAGACACATCCCTCAATTGATAGTGTAACGGCCTGTATTTTTGTATGTGGTAGTTCTATTCATGTTATACTTGACATATACTTATAGTGTAGGTGAGGGATCATGTTTCTTACATGATTAGTGTTGGTTTAAACTAGCTTGGAAGGTGATGTAATGCCTTGCACGTTTTAGCATATGTATTGCAAGTTAACTCCGATGGAAAGTATTTAAGTAATTATAGTAAGGTGGTAATTGAGCTAGCAGCTGCATCACCTACTTGATCTATATTATAGTTAAAGGGCCCAAGTTTGATTGACCAGATTTAGGCTTATATTTAGGGGCTCATTTGAAGCCCAAACCTATTAAAGAAAATGTGAATGAAAGAAGGCCCAACAGCCAAATCTGCCAATTGGCCATTATGGATAAAGCCCAAGTGAAACTAAGTAAGTACATGACCTCCTAAGATTTGTTTTACCATGTTATTGGGCCAAGTGTGTACCACCTACTTGCACTAATCTGTCCCAAGCTGATTAAAAGAACAAAGGAAAAATGGACAGCCAAGGTCCAATAATATTAAGTCCAAAAGGGCCCAAGTTAAAAGGACAAGCAGGTGGGGCACCTACTTGACATTATATGGCACAAAATTGGTCAAGAGTGTCGGCCATAACACCTCCTTTTTCAAAGGATAAGGATCAAGTCTTATTCTCCATTTTGAACTTGCAAAATTTCAGATTTCCTAAGTTCTTTCTTGGTCTCTCTTGGCTTCAATTAGCAGCCCTAAAACACCTTAGAGTTCTTGAGTGCTGTCTAATTTTTCAAGTAAGAGTTTGAAGGAGAGTTTGAATTCTTGAAGTACAAGTTTAGAGGATAAATTTTCAGAATTAAGGTAAGACTTCAACCCATTTGTTTTCCTCTCTTTGATAATGTTTGGAGTGGAGAATTTTGTATATGTTTATCAAGAATTCATGGATTGTGATAAATCTTTGAGTCAATATTCTCCTATTATGCTGAAAGATTTGAGATTGTTAGTGGCTGCCTTATGAATATTGTTGTTGAGGGCTGTTTGGGTATCTCTGGAAATGATGTTTGAAGTTGTATTAATGTGTAGAGGAAGGGTGTGGTGGTTCACCATTTATGTAAGGGTTGTATGGGCCTGATTTCCATCAAATATTTTTAGCTACTGTTTTGGAGAACCTTATTGTGATTAGCTGCTGATGTTAGCTTAATCATGACTTATGTTGTAGATTAGCACCCAATAAGGAAGGCTGAATCGTGATAGTGGTATTGGTCATAAATATAAGGTATGTAAGGCTATTCGATTCTATATCCTTTTGGCATGAAATCTGCCACCTGCAATTAATATCAATGAAGTGATTCTCATAAGTTCTATTTCTAGAAAAGGAAGCATGGTGGCAGCGTACTATCTCCAAATAGCTAACAATATTTCTTTCCCCATTCTAAGTACATGGAACTACTTCATTATATGTTCACTACTCTATACTTGTGTAATTTCCCCTTGTGCTGTTATAGAAATGGTATTTGCAAAAGAAAGTTTGATGAATCCTTCTCCTAAGCCAATTGAAGTCAATTGTGCCATTAAGGTCTTAAAGTAAGGTGTTGATGTTTCATAGCTCCTTATGTCATTGTTACTGCCTCAAAGTATTGTTTTCATGTATTCCACTACTGTTCCATAATTTCATGTCTCCAAGATGATTATGACCACCAAATCAACATCTCAAAGTGTTACGATTATCCAAAATAACATCTCAAAAGAGTTATGAACTGATTAACAATAATCTCAAAGATTAAAGAATCTAAGTGAAGAAATCTATTTAATTAAGGGTGGCAGCTTAGGGGCGAAAGCCTAGCATGGGCCGATCCCAAGCCTAGTGTATCCCAAGTTGTGTAATTATGAGGACCGCATCCCAGGGGTTAATACGCCTAGCATGGGTCATCCTCTTCTACCACTGATCAGCTGGTCACTTGTATCACATGCCCAACAAAGATTATAACATACAAAAGGTAAAGAAAAGAATGTAGCTTACTTGATTCCACAAGAGTAAGCAAAGGTGGTCTTCTCTCCTAATCTATGCACTCATATGTTGCTACTTGATTTCATTTGTGCCTTGTATTACATATACTTTTTGCCTTACATATTCAGTACATTTTTCGTACTGACGTCCCGTATTGGGGACGCTGCATTTCATGCTGCAGGCTCAGGTACTCCAGCTAGTAGACCTCCTCAGTAGGAGCACTCGAAATTCTGCTACTTTTGGTGAGCTCCAAGTTGATTCGGAGCTTTATTAAGTCCTTGGTAAATTCGTTTGGTATTGTATCGTAGTTAAGGGTAAGGCGGGGTCTGTCCCGACCTACTCTAGTCTTCTATCTTTTAGAGGCTTTGTAGACGTATGTACATGGTTCAGTTGTGTCTTAAGGAGTTGTGGCCTAAACGGCCAAGTCTTGTATATAACTTTTGGATCTACTTACGTTGGTTTGTATCGCTGCATCCAAAGTTAACTTGTCTCAATTGTTATAGTATATGCTCAGTAAGAACAGGTTGTAGGTTGGTTCTCTCGGGCCTTTAGGGCATCGGGTGCCTGTCCGTCTTAATGTGTTTTGAGGCGTGACAAAGGTGGTATCAGAGCAGGTCATCCTAGGGAGTCTACAAAGCCGTGTCTGTGTAGAGTCTTGCTTATGGATGTGTTGTGCACCACATTTATAAACAGGAGGCTACGGGACATATAGGAGTTGTCTCATTTCTTTCATTTCTTAGATCGTGCGATAGAACTTGTGTTGTAGGTGAATCATATCTAATTCCTCAATTGTTTTATTATAGCAAAGATGCCGATTACGAGAAGGAGTAAAAGTACTGGTAAACGAGTAGAAGTGGCTGCCCAAGAAGGGACCAGCCAACCACCACCAAGTCAAGCTGTTCAAAGTGGGGCTCAAGATGAGTCTCTATCGCAGACTTCCTCGACGCCTCCATCTCCTGAAGAAATAAGTTGGGAAGATGAACCTCAGGAACCCCTATTAATGCTACCGAGCAAGATTTGAGGAATGCAGTCCAATTATTGACTCGTATAGTTGCTGGTCATGGCCAAAGGCAAGAAGGTCCAGTTGCAGGTACTAGTGGTGTAGTTAGATCAGCTGGAACACGGATACGTGATTTTCTTAACTTGGACCCTCCATCATTTACCGGGTCAGATCCTAATGAAGATCCCCAAGACTTTATAGATCAAATCCAACGCACTTTGGATATTATGCATGTAAGTGGTAAAGAAGCACTTGAGCTAGCTGCATACAGATTAAAGGGTGTGGCTATATTGTGGTATGAAGCTTGGAAGCAATCTAGGGGAATAAATGCACCTTCAGCTATGTGGAAAGAGTTTAAAAAGGCATTCCTTGATCATTATCTGCCATTGGAGATCCGAGAGGCCCGTGTGGATCAGTTCTTAAATCTCCACCAAGGAAATATGAGTGTGAGGGAGTATAGTCTCAAATTTAATTCCTTGGCCAGGTATGCTCCTAATGTAGTAACTACTATGGAGGATAGAGTTCATCGTTTTGTGGACAGATTAGATTCATATCTTGTTAGAGACTGTACAATTGCTTCATTAAATAAAGATATGGATATAGCAAGGATGCAGGCTTTTGCACAAAAATTGGAGGATCAAAGGCAAAGAAGAAGAACACAAGAGTTGGAAACAGGGCATTCTAAGAGGGCCAGATCCATGGGTCAGTTTACACCATCCCAAGGTGAGTTTAGGCCTCGGTTCTCTAACAGACCACCTAGGCCATCATCTTTCTACTCTACTGCTAGTGCTCCACCACGGTTCCAAGAGTTTAGAGGCAATCAATTTTGGCAAAAAAGTGAAAGCCAAGGCAGTCATCAAGAGCAAGGAAGTACGAGCCAATCAAGGCCTCCACGACAGCCTTGTAAACAATGTGGAAGGAATCATCTAGGTGCATGCAGGTTTGGGACGGATTTTTGTTTTTGGTGTGGCACACCAGGGCATATGATGAGAAACTGCCCTCATAGGGGAGTGGGTGGCATTGTTCAACCAACTAGATCAGTTGTTGCGTCGACCTCATCAACCCCTTCTTTAGGTAGGGGACTACATATGCCTACAGGTCGTGGTAGAGGAGCTAGGGGAGCATCTAGTTCTAGTGGAGGTCAGAATCGCACATATGCACTAGGGGATCGACAAAATTTAGAAGCGTCGCCGGATGTGGTTACAGGTACATTGTCCATCTTTTCACATATTGTATATGCATTAATAGATCCGGGGTCTACACTATCATATGTTACACCATTGATTGCTGGAAAGTTCAAAACAACACCAGAATTATTAGCGAAGCCATTTGAAGTGTCTACACCGATTGGTGAATCTATTATAGCTAGGAGAGTTTATCGTAATTGCATTGTAACTGTTTGTGATCGCGATACATTGGCTGACCTTGTTGAGCTAGACATGGTAGATTTTGATGTTATAATGGGTATGGATTGGTTAGCTTCTTGTTATGCCACAGTAGATTGCCGAACTAAGATAGTGCATTTCCAATTTCCAAAAGAGATAGTCCTCGAATGGAAAGGTAATATTGGGATGCCAAGAGGTAAATTTATTTCTTATCTTAAGGCAAAGAAGATGATTTCCAAAGGATACATATGCCATCTGGTTAGAGTGAAAAATGTAGATGCAGAGCCACCAACCCTTCAATCCATTCCGGTGGTAAATGAATTTCCAGATGTGTTTCCTGAAGATCTTCCCGGTTTCCCTCTAGAACGAGAAGTAGAGTTCGGTATTGATGTGCTTTCAGATACTCAACCTATCTCAATTCCTCCATATAGAATGGCTCCGGCAGAATTACGAGAGTTGAAAGAGCAGTTAAAAGACTTATTACAGAAAGGATTCATAAGGCCTAGTGTGTCGCCATGGGGAGCACCAGTTTTATTTGTACGCAAAAAGGATGGCTCATTAAGAATGTGTATCGACTACCGGCAGTTGAATAAGGTAACAATTAAGAACAAATATCCCCTCCCTAGAATTGATGATCTGTTTGATCAATTACAAGGTGCTAGGTGTTTTTCAAAGATCGACCTGAGGTCAGGTTATCACCAAGTTAGGGTCAAGGACAAAGATATACCCAAGACAGCTTTCCGAACACGGTATGGTCATTTTGAGTTCTTAGTCATGTCATTTGGGCTAACAAATGCACCAGCAGCTTTTATGGATTTGATGAATAGGGTGTTCAAGCCATTCTTAGATGTGTTTGTGATAGTGTTCATAGATGACATTTTGGTGTATTCAAGATCGGAAGAGGATCATGCTAATCACTTGCGGCAGGTTTTACAAATTCTTCGTGATCGTAAATTGTATGCAAAGTTCTCTAAATGTGAGTTTTGGTTGAAATCTGTGGCATTCCTAGGTCATATCGTATCCGAGGAAGGAATAAGGGTTGATAACCAGAAAATAGAAGCCGTGAAAAATGGCCAAGACCTACAACGCCTACGGAGATCCGTAGTTTTCTTGGATTGGCAGGTTATTACAGAAGGTTTGTTGAAGGATTCTCTTCCATGGCTGCACCCTTAACAAAGCTAACACACAAAGGAACCAAGTTTCTGTGGAGCGATGAGTGTGAAAGAAGCTTCCAAGAGCTGAAGAGTAAATTAACTTCTACACCTGTGTTGGTACTTCCAGAAGGTACAGAAGGCTATGTAGTGTATTGTGATGCTTCGGGAGTGGGCTTAGGTTGTGTATTGATGCAGCATGGTAAAGTTATAGCTTATGGCTCAAGGCAGCTGCGGCCACATGAGAAAAATTATCCAACCCATGATCTAGAGCTAGCAGCAGTTGTGTTTGCTTTGAAGATATGGCGCCACTACTTGTATGGAGTTCATGTTGACATATACACTGATCACAAAAGCTTGCAATATATTTTTAAGCAAAAAGACTTAAATCTGAGGCAGCGAAGGTGGCTGGAGCTATTAAAAGATTATGACATTGACATCTTATATCATCCCGGTAAAGCTAATGTAGTAGCTGATGCTTTAAGCCGTAAAATAATGGCAACCACTTATGGGAAGTCTATGGAAAGACAAGGAATGACTAAGGATCTTTCCCAACTAGCTAACTTGGGCGTTCGCCTTCTTGAATCTCAAGACGAAGGGGTAATTGTGCAAAATGCGGCAGAATCCTCGTTAATAGTGGAAGTGAAAGAGAAGCAGTACACTGATCCAATTCTTTTACAACTTAAAGAGAATGTACTACATGGTATGACAAAGGCGTTTGAGCTTAAGCAAGACGGAGTACTTCGATGTCAAAACAGATTGTGTGTACCTAATATAGATGAACTAAGAAAGAGGATCATGATGGAAGCACATAATTCAAGGTACTCTGTTCATCCGGGGTCAACTAAAATGTATCATGACTTGAAAGAAATGTATTGGTGGGGGAACATGAAGAAGAACATTGCAGAATTCGTGGCTCAGTGTCCAAACTGTCAACAGGTAAAAGTAGAACACCAAAAGCCCGGAGGTTACATGCAGCGTATAGAACTTCCAATTTGGAAATGGGACATGATCAACATGGATTTTGTTACTGGTTTGCCTCGCTCATTCCGGAAGTTTGACTCCATATGGGTAATAGTTGATAGACTTACCAAAGCAGCACACTTCTTGCCGGTGAAGACTACTTATACAGCTGAAGAGTATGCGAGGTTGTACATTAAAGAGATAGTTCGACTACATGGAGTGCCAATCTCTATAATATCGGATAGAGGAGCTCAATTTACAGCAAATTTTTGGAAGTCATTTCAAAAGAGTTTGGGAACACAAGTGAATTTAAGTACAGCCTTTCATCCTCAAACGGATGGTCAGGCAGAACGTACGATTCAGACACTTGAGGATATGCTGCGAGCTTGTATATTAGATTTCAAGGGTAGCTGGGATGATCACCTACCACTTATTGAATTTGCTTATAACAATAGCTATCATTCGAGCATTAAAATGGCACCTTATGAAGCTTTATATGGTCGAAAGTGTAGATCACCAATTGGCTGGTTCGAAATGGGTGAAACTTCCTTATTTGGGCCAGATCTTGTTCATCAAGCTATGGAAAAAGTCAAAGTGATACAGCAGCGGCTAGAAACAGCTCAAAGTCGACATAAATCATATGCAGATATTAGAAGGAGAGGACTAGAATTTTCTATAGGGGATTGGGTGTTCTTGAAGGTGTCTCCGATGAAAGGGGTAATGAGGTTTGGTAAAAAGGGAAAGCTGAGTCCACGCTATATAGGGCCATATAAGATTATCCGAAAATTTGGCCAAGTAGCCTATGAGTTAGAGCTACCACAAGAGCTTTCATCAGTTCATCCGGTGTTCCATGTCTCAATGCTACGGAAATGCGTAGGTGATCCATTTCGTATTACTCCTACTGAAGACGTACAGGTTACAGGAGATCTCACTTATGAAGAAGTACCCATTGCTATTCTGGATCGACAAGTTAGGAAGTTAAGAAATAAAGAAGTAGCTTCTGTAAAAGTTCTATGGAGAAACCAACAAGTAGAAGAAGTTACATGGGAAGCAGAAGAAGCAATGAAATTGAAGTATCCTCACCTCTTCCACACTGGTGGGAATGATCAAAATGTTAGTGGAGGCATTGACAAGTAAGTATAAGTCTATATGTTCAATGTGATTAATAGTAGTACTAGCTTAGGCTTGAACTTGTTTAGGCCGCACAACCATGCTAACATTCGAGGACGAATGTTCCAAGGGGGGAAGGATGTAACGGCCTGTATTTTTGTATGTGGTAGTTCTATTCATGTTATACTTGACATATACTTATAGTGTAGGTGAGGGATCATGTTTCTTACATGATTAGTGTTGGTTTAAACTAGCTTGGAAGGTGATGTAATGCCTTGCACGTTTTAGCATATGTATTGCAAGTTAACTCCGATGGAAAGTATTTAAGTAATTATAGTAAGGTGGTAATTGAGCTAGCAGCTGCATCACCTACTTGATCTATATTATAGTTAAAGGGCCCAAGTTTGATTGACCAGATTTAGGCTTATATTTAGGGGCTCATTTGAAGCCCAAACCTATTAAAGAAAATGTGAATGAAAGAAGGCCCAACAACCAAATATGCCAATTGGCCATTATGGATAAAGCCCAAGTGAAACTAAGTAAGTACATGACCTCCTAAGATTTGTTTTACCATGTTATTGGGCCAAGTGTGTACCACCTACTTGCACTAATCTGTCCCAAGCTGATTAAAAGAACAAAGGAAAAATGGACAGCCAAGGTCCAATAATATTAAGTCCAAAAGGGCCCAAGTTAAAAGGACAAGCAGGTGGGGCACCTACTTGACATTATATGGCCCAAAATTGGTCAAGAGTGTCGGCCATAACACCTCCTTTTTCAAAGGATAAGGATCAAGTCTTATTCTCCATTTTGAACTTGCAAAAATTTCAGATTTCCTAAGTTCTTTCTTGGTCTCTCTTAGCTTCAATTAGCAGCCCTAAAACACCTTAGAGTTCTTGAGTGCTGTCTAATTTTTCAAGTAAGAGTTTGAAGGAGAGTTTGAATTCTTGAAGTACAAGTGTAGAGGATAAATTTTCAGAATTAAGGTAAGACTTCAACCCATTTGTTTTCCTCTCTTTGATAATGTTTGGAGTGGAGAATTTTGTATATGTTTATCAAGAATTCATGGATTGTGATAAATCTTTGAGTCAATATTCTCCTATTATGCTGAAAGATTTGAGATTGTTAGTGGCTGCCTTATGAATATTGTTGTTGAGGGCTGTTTGGTATCTCTGGAAATGATGTTTGAAGTTGTATTAATGTGTAGAGGAAGGGTGTGGTGGTTCACCATTTATGTAAGGGTTGTATGGGCCTGATTTCCATCAAATCTTTTTAGCTACTGTTTTGGAGAACCTTATTGTGATTAGCTGCTGATGTTAGCTTAATCATGACTTATGTTGTAGATTAGCACCCAATAAGGAAGGCTGAATCGTGATAGTGGTATTGGTCATAAATATAAGGTATGTAAGGCTATTCGATTCTATATCCTTTTGGCATGAAATCTGCCACCTGCAATTAATATCAATGAAGTGATTCTCATAAGTTCTATTTCTAGAAAAGGAAGCATGGTGGCAGCGTACTATCTCCAAATAGCTAACAATATTTCTTTCCCCATTCTAAGTACATGGAACTACTTCATTATATGTTCACTACTCTATACTTGTGTAATTTCCCCTTGTGCTGTTATAGAAATGGTATTTGCAAAAGAAAGTTTGATGAATCCTTCTCCTAAGCCAATTGAAGTCAATTGTGCCATTAAGGTCTTAAAGTAAGGTGTTGATGTTTCATAGCTCCTTATGTCATTGTTACTGCCTCAAAGTATTGTTTTCATGTATTCCACTACTGTTCCGTAATATCATGTCTCCAAGATGATTATGACCACCAAATCAACATCTCAAAGTGTTACGATTATCCAAAATAACATCTCAAAAGAGTTATGAACTGATTAACAATAATCTCAAAGATTAAAGAATCTAAGTGAAGAAATCTATTTAATTAAGGGTGGCAGCTTAGGGGCGAAAGCCTAGCATGGGCCGATCCCAAGTTGTGTAATTATGAGGACCGCATCCCAGGGGTTAATACGCCTAGCATGGGTCATCCTCTTCTACCACTGATCAGCTGGTCACTTGTATCACATGTCCAACAAAGATTATAATATATAAAAAGGTAAAGAAAAGAATGTAGCTTGCTTGATTCCACAAGAGTAAGCAAAGGTGGTCTTCTCTCCTAATCTATGCACTCATATGTTGCTACTTGATTTCATTTGTGCCTTGTATTACATATACTATTTGCCTTACATATTCAGTACATTTTTCGTACTGACGTCCCGTATTGGGACGCTGCATTTCATGCTGCAGGCTCAGGTACTCCAGCTAGTAGACCTCCTCAGTAGGAGCACTCGAAACTCTGCTACTTTTGGTGAGCTCCAAGTTGATTCGGAGCTTTATTAAGTCCTTGGTAAATTCGTTTGGTATTGTATCGTATTAAGGGTAAGGCGGGGTCTGTCCCGACCTACTCTAGTATTTTATCTTTTAGAGGCTTTGTAGACGTATGTACATGGTTCAGTTGTGTCTTAAGGAGTTGTGGCCTAAACGGCCAAGTCTTGTATATAACTTTTGGATCTACTTACGTTGGTTTGTATCGCTGCATCCAATGTTAACTTGTCTCAATTGTTATAGTATATGCTCAGTAAGAACAAAGACCTCCTGTCCGTCTTAATCGGACAAAGACTCTCATCGGGTTTGCTGTGCAATGATCAAGAATAACCTAGTGTCATTACTTGAGTCTAGCTCACCTCTTGATCATCCTATCCTAACACCTTTGGTATCGATCATTTCATTATGTGCATCATTTGAAGCTGGCCTCATTCATTCATTGGAAACTTTAACTTTAACTGACATAGATCATGTGAGCATCATTAAATCCAGTGTCTCCCCCACACCGAAAAGAGGTGGAATCACCGGCCAAAGTGACCCAAAACATGCTAGCGTATATGGGAATTGAACCCCGCCAGATCCCTATATTGGCAGTATAGGTTCGAAGACTAGGAGATATAAGGAGACCCATACCCGGCATGCCGGACAGTCTCATCTCATGAGAGTTACGTGAACCTCCGCCCTTCCCGAAAGAAGGCATCACCGCTCATAGATAGTCTATCGGTGCTCAGTATAAAGTTCCATTACATTCAACTCATACGTCATGGAAGCTGGCTTCTAGTATGAGGACATCATAGCTCAATAGATGATTTCTCATCTCATCATTAGTATTAAGTGTGCTAATCTCAATACTTTCATTAGAGTGTTCATAGAGACTGGTCTCTTCATTAACTTTACACTCTCATAGGTGAGTACGTTTTGGTAATATTTACTTAGGCTCATTTGAGATTGTTCTCATCTTTTACATTAGCCTCATATCATGTTGTCACCACATTCATTAACATTAGCACATTTTCTCTTCATAATTACTCACCCCTTTTTACGTGAATGTTCATTTCATCATATGCTAATGCACTTGGCCATTTGTGTGTTTCACATTCTTACTTAACCCTTCAAGGGTTTCATCATTTCATTACATAATATTCATTTCATCGTATGCCAATACACTTGGCCATTTAGTGTGTTTTACACTCGTACTTAACCCTTCTAGGTTTGCATTATTTCATTACATACATCTTAGGTTCACTTATTTTTAAACGTATGTTAGACTTATGGGTCTATACATACAAGCCTTGAGGCTTCATTCATAGTTCGTTTAAGTGATTCATATCTTCCTAAGATTATGTGGTACAAGACTTATGCATCTTGTTTGTATGCCAAGATCTCGATATCGATCTAAGTAGGTAGCATTATTCTTGAATATTTAATTCACATATGACTTATGTATCAATACGGAATTTGGGCAAGGGAACCCGGTTTCGAATCCCTTGGACAACACTTACATTTTTCATTTATTTTATTTTTGGTCCACATGACATTGGGACCCTAGATCGAGCCCCAACATCAACGTTTCCTCATTATTTTTCTCCCTTGAATTTCCTCTTCCTTGGCTGAGGGGTTGTGGGATCGAACCCCCACAACCCCTTTTATTTTTTTATTTATTTCCCTTGTTTATTTCGAGTTGACCATGAGGTTGTGGGATCAAACCCCCACAGCCTCTCTTTATTTTTCTTTTATTTTGCCTCTACTGCCTAGAGGTCGTGGGTTCAATTCCCACGCCTCATATTTCTTTTATCTTCATTTTCTCTTAACTCTCCTTCACTGCCTTGAGGTCGTGGGTTCGATTCCCATGCCTCACATTTCCTTTCTTTTCATTTTCTCTTACTCTCCTCTACTGCCTAGAGGTCGTGGGTTCAATTCCCACTCCTCACATTTATTTTCTTTTCATTTTTTTCCTTAAGTTCTGACTTAGAGGTTGTGGGTTCGAATCCCACTCCTCTCAATTCTTAACTTCATATATTAATTTCCAGCCATGAGTACCCAAGTTCGAACCCTCCTCAGCCCCATTTCTTTATTCACGTTTTAGTGCTTTTCAAGGGTGAGGTCGCGAGTTCGATTCCTAATGACCTCACCTAATATATACCCATTTAAATTTCCAGATTTATTCATCTATGTTTAGCCGAAAACAAACTCATAATTTGCTGGAAATTTGGTCACATTTTTCAGCTCACTTCTTCAACATTTACACTTGAATTCATAGGGTAATTTGTAGATCATTTAATACGTTCTTAGGTGCATTTTACATGGATTTATTTAGCCAAGAGATTATCATTCAAATCAGCCACATTTCAAATCATATGAACATAATGAATTACATAATCATTTGTACATGAAATACAACCACAACATCACATTTAAAGCCTTAACCCGAGGCACATAGATGCGGTTTCACATTGCACACACAGACACATAATTTCGGAAAAACATCAACATAAGTCACATAATTCCGAACATACATATAAACACATAATCATCACGAAAACACGTTTCATCCCTAGTTTTCTACCATCAAACATAACCAACCTATGATTCAATGGGAGCTAGTGACAGGGACATGCAACGGGGAAACAGTCCTAGTTTTCGGATTAGAATCGACTGAATCCTAGGGGTCTCTTGGGAAAGGGACCAAGAGTAAGAAAACCCATACCTTTTATGACGTTCAAACTTCGACTTGCTGCCCAAAATCTTCTCCAAAGATCACGTCTAAATCCCCTCAAAGTCAACACCAACTCGAGCACAAACTTCTCTTTGCCTACGTGATTGATTTCGTTTGTTTTCTTATATTTTCGTTGTGAGTTCTTCAAGTGTGAAGAACTTTGGTTTACCTACTGTTTTTGAAGTTATTTGTCAGAGAGAATCGTGAGTGAGAGTGATAGAGACGTGAGAGAGAGAGATGAGCGTGGGAGAGAAGAGTTTTCTTAGGCTTAGGAGTCCAGTTTAGGACTTAGTCAAATAAGGTTTTATTTAATTATTAAAATCTGATTTCCTTTTATTTTAAATCAGCTAATAAATAATAAATATAAATTAATTACATTAATTTACCAACTTAAATTAAAAACAAATTTAATTCATTGCTTCCACCTATGTTCGAACCCGGGTGGAGCAAGACTTCACTTCAAGAGCCAATTTTCGGCCCTCTCTCCCCATAATTCCCCTCCACCTTATTAATTATATAATTAATTATATATTTAGGGTAATTACGATAGTAGTCTTAGCCTAGAAAAAGACCATTTTATCACTAGACCCTCCAAAACTATGATTTTCCCTTTTTAAGTCTGGTAAAGACTCATTCGAGTAAATCTTCGTATTCGAGAGCCCTACATGGTTGGACCCAACCTTTTCAAGCTCAACTAACTCCCCAAGTTAGTTGGCTTGGATGTAGCAAGGTTCCGAGGTCTGGTTCTATGCGCATCAGTCCGTGTGAACCCTGGTCTAATCATAGGCATTCTTGACACATTAAGCATTACTTATCATATCCATTTTTAGGGTTGTTACATTATCCCCCCCTTAGGAACATTCGTCCCCGAATGACACTACTACTATCTAGCGTAATGCCAGTCAGATCATAACATAATCACTATGCACAGTCAAGCAAAAGCAACAAAAATGGAGAGATAAGGAAACTTAGACTTAAGAGTAGGAAGTCTAACCTCAAGAGCTGAAAAGATGAGGGTAGCGGGATCTCATATCGGCCTCAGCCTCCCACGTAGCACCCTCAACAAGATGATTCCTCCACAACACCTTCACTGTGGCAATCTCCTTGTTCCTCAGCCGCTTGATCTGTCTGTCTAAGATCTCAACAGGTACCTCCTCGTAGGATAAGTCTTCAGCGAACCCCAAACCTTCCACAGGTAGAATCGATGCTGGATCACTTAGGCACTTCTTTAAAAAGGATACATGAAAGACTGGATGGACAGAAGCTAGCTCCGCAGGCAATGCCAACTCATAGGCCACCTCACCCACACGCTGTAGGATCTCGTATGGCCCAACATACCTCGGATTCAACTTCCCCTTCCTGCCAAACCTCATCACCCCATTCATAGGTGATATCTTCAGATAGACCTGGTCACCAACATCAAACTCTAAGGTCCGTTTTCTGTTATCTGCATATGACTTCTGCCGACTGTAAGCAGTATCCAACCTGTCCCTAATCACTTTGACCTTCTCTAAGGCCTCATGAATAATCTCTGGACCCAAAATGGATGACTCTCCAACCTCGAACCACCTAACTGGAGATCTACACCTCCTACCATGCAGTGCCTCAAACGGTGCCATCCAAATGCTGGAGTGTTAGCTATTATTATACGAGAACTCTATCAAAGGCAGATGGTCATCCCAGCTACCCCTGAAGTCAATCACACACGCTCTCAACATGTCCTCCAATGTCTGAATGGTTCGCTCTGCCTGCCCATCAGTCTGAGGATGAAAGGCAGTACTAAGCTTTACCTGCGTGCCCAAGCTCTTCTGGAAAGATCTCCAGAAATGTGAAGTAAACTGAGCTCCTCTATCTGAAATGATAGACAAAGGAATCCCATGCCATCTCACAATCTCATCAATGTAGAGTCTCGCATAATCCTCGGCTCTGTAAGTAGACTTCACAGGGATAAAGTGGTCAGACTTAGCATCCTGTCCACAATAACCCATATGGAGTCATGTTGTCTCCTAGTCCTCGGAAGACCAACCACGAAGTCCATATTAATGGCCTCCCACTTCCAAGTCGGAACCTCAATAATCTGAGTAAGACCGCCGGGCTTAAGATGTTCTGCCTTAACCTGCTGACAATTAGGACACTTGGCCACATATTCTGCAATGTCCTTCTTCATGCCATCCCACCAATAAATCTACTTAAGATCATGATACATCTTGGAGGAACCTGGATGTATGGAATATCTGGAACCATGGGCCTCTGCAACAATCCTGGTCCGCAAATCATCCACATCTGGTACACACGGCCTGTCCTGATACCTAAGTATACCATCACCTCCCAAAGCGAAAGACTCATTCATCTTTATCAACACTGAGTCCTTCAGCTCCATCAACACAGGATTGAGATGCTGACCCTGCTTGACTTCAACTACCAAGGATGATTCAGAACTAGGATGAACTGAAACGCCCCCACTAGTAGAGTCAACCAATCGCACACCCAGTCTGGCCAGTCTGTGTACATCTTTTGCCAACTCCTTTTTCTGATCCTCAACGTGGGATGTACTTCCCATGCTCATCTTGCTCAAAGCATCAGCTACAACATTAGCCTTACCTAGATGGTAGGAACATTCATGTCATAGTCCTTCAACAGCTCCAACCATCTCCGCTGACGTAGATTCAACTCTCTCTGCGTGAACACGTGCTGGAGACTCTTGTGGTCTATGAACACATGTGCACTCCATACAAGTAGTGCCTCCACAGCTTCATTGCAAACACCACAGCTGCCAACTCCAGGTCATGAGTGGGATAATTCTTCTCATGAACCTTGAGCTGTCTGGACGCATAAGCTATCACCTTTCCAACCTGCATAAGAACACAACCCAAACGAACCCTAGATGCATCACAATAACAGTGTAATTCTCACCACACTTAGGCAAAGTAAGCACCGGGGCTGAAGTGAGTCTGTCCTTGAGCTCCTGGAAACTCTTCTCACAAGTCTCCGTCCATTCAAACTTGGCCTTCTTCTTAGTCAAAGCTGTCAGTGGGGAAGCAATGGAAGAAAATCCCTCCACGAACCTGCGATAATAACCAGCCAATCCCAGAAAGCTATGGATGTCAGTGGGAGTAAGAGGTTTTGGCTAGTTCTTCACAGCCTCAGTCTTCGTGGGATCCACCTCCATGCCCTGAACGAACACAACATGACCCTGAAAGGTCACTGATCTAAGCCAGAATTCACACTTGCTGAATTTGGCATACAGTTGATGTTGTCTAAGTACCTGCAAGGTTAGTCTTAAATGTTGTTCATGCTCTTCCTTGTTCCTAGAGTAAATGAGGATGTCATCAATGAATACTATGACGAAAGAATCAAGGTATTCACGGAAGACTCGGTTCATGAGGTCCATAAATGCAGCAGGTGCATTCGTGAGACCAAATGACATAACTAAGAACTCATAATGACCATACGGGTACGAAAGGCTATCTTTGGGATATCTCCATCCCTAACCCTAAGCTGATGATACCCTGAACGAAGATCAATCTTAGAGAAGAAACTAGACCCTTGGAGCTGATCGAACAAATCATCTATTCTGGGAAGTGGATACTTATTCTTTATAGTGACTTTGTTGAGCTGCCGATAATCGATACACATTCTAAGGGTTCCATCCTTCTTTTTCACAAACAACACTGGAGCGCCCCAAGGGGATATCCTTGGTTGAATGAAACCCTTATCAGTGAGATCTTTTAACTGCAGCTTCAACTCTTTGAGTTCAGCTGGAGCCATTCTGTAGGGAGGAATTGAAATTGGTTTAGTATCTGGTTCTAAGTCGATACCAAAGTCAATCTCTCGAGGGGGAGGGACTCCAGGCAAATCATCAGGAAATACATCTAGGAACTCATTCACTACAGGCACTAAGTCTATGGAAGGAATGTCATGATCTAAATCATTAACACTCACAAGATGACACAATAGCCCCTTGGACATCATTTTATTGGCCTTAAGGTTCGAAATCAAGGGATTAGGACGACTTGAGTTGTACCCCTCCCAGACTAGCTCTTCTTCATTAGGGAAATAAAATCTCACCACTCTACTACGACAATTCAAACAAGCATAACAACTGTGAAGCCAGTCCATGCCAAGAATAACATCAAAATCATGCATGGGTAACTCAACCAAGTCTGCACACATAGTCCTACCACTTACAACTATTGGGAAACCTTTGTATACTCTATCAGTTCTTACATTTTCTCCTAAAGGTGTACTAACCACTATAGGATCATGTAGAACTTCAGGCAATAACTCAAAAGTGAGAGCAAGCAAAGGAGTTACAAAGGAAAGCGTAGACCCTGGATCAAGTAAAGCATAAACAAAAGTTGAGAATACTTGCAGCATACCTGTGACCACACAGCGGACTTCTCCTGCTCCTCCCTGTCCTTCAGGGCATAGAACCTGTTCCTCTTAGGAGGCTCGGCTGCTGCTGCACCCTATAGATTAGGCCTAGGCTGAGCATTACCTCCAGCCTGACCTCTGTTCTGTGGGCAATCTCTGACCATGTGCCCACTCTTACCGCAACCGAACCAGGCATTAGTGCCCTGTCTGCACTCTCCACTGTGAGCACGACCACACTTAGCACAGTTCTTTCTGGGATAGTGCATCTCACCTCCATTGCCCTTCTTGGGCTCAGGTCTGCCTCCTCTAGGTGTTGTACTCCTCTGAGAATTAGAGTTCCCAGAACTCTGCTGCCCCTTTTTAAACATGGGCTGCTCACGGATGCCAAAATTGTTTCTGTGGCCTCCATGGCTAGGACCTTCCTGATCTTGAGGCTTAGGCCTCCTAGCATCACGAACGCCCCTCTTCTTGCGGCTGTCCTCTACCCGCTGGATATGCACCATCAACCTGGAGAGATCCATGTCATCATGGAGCATCGCAGACTGACACTCCTCCTCCAGATCTCCGTTGATTCCTGTGAGGAACCTGCTCATCTCATCCCTGCTGTTAGATACAAGGGAAGTAGCATACCTGAATAATTTACAAACTTCAGTACTCATCTCATCCTTGCTGTTAGATACAAAGGAAAGTAGCATACCTGGATAGTTTAACAAACTTCAGAGAATACTCCCTGACTGTCATTGATCCCTGCTTAAGGTTGATAAACTCCTCAACCTTTGCCTCCCTCATCTCCCTGGGAAAGAATCTCTCCAGGAAGGCTGTCTTAAACAGCTCCGAAGTGAGCGGAACTCCGCCCAAAGCTCGGCTATCCTGCCACATCTTGCACAAAGTCTGTGCAACATCCTTGAGTTGATAGGAAGCCAACTCTGCTTTCTCAGTGTCTGTGGCCCCCATAGCCACCAAAATCTTATGCACCTCGTCCACAAACTCCTGGGGGTCCTTTGAAGTCTTTGACCCTGTGAAAATAGGAGGATTCATCCTCGTGAAGTCTCTCAGCCTGTCCGCCATGCTACGAACCGGTGGGTTCTCCCTCTGAACATTCTGCCGGTTGACCTGGGCAGTCATAGCCTGTGCCTGCATAGTGATGGCATGTGCCATCTGGTCCAGAGATGCCCGCACCTCCTCATCAGTCAACCTAGCTAGGTTAACCGGCATAGCCACTCCTTCAGCTGGAGCCTGGGTGGAACCTGATTGTCCCCAGCAGCTGCACCTCCTCTCCTCTGACCAATGGTTCTCCTAGTATTCATTCTCTTTAAACAACAAAGATTGATGTTAGACACGCTCATAACACCAAGAAATTAGACATTCGGAAAAACACGATAAGATCAGAAGAATGGAAATTTTCCTACGCATCATGTAGTCTCTAATTCAGGATAGTGGTGAACTTCACTACCATGACTTAGAAACTACTCAATGTGGTTGATGTGAACTTATTATTCTCGGAATTTAACCTAGTGCTCTGATACCAACTTTGTCACGACCGGAATCTAGACCCCAGACGAGACCGGCGTCGTTGAACTCTCAGAGGTCACAGAAAAGCCTACATACGTCATTCTTACTTCATCTAGGTTAATTTTAGCGGAAAATTTGAAACTTTTTGTTTATTATCATACATAAAGGTCCTTCTACTTACATTCATAATGTTCACAATCAACCATCTAACATTAAGATTATCGACTAAAAGAAATAGTTCAATACTGCATTAAATGTATAATTACCAAAATGGCACCAATACAATGTCTGAAATAAAAACAGAAAGAAACAATAGTGGAACATACCCCACTAGCTAAAGCCTACATCTAAGCTAGATAGTAACGGTAGACATCCTCGAAAGCATGAGGACCTACCAAGTCCGGATGAAAGCTCCACGTTCGGATAGCTGCAACGCCAACCTGTAAGCTCTAGCGTCCACCTGTGCCTGCATCTAAAAATATAGAATTGTATGGGATTAGTACACACTTGTACTAAGTATGGGTATATGCAAGCACACACCAAGGACATGCATGAGTAAGAATAGCTCTTTCCTAACAACATGATTATGGAAAGTCAAGTCAGTGGACTTGCCAAATTGGGATTAGGAAAGTTAGTGAGCTTTATTAGGAAAGTCATGCCATGATAGTAACATGCATCATCATACTTATCATATTGCACACAACACATAACATCTTACACATAGCACATATCATATTGCATATATCACATAACATCTTTCATATCATTCATTCATATGCCTCAACCTTGGAATCATGGACTTGACATTAAGACTTCTCAAAATGAGGGCTCAACATATGGGACCTCAACTAGGGAGCCTTCTTTAGCAAACACAGAGTCTGCTTCATTCATTCATACGTACTTCATTTCATTCATTCATAAGCTAGTGTAAACACCGGCTATACCTAGGACGTAGTTTAAGACTGTAACGGCCTGTATTTCTTGTATGTGGTAGTTCTATTCATGTTATACTTGACATATACTTATAGTGTAGGTGAGGGATCATGTTTCTTACATGATTAGTGTTGGTTTAAACTAGCTTGGAAGGTGATGTAATGCCTTGCACGTTTTAGCATATGTATTGCAAGTTAACTCCGATGGAAAGTATTTAAGTAATTATAGTAAGGTGGTAATTGAGCTAGCAGCTGCATCACCTACTTGATCTATATTATAGTTAAAGGGCCCAAGTTTGATTGACCAGATTTAGGCTTATATTTAGGGGCTCATTTGAAGCCCAAACCTATTAAAGAAAATGTGAATGAAAGAAGGCCCAACAACCAAATCTGCCAATTGGCCATTATGGATAAAGCCCAAGTGAAACTAAGTAAGTACATGACCTCCTAAGATTTGTTTTACCATGTATTGGGCCAAGTGTGTACCACCTACTTGCACTAATCTGTCCCAAGCTGATTAAAAGAACAAAGGAAAAATGGACAGCCAAGGTCCAATAATATTAAGTCCAAAAGGGCCCAAGTTAAAAGGACAAGTAGGTGGGGCACCTACTTGACATTATATGGCCCAAAATTGGTCAAGAGTGTCGGCCATAACACCTCCTTTTTCAAAGGATAAGGATCAAGTCTTATTCTCCATTTTGAACTTGCAAAAATTTCAGATTTCCTAAGTTCTTTCTTGGTCTCTCTTAGCTTCAATTAGCAGCCCTAAAACACCTTAGAGTTCTTGAGTGCTGTCTAATTTTTCAAGTAAGAGTTTGAAGGAGAGTTTGAATTCTTGAAGTACAAGTGTAGAGGATAAATTTTCAGAATTAAGGTAAGACTCCAACCCATTTGTTTTCCTCTCTTTGATAATGTTTGGAGTGGAGAATTTTGTATATGTTTATCAAGAATTCATGGATTGTGATAAATCTTTGAGTCAATATTCTCCTATTATGCTGAAAGATTTGAGATTGTTAGTGGCTGCCTTATGAATGTTGTTGTTGAGGGCTGTTTGGGTATCTCTGGAAATGATGTTTGAAGTTGTATTAATGTGTAGAGGAAGGGTGTGGTGGTTCACCATTTATGTAAGGGTTGTATGGGCCTGATTTCCATCAAATATTTTTAGCTACTGTTTTGGAGAACCTTATTGTGATTAGCTGCTGATGTTAGCTTAATCATGACTTATGTTGTAGATTAGCACCCAATAAGGAAGGCTGAATCGTGATAGTGGTATTGGTCATAAATATAAGGTATGTAAGGCTATTCGATTCTATATCCTTTTGGCATGAAATCTGCCACCTGCAATTAATATCAATGAAGTGATTCTCATAAGTTCTATTTCTAGAAAAGGAAGCATGGTGGCAGCGTACTATCTCCAAATAGCTAACAATATTTCTTTCCCCATTCTAAGTACATGGAACTACTTCATTATATGTTCACTACTCTATACTTGTGTAATTTCCCCTTGTGCTGTTATAGAAATGGTATTTGCAAAAGAAAGTTTGATGAATCCTTCTCCTAAGCCAATTGAAGTCAATTGTGCCATTAAGGTCTTAAAGTAAGGTGTTGATGTTTCATAGCTCCTTATGTCATTGTTACTGCCTCAAAGTATTGTTTTCATGTATTCCACTACTGTTCCGTAATATCATGTCTCCAAGATGATTATGACCACCAAATCAACATCTCAAAGTGTTACGATTATCCAAAATAACATCTCAAAAGAGTTATGAACTGATTAACAATAATCTCAAAGATTAAAGAATCTAAGTGAAGAAATCTATTTAATTAAGGGTGGCAGCTTAGGGGCGAAAGCCTAGCATGGGCCGATCCCAAGTTGTGTAATTATGAGGACCGCATCCCAGGGGTTAATACGCCTAGCATGGGTCATCCTCTTCTACCACTGATCAGCTGGTCACTTGTATCACATGTCCAACAAAGATTATAATATATAAAAAGGTAAAGAAAAGAATGTAGCTTGCTTGATTCCACAAGAGTAAGCAAAGGTGGTCTTCTCTCCTAATCTATGCACTCATATGTTGCTACTTGATTTCAATTGTGCCTTGTATTACATATACTATTTGCCTTACATATTCAGTACATTTTTCGTACTGACGTCCCGTATTGGGGACGCTGCATTTCATGCTGCAGGCTCAGGTACTCCAGCTAGTAGACCTCCTCAGTAGGAGCACTCGAAACTCTGCTACTTTTGGTGAGCTCCAAGTTGATTCGGAGCTTTATTAAGTCCTTGGTAAATTCGTTTGGTATTGTATCGTATTAAGGGTAAGGCGGGGTCTGTCCCGACCTACTCTAGTCTTTTATCTTTTAGAGGCTTTGTAGACGTATGTACATGGTTCAGTTGTGTCTTAAGGAGTTGTGGCCTAAACGGCCAAGTCTTGTATATAACTTTTGGATCTACTTACGTTGGTTTGTATCGCTGCATCCAAAGTTAACTTGTCTCAATTGTTATAGTATATGCTCAGTAAGAACAGGTTGTAGGTTGGTTCTCTCGGGCCTTTAGGGCATCGGGTGCCTGTCCGTCTTAATGGGTTTTGAGGCGTGACAAAGGTGGTATCAGAGCAGGTCATCCTAGGGAGTCTACAAAGCCGTGTCTGTGTAGAGTCTTGCTTATGGATGTGTTGTGCACCACATTTATAAACAGGAGGCTACGGGACATATAGGAGTTGTCTCATTTCTTTCATTTCTTAGATCGTGCGATAGAACTTGTGTTGTAGGTGAATCATATCTAATTCCTCAATTGTTTTATTATAGCAAAGATGCCGATTACGAGAAGGAGTAAAAGTACTGGTAAACGAGTAGAAGTGGGTGCCCAAGAAGGGACCAACCAACCACCACCAAGTCAAGCTGTTCAAAGTGGGGCTCAAGATGAGTCTCTATCGCAGACTTCCTCGACGCCTCCATCTCCTGAAGAAATAAGTTGGGAAGATGAACCTCAGGAACCCCCTATTAATGCTACCGAGCAAGATTTGAGGAATGCAGTCCAATTATTGACTCGTATAGTTGCTGGTCATGGCCAAAGGCAAGAAGGTCCAGTTGCAAGTACTAGTGGTGTAGTTAGATCAGCTGGAACACGGATACGTGATTTTCTTAACTTGGACCCTCCATCATTTACCGGGTCAGATCCTAATGAAGATCCCCAAGACTTTATAGATCAAATCCAACGCACTTTGGATATTATGCATGTAAGTGGTAAAGAAGCACTTGAGCTAGCTGCATACAGATTAAAGGGTGTGGCTATATTGTGGTATGAAGCTTGGAAGCAATCTACGGGAATAAATGCACCTTCAGCTATGTGGAAAGAGTTTAAAAAGGCATTCCTTGATCATTATCTGCCATTGGAGATCCGAGAGGCCCGTGCGGATCAGTTCTTAAATCTCCACCAAGGAAATATGAGTGTGAGGGAGTATAGTCTCAAATTTAATTCCTTGGCCAGGTATGCTCCTAATGTAGTAGCTACTATGGAGGATAGAGTTCATCGTTTTGTGGACAGATTAGATTCATATCTGGTTAGAGACTGTACAATTGCTTCATTAAATAAAGATATGGATATAGCAAGGATGCAGGCTTTTGCACAAAAATTGGAGGATCAAAGGCAAAGAAGAACACAAGAGTTGAAAATAGGGCATTCTAAGAGGGCCAGATCCATGGGGCAGTTTACACCATCCCAAGGTGAGTTTAGGCCTCGGTTCTCTAACAGACCACCTAGGCCATCATCTTTCTACTCTACAGCTAGTGCTCCACCACGGTTCCAAGGGTTTAGAGGCAATCAGTTTTGGCAAAGAAGTGAAAGCCAAGGCAGTCATCAAGAGCAAGGAAGTACGAGCCAATCAAGGCCTCCACGACAGCCTTGTAAACAATGTGGAAGGAATCATCTAGGTGCATGCAGGTTTGGGACGGATGTTTGTTTTTGGTGTGGCACACCAGGGCATATGATGAGAAACTGCCCTCATAGGGGAGTGGGTGGCATTGTTCAACCAACTAGATCAGTTGTTGCGTCGACCTCATCAACCCCTTCTTTAGGTAGGGGACTACATATGCCTACAGGTCGTGGTAGAGGAGCTAGGGGAGCAGCTAGTTCTAGTGGAGGTCAGAATCGCACATATGCACTAGGGATCGACAAAATTTAGAAGCGTCGCCGGATGTGGTTACAGGTACATTGTCCATCTTTTCACATATTGTATATGCATTAATAGATCCGGGGTCTACACTATCATATGTTACACCATTGATTGCTGGAAAGTTCAAAACAACACCAGAATTATTAGCGAAGCCATTTGAAGTGTCTACACCGATTGGTGAATCTATTATAGCTAGGAGAGTTTATCGTAATTGTATTGTAACTGTTTGTGATCGCGATACATTGGCTGACCTTGTTGAGCTAGACATGGTAGATTTTGATGTTATAATGGGTATGGATTGGTTAGCTTCTTGTTATGCCACAGTAGATTGCCGAACTAAGATAGTGCATTTCCAATTTCCAAAAGAGATAGTCCTCGAATGGAAAGGTAATATTGGGATGCCAAGAGGTAAATTTATTTCTTATCTTAAGGCAAAGAAGATGATTTCCAAAGGATACATATGCCATCTGGTTAGAGTGAAAAATGTAGATGCAGAGCCACCAACCCTTCAATCCATTCCGGTGGTAAATGAATTTCCAGATGTGTTTCCTGAAGATCTTCCCGGTTTCCTCCAGAACGAGAAGTAGAGTTCGGTATTGATGTGCTTTCAGATACTCAACCTATCTCAATTCCTCCATATAGAATGGCTCCGGCAGAATTACGAGAGTTGAAAGAGCAGTTAAAAGACTTATTACAGAAAGGATTCATAAGGCCTAGTGTGTCGCCATGGGGAGCACCAGTTTTATTTGTACGCAAAAAGGATGGCTCATTAAGAATGTGTATCGACTACCGGCAGTTGAATAAGGTAACAATTAAGAACAAATATCCCCTCCCTAGAATTGATGATCTGTTTGATCAATTACAAGGTGCTAGGTGTTTTTCAAAGATCGACCTGAGGTCAGGTTATCACCAAGTGAGGGTCAAGGACAAAGATATTCCCAAGACAGCTTTCCGAACACGGTATGGTCATTTTGAGTTCTTAGTCATGTCATTTGGGTTAACAAATGCACCAGCAGCTTTTATGGATTTGATGAATAGGGTGTTCAAACCATTCTTAGATGTGTTTGTGATAGTGTTCATAGATGACATTTTGGTGTATTCAAGATCGGAAGAGGATCATGCTAATCACTTGCGGCAGGTTTTACAAATTCTCCGTGATCGTAAATTGTATGCAAAGTTCTCTAAATGTGAGTTTTGGTTGAAATCTGTGGCATTCCTAGGTCATATCGTATCCGAGGAAGGAATAAGGGTTGATAACCAGAAAATAGAAGCCGTGAAAAAATGGCCAAGACCTACAACGCCTACGGAGATCCATAGTTTTCTTGGATTGGCAGGTTATTACAGAAGGTTTTTTGAAGGATTCTCTTCCATGGCTGCACCCTTAACAAAGTTAACACACAAAGGAACCAAGTTTCTGTGGAGCGATGAGTGTGAAAGAAGCTTCCAAGAGCTGAAGAGTAAATTAACTTCTACACCTGTGTTGGTACTTCCAGAAGGTACAGAAGGCTATGTAGTGTATTGTGATGCTTCGGGAGTGGGCTTAGGTTGTGTATTGATGCAGCATGGTAAAGTTATAGCTTATGGCTCAAGGCAGCTGCGGCCACATGAGAAAAATTATCCAACCCATGATCTAGAGCTAGCAGCAGTTGTGTTTGCTTTGAAGATATGGCGCCACTACTTGTATGGAGTTCATGTTGACATATACACTGATCACAAAAGCTTGCAATATATTTTTAAGCAAAAAGGCTTAAATCTGAGGCAGCGAAGGTGGCTGGAGCTATTAAAAGATTATGACATTGACATCTTATATCATCCCGGTAAAGCTAATGTAGTAGCTGATGCTTTAAGCCGTAAAATAATGGCAACCACTTATGGGAAGTCTATGGAAAGACAAGGAATGACTAAGGATCTTTCCCAACTAGCTAACTTGGGCGTTCGCCTTCTTGAATCTCAAGACGAAGGGGTAATTGTGCAAAATGCGGCAGAATCCTCGTTAATAGTGGAAGTGAAAGAGAAGCAGTACACTGATCCAATTCTTTTACAACTTAAAGAGAATGTACTACATGGTATGACAAAGGCGTTTGAGCTTAAGCAAGACGGAGTACTTCGATGTCAAAACAGATTGTGTGTACCTAATATAGATGAACTAAGAAAGAGGATCATGATGGAAGCACATAATTCAAGGTACTCTGTTCATCCGGGTCAACTAAAATGTATCATGACTTGAAAGAAATGTATTGGTGGGGGAACATGAAGAAGAACATTGCAGAATTCGTGGCTCAGTGTCCAAACTGTCAACAGGTAAAAGTAGAACACCAAAAGCCCGGAGGTTACATGCAGCGTATAGAACTTCCAATTTGGAAATGGGACATGATCAACATGGATTTTGTTACTGGTTTGCCTCGGTCATTCCGGAAGTTTGACTCCATATGGGTAATAGTTGATAGACTTACCAAAGCAGCACACTTCTTGCCGGTGAAGACTACTTATACAGCTGAAGAGTATGCGAGGTTGTACATTAAAGAGATAGTTCGACTACATGGAGTGCCAATCTCTATAATATCGGATAGAGGAGCTCAATTTACAGCAAATTTTTGGAAGTCATTTCAAAAGAGTTTGGGAACACAAGTGAATTTAAGTACAGCCTTTCATCCTCAAACGGATGGTCAGGCAGAACGTACGATTCAGACACTTGAGGATATGCTGCGAGCTTGTATATTAGATTTCAAGGGTAGCTGGGATGATCACCTACCACTTATTGAATTTGCTTATAACAATAGCTATCATTCGAGCATTAAAATGGCACCTTATGAAGCTTTATATGGTCGAAAGTGTAGATCACCAATTGGCTGGTTCGAAATGGGTGAAACTTCCTTATTTGGGCCAGATCTTGTTCATCAAGCTATGGAAAAAGTCAAAGTGATACAGCAGCGGCTAGAAAAAGCTCAAAGTCGACATAAATCATATGCAGATATTAGAAGAAGAGGACTAGAATTTTCTATAGGGGATTGGGTGTTCTTGAAGGTGTCTCCGATGAAAGGGGTAATGAGGTTTGGTAAAAAGGGAAAGCTGAGTCCACGCTATATAGGGCCATATAAGATTATCCGAAAATTTGGCCAAGTAGCCTATGAGTTAGAGCTACCACAAGAGCTTTCATCAGTTCATCCGGTGTTCCATGTCTTAATGCTACGGAAATGCGTCGGTGGTCCATTTCGTATTACTCCTACTGAAGACGTACAGGTTACAGGAGATCTCACTTATGAAGAAGTACCCATTGCTATTCTGGATCGACAAGTTAGGAAGTTAAGAAATAAAGAAGTAGCTTCTGTAAAAGTTCTATGGAGAAACCAACAAGTAGAAGAAGTTACATGGGAAGCAGAAGAAGCAATGAAATTGAAGTATCCTCACCTCTTCCACACTGGTGGGAATGATCAAAATGTTAGTGGAGGCATTGACAAGTAAGTATAAGTCTATATGTTCAATGTGATTAATAGTAGTACTAGCTTAGGCTTGAACTTGTTTAGGCCGCACAACCATGCTAACATTCGAGGACGAATGTTCCAAGGGGGGAAGGATGTAACGGCCTGTATTTTTTGTATGTGGTAGTTCTATTCATGTTATACTTGACATATACTTATAGTGTAGGTGAGGGATCATGTTTCTTACATGATTAGTGTTGGTTTAAACTAGCTTGGAAGGTGATGTAATGCCTTGCACGTTTTAGCATATGTATTGCAAGTTAACTCCGATGGAAAGTATTTAAGTAATTATAGTAAGGTGGTAATTGAGCTAGCAGCTGCATCACCTACTTGATCTATATTATAGTTAAAGGGCCCAAGTTTGATTGACCAGATTTAGGCTTATATTTAGGGGCTCATTTGAAGCCCAAACCTATTAAAGAAAATGTGAATGAAAGAAGGCCCAACAACCAAATATGCCAATTGGCCATTATGGATAAAGCCCAAGTGAAACTAAGTAAGTACATGACCTCCTAAGATTTGTTTTACCATGTTATTGGGCCAAGTGTGTACCACCTACTTGCACTAATCTGTCCCAAGCTGATTAAAAGAACAAAGGAAAAATGGACAGCCAAGGTCCAATAATATTAAGTCCAAAAGGGCCCAAGTTAAAAGGACAAGCAGGTGGGGCACCTACTTGACATTATATGGCCCAAAATTGGTCAAGAGTGTCGGCCATAACACCTCCTTTTTCAAAGGATAAGGATCAAGTCTTATTCTCCATTTTGAACTTGCAAAAATTTCAGATTTCCTAAGTTCTTTCTTGGTCTCTCTTGCTTCAATTAGCAGCCCTAAAACACCTTAGAGTTCTTGAGTGCTGTCTAATTTTTCAAGTAAGAGTTTGAAGGAGAGTTTGAATTCTTGAAGTACAAGTGTAGAGGATAAATTTTCAGAATTAAGGTAAGACTTCAACCCATTTGTTTTCCTCTCTTTGATAATGTTTGGAGTGGAGAATTTTGTATATGTTTATCAAGAATTCATGGATTGTGATAAATCTTTGAGTCAATATTCTCCTATTATGCTGAAAGATTTGAGATTGTTAGTGGCTGCCTTATGAATATTGTTGTTGAGGGCTGTTTGGGTATCTCTGGAAATGATGTTGAAGTTGTATTAATGTGTAGAGGAAGGGTGTGGTGGTTCACCATTTATGTAAGGGTTGATGGGCCTGATTTCCATCAAATATTTTAGCTACTGTTTTGGAGAACCTTATTGTGATTAGCTGCTGATGTTAGCTTAATCATGACTTATGTTGTAGATTAGCACCCAATAAGGAAGGCTGAATCGTGATAGTGGTATTGGTCATAAATATAAGGTATGTAAGGCTATTCGATTCTATATCCTTTTGGCATGAAATCTGCCACCTGCAATTAATATCAATGAAGTGATTCTCATAAGTTCTATTTCTAGAAAAGGAAGCATGGTGGCAGCGTACTATCTCCAAATAGCTAACAATATTTCTTTCCCCATTCTAAGTACATGGAACTACTTCATTATATGTTCACTACTCTATACTTGTGTAATTTCCCCTTGTGCTGTTATAGAAATGGTATTTGCAAAAGAAAGTTTGATGAATCCTTCTCCTAAGCCAATTGAAGTCAATTGTGCCATTAAGGTCTTAAAGTAAGGTGTTGATGTTTCATAGCTCCTTATGTCATTGTTACTGCCTCAAAGTATTGTTTTCATGTATTCCACTACTGTTCCGTAATATCATGTCTCCAAGATGATTATGACCACCAAATCAACATCTCAAAGTGTTACGATTATCCAAAATAACATCTCAAAAGAGTTATGAACTGATTAACAATAATCTCAAAGATTAAAGAATCTAAGTGAAGAAATCTATTTAATTAAGGGTGGCAGCTTAGGGGCGAAAGCCTAGCATGGGCCGATCCCAAGTGTGTAATTATGAGAACCGCATCCCAGGGTTAATACGCCTAGCATGGGTCATCCTCTTCTACCACTGATCAGCTGGTCACTTGTATCACATGTCCAACAAAGATTATAATATATAAAAAGGTAAAGAAAAGAATGTAGCTTGCTTGATTCCACAAGAGTAAGCAAAGGTGGTCTTCTCTCCTAATCTATGCACTCATATGTTGCTACTTGATTTCATTTGTGCCTTGTATTACATATACTATTTGCCTTACATATTCAGTACATTTTTCGTACTGACGTCCCGTATTGGGACGCTGCATTTCATGCTGCAGGCTCAGGTACTCCAGCTAGTAGACCTCCTCAGTAGGAGCACTCGAAACTCTGCTACTTTTGGTGAGCTCCAAGTTGATTCGGAGCTTTATTAAGTCCTTGGTAAATTCGTTTGGTATTGTATCGTATTAAGGGTAAGGCGGGGTCTGTCCCGACCTACTCTAGTATTTATCTTTTAGAGGCTTTGTAGACGTATGTACATGGTTCAGTTGTGTCTTAAGGAGTTGTGGCCTAAACGGCCAAGTCTTGTATATAACTTTTGGATCTACTTACGTTGGTTTGTATCGCTGCATCCAATTAACTTGTCTCAATTGTTATAATATGTATGTAGGTGGTTCTCTCAGTAAGAACAAAGACTCTCATCGGGTTTGCTGTGCAATGATCAAGAATAACCTAGTGTCATTACTTGAGTCTTGCTCACCTCTTGATCATCCTATCCTAACACCTTTGGTATCGATCATTTCATTATGTGAATCATTTGAAGCTGGACTCATTCATTCATTGGAAACTTTAACTTTAACTGACATAGATCATGTGAGCATCATTAAATCCAGTGTCTCCCCCACACCGAAAAGAGGTGGAATCACCGGCCAAAGTGACCCAAAACATGCTAGCGTATATGGGAATTGAACCCCGCCAGATCCCTATATTGACAGTATAGGTTCGAAGACTAGGAGATATAAGGAGACCCATACCCGGCATGCCGGACAGTCTCATCTCATGAGAGTTACGTGAACCTCTGCCCTTCCCGAAAGAAGGCATCACCGCTCATAGATAGTCTATCGGTGCTCAGTATAAAGTTCCATTACATTCAACTCATACGTCATGGAAGCTGGCTTCTAGTATGAGGACATCATAGCTCAATAGATGATTTCTCATCTCATCATTAGTATTAAGTGTGCTAATCTCAATACTTTCATTAGAGTGTTCATAGAGACTGGTCTCTTCATTAACTTTACACTCTCATAGGTGAGTACGTTTTGGTAATATTTACTTAGGCTCATTTGAGATTGTTCTCATCTTTTACATTAGCCTCATATCATGTTGTCACCACATTCATTAACATTAGCATTTTCTCTTCATAATTACTCACCCCTTTTTACGTGAATGTTCATTTCATCATATGCTAATGCACTTGGCCATTTGTGTGTTTCACATTCTTACTTAACCCTTCAAGGGTTTCATCATTTCATTACATAATATTCATTTCATCGTATGCCAATACACTTGGCCATTTAGTGTTTTACACTCGTAC
>CM040626.1:41462036-41481844 GCA_022817965.1 Solanum lycopersicoides | reverse complement strand
CCAATTGCACTAAGTTGGAGCCAGTCCGTGTCGCGGACTTGGTGAACCCTTGTACAAAAAGCATGTCCGCTTTGTGGACACGTGGCGTACTCATCTGGTTCATAAATTAATTAGGGAAAACTTGTCGGAGCAACTGCGCGATAAAAATCTGAAATAGGTCAACTTAAGTGAGGTTTTTTTTGGGTATTTCGTGGGAGGTCTATATATTGATTTTAAATCAGTTTTACCTCACATTCACTAACTCAAATAAAATCCCCAAATCAAAACCTAAAAGTTCTCCCCTCTCTCTCCTTTCTCTCTCTATTCATCCTCTATTGGAAGAACAAGAAAGCTTGAAAAAGAAGACAAAGTTTCCAAGGTTCTTGCTCAAATTTTGTTGATAAAGCTTCATTAAGGTATTGGTTCTTCACTCATGGGATTCCTTTCCCCAAGATTTCCTTTAAAAATTTATTTCCAAATCACCCAATTCTTAGGGTTTTCTTCTACAAATGAGTTTTATTCTACAAATGGGTTTTCTTCTAAACTTGAAACTGATGATTAACTATCAAAAATTGTGATTATATATAAGTGTATATTGTTCAGTAATTAATGTTGATTAATGGGTATTTCGATTGATTCATTCTTTTCCCCAATTTCCCCAAATCTTGGATCTTGCTTATGAATTGATGGGAATTGATGAATGTATTGATTTGATAGACTTGCTGTAAATATTATAATTCATTCATGGACTGACTAGGGTCAAGTATTGTTGTGATTGGATCTAATTCTTCAGGAATTCATGATGAACCCTTTTCCCCTAACCCCAGGCTATCAATTGAAGTTAATGTAATACTCCAAAATTGTAAAGTCTAATCTAGAGCCTAACAAGAGAGTCTAAGAGTTGTAACATTGTTTAAAGGTCAAATATAATGTATATAAGTCATTCAGGAAGTTTTAGAATCAAAACGTCAAGAAACGTTCATGACATCCGGAAACTAGTTCAAGAGGTGCTAGTGTGCCTTAGTCTATTTGACAAGGTTTCAAGACACGGAAATGATGTAATTTGGTGAAAAGTTTATATCTAACACGTATTAGAGTTGGTTTATAGTCGACTCCCCTTGGAACAACCAAAGGGTCCTTAAGGAGGACCTTGCATTTTAGCTAAAGCTGCCAAATGGACAGTGACTACAAACGATGCCCATCGATGGGGCGTCGATGGCCACCAACGTTGGAAACTTAGCCATTTTGGCAAAGGGTCAATTTTGGACACTCTATGACAAAAACGACAGTTGTGCAGGACAGTTTGTCCATGGCACTGTCGATTGAGCTACGGCCCATAGGTCAGGTCACTGTTTCACTACCTTGTTTTAAGTTGACTAAATTTATTAATTAGGTAGTTAGTTAATTAGTTAGGGGTTAAGAGAGGTCTAATTAAGTTAGTTAATGACTTATATAAAGACCCTAATCCTAAATTATCTAACCCAACCTTCATATTTCTCAAAACCCAATTGCTCTTCCTTCTGTCTTCTTTCTCTCTACCAAATAGAAGAACTCCATTGAAGGCTATGTCAAGGTATAAGGGAATCAAGCATGGGGATTTTTCTCCATCATTCTGCATCAATTAAAAAGGTATGGGATTCCTTTTCCTGAAGTGTTTTCACAAATTTATTTCAAAAAGATTAGTTTCGACTGTGTTTTCTTCTATTACGAATTTGATATTCTAAATTTCTTTTTTATGATTTATTTTTGTTATTATTATTAGATTATGATGTATTATGATTCAATTATGCTAGTTCTTGATGAATTAACCTAGGTTGTGTTGTAGATCATGAATTTGACCCAAGTCCGTAATCCTAGGCTAGGAACTAGTGATGAATTGTTTTGTAGTGATTCAGTTGACTTTATTATTGTGTTGATTACTATTGTGTGATGATATTAAACCCATTTTTGGGTTTAATTGGATTGTTGATGGTAAAACCTTGATGATGGCTTGTGAAGGTTATTAGGGTAAGTCTTGTGATCTCAATCATTTACTTCACTTATGATTACTTGTATTTAGTGATGAAGTTATATTGAAGTATACCTTATAATAATATTGATTAGGTTTGGTATGATGTTGAATTGGAATGTCTTGAATTATGACTTGTGAGTTGTTGGCTAAGATGTAAGGATATAAGGATGGTGATGACTTGCCTATGTACCTTATTACAATCTAATCATTTAAATGTGCTAACCTCACATGTGTGAATTGTAATGAAATTACACTACTCATGCAATTCCAATTGAGCTATGATGATGAATATATAAGGGTAGACCCTATGATGTAAGCTAAGATATGACTATTAATGAACGACATTTCAAAAAAGGACTCTAACTTAGAACCGAGTGTACTAGAATTGAGGAGTGTCCCTTCCCACGTAGGGAAGGTAGGATAGCTAATGTACTCATGAGATTGGAGACTATAATGCATGTAGCATAAAGAGGGTCCCAACTACATCTCCTAGTTTTTGAACTATGTTGCCCCCATAGGAATAATAGCTTGTGGATCAACATAGATGCTATGTTCATGTTTAGGTACTACCTTGGCAATTAGTCCGCCTTATTTCGTGTAGGGTTCCATGACACCGAATTCCACATTAGCTCATGTGGTCTATGTCGGTTAACGCAAGATGTTTCCAAAAGGTAAAATAAAGTAAGGAATCAAACTCTAACTAGGATCACCTAAGGTGTTTGGCTTAATATAGGTAGGGGTATGGGACTCTACCTATACATTGCACTAGTTAGCCTTGAGGGAAGTCTTAGAAGGATGTTCTTATATGTTTGCTTATGAATGTAAATGATATGTATATGTTGATTTTACTTGTTAATGACACTAGGTGATGTTGTTTTCACTTATGAACATATGGTTGGTCTCTATTGCTAAAGCATGATGATGTTTACCTTAATGATATAGTATGTGAAGTTTGGCGTTGTTTATGGTTATTGTTGGGTTTACTTTGTTGAGTGAAGTTATGGGGCCTTACTTAGTCATTGCACTAGTGGACTCAATGGGGGTTCATGAGTAATGATCTTTCTTTGATTATGATGTTATGAAATATTAAACATCCTTGTTGATATTATAACTTGATTATAGAGTTGTATTGATTATGTGCTCAATTATTTTTATATGCATGTTGACTTGACTAGACTTGGTATTGTTGGTATTGTAATGTACATGGTCTTGACTTAATGAATATGTGCTATTGAATTGTGGTTGTTCTTGAATGTTAATAAGGCTTTTCAAAGTAAATTTGCATGTTTAATCAAATGTCCTTTTTTAGCATGATTTCAATGTTCTATGTGCATATGAATCCATACTTAGTACAAGTGATGTGCTAACCCCATTTCTCCCTTTTTCCCCAACATTATGTTCCGGTCGTTAAAGGGTTCGTGACGACTTTTAAAGGAAGTCTTGGAATCATTCTCCAAGTGGGTATGTCCTCATGTTCTGAGGATGATGCCTTTCTATCACTCCACCTATGCTACATTGTTATAGTCTAAAGACAATTTTTTTATTTATGTTGTTTCATGATATTGTTGTAAGCCCTAAGTGGTATTTCTACATTTTTTTAAGGGCTTGTGCCTATATAATTGACTCCGTTTAAATCTTTTAATATGAGACATTCCTTTTAAGAATATGTTATGTATGTTATATATATGTGCCATAAAAGTAGAAGACTATGTAATCTTCTTATACGAATGGTCTATGTATACTCGATATAAATATATTATGTGTAAGCGAGAGGTCTAAGTAAACCTCATGAAGTAGTGTAGATGAAAAGTTTTAAATTTTCCGCATTTTTAACCTATGAATTTTATGATGAATGCTAAGAGGCTAGTCTTACTTCTCTCCGGGGACGACGACGCTGATTACGTCTCGGAGTATTTCTCGGATGTGGCAATTAATTTGGATAATGATGATACAATTGATTTAGTTCTTGTGTTAATTACAATTGTTGATATGATTAAGCATATTGATAGGTGAATATGGTTGGTTGATGGTAAGAACATGGAAGAAGTCTTATTAAGGTGAATTGGTAAGACCTATGATCTTGAATCCTTTACTTCAATTTTGATGTCTTATACTTGATGATGTTCAATTGAAGTGTAAATTGTGATTAGATTAGATAGGTGATGGTATGAAGAGTGTAATTGAAATGCCTTGATTATATGGATTGTGAGATTATGATTAAAGTATGATGATATAAGGTTGATTGTGAATCACTTATGTGCCTTATTATGATATGATGATGATAATGTTAATCTCACAAATGAAGGGTTGCAATGAAAAGACATTCTCATGCAATCCCTAATGAGTTAATGATGATATACAAGGGGTTAGTCTCCTATGGATTATACTAAACTATGATGATCAATATATGCTTAAAGACATTTCACAAAGGGACTTTAGCTTAGCACCGAGTTATCTACATGTGAGATGTGTCCCTTCCCAATGTGGGAAGGTAGGTTCACTATTGTACTCATGAGATAGAGACTACAATGCAACATGCATAAAGAGGGTCTCAAGTATATCTCCTAGGTCTTGAACTATGTTGCCACCATAGAAATACTAGCTAGTGATCCACCTAGACGCTATGTTCATGTTTTGCCTCTACCTTGGCAAGTCGACCACCTTATTTTGGTGTAGGGTTTCATGACACTGGATTCCACATTTAGCTCATGTGGTCTATGTCTGTTAACACAATTGTTCCCGAAAGTAAAGTGAAGTAATAAAGTGAACACTAACTAGGATGACATAAGGGGTTTGACGTAGTGTAGCTCTACCTATGCATTGCACTAGTTGGCCTTGAGGGAAGTCTTAGGAGGTTTTTATTATGTATTATGGTATCATAAAATGTATATATGTTTTTATTACATGATGTTGCTCTTATATGATGTTGGTTACATTGATAAACATGGTATTGGTCTAAATTGCTTTATGTGGTGATGACTACCTATGATGATATGTCTTATGAATCAAGGCATTACATGAGCATTGCACTTGTAGGCTTGGGATGGGATTGTTGGTAATGGTCTTGTATGATGATGATTTGAACTAATGAACATGATATGTTAAGAGGACTTTACAATGGTGTTGTCTTATTTATGAATATGTAATATGTTGTTGTGATTCCTTGTCTTGTATATGTTATCTTGTATGTGCATTAAGGCTTTTTAAATGACATAACATGTTTTCTAAAGAAATGGTCCCTTTCATGCATGTTTCAAATGTTTTATGTGCATTTACTCATACATAGTACAAGTAGTTGTACTAACCCATATGTTTTCTACAAATATGTACGTTCTGGCCATTGAGTTCTAGGAGGCGCGATTGAAGAAGACTTGGACTCTATTCCCCAAGTGATTTGTAGGTCCTCACCATTCTGAGGATGATGCCATTATCTAGCTACTTGATGTTCTTATAGTCTAAAGACATTTAGTTTCCTTTCCTTTCATTTGAAGACAATTATTGTATAAGCCTACATATGGCTTTTGTTGTAATGAAGTATGGGCTATGCCCGAATAGTGTACTCTGTTATATATTGTGAGACGATATGTTAGACTAAATTCTTATATGATATGTATGTTGTCTAAGGGAGATGCTCAGGTAAGCTTCCTATGCGAGGAGTCTATGTAAACTCCATATGTATATAGAAGTAGTATGTGAGAGGTCTATGTAAATCTCTTTATGAATATGTAAAAGTTATAATTTTTCACACTATCTAACCTATGAAATATAATGAGGAATTCAAAGAGGCTAGTCATAGTCCTCTCATAGGATGACAACGCCGTTTGCGTCTATGGGGTGCTTCCCGGTCGTGACACAAAGTGTTTAGGAACTTGGAGATTGGTTCTGCTAGTATTTCTGCAACTAATTTTCTGCGATTTGTCTGAAGTTTTTCTTTATTTTTCTCTATTCGTTGCAGACATGGCTAGACAAAAAGTTGCTGGGAGAATCATGTCACCCCGAAAGATAAGAGCACGGAACTGCAAAATAAATAAATAAAGGTGAAATCATACCAATAAGTGAAGACAAGAACATCCACTTGGAGATAATGGTAAAATCAAGATTCGCACTTCTAAGAAGGAGGAGACTTCCCTCGGCCCCTCTATTTCTTCATTGTTCTAGGGATTATATGTTGGTGTGCATGCTTGTTTGGTAGGTAGACCCTTCAAGATCCTAGTGGGTATTGTACTGCCGCGTCTCATGAGGTGACTCTAGGTACTGAAATGCAGGACCAGAGTGATGCATTAGTCATTGATTCCACGACATATGGAGCGACTCTATAGAAAAAATTCCTTATTTACCACCCTCTCTGCCCTACTTTATTTCACTTTTGGATATTATTATTTGAATTTGAGTACAAATAATTTTTTTTTTCTAGTGGGGTGAGGCAGACCTTTTGGGAATTTTGTGACTTTGATATTATTGATATATTTAGTTTTTCATCTTATATTGTGTTGTAAACTGTTATTGAAGATGTTTGAGATTGTGGTTGCACGTTTAAAATGTAAATGATTGTTGACCATTCAAAAACTTTTTTTCCACCTCTTGTTTGTGTTTGAATGTTGTTGTTCTCTGGAAATTTATGTCCCGGTCATGATCAATACCGATGACTTGAATAGTACTCATAATCGAACAAACAAGAACGTGCGGCTACGATGAATCCAAACAAAGTTGAATATTTAATATGAGTACTCTTTGCTTTTCGTTATGACTAGCCATGTAACGAATTGAGTCTCGTGTGATGAAAATTGCACACAAGAGAAAGTATGGAGTCTTGTATGACATTAGTGTAAATGCCTTTTTTTATGAGCTTACTGTGAACCATGCGTGATGACACCTAAGTTATGTGATCTCATGATATGATCTTAGGCAACTTATAAAAGTGTGAAACGATTTCACATATACCTATTTTGTGGCAAGCCTTGTGAGTTTGTTATCCTTGTTCACTACACCATTTTGTGCCTAAGGATACATTAAATATAGACACCGCTTGTAAAGTGTTGCCTAAGACATTTTTCGCTACGCTTTTAAAGCATATCCTTAGTTTTTACCATTTAGCTACATTCATTTTTGCAACGCTTATAAAGAGTGCTCATTAGTAGTATAGGCTACACTTTATAAGCGTTGTCACATCATGATATAATTAGCAATACATATTTATACATATGACAACACTTATAAAGTGTGATATTTTTATATTTATTAAAACATCACTTACAAGTGTGGCCTTATAATTTTCCTAAAAAAATTACCAAAATATGTATTCCCCCCAATATATTTAACACTCCCTCCGATTTATAATTGGCAAAATATTACCTCAATATAAACATAACTAAAGAATAAAACCCTACTTTATCCCCTTCTCATTTCCACCACAAAATTTCTCCATTGTACTTTATCAATGTTTGCTTGTAACTTGGAATTTTTTAAAAAAGATGACATTTAGGTTTCAAGATAAATGAGCGGTGAGATAAGTCTAAAGTATTGGGTGTAGGTGAAAATTATGTTATTAATGATTAAGGATTGTGGAGTTTCCCTCAAATTTATAAGTTGACACTTACTGAATTAAATGAAGGGTAAAAGGGTAAATTTACAAAACCTAATTTAACCAACTTTTGTGGGAATTAAATGAGGGGTAAAAGGGTAAATTTGTTAAACCAAACCTATTTTAACCAATTTTGGTGGGGAATGGAAGCCACCATAAGCCAAAAGGGGAAATAAATGTTTTTTCGACGCCTTCGATCGTCGTATTCGTCTTCTTATTTTTCTCCTCTCGTCTATGCTTGCTTCCTTGCCTTTCTTACCGCTCTCTTCATAATCTTCTTCTTCTTTTTGTACATTGTGGGTCTTGGCTGCTAGTGCTTCGACTTTCTTCTTCTTGAATCAGATTTAGGTAAAGTGTAATGAATGGGCCAAATTTCGTTCTGTTTTAATTGGAATTACTTCATAAGCGATTGGGTCACACACCATTGTTAAAGGTAAGTAAATTGAATAGTTATTTGAAATCATTCATCATCATCTCATCTGATCTGGGTACCTGCAAATTTTTCAATAATTTACATTCGCGTTTCCAACATATGGCTATATATGTTGCAACAATTGACTATTGTAACATATTATAGTCATATATAGCAACATAAATGTTATTTCAATCGCAACATAATAGTTTTATGTTGCTACATATGACTGTTGTTGTGACAAATAAATCACACGTGGCAACATATTTATGTTATATGTAGCAACATATGACTTACATTCATAGAAAATGCATAAGTGTAACATAATATAGAACATAAACATGTTGCCACATGTGATTTATTTTCACAACAGAACAGTCATATGTAGCAACATATGACTTACATTTAGCAACAGAAAAATCATTTGTGGCAACATATGCTATAAAATAAATATGGTTGCACATCTGATTTATTTGTCTCAATAGAACTTTCATATGTAGCAACATATGACTTACATTTCGCAACAGAAAAACCATATGTGGCAACATATGATATTACATAAATATGTTATCATATGTGATTTATTTTTCACAACAGAACAGTGATATGTAGCAACATTTGACTTACATTTCGCAACAGAAAAATCATATGTGACAACATATGATATAACATAAACATGTTGCCCATGTGATTTATTTGTCTCATCAGAATACTCATATGAAGCAACATATGACTTACATTTCGCAACAGAAAAACCATATGTGGCAACATATGATATAACGTAAATATGTTGCCACATGTGATTTATTTGTCACAAATAACAATCATATGTAGCAATATATTATTTACATTTTTCAACAGAAAAAACATATGTGGAAACATATAATTATTCTTCAGAATTACTAATTGTGTTTTTAATCAATTTTTTCAGGTTCAATGTCATTATTTGTAGGGATTGATTGTCGTGGTGAATGGATTGAGAGGAAAAAATTGATTTATATGGAGTTGGGAGGATAGTAAAAAACGAGGAGCAGGTTCAACAGGGAGGTATGTCGAAAAAAACATTTTGCATGATGATTTCTTCAATTTAGTCGTGCAAAAGTCTGCATACAATAGTAAACCGCAAGATCTGGTGATGAGTTACATTCACCATTTTTTTTTCATAATGAGAAGGTTTTACTTTTTAGAATAATTGATCAACCTAGTTTGCTTGTTTATTTGGGAGGGGCAATAAAACCGCCCACATTAAGAATCTACATGGAAGAAAATCCTATCGACGAGGATCATAATGTAGACGACGGATAACAAGATGTGTTATGATGAATTTGATCCTATGGAGATAAATAATCTCGATGATGAAATTGGTGTAGGTGTAGGTGTAGGTGAAGGTGAAGCTAAAGGTCCTGACCTTGAGATCAACTTTCCTCCTACAGTTGTGGTTGACAGCAATTATCCATGTGCTTCTCAATCTTCACATGTGAATAATGTTCGAGATGATGAAACAAGTTTTTAGAAGAGAATGACATTCAAGAACAAGCAAGAACTGACAAATTCATTGAAAATTGCTTGCTTGAAAAAAGATTTTAGACTGAAAAAGGTGATCCATTCTCGTAATGTGTTTTTCTTTAGATGTTCATATCCGGATTGCAATTGGTGGCTGAGGGATGTGAAATTTACAAGTAGCGACAGGTTTGCCATTAGAATCTATGAAAAGAACATCACGTGTGGTTCAGAGCATCTTACAAGCGATAATCTCCACGCCACGACAAAAGTCATAGGTAAGTACTTTGAAAATAGGTTTCCCAATGGCAAAGGCCCGTCCACAAGGGACATGTCAAATCAACTATGCACCAATTGGGTTGTAAGGTAAGCTATTTGAAGATGTATAAGGGCATGGAGCATGCTAAGTCAAATGTCAGGGGAACACATAAGCACGGGTACGCAGTGCTTAATGTATACCGTTATATGCTTGAAGTTTCGAATCCAAGAAGCAAGAAGGCATTATCGCTTGATGAAAATGGTAAATTCCAGTACTTATTTGTATCATATGCTGCTTGGATAGTTGGTTTTTAAGAAATGAGAAAAGTAATTACAGTTGATGGCACATTCCTGAGGAGCAAGTATGTAAGAGTTTTGTGATTGGAGGTGGCACAAGATGCTGAGAATCATATATTTCCAGTGAATTTTTGTGTCGTGGACAAGGAATGTGATGCCTCATACGAATATTTTCTCAAAAGATGAGAAGCTTTGTAGATAATACTGATGAGTTGTGCAATATCTTTGATAGGCATCCAAGTATTCGAAATATGGTTACGAGAATCTACCCTGCATCTCATTAGGGTTGTTGCATGAGACACCTTGGGGAAAATATTTGAAATTAGTTTCACAATTTGAAGGTAGTGTCCCATTTTTTATAAAGCAGCAAAGGCGTACGATATATGTGAGTTCAATGTTCATTTCAATCAAATAAAAGTTTTAGTACCAAAGGCGATTGAATCTCTTTAACGTATTGGATTCCACACATGAAGTAGGGCATCTTGCCCGAGAAATAGGTACCATTTCATTTGAGTTTATTTTGATTTTATGTGTTTTGTTTGATTTTTTTGTTGTGTAGATATAACATTATGACATCAAACATCGCGGAGTCAGTGAATGCTATTTTTGATGTTGAATGAGAATTTCCCATTGTCGCTCTATTTGATGAAATAAATAGAAGATTTGCATTGTTATCTCACCAGAGGCGTATGGAGTTGGTGCACTCTGCAAATAGATTTGTTACCTCAATTAAAAAAGACATATCGGAGTATGTCAACGCGGGCAACAAGTTATTGACTCATCAAATCGCTAACCACAACTTCAGTGTCATTGGTCATGGTGATGTTGCTATTGTGGATCTACAAAGAAGAACTTGTACTTGTAGAATTTTTAACTTGGAAAAAATAACTTGCCCACATGCCATGGCAGCGCTTTGATCCCAACATGGTGCCGATTTTTCAAATTAGATTTACGAGTACTCCTCTCCATATTATTCGGTGGAAAATACATAATGACATATTGTAAGGAAATTAACCCGGTGCCACCTGAAGATTTTCAGATTGTCCCTTTGGATATCATATAGAGAGAAATACCTCCTCTATATGTTGATCAAAGTAAACCCGTAAGAAGGAGATAAAAGAGACGTCGTGGAGTTGGTGAATCATTTCCAACAAGGAAAAATAGGTTTTCAGTGTGTAGGGACTTTGGTCACACAAAAATTACATGCCTAAATCAAAATGCTCCATAAGAAGTGTTGTGTTGTTGAATTTTAATGAATGTTTTTTATTATTTGAGGATGATCCCTATCTTATTATCTTATTTAGAATCAACTTATGTCATTTTATTTATATATAATGTGTGATTTATTTAATTATGTGTTGCTATTTATAATAGAATATTTCATTTGCGGCAACATATGTAAATTATGTGTTGCTACTTACAACAGAATATCTAATATGTTGTAACATATGACAATTGTCTTGCCATTTGACACAGAATATTGCATATGTGGCAACATATGTCAATTATATGTTGCCACTTAACTCAGAATATTACATATGTGGCAACATATGCCACTTTTGTGTTAGATCTTATAACATAAAATTACATTTGTCCCAACATATGTCAATTATGTCTTACAAGTACCACAAAAAAAGAATTTGTACCAACATATTTGTAAAAAATACTTCTTTCGTGTAATGTGATGATATCATTACTGTCATTGGAACAACTTTGAAGGGAAAAAAACTTTAATGACGCGACTCTTCAAATTTTACCGTTTTTTCCAAAAAAATAAGTACATGCATTTGAAAACTTTTACTTTACTTGTCTCTTCTCTTCCTACTTTTTAAATTTCACTTAATATTCAGTATGAATAAGAAATCTTCAAAAAAACACTATGACTAATAAATCTTCATTGAATCCCTTTTGAGGGAACTACTAATGAATATCATTCAAATTGGTATGTATGTATTAATCAATTTTCGTTCTTAATTTCATTTTATTTCATTTTAAAGCTCTGGGTTCCTCAATGAAGTAGCTAATGAAAGTTCTGTTTATCAGAAGGTAAATTTCTCAGGTTTCCTTATCGTAGATTGTCAATTGTTCAACAAGCCGTTTCTTTCCTGGAAATATGCAGAGCTTCAGGAAATTTAGAAGCCTTATACAGAAAAGGCGTGGTAATTTTTAATATTTTTCGACAGTATTCACTTTTTTTAATATTGCATTTTAAATGTGTTATTTCTTCTACAGTATAATTTTTTCAACAGTAGCGATCCAACTGCATTGGAAAAGATTAATCAAGCAGCAGACGGTGGCCACAGTGGAGCTCAATATGTGCTTTCCATAATGTCAATCTTCAATGGCGGTGAAACCATGAGTGAAGGCTTAATGTTCATTGCCAACATGATAAAAACTGAGTTAGTAATAGTGAAAAGATGTCGAATTCATTTGCGAAATATCTTATGTGTTCTGTATGTGCCAGGACCTTGTTTGTTGGGCAGAAGACCCATTTATTGCACTCTTCATCAATTTGAGCAAATCAGTCGGATGAATGATTTTTCCTGAAGCAGACACTACAATGAAGATGATATTCATTGTGATTTATGTAGGTGTGATATAGAACTTGATTATCTAGTTCATTTTCTCCCTCACACAAGGTATTAATTAAATTGTCAAATGTGGTAACATATGTATGGAACTTGCAAATTCACACTAAAAAATGTTGCCCTTCTTTGTTTTGCAATGATTTTTGAATTTGATCGTTATCTCTAAATAAAAAGTGTGATTAATTTTGAACAAATTTATATGTGTCAATGTATGATAATTATGTGTTGCATTTTAAAACAGATATTGCATATGTAGCAACATATGTCAATCATATCTTAAATATTACAACATAACAAATCTGTACCAACATATGTCAATTATGTGTTAGATATTACAACATAACGTATCTGTGTCAACATATGTCAATTATGTGTTAGATATTACAACATAATATTGCATATGTTGCAACATATATCAATTACATACTTAAAAAACAATTACGCATCTGTCACAATATACTTTTAAAAAATGATTACTTGTAAGTTTTGATAACAATCGAATCAATAATTACTATCATCTAAAAAGGATTAGTAATTACGACTCTTTAATTTTTTACCTTTGTTGAAAAGTCATCTCTTCTCTTGCAACTTTTTAAATTTGTCGGTATTTTATAAGAATACAACATAAGGGAGGGAGAATTCAAAAGTTGTCTTCTTTTTGTCTTCATTCTGAAAAATGGTTTCAACTAGGAAAAACCTAATTGAATCCCTTCCGAGTGAACTAGTAATTCTTATAGTTGAATGGGTTGCATCCTACTCCCTACAATATTTAATGAATGTTAAATTAAGGTATGTATGTCTTCATCAATTTTTCGCTCTTTAATTTAGTTTCCTAATCATTTTATTTCATTTTTCCGTTCCACGTACCTCAATGAAGCCGGTAATGAACGTTCTGTATATCAGAAGGTAACATTGATTAGCTTTCCCCCTGAACCTAGATGGACGATGAATCAACAAGTCATCTCTTTTATGGAAAATGTGCATAGCATCGGAGAACTTAAAATCCTTATACAGAAACTCTATTGGGAATGGTTTAACAAGCAGAAAAAGGAGTCCACAGTGGTGCAGAGTATGTGATTGTCGTAATTTCAATCTTTGAAGGCGGTGAATATATGAGAGAAGTCTTGATGTGCATTGCAAACATGAAAAAAACCATGCCAGTAATAGTGAGAAGATGTCGACACCATTTGCGATACATTTTAAATCAAATGCGGGTGCCAGAACGTAATTTGTTGGGAGAAAGACCCATTTATTACACTATTCATCAACCCAATCAAATAGCCCGCAGGAACGGTTCGCCCAGAGGAAGCGACGATGAAGAAGATATTCGTTGTGAATTGTGTAGTTGTGATTTAGAACTAGATTATCTATTTAAATTTCTTCCTCATATGACTGTGTGGGATTAATTAAATCTGTGGCAACATATGACATATGGTGAAAATGTTGCCTTTTCCTCTTTTGTACTTATTTTCGAATTATGTGGCAACATATGTACTTATTTTGTACTTATTTTCAAATTAAATTTGTGGCAACATTAAGTACTTGCTACTTTTCACATTCTTCAGAAGTGTCTCTTCGTATTTAGAAGTGCCTCTTCGTCTTCAAAGTGCTTTTTCATATCCATTACATTAGAATTATATTATTATACATGTAAGAAGAACACAAATTAGGTTTACATGGAATGTTCCTACAGGAACCTCAAAAGATTGGAGAAAGACCAATTTGCTGCACTACTCATTGATTCTCTTATTGCCGATATCGTTGTTACTTATGTAGTTGTGATTATGAATTAGATAAAGTAGTTAATTTTGTGGGATACTTCCTAAATGAATAAAATTTAGTCCAACTTGATGTTTCCTCGATTAGTCCCTCCTTGATGTTTCATATGTGCCAACATATGTACGTTCTGTTGGCAAAATTGCAACAAACTTAACATATGTGGCAACATATTATATCATAAAATGTGTCTTTTGGGGGATTAATTGAATTAAATAATAACCCAATTCGATATCTAACACTAATATATAGTCCTACATCATGCCTAAGTATCAATATATGATCCAATGCAACAACCATCATATGATTCGATCAATTATATTTAGAGGGACTATCATCAAACTAGTTCATCGTACAATTACCAAGTAAATCCATATGATAGTTATATAACACCCTTGTAAATCGTTGTTTCAAGTGTTATACCTTCTTTTTATTGTTTAATTATGGTCTAAACTATTATAATTTTGTCCAACTTTTCATTTTTACATTCCTAAATCAATCAATTCGTCGATTAGTTCCTCCTTGATATTTCATATGTGCCAACATATGTAGGTTCTATTGGAAAAATTGCAATAGACTTGACATAGGTGGTCACATCTTATATCTTAAAATGTGTCTTTTGGGCGATAATTCAATTAAAGTGTAATCTAATTCGATATGTAACACTAATATATAGTCTTACAACATGCCTAAGTATCAATTTATAGTCCAATGCAATAACCTTTATACGATTCGATCAATTATATGTAGAAAGACTATCATCCCACCAGTTCATCATACAATGACCAAGTAAATCCATATGATAGTTATGTAAAACACTTGTAAATCATTGTTCCACATGTTATACCTTATTTTTATTTCTTAATTATGATCAAATCAACTCCGCACAAATTTGGTTGCAAGGTATGCTATTGGAAGATTTATAAGGGCATGGAGCATACTAAGTCAAATGTCAAGGGAACACATGAGCACGGGTACACAGTTCTTAATGCGTACCATTATAGTCTTGAAGTTGCGAATCCAGAAGCAAGACGACATTATTGCTCGATGAAAATGGTAGATTCCAGTACATCTTTGTATCATATGCTGCTTGGATAGTTGGTTTTCAAGAAATGAGAAAAGTAATTACCGTTGATGGCACATTCCTTAGGAGCAAGTATGGAAGAGTTTTGCGATCGGTGGTGGCACAAGATGCTGAGAATCATATATTTCAAGTGGATTTCTGTGTCGTGGACAAGGAATGTGATTTCTCATATGAATATTTTTTTCAAAAGATGAGAATCTTTGTAGATGATACTGATGAGTTGTGCAATATCTCTGATAGGCATCCAAGTATTTGAAATATGGTTACGAGAATGTACCCTGCATCTCATTAGGGTTGTTGCATGAGACACCTTGGGGAAAATATTCAAAATTACTTTCACAATTCGAAGGCAGTATCCCATTTTGATAAAGCAATAAAGGCGTACGATAGATGTGAGTTCAATGATCATTTCGATCAAATAAAAGTTTTGGTACCAAAGACGGCTTAAGCTCGTGAACGTATTGGATTCCACACATGAAGTAGGGCATCTTGCCCGAGAAATAGGTACCATTTCATTTGAGTTTATTTTGATTTTGTGTTTTTTTTTTTTAGTTTTTTTTTGTAGATATAATATTACGACGTCAAACATCATGGAGTCGGTGAATGCTATGTTTGATGCTGAAAGAGAATTTCCCATTATCTCTCTATTTAATAGTAACAACCCTTAAAAAATGGATATGATAAGTAATGCTTAATGTGTCAAGAATGCCTATGATTAGACCAGGGTTCACACGGATTGATGCGCGTAGAACCAGACCTCGGACCCCTTGCTACAGCCAAGCCAACTAACTTGGGGAGTTAGTTGAGCTTGAAAAGGTTGGGTCCAACCATGTAGGGCTCTCGAATACGAAGATTTACTCGAATGAGTCTTTATCGGACTTAAAAAGGGAAAATTATAGTTTTGAAGGGTCTAGGGGTAAATTAGTCTTTTTGCAGGCTAAGGGTAGTATCGTAATTACCCTAAATATATAATTAATTATTTAATTAATAAGGTGGAGGGGCATTTTGGGGAGAGAGGGCCGAAAATTGGCTCTTGAAGTGAAGTCTTGCTCCACCCGGGTTCGAACCTAGGTGAAAGCAATGAATTAAATTTGTTTTTAATTTAAGTTGGTAAATTAATGTAATTAATTTATATTCATTATTTATTAGCTGATTTAAAATAAAACGAAATCAGATTTTTAATAATTAAATAAAACCTTATTTGACTAAGTCCTAAACTAGACTCCTAAGCCTAAGAAAACTCTTCTTTCCCACGCTCATATCTCTCTCTCACGTCTCTATCACTTTCACTCACGATTCTCTCTGACAAATAACTTCAAAAACAGTAGGTAAACCAAAGTTCTTCACACTTGAAGAACTCACAACGAAAATATAAGAAAACAAACAAAATCAATCACGTAGGCAAAGAGAAGTTTGTCCGTCGAGTTGGTGTTGACTTTAAGGGGATTTAGACGTGATCTTTGGAGAAGATTTTGGGCAGCAAGTCGAAGTTTGAACGTTCAATAAGGTATGGGTTTTCTTACTCTTGGTCCCTTTCCCAAGAGACCCCTAGGATTCAGTCGATTCTAATCCAAAAACTAGGATTGTTTCCCCGTTGCATGTCCCTGTCACTAGCTCCCATTGAATCATAGGTTGGTTATGTTTGATGGTAGAAAACTAGGGATGAAACGTGTTTTTGTGATGATTATGTGTTTATATGTATGTTCGTAATTATGTGACTTATGTTGATGTTTTTCCGAAATTATGTGTACATGAGTGTGCAATGTGAAACCGCATCTATGTGCCTCGGGTTAAGGCTTTAAAATGTGATGTTGTGGTTGTATTTCATGTACAAATGATTATGTAATTCGTGATGTTCATATGAGTCGAAATGTGGCTGATTTGAGTGATAATATCTTGGCTAAACGAATCCATGAAAAATGCACCTAAGAACGTATTAAATGATCTACGAATTACCCTATGAATTCAAGTGTAAATGTTGAAGGAAGTGAGCTGAAAAATGTGACAAAATTTCCAGCAAATTATGAGTTTGTTTTCGGCTAAACATAGATGAATAAATCTGGAAATTTAAATGGGTATAAATTAGGTGAGGTCATTAGGAATCGAACTCGCGACCTCACCCTAGAAAAGCACTAAAACGTGAATAAAGAAATGGGGCTGAGGGGGGTTCGAACTTGAGTACTCATGGCTGGAAATTAATATATGAAGTTAAGAATTGAGAGGAGTGGGATTCGAACCCACAACCTCTTAGTCAGAACTTAAGGGAAAAAATGAAAAGAAAATAAATGTGAGGCGTGGGAATTGAACCCACGACCTCAAGACAGTAGAGGCAAAATAAAAGAAAATGAAGAGAAAGGAAATGTGAGGCGTGGGAATCGAACCCACGACCTCAAGGCAGTGAAGGAGAGTTAAGAGAAAATGAAGATAAAAGAAATATGAGGCGTGGGAATTGAACCCACGACCTCTAGGCAGTAGAGGCAAAATAAAAGAAAAATAAAGAGAGGCTATGGGGGTTTGATCCCACAACCTCATGGTCATATCGAAATAGACAAGGGAAATAAATAAAAAATAAAAGGGGCTGTGGGGGTTCGATCCCATAACCCCTTGGCCAAGGAAGAGGAAATTCAAGGGAGAAAAATAAAGAGGAAACGTTGATGTTGGGGCTCGATCTAGGGTTCCAATGTCATGTGGATCAAAAATAAAATAAATGAAAAATGTAAGTGTTGTCCAAGTGATTCGAAACCGGGTTCCCTTGCCCAAATTCCGTATTGATACATAAGTCATATGTGAATTAAATATTCAAGAATAATGATACCTACTTAGATCGATATCGAGATCTTGTCATACATACAAGATGCATAAGTCTTGTACCACATAATCTTAGGAAGATATGAATCACTTAAATGAACTATGAATGAAGCCTCATGGCTTGTATGTATAGACCCATAAGTCTAACATACGTTTAAAAATAAGTGAACCTAAGATGTATGTAATGAAATGATGTAACTCTAGAATGGTTAAGTACGAGTGTAAAACACACTAAATGGCCAAGTGTATTAGCATACGATCAAATGAATATTATGTAATGAAATGATGAAACCCTAGAAGGATTAAGTAAGAATGTGAAACACACAAATGGCCAAGTGCATTAGCATATGATGAAATGAACATTCACGTAAAAAGGGGTGAGTAATTATGAAGAGAAAATGTGCTAATGTTAATGAATGTGGTGACAACATGATATGAGACTAATGTAAAAGATGAGAACAATCTCAAATGAGCCTAAGTAAATGTTACCAAAATGTACTCACCTATGAGAGTGTAAAGTTAATGAAGAGACCAGTCTCTATGAACATTCTAATGAAAGTATTGAGATTAACACACTTAATACTAATGATGAGATGAGAAATCATCTATTGAGCTATGATGTCCTCATACTAGAAGCCATCTTCCATGACGTATGAGTTGAATGTAATGGAACTTTATACTGAGCACCGATAGACTATATGAGCGGTGATGCCTTCTTTCGGAAGGGCGGAGGTTCACGTAACTCTCATGAGATGAGACTGTCCGGCATGCCGGTATGGTCTCCTATATATCTCCTAGTCTTCGAACCTATACTGCCAAATAGGATCTGGCGGATTCAATTCCCATATACGCTAGCATGTTTTGGGTCACTTTGGACGATGATTCCACCTCTGTCGGTGGGAGACACTGGATTTAATGATGCTCACATGATCTATGTCGGTTAAAGTTAAAGTTCCCAATGAATGAATGAGGCCAGCCTCAAATGATGCACATAATGAAATGATCGATACCAAAGGTGTTAGGATAGATGATCAGAGGTGAGCTAGACTCAAGTAATGACACTAGGTTATTCTTGATCATTGCAAAGCAAACCCGATGAGAGTCTTAAACTACATCCTAGGTATAGCCGGTGTTTACACTAGCTTATGAATGAATGAAATGAAGTACGTATGAATGAATGAAGCAGACTCTGTTTTTTGCTAAAGAAGCTCCTAGATGAGGTCCCATATGTTGAGCCCTCATTTTGAGAAGTCTTAATGTCAATTCCATGATTCCAAGGTCTCATGCATATGAATGAATGATATGAAATATTGGGATGATTTTACCTTTCTTTATTTATTTTGCAGTTCCGTGATCTTATCTTTCGGGGTGACATGATTCTCCCAGCAAATTTTGTCTAGCCATGTCTGCAACGAATAGAGAAAAAATAAGAAAAACTTCAGACAAATCGCAGAAAATTAGTTGAAGAAATACTAGCAGAACCAATCTCCAAGTTCCTAAACACTTTGTGTCAC
>CM040626.1:41434172-41462011 GCA_022817965.1 Solanum lycopersicoides | reverse complement strand
GATGTTATAGATGCTATATGCAATATGATATGTGCTATGTGTAAGATGTTATGTGTTGTGTGCAATATGATAAGTATGATGATGCATGTTACTCTCATGGCATGACTTTCCAATCCAAATTGGAAATCTCACTGACTTCCTAATCCAAATTCGGAAACCACTGACTTTCCTAATCCAAATTTGGAAAGCTCACTAACTTTCCTAATCCAAATTTGGCAAGTCCACTGACTTGACTTCCATAATCATGTTGTTAGAAAGAGCTATTCTTACTCATGCATGTCCTTGGTGTGTGCTTGCATATACCCATACTTAGTACAAGTGTGTACTAATCCCATACAATTCTATATTTTTAGATGCAGCACAGGTGGAGCTAGAGCTTACAGTTGTCGTGCAGCTATCCGAACGTGAGCTTTCATCCGGACTTGTAGGTCCTCATGCTTTCGAGGATGTCTACCGTTACTATCTAGCTTCGATGTAGCTTTAGCTAGTGGGGTATTTCCACTATTGTTTCTTTCTGTTTTATTCAGACATTGTATTGGTGCCATTTTGGTAATTATACATTTAATGCAGTATTGAACTATTTCTTTTAGTCGCTAATGTTAGATGGTTGATTGTGAACATTATGAATGTAAGTAGAAGGACCTTTAGTATGATAATAAACAAAAAGTTTCAAATTTCGCTAAAATTAACCTAGATGAATAAGAATGACGTATGTAGGCTTTTCTGCGACCCTAAGATTCAACGACGCCGGTCTCGTCTGGGGTCTAGATTCGGTCGTGACAAAGTTGGTATCAGAGCACTAGGTTAAATTCCGAGAATAATAAGTTCACATCAACCACATTGAGTAGTTTCTAATCATGTAGTGAAGTGCACCACTATCCTGAATATGAGACTACATGATGCGTAGGAAATTCCATTCTTCTGATCTATCGTGTTTTTCCGAATGTCTAATTTCTTGGTGTTATGAGCGTGTCTAACATCAATCTTTGTTGTTTAAGAGAATGAATACTAGGAGAACCATTGTCAGAGGAGAGAGGTGCAGCTGCTGGGACAATCAGGTTCCACCAGGCTCCAGCTGAAGAAGTGGCTATCCGGTTAACTAGCTAGGTTGACTGATGAGAGGTGCGGGCATCTCTGGACCAGATGGCACATGCCATCACTATGCAGGCACAGGCTATGACTGCCAGGTCAACCGCAGAATGTTCAGAGGGAGAACCCACTGGTTCGTAGCATGGGGACAGGCTGAGAGACTTCACGAGGATGAATCTCCTATTTCACAGGTCAAAGACTTCAAAGGACCCCAGGAGTTTGTGGACGAGTGCATAAGATTTTGGTGGCTATGGGGCCACAGACACTGAGAAAGCAGAGTGTCTTCCTATCAACTCAAGGATGTGCACAAACTTTGTGCAAGATGTGGCAGGATAGCCGAGATTTGGCGGAGTTCCGCTCACTTCGGAGCTGTTTAAGACAGCCTTCCTGGAGAGATTCTTCCCAGGAGATGAGGGAGGCAAAGGTTGAGGAGTTTATCAACCTTAAGCAGGATCAATGACAGTCAGGGAGTATTCTCTGAAGTTTGTTAAACTATCCGGTATGCACTTTCCTTTGTATCTAACAGCAAGTGGAGATGAGTACTGAAGTTTATAAATTATTCAGGTATGCTACTTCCCTTGTATCTAACAGCAGGATAGATGAGCAGGTTCCTCACAGGAATCAACGGAGATCTGGAGGAGGAGTGTCAGTCTGCGATGCTCCATGATAACATGGACCTCTCCAGGTTGATGGTGCATATCCAGCGGTAGAGGACAGCCGCAAGAGAGGGGCGTTCGTGATGCTAGGGGATCGGGGAGCACCCCATAGACGCAAACGGCGTTGTCATCCTCTGAGAGGACTATGACTAGCCTCTTAGAATTCCTCATTACATTTCATAGGTTAGATAGTGTGAAAAATTATAACTTTACATATTCATAAAGAGGTTTACATAGACCTCTCACATACTACTTCTATATACATATGGAGTTTACTTAGACTCCTCGCATAGGAAGCTTACCTGGGCATCTCCCTTATACAACATACATATCATATAAGAATTTAGTCTAACATATCATCTCACAATATATAACGGAGTACACTATTCGGGCATAGCCCATACTTCATTACAACAAAAGACATATGTAGGCTTATACAATAATTGTCTTCAAATGGAAGGAAAGGAAACTAAATGTCTTTAGACTATAAGAACATCAAGTAGCTAGATAATGGCATCATCCTCGGAATGGTGAGGACCTACAAATCACTTGGGGAATAGAGTCCAAGTCTTCTTCAATCGCGCCTCCTAGAACTCAATGGCCAGAACGTACATATTTGTAGAAAACATATGGGTTAGTACAACTACTTGTACTATGTATGAGTAAATGCACATAAAACATTTGAAACATGCATGAAAGGGACCATTTCTTTAGAAAACATGTTATGTCATTTAAAAGCCTTAATGCACATACAAGATAACATATACAAGACAAGGAAGCACAACAACATATTACATATTCATAAATAAGACAACACCATTGTAAAGTCCTCTTAACATATCATGTTCATTAGTTCAAATCATCATCATACAAGACCATTACCAACAATCCCATCCCAAGCCTACAAGTGCAATGCTCATGTAATGCCTTGATTCATAAGACATATCATCATAGGTAGTCATCACCACATAAAGCAATTTAGACCAATACCATGTTTATCAATGTAACCAACATCATATAAGAGCAACATCATGTAATAAAAACATATATACATTTTATGATACCATAATACATAATAAAAACCTCCTAAGACTTCCCTCAAGGCCAACTAGTGCAATGCATAGGTAGAGCTACACTACGTCAAACCCCTTATGTCATCCTAGTTAGTGTTCACTTTATTACTTCACTTTACTTTCGGGAACAATTGTGTTAACAGACATAGACCACATGAGCTAAATGTGGAATCCAGTGTCATGAAACCCTACACCAAAATAAGGTGGTCGACTTGCCAAGGTAGAGGCAAAACATGAACATAGCGTCTAGGTGGATCACTAGCTAGTATTTCTATGGTGGCAACATAGTTCAAGACCTAGGAGATATACTTGAGACCCTCTTTATGCATGTTGCATTGTAGTCTCTATCTCATGAGTACAATAGTGAACCTACCTTCCCACATTGGGAAGGGACACATCTCACATGTAGATAACTCGGTGCTAAGCTAAAGTCCCTTTGTGAAATGTCTTTAAGCATATATTGATCATCATAGTTTAGTATAATCCATAGGAGACTAACCCCTTGTATATCATCATTAACTCATTAGGGATTGCATGAGAATGTCTTTTCATTGCAACCCTTCATTTGTGAGATTAACATTATCATCATCATATCATAATAAGGCACATAAGTGATTCACAATCAACCTTATATCATCATACTTTAATCATAATCTCACAATCCATATAATCAAGGCATTTCAATTACACTCTTCATACCATCACCTATCTAATCTAATCACAATTTACACTTCAATTGAACATCATCAAGTATAAGACATCAAAATTGAAGTAAAGGATTCAAGATCATAGGTCTTACCAATTCACCTTAATAAGACTTCTTCCATGTTCTTACCCTCAACCAACCATATTCACCTATCAATATGCTTAATCATATCAACAATTGTAATTAACACAAGAACTAAATCAATTGTATCATCATTATCCAAATTAATTGCCACATCCGAGAAATACTCCGAGACGTAATCAGCGTCGTCGTCCCCGGAGAGAAGTAAGACTAGCCTCTTAGCATTCATCATAAAATTCATAGGTTAAAAATGCGGAAAATTTAAAACTTTTCATCTACACTACTTCATGAGGTTTACTTAGACCTCTCGCTTACACATAATATATTTATATCGAGTATACATAGACCATTCGTATAAGAAGATTACATAGTCTTCTACTTTTATGGCACATATATATAACATACATAACATATTCTTAAAAGGAATGTCTCATATTAAAAGATTTAAACGGAGTCAATTATATAGGCACAAGCCCTTAAAAAAATGTAGAAATACCACTTAGGGCTTACAACAATATCATGAAACAACATAAATAAAAAAATTGTCTTTAGACTATAACAATGTAGCATAGGTGGAGTGATAGAAAGGCATCATCCTCAGAACATGAGGACATACCCACTTGGAGAATGATTCCAAGACTTCCTTTAAAAGTCGTCACGAACCCTTTAACGACCGGAACATAATGTTGGGGAAAAAGGGAGAAATGGGGTTAGCACATCACTTGTACTAAGTATGGATTCATATGCACATAGAACATTGAAATCATGCTAAAAAAGGACATTTGATTAAACATGCAAATTTACTTTGAAAAGCCTTATTAACATTCAAGAACAACCACAATTCAATAGCACATATTCATTAAGTCAAGACCATGTACATTACAATACCAACAATACCAAGTCTAGTCAAGTCAACATGCATATAAAAATAATTGAGCACATAATCAATACAACTCTATAATCAAGTTATAATATCAACAAGGATGTTTAATATTTCATAACATCATAATCAAAGAAAGATCATTACTCATGAACCCCCATTGAGTCCACTAGTGCAATGACTAAGTAAGGCCCCATAACTTCACTCAACAAAGTAAACCCAACAATAACCATAAACAACGCCAAACTTCACATACTATATCATTAAGGTAAACATCATCATGCTTTAGCAATAGAGACCAACCATATGTTCATAAGTGAAAACAACATCACCTAGTGTCATTAACAAGTAAAATCAACATATACATATCATTTACATTCATAAGCAAACATATAAGAACATCCTTCTAAGACTTCCCTCAAGGCTAACTAGTGCAATGTATAGGTAGAGTCCCATACCCCTACCTATATTAAGCCAAACACCTTAGGTGATCCTAGTTAGAGTTTGATTCCTTACTTTATTTTACCTTTTGGAAACATCTTGCGTTAACCGACATAGACCACATGAGCTAATGTGGAATTCGGTGTCATGGAACCCTACACGAAATAAGGCGGACTAATTGCCAAGGTAGTACCTAAACATGAACATAGCATCTATGTTGATCCACAAGCTATTATTCCTATGGGGGCAACATAGTTCAAAAACTAGGAGATGTAGTTGGGACCCTCTTTATGCTACATGCATTATAGTCTCCAATCTCATGAGTACATTAGCTATCCTACCTTCCCTACGTGGGAAGGGACACTCCTCAATTCTAGTACACTCGGTTCTAAGTTAGAGTCCTTTTTTGAAATGTCGTTCATTAATAGTCATATCTTAGCTTACATCATAGGGTCTACCCTTATATATTCATCATCATAGCTCAATTGGAATTGCATGAGTAGTGTAATTTCATTACAATTCACACATGTGAGGTTAGCACATTTAAATGATTAGATTGTAATAAGGTACATAGGCAAGTCATCACCATCCTTATATCCTTACATCTTAGCCAACAACTCACAAGTCATAATTCAAGACATTCCAATTCAACATCATACCAAACCTAATCAATATTATTATAAGGTATACTTCAATATAACTTCATCACTAAATACAAGTAATCATAAGTGAAGTAAATGATTGAGATCACAAGACTTACCCTAATAACCTTCACAAGCCATCATCAAGGTTTTACCATCAACAATCCAATTAAACCCAAAAATGGGTTTAATATCATCACACAATAGTAATCAACACAATAATAAAGTCAACTGAATCACTACAAAACAATTCATCACTAGTTCCTAGCCTAGGATTACGGACTTGGGTCAAATTCATGATCTACAACACAACCTAGGTTAATTCATCAAGAACTAGCATAATTGAATCATAATACATCATAATCTAATAATAATAACAAAAATAAATCATAAAAAAGAAATTTAGAATATCAAATTCGTAATAGAAGAAAACACAGTCGAAACTAATCTTTTTGAAATAAATTTGTGAAAACACTTCAGGAAAAGGAATCCCATACCTTTTTAATTGATGCAGAATGATGGAGAAAAATCCCCATGCTTGATTCCCTTATACCTTGACATAGCCTTCAATGGAGTTCTTCTATTTGGTAGAGAGAAAGAAGACAGAAGGAAGAGCAATTGGGTTTTGAGAAATATGAAGGTTGGGTTAGATAATTTAGGATTAGGGTCTTTATATAAGTCATTAACTAACTTAATTAGACCTCTCTTAACCCCTAACTAATTAACTAACTACCTAATTAATAAATTTAGTCAACTTAAAACAAGGTAGTGAAACAGTGACCTGACCTATGGGCCGTAGCTCAATCGACAGTGCCATGGACAAACTGTCCTGCACAACTGTCGTTTTTGTCATAGAGTGTCCAAAATTGACCCTTTGCCAAAATGGCTAAGTTTCCAACGTTGGTGGCCATCGACGCCCCATCGATGGGCATCGTTTGTAGTCACTGTCCATTTGGCAGCTTTAGCTAAAATGCAAGGTCCTCCTTAAGGACCCTTTGGTTGTTCCAAGGGGAGTCGACTATAAACCAACTCTAATACGTGTTAGATATAAACTTTTCACCAAATTACATCATTTCCGTGTCTTGAAACCTTGTCAAATAGACTAAGGCACACTAGCACCTCTTGAACTAGTTTCCGGATGTCATGAACGTTTCTTGACGTTTTGATTCTAAAACTTCCTGAATGACTTATATACATTATATTTGACCTTTAAACAATGTTACAACTCTTAGACTCTCTTGTTAGGCTCTAGATTAGACTTTACAATTTTGGAGTATTACATTAACTTCAATTGATAGCCTGGGGTTAGGGGAAAAGGGTTCATCATGAATTCCTGAAGAATTAGATCCAATCACAACAATACTTGACCCTAGTCAGTCCATGAATGAATTATAATATTTACAGCAAGTCTATCAAATCAATACATTCATCAATTCCCATCAATTCATAAGCAAGATCCAAGATTTGGGGAAATTGGGGAAAAGAAATGAATCAATCGAAATACCCATTAATCAACATTAATTACTGAACAATATACACTTATATATAATCACAATTTTTGATAGTTAATCATCAGTTTCAAGTTTAGAAGAAAACCCATTTGTAGAATAAAACTCATTTGTAGAAGAAAACCCTAAGAATTGGGTGATTTGGAAATAAATTTTTAAAGGAAATCTTGGGGAAAGGAATCCCATGAGTGAAGAACCAATACCTTAATGAAGCTTTATCAACAAAATTTGAGCAAGAACCTTGGAAACTTTGTCTTCTTTTTCAAGCTTTCTTGTTCTTCCAATAGAGGATGAATAGAGAGAGAAAGGAGAGAGAGGGGAGAACTTTTAGGTTTTGATTTGGGGATTTTATTTGAGTTAGTGAATGTGAGGTAAAACTGATTTAAAATCAATATATAGACCTCCCACGAAATACCCAAAAAAAACCTCACTTAAGTTGACCTATTTCAGATTTTTATCGCGCAGTTGCTCCGACAAGTTTTCCCTAATTAATTTATGAACCAGATGAGTACGCCACGTGTCCACAAAGCGGACATGCTTTTTGTACAAGGGTTCACCAAGTCCGCGACACGGACTGGCTCCAACTTAGTGCAATTGGTCGCTGCCTCTTGGCAGCTTATTGGCCAGAGTTGGGGTCCCTTTGTGGATCCCTAGGGCGATCCATGGGGGGTAGGACCTGGACATTATTTTACCTATTTCAAGTATTTTTACAAGTTTTAGACTTCATATGTCACTCCCAAACCTTCATGAAACCTAAGGACAGTTTACTAGTTCAAGTGCACTAGCTTCCGAACGTCATGGACGTTTGTTTATGTTTTGACTCTAATACTTCCCAACTAGTTTTAATACATAAATTTGGGCTTATAAATAGTGTTTTAAGGTTTATTTTATCATGTGAGGATCTAGATTAGGTCATGCACTTTTGGAGTGTTACATTATCTCCCCCCCCCCCTTAGGAACATCCGTCCCCGAATGACAATAAAATCTTCTTTAGGAGGATCGACTCAATAATAGCTGCCCAACAAAGAACATCTAAATAATGCGCCGCACATCATAGGAGTACTTCACAACTCCATTGAACACATATCAAGAATATTACACATAGCAACTCGAGTCACAACACATAAAAGCTCAACATTTCATAACACATTAAGAGGAACTACCTTCTTAATATCAATATGTGCTCAAAACGACATTAAACAGTTCCCATGCTTTTCTTCCCAAGACAACATCAATATACCAAAAATCTCAAGAAGATAAAAACTTATATTTCTCGAAAGTGCAAGTTAACACAAAAAGCCTCTTTCATGAAAACTCATTTTGACATTAACTTCACACATATATGCACATACATGGAAAACAAGACAAATTCATATTATTCATTATTTTCATTATTTGGAGTAACTACTAATCTCAATTAGGAAAAAGATGAGGATAACGAAATGTTATGTCGGTCTGGGCCTGCCATGTTGCTCCCTCATATACGTGGTTTCTCCATAGAACTTTTACAGAGGCCACCTCTTTGTTCCTCAGCTTCTTAACTTGGTGATCTAGAATTTGCATAGGAACCTCTTCATAGGAAAGACTCTAATACACACCTAACCCTTCAATACTTAGAATGGACACGAGATCGCCAATACACTTCTTTAACATGGAGACACGGAATATATCGGATGAACCAAAACTAGTTCACTAGGTAATCTCATCTCATATGAAACTATTTAAACCCGTTGCAAAACCTCATAGGGACCCACTGTAAGATCCCGAAATGACTTAGGTGAACTAGAGCCTAACATGTTGTTCATGATGGTCTAATGTCCTAAAATGATCTATAATATGGTATAGAGGCAGTATCTAAGGCTTTAGTTGCATTGGAAGTCAAACGTCAAGGGACGACCAAGACGTTCGACGACTAAGACCCCGATGTGCCTCAAATGTGGTTCTATGTGTTTATGTGTGATTCATAATGTTGTGAAGTCCTTAAATTTGTTATTATGGTATATATAGACAGTGTGTCAAGTTTCGTGAAGTTTGGAGGTCAAACGTCCAAAAACGTCCATGGCGTTTGAAAGATGTGCCTTTAAATGACCTTCTGTGTCCAGGCATGTTTCGTTGAGTTTTACGTGTTTGTTTGGGGTGAAATTCATGTGAGAGGTCCTAAACTAATATACGAGCATGTTTGGGTTGGAAACGTCCAGTCAAGTTGTGACATCCCGAGAACACACCCTAGAAGTTAGGGCACAATCTCGGATTGTGACGTGTGCGTACTCGACCTCTCGGAGGTCTCATACAAGCCTTTCATATCATTCATCGCATATACATAATGAAAAGTAGTGCGAAATTAAAATTTTTCATAAAACAATATCATAGTCTTTAAAAAGTCTTTCATATAGAAGTAATAGGAAATATTGATTATCAATCTCATCATCTTAAGACACAAGAGTACTTGGGACACGGCCCATACAAAATACAAAACATACTACTATATAGTCTATTACAATACTTCAAATACGAAACATAAAAGAAATGTATGCCCTCGAGTCAAGTGAGGACATACTTCAACTTCTCTTGAACGATCTTCTAACTACAAGTCTTCTTCCCAAAAGCTCTTCACCTACCAAGAACTATATAGATAGATAAAATCATGGAATTTGTACAACCACATGTACTAAGTATGGCTTATGCATAAAAATCATGAAAATGTACATTTATTGGAAATATGCATCTATTCATTTAAATATGATAATATCATAATAAGAATAACATTTAGCAACTTAGAATCACCTAAGAAAACATTTAAACCAAATATCACAAATTAAGGAGACACTTTCCAGTGAACTCACTTCACTGTACAGTGAATTACTTTACTGTTACAGTGAAGTTACCTTACTTCCTTTTTAACACATTCTAACATGTAGTCTTCTCACTAAAGTTATCCTAAGATTCACTTAAGTCACACAAAGAGAGACCACCCATACACTCTCTCTAGATGTGCCTAAACGATCCTTATGATTACTCATAATGAGACACATACACACCTACAATTTAACCCTCATTAAATCTTGTAGGGAATAGGAAGCAACCATTTGAATGATATTCATTAGTAGTTCCCTCAGAAGGGATTCAATGACGTTTTTTTAGTCATAGTGTTTTTCTGAAGATTTCTTATTCATACTGAATATTAAGTAAAATTTGAAAAGTAGGAAGAGAAGAGACAAGTAAAGTAAAAGTTTTCAAATGCATGTACTTATTTTTTTGGAAAAAACGGTAAAATTTGAAGAGTCGCGTCATTAAAGTTTTTTTTTCTTCAAAGTTGTTCCAATGACAGTAATGATATTATCACACGAAAGAAGTATTTTTTAAATATATGTTGGTACAAATTCTTTTTTTTTTGGTACTTGTAAGACATAATTGACATATGTTGGGACAAATGTAATTTTATGTTATAAGATCTAACACAAAAGTGGCATATGTTGCCACATATGTAATATTCTGAGTTAAGTGGCAACATATAATTGACATATGTTGCCACATATGCAATATTTTGTGTCAAATGGCAAGACAATTGTCATATTTTACAACATATGAGATATTTTGTTGTAAGTAGCAATACATAATTTACATATGTTGCCGCATATGAAATATTCTATTATAAATAGCAACACATAATTAAATAAATCACACATTATATATAAATAAAATGACATAAGTTGATTCTAAATAAGATAATAAGATAGGGATCATCCTCAAATAATAAAAAACATTCATTAAAATTTAACAACACAACACTTCTTATGGAGCATTTTGATTTGGGCATGTAATTTTTGTGTGGCCAAAGTCCCTACACACTGAACATTTATTTTTCCTTGTTGGAAATGATTCACAAACTCCACGACGTCTCTTTTATCTCCTTCTTACGGGTTTACTTTGATCAACATATAGAGGAGGTATTTCTCTCTATATGATATCCAAAGGGACAATCTGAAAATCTTCAGGTGGCACCGGGTTAATTTCCTGACAATATTTCATTATGTATTTCTCCACCGAATAATATGGAGAGGAGTACTCGTAAATCTAATTTGAAAAATCGGCACCATGTTGGGATCAAAGCGCTGCCATGGCATGTGGGCAAGGTATTTTGTCCAAGTAAAAAATTCTACAAGTACAAGTTCTTCTTTGTAGATCCACAATAGCAACATCACCATGACCAATGACACTGAAGTTGTAGTTAGCGATTTGATGAGTCAATAACTTGTTGCCCGCGTTGACATACTCCGATATGTCTTTTTCAATTGAGGTAACAAATCTATTTGAAGAGTGCACCAACTCCATACGCCTCTGCTGAAATAACAATGCAAATCTTCTGTTTATTTCATAAAATAGAGCGACAATGGGAAATTCTCTTTCAACATCAAAAATAGCATTCACCGATTCCGCGATGTTTGATGTCATAATGTTATATCTACACAACAAAAAAATTCAAACAAAACACATAAAAGCAAAAAAAACTCAAATGAAATGGTACCTATTTCTTGGGCAAGATGCCCTACTTCATGTGTGGAATCCAATACGTTCAAGAGATTCAGCTGCCTTTGGTACTAAAACTTTTATTTGATTGAAATGGTCATTGAACTCACTTATATCGTACGCCTTTGCTGCTTTATAAAAAATGGGACACTACCTTCAAATTGTGAAAGTAATTTCAAATATTTTCCCCAAGGTGTCTCATGCAACAACCGTAATGAGATGCAGGGTAGATTCTCGTAACCATCTTTCGAATACTTGGATGCCTATCAGAGATATTGCACAACTCATCAGTATCATCTACAAAGCTTCTCATCTTTTGAAAAAATATTCATATGAGGCATCACATTCCTTGTCCACGACACAAAAAATCACTGGAAATATATGATTCTCAGCATCTTGTGCCACCTCCAATCGCAAAACTCTTCCATACTTGCTCCTCAGGAATGTGCCATCAACCGTAATTACTTTTCTCATTTCTTGAAAACCAACTATCCAAGCAGCATATGATACAAAGAAGTACTAGAATTTACCATTTTCATCGAGCGATAATGCCTTCTTGCTTCCTGGATTCAAAACATCAAGCATATAACGGTACGCATTAAGCACTGCGTACCCGTGCTCATGTGTTCCCCTGACATTTGACTTAGCATGCTTCATGCCCTTATAAATCTTCAAATAGATTACCTTACAACCCAATTGGTGCGGAGTTGATTTGACATGTCCCTTGTGGACGTGCCTTTACCATTGGGAGACCTATTTTCAAAGTACTTACCTATGACTTTTGTCGTGGCGTGGAGATTATCACTTGTAAGATGCTCTGAACCACAGGTGATGTACTTTTCATAGATTCTAATGGCAAACCTGTCGCTACTTGTAAATTTCACATCCCTCACCCACCAATTGCAATCCGGATATGAACATTTAAAGGAAAACACATTACGAGAATGGATCACCTTTTTCAGTGTAAAATCTTTTTTCAAGCAAGCAATTTTCAATGAATTTGCCAGTTCTTGCTTGTTCTTGAATGTCATTCCCTTCTAAAAACTTGTTTTATCATCTCGAACATTATTCACATGTGAAGATTGAGAAGCACATGGTTTATTGCTGCCAACCACAACTGTAGGAGGAAAGTTGATCTCAAGGTCAGTCCCTTTAGCTTCACTTTCACCTACACCTACATCTACACCAATATCATCACTGTGATTATTCATGTCCACAGGATCAAATTCATCATAACACATGTTGTTATCCGTCGTCTATATTATGATCCTCGTCGATAGGATTTTCTTCCATGTAGACTCTTAATGTGGGCGGTTTCATTGCTCCTCCCAAATAAATAAGCAAACTAGGTTGATCAGTTATTCTAAAAAGTAAAACCTTCTCATTATGAAAAAAATGGTGAATGTAACTCATCACCAAATCTTGCGGTTTACAATTGTATGCAGACTTTTGCACGACTAAATTGAAGAAATCATCATACAAAATGTTTCTTTCGACATACATCCCTGTTGAACCTGCTCCTCACTTTTTACTATCCTCCCAACTCCATATAAATCAATTTTTTCCTCTCAATTCATTCACCACGACAATCAATCCCTACAAATAATGACATTGAACCTGAAAAAATTGATTAAAAAAACAATTAGTAATTCTGAAGAATAATTATATGTTTCCACATATGGTTTTTCTGTTGCAAAATGTAAGTCATATATTGCTACATATGATTGTTATTTGGGACAAATAAATCACATGTGGCAACATATTTACGTTATATCATATGTTGCCACATATGGTTTTTCTGTTGCGAAATGTAAGTCATATGTTGCTGCATATGAGTATTCTGATGAGACAAATAAATCACATGTGGCAACATGTTTATGTTATATCATATGTTGTCACATATGATTTTTCTGTTGCGAAATGTAAGTCAAATGTTGCTACATATCACTGTTCTGTTGTGAAAAATAAATCACATATGATAACATATTTATGTAATATCATATGTTGCCACATATGGTTTTTCTGTTGCGAAATGTAAGTCATATGTTGCTACATATGAAAGTTCTATTGAGACAAATAAATCAGCTGTGCAACCATATTTATGTTATATCATATGTTGCCACAAATGATTTTTCTGTTGCGAAATATAAGTCATATGTTGCTACATATGACTGTTCTGTTGTGAAAATAAATCACATGTGGCTACATGTTTATGTTCTATATTATGTTACACTTATGCATTTTCTATGAATGTAAGTCATATGTTGCTACATATAACATAAATATGTTACCACGTGTGATTTATTTGTTACAACAACAGTCATATGTAGCAACATAAAACTATTATGTTCCGATTGAAATAAGATTTATGTTGCTACATATGACTATAATATGTGACAATAGTCAATTGTTGCAACATATATAGCCATATGTTGGAAACGCGAATGTAAATTATTGAAAAATTTGCAGGTACCCATATCAGATGAGATGATGATGAATGATTTCAAATAACTATTCATTTTACTTACCTTTAACAATGGTGTGTGACCTAATCGCTTATGAAGTAATTCCAATTAAAACAGAACGAAATTTGGCCCATTGATTACACATTACCTAAATCTCATTCAAGAAGAAGAAAGTCGAAGCACTAGCAGCCAAGGACCCACAATGTACAAAAAGAAGAAGAAGATTATGAAGAGAGCGGTAAGAAAGGCAAGGAAGCAAGCATAGACGAGAGGAGAAAAATAAGAAGACGAATACGACGATCGAAGGCGTGGAAAAAACATTTATTTCCCCTTTTGGCTTATGGTGGCTTCCATTCCCCACCAAAATTGGTTAAAATAGGTTTGGTTTAATCAATTTACCCTTTTACCCCTCATTTAATTCCCACAAAAGTTGGTTAAATTAGGTTTTGTAAATTTACCCTTTTACCCTTCATTTAATTCATTAAGTGTCAACTTATAAACTTGAGGGAAACTCCACAATCCTTAATCATTAATAACATAATTTTCACCTACACCCAATACTTTAGACTTATCTCACCGCTCATTTATCTTGAAACCTGAATATCATCTTTTTTTTAAAAATCCCAAGTTACAAGCAAACATTGATAAAGTTACAATGGAGAAATTTTGTGGTGGAAATGAGAAGGGGATAAAGTAGGGTTTTATTCTTTAGTTATGTTTATATTGAGGTAATTTTTTGCCAATTATAAATCGGAGGGAGTGTTAAATATATTGGGGGGAATACATATTTTGGTAAATTTTTTAGGAAAATTATAAGGCCACACTTGTAAGTGATGTTTTAATAATTATAAAATATCACACTTTATAAGTGTTGTCATATGTATAAATATGTATTGCTAATTATATCATGATGTGACAACGCTTATAAAGTGTAGCCTATACTACTAATGAGCACTCTTTATAAGCGTTGCAAAAATTAATGTAGCTAAATGGTAAAAACTAAGCATATGCTTTAAAAGCGTAGCGAAAAATGTCTTCGGCAACACTTTACAAGCGGTGTCTATATTTAATGTATCCTTAGGCACAAAATGGTGTAGTGAACAACGATAACAAACTCACAAGGCTTGCCAAAAAATAGGTATATGTGAAATGGTTTCACACTTTTAGAAGTTGCCTAAGATCATATCATGAGATCACATAACTTAGGTGTCATCAAGCATAGTTCACAGTAAGCTCATAACAAAAGGCATTTACACTAATGTCATACAAGACTCCATACTTTCTCTTGTGTGCAATTTTCATCACACGAGACTCAATTCGTTACATGGCTAGTCATAACGAAATGCAAAGAGTACTCATATTAAATATGCAACTTTGTTTGGATTCATCGTAGCCGCACGTTCTTATTTGTTCAATTCTGAGTACTATTCAAGCCATCGGTATTGATCATGTCCGGTACATAAATTTCCAGAGAACAACAACATTCAAACACAAACAAGAGGTGGAAAAAAGGTTTTTGAATGGTCAACAATCATTTACCTTTTAAACGCACAACCACAATCTCAAACATCTTCAATAACAGTTTACAACACAATATAAGATGAAAAACTAAATATATAAATAATATCAAAGTCACAAAATTGCCTCACCCCACTAGAAACAAAAAATTATTTGTACTCAAATTCAAATAATAATATCCAAAAGTGAAATAAAGTAGGGCAGAGAGGGTGGTAAATAAGAAATTTTTTCTATAGAGTCGCTCCATATGTCGTGGAATCAATTACTAATGCATAGTCTGGTCCTACATTTCAGTACCTAGAGTCACCTCATGAGACGCGGCAGTACAAGACCCACTAGGATCTTGAAAGGTCTACCTACCCAACAAGCATGCACACCAACATATAATCCCCGGAACAATGAAGAAATAGAGGGGCCGAGGGAAGTCTCCTCCTTCTTAGAAGTGGGAATCTTGATTTTACCATTATATCCAATTGGATGTTCTTGTCTTCACTTATTGGGATGATTTCACCTTTCTTTATTTATTTTACAGTTCCGTGCTCTTATCTTTCGGGGTGACATGATTCTCCCAGCAACTTTTTGTCTAGCCATGTCTGCAACGAATAGAGAAAAAATAAGAAAAACTTCAGACAAATCGCAGAAACTTAGTTGCAGAAATACTAGCAGAAACCAATCTCCAAGTTCCTAAACACTTTGTGTCACGACCGGGGACCACCCCATAGACGCAAACGGCGTTGTCATCCTTTGAGAGGACTATGACTAGCCTCTTAGAATTCCTCATTACATTTCATAGGTTAGATAGTGTGAAAAATTATAACTTTTACATATTCATAAAGAGGTTTACATAGACCTCTCACATACTACTTCTTTATAACATATGGAGTTTACTTAGACTCCTCGCATAGGAAGCTTACCTGGGCATCTCCCTTATACAACATACATATGATATAAGAATTTAGTCTAACATATCGTCTCACAATATATAACGGAGTACATTGTTCGGGCATAGCCCATACTTCATTACAACAAAAGCCATATGTAGGCTTATACAATAATTGTCTTCAAATGAAAGGAAAGGAAACTAAATGTCTGTAGACTATAAGAACATCAAGTAGCTAGATAATGGCATCATCCTCGGAATGGTAAGGACCTATAAATCACTTGGGGAATAGAGTCCAAGTCTTCTTCAATCGCGCCTCCTAGAACTCAATGGCCAGAACGTACATATTTGTAAAAAACATATGGGTTAGTACAACTACTTGTACTAAGTATGAGTAAATGCACATAAAACATTTTGTAACATGCATGAAAGGGACCATTTCTTTAGAAAACATGTTATGTCATTTAGAAAGCCTTAATGCACATACAAGATAACAGATACAAGACAAGGAATCACAACAACATATGACATGTTCATAAATAAGACAACACCATTGTAAAGTCCTCTTAACATATCATGTTCATTAGTTCAAATCATCATCATAAAGGACCATTACCAACATCCCATCCCAAGCCTACAAGTGCAATGCTCATGTAATGCCTTGATTCATAAGACATATCATCATAGGTAGTCATCACCACATAAAGCAATTTAGACCAATACCATGTTTATCAATGTAACCAACATCATATAAGAGCAACATCATGTAATAAAAACATATATACATTTCATGATATCATAATACATAAGAAAAAACTCCTAAGACTTCCCTCAAGGCCAACTAGTGCAATGCATAGGTAGAGCTACACTACGTCAAACCCCTTATGTCATCCTAGTTAGTCTTCACTTTGTTACTTCACTTTACTTTCGGGAACAATTGTGTTAACAGACATAGACCACATGATCTAAATGTGGAATCCGGTGTCTTGAAACCCTACACCAAAATAAGGTGGTCGACTTGCCAAGGTAGAGCCAAAACATGGACATAGCGTCTAGGTGGATCACTAGCTAGTATTTCTATTGAGTAAGGTTATAGGGTTTTTCTTGGTGTTAGGATTGGAAGAGAAGAAGAGAAGAGACAAGTAAAGTAAAAGTTGTCAAATGCATGTAATTATTTTTTTGAAAAAAACGGTAAAATTTGAAGAGTCGCGTCACTTAAGTTTTTTTTTCGTCAAAGTTGTTCCAATGAGAGTAATAATATCATTACATTACGCGAAAAAAGTATTTTAAAAATATGTTTGTACGAATTTTTTTTTGTGGTACTTTTAAGACATAATTGACAAATGTTGGGACATATGCAATTTTATGTTATAAGATCTAACAAAAAGTGGCATATGTTGCCACATATGCAATATTCTGAGTTAAGTGGAAACATATAATTGACATATGTTGCCACATATGCAATATTCTATGTCAAATGGCAACACAATTGTCATATATCGCAACATATGAGATATTTTGCTGTAAGTAGCAACACATAATTAACATATGTTGCCGCAAATGAAATATTCTATTGTAACTAGCAACAAATAATTAAATAAATCACACATTATATATAAATAAAATGACATAAGTTGATTCTAAATAATATAATAAGATAGGGATCATCTTCAAATAAGAAAGAACATTCATTAAAATTCAACAACACAACACTTCTTATGGAGCATTTCGATTTGGGCATGTAGTTTTTTTGTGGCCAATGTCCCTACACACTGAATACTTATTTTTCTTTGTTAGAAATGATTCACCAACTCCATGCCATCTCTTATATCTCCTTCTTACGGGTTTACTTTGATCAACATATGGAGGAGGTATTTCTCTTTGTATGACATCCAAAGGGACAATCCAAGAATCTTCAGGTTGCACCGGGTTAATTTCCTCACAATATGTCATTATGTATTTTTCAACCGAATAATATGGAGAGGAGTACTCGTAAATTTGATTTAAAAAATCGGCACCATGTTGGGATCAAATAGCTCAAATGGCATGTGGGCAAGGTATTTTGTCCACTTCAAAAATTCTACAAGTACAAGTTCTTCTTTGTAGATCCACTGTAGTAACATCACCATGACAAGTGACACTAAACTTGTAGTTAGTGATTTTATGAGCCAATAACTTGTTGTCCGTGTTGACATACTCCATTATGTCTTTTTAAATTGAGGGAACGAATCTATTTGCAGAGTGCACCAACTCTATACGCCTCTGGTTAAATAACAATGCAAATCTTCTGTTTATTTCATTAATGTCACGACCAGAATCTAGACCCAGACGAGACCGGCATCGTTGACCTCTCAGAGGTCGTAGACAAGCCTACATACGTCATTCTTACTTCATCTAGGTTAATTTTAGCGGAAAATTTGAAACTTTTTGTTTCTTATCATACATAAAGGTCATTCTACTTACATTCATAATGTTCACAATCAACCATCTAACATTAAGATGATCAACTGAAAGAAATAGTTCAATATTGCATTAAATGTATAATTGCCAAAATGGCACCAATACAATGTCTGAAATAAAAATGGAAAGAAACACTAGTGGAACATACTCCACTAGCTAAAGCCTACATCTAAGCTAGATAGTAACGGTAGACATCCTCGAAAGCATGAGGACCTACCAAGTCCGGATGAAAGCTCCACGTCCGGATAGCTGCAACGTCAACCTGTAAGCTCTAGCGTCCACCTGTGCCTGCACCTAAAAATATAGAATTGTATGGGATTAGTACACACTTGTACTAAGTATAGGTATATGCAAGCACACACCAAGGACATGCATGAGTAAGAATGGCTCTTTCCTAGCAACATGATTATGGAAAGTCAAGTCAGTGGACTTGCCAAATTGGGATTAGGAAAGTTAGTGAGCTTTTCAAATTTGGATTAGGAAAGTCAGTGAGCTTTCCAAATTTGAATTAGGAAAGTCATGCCATTAGAGTAACATGCATCATCATACTTAGCATATTGCACACAGCACATAACATCTTACACATAGCACATATCATATTGCATATAGCACATAACATCTTTCATATCATTCATTCATATGCCATGAGACCTTGGAATCATGGACTTGACATTAAGACTTCTCAAAATGAGGGCTCAACATATGGGACCTCAACTAGGGAGCCTTCTTTAGTAAACACATAGTCTGCTTCATTCATTCATACGTACTTCATTTCAATCATTCATAAGCTAGTGTAAATACCGGCTATACCTAAGATGTAGTTTAAGACTCTCATCGGGTTTACTGTGCAATGATCAAGAATAATCTAGTGTCATTACTTGAGTCTAGCTCACCTCTTGATCATCCTATCCTAACACCTTTGGTATCGATCATTTCATTATGTGCATCATTTGAGGCTGGCCTCATTCATTCATTGGGAACTTTAACTTTAACCGACATAGATCATGTGAGCATCATGAAATCCAGTGTCTCCCCCACACCGAAAAGAGGTGGAATCACCGGCCAAAGTGACCCAAAACATGCTAGTGTATATGGGAATTGAACCCCGCCAGATCCCTATATTGGCAGTATAGGTTCGAAGACTAGGAGATATAAGAAGTCCCATACCCGGCATGCCAGACAGTCTCATCTCATGAGAGTTACGTGAACCTCTGCCCTTCCCAAAAGAAGGCATCACCGCTCATAGCTAGTCTATCGGTGCTCAGTATAAAGTTCCATTACATTCAACTCATACATCATGAAAGCTGGCTTCTAGTATGAGGACATCATATCTCAATAGATGATTTCTCATGTCATCATTAGTATTAAGTGTGTTAATCTCAATACTTTCATTAGAGTGTTCATAGAGACTGGTCTCTTCATTAACTTTACACTCTCATAGGTGAGTACGTTTTGGTAACATTTACTTAGGCTCATTTGAGATTGTTCTCATCTTTTACATCAGCCTCATATCATGTTGTCACCACATTCATTAACATTAGCACATTTGCTCCTCATAATTACTCACCCCTTTTTACGTGAATGTTCATTTCATCATATGCTTATGCACTTGGCCATTTGTGTGTTTCACATTCTTACTTAACCCTTCTAGGGTTTCATCATTTCATTACATAATATTTATTTCATCGTATGCCAATACACTTGTCCATTTAGAGTGTTTTACACTCGTACTTAACCCTTCTAGGTTTACATCATTTCATTACATACATCTTAGGTTCACTTATTTTTAAATGTATGTTAGACTTATGGGTCTATACATACAAGCCATGAGGATTCATTCATAGTTCGTTTAAGTGATTCACATCTTCCTAAGATTATGTGGTACAACACTTATGCATCTTGTTTGTATGCCAAGATCTCGATATCGATGTAAGTAGGTAGCATTATTCTTGAATATTTAATTCACATATGACTTATGTATCAATACGGAATTTGGGCAAGGGAACCCGGTTTCGAATCCCTTGGACAACACTTACATTTTTCATTTATTTTATTTTTGGTCCACATGACATTGGGACCCTAGATCGAGCCCCAACATCAACGTTTCCTCATTATTTTTCTCCCTTGAATTTCCTCTTCCTTGGCTGAGGGGTTGTGGGATCGAACCCCCACAACTCCTTTTATTTTTTTATTTATTTCCCTTGTCTATTTCGAGTTGACCATGAGGTTGTGGAATCAAACCCCCACAGCCACTCTTTATTTTTCTTTTATTTCGCTTCTACTGCCTAGAGGTCGTGGGTTCAATTCCCACACCTCACATTTCTTTTATCTTCATTTTCTCTTAACTCTCCTTCACTGCCTTGAGGTTGTGGGTTCGATTCCCACGCCTCACATTTCCTTTCTTTTCATTTTCTCTTACTCTCCTCTACTGCCTTGAGGTCGTGGGTTCAATTCCCACACCTCACATTTATATTCTTTTCATTTTTTTCCTTAAGTTCTGACTGAGAGGTTGTGGGTTCGAATACCACTCCTCTCAATTCTTAACTTCATATATTAATTTCCAGCCATGAGTACCCAAGTTCGAACCCCCCTCAGCCCCATCTCTTTATTCACGTTTTAGTGCTTTTCAAGGGTGAGGTCGCGAGTTCGATTCCTAATAACCTCACCTAATTTATACCCATTTAAATTTCCAGATTTATTCATCTATGTTTAGCCAAAAACAAACTCATAATTTGCTGGAAATTTTGTCACATTTTTCAGCTCACTTCCTTCAATATTTACACTTGAAATCATAGGGTAATTCGTAGATGATTTAATACGTTCTCAGGTGCATTTTTCATGGATTTATTTAGCCAAGAGATTATTACTCAAATCAGCCACATTTCAAATCATATGAACATCACGAATTACATAATCATTTATACATGAATACAACCACAACATCACATTTTAAAGCCTTAACTCGAGGCACATAGATGCGGTTTCACATTGCACACACATGTACACATAATTTTGGAAAAACATCAACATAAGTCACATAATTCCGAACATACATATAAACACATAATCATCACCAAAACAAGTTTCATCCCGAGTTTTCTACCAGCAAACATAACCAACCTATGATTCAATGGGAGCTAGTGACAGGGACATGCAACGGGGAAACAATCGTAGTTTTTGGATTAGAATCGACTGAATCCTAGGGGTCTCTAGGGAAAGGGACCAAGAGTAAGAAAAGTCATACCTTTTATAACGTTCAAACTTCGACTTGCTGCCCAAAATCTTCTCCAAAGATCACGTCTAAATCCCCTCAAAGTCAACACAAACTCGACGGACAAACTTCTCTTTGCCTACGTGATTGATTTCGTTTGTTTTCTTATATTTACGTTGTTAGTTCTTCAAGTGTGAAAAACTTTGGTTTACAACCTGTTTTTGAAGTTATTTGGCAGAGATAATCGTGAGTGAGAGTGATAGTGACGTGAGAGAGAGAGATGAGCGTGGGAGAGAAGAGTTTTCCTAGGCTTAGGAGTCCAGTTTAGGACTTAGTCAAATAAGGTTTTATTTAATTATTAAAAATCTGATTTCCTTTTATTTTAAATCAGCTAATAAATAATAAATATAAATTAATTACATTAATTTACCAACTTAAATTAAAAACAAATTTAATTCATTGCTTCCACCTAGGTTCGAACCCGGGTGGAGCAAGACTTCACTTCAAGAGCCAATTTTCGGCCCTCTCTCCCCAAAATGCTCCTCCACCTTATTAATTAAATAATTAATTATATATTTAGGGTAATTATGATACTACCCTTAGCCTGGAAAAAGACCATTTTACCACTAGACCCTCCAAAACTATGGTTTTCCCTTTTTAAGTCCGGTAAAGACTCATTCGAGTAAATCTTCATATTCGAGAGCCCTACATGGTTGGACCCAACCTTTTCAAGCTCAACTAACTCTCCAAGTTAGTTGGCTTGGCTGTAGCAAGGATTTCGAGGTCTGGTTCTACGCGCATCAATCCGTGTGAACCCTGGTCTAATCATAGGCATTCTTGACACATTAAGCATTACTTATCATATCCATTTTTAGGGTTGTTACATTATCCCCCCTTAGGAACATTTGTCCTCGAATGGCACTACTACTATCTAGCGTAATGCCAGTCAGATCATAACATAATCACTATGCACAGTCAAGCAATAGCAACAAAAATGGAGAGATAAGGAAACTTAGACTTAAGAGTAGGAAGTCTAACCTCAAGAGCTGAAAAGATGAGGATAGCGGGATCTCATATCGGCCTCAGCCTCCCACGTAGCACCCTCAACAAGATGATTCCTCCACAACACCTTCACTGTGGCAATCTCCTTGTTCCTCGGCCACTTGATCTGTCTATCTAATATCTCAACAGGTACCTCCTCGTAGGACAAGTCTTCATCGACCCCCAAACCTTCCACAGGTAGAATCGATGCTGCATCACTTAGGCACTTCTTTAACAAGGATACATAAAAGACTGGATGGACAGAAGTTAGCTCCGCAGGCAATGCCAACTCATAGGCCACCTCACCCACACGCTGTAGGATCTCGTATGGCCCAACATACCTCGGATTCAACTTCCTCTTCCTGCCAAACCTCATCACCCCATTCATAGGTGATCTCTTCAGATAGACCTAGTCACCAACATCAAACTCTAAGGGCCATTTTCTGTTATCTGCATATGACTTCTGCCGACTGTAAGCAGTAGCCAACCTGTCCCTAATATCTCTGACCTTCTCTACGGCCTCATGAATGATCTCTGGACCCAAAATGGATGACTCTCCAAGCTCGAACCACCCAACTCGAGATCTACACCTCCTACCATGCAGTGCCTCAAACGGTACCATCCCAATGCTGGAGTGATAGTTATTATTATACGAGAACTCTATCAAAGGTAGATGGTCATCCCAGCTACCCCTGAAGTCAATCACACACGCTCTCAACATGTCCTCCAATGTATAAATGGTGCGCTCTGCCTGCCCATCAGTCTGAGGATGAAAGGCAGTACTAAGCTTTACCTGCGTGCCCAAGCTCTTCTGGAAAGATCTCCAGAAATGTGAAGTAAACTGAGCTCCTCTATCTGAAATGATAGACAAAGGAATCCCATGCCATCTCACAATCTCATCAATGTAGAGTCTCGCATAATCCTCGGCTCTGTAAGTAGACTTCACAGGGATAAAGTGGGCAGACTTAGTCATCCTGTCCAAAATAACCCATATGGAGTCATGTTGTCTCCTAGTCCTCGGAAGACCAACCACGAAGTCCATATTAATGGCCTCACACTTCCAAGTCATAACCTCAATAATCTGAGTAAGACCGCCAGGCTTAAGATGTTCTGCCTTAACCTGCTGACAATTAGGACACTTAGCCACATATTTTGCAATGTCCTACTTCATGCCATCCAACCAATAAATCTGCTTAAGATTATGATACATCTTGGTGGAACCTGGATGTATGGAATATCTGGAACCATGGGCCTCTGCAACAATCCTGGTCCGCAAATCATCCACATCTGGTACACACAGCCTGTCCTGATACCTAAGTATGTCGTCACCTCCCAAAGCGAAAGACTCATTCATCTTTATCAACACTGAGTCCTTCAGCTCCATCAACACATGATCGAGATACTGACCCTGCTTGACTTCAACTACCAAGGATGATTCAGAACTAGGATGAACTGAAACACCCCCACTAGTAGAGTCAACCAATCGCACACCCAGTCTGGCCAGTCTGTGTACATCTTTTGCCAACTCCTTTTTCTCATCCTCAACGTGGGCTATACTTCCCATGCTCATCCTGCTCAAATCATCAGCTACAACATTAGCCTTACCTGGATGGTAGTGAACATTCATGTCATAGTCCTTAAACATCTCCAACCATCTCCACTGACGTAGATTCAACTCTCTCTGCGTGAACACGTACTGGAGAGTCTTGTGTTCTGTGAACACATTCGCATGCACTCCATACAAGTAGTGCCTCCACAGCTTCAGTGCAAACACCACAGCTGCCAACTCCAGGTCATGAGTGGGATAATTCTTCTCATGAACCTTGAGCTGTCTGGACGCATAAGCTATCACCTTATCAACCTGCATAAGAACACAACCCAAATGAACCCTAGATGCATCACAATAAATAGTGTAATTCTCACCACACTTAGGCAAAGTAAGCACCGGGGCTGAAGTGAGTCTGTCCTTGAGCTCCTTGAAACTCTTCTCACAAGTCTCCGTCCATTCAAACTTGGCCTTCTTCTTAGTCAAAGCTGTCAGTGGGGCAGCAATGGAAGAAAAGCCCTCCACGAACCTGCGATAATAACCAGCCAATCCCAGAAAGCTACGGATGTCAGTGGGAGTAAGAGGTTTTAGCCAGTTCTTCACAACCTCAGTCTTCGTGGGATCCACCTCCACGCCCTGATCGAACACAACATGACCCACGAAGGTCACTGATCTAAGCCAGAATTCACACTTGCTGAATTTGGCATACAACTGATGTTGTCTAAGTACCTGCAAGGTTAGTCTCAAATGATGTTCATGCTCTTCCTTGGTCCTAGAGTAAATGAGGATGTCATCAATGAATACTATGACAAAATAATCAAGGTATTCACGGAAGACTCGGTTCATGAGGTTCATAAATACATCAGGTGCATTCGTGAGACCAAATGACATAACTAAGAACTCATAATGACCATAACGGGTACGAAAGGCTGCCTTTGGGATATCTCCATCCCTAACCCTAAGATGATGATACCCTGAACAAAGATTAATCTTAGAGAAGAAACTAGACCCTTGGAGCTGATCGAACAAATCATCTATTCTGGGAAGTGGATACTTATTCTTTATAGTGACTTTGTTGAGCTGCCGATATTCGATACACATTCTAAGGGTTCCATCCTTCTTTTTCACAAACAACACTGGAGAGCCCCAAGGGGATATGCTTGGCTGAATGAAACCCTTATCAGTGAGATCTTTTAACTGCAGCTTCAACTCTTTGAGTTCAGCTGGAGCCATTCTATAGGGAGGAATTGAAATTGGTTTAGTATCGGGTTCTAAGTCGATACTAAAGTCAATCTATCGAGGGGGAGGGACTCCAGTCAAATCATCAGGAAATACATCTAGGAACTCATTCACTACAGGCACTGAGTCTATGGAAGGAATGTCATGATCTAAATCAGTAACACTGACAAGATGACACAATAACCCCTTGGACATCATTTTATTGGCCTTAAGGTTCGAAATCAAGGGATTAGGACGACTCGAGTTGTACCCCTCCCAGACTAGCTCTTCTTCAGTAGGGAAACGAAATCTCACCACTCTACTACGACAATCCAAACAAGCATAACAACTGTGAAGCCAGTCCATGCCAAGAATAACATCAAAATCATGCATGGGTAACTCAACCAAGTCTGCACACATAGTCTTACCACTTACAACTATTGGGCAACCCTTGTATACTCTATCAGTTCTTACATTTTCTCCTAAAGGTGTACTAACCACTATAGGATCATGTAGAACTTCAGGCAATATCTCAAAAGTGAGAGCAAGCAAAGGAGTTACAAAGGAAAGCATAGACCCTGGATCAAGTAAAGCATAAACAGAAGTTGAGAATACTTGCAGCATACCTGTGACCACACAACAGACTTCTCCTGCTCCTCCCTGCCCTTCAGGGCATAGAACCTGTTCCTCTTAGGAGGCTCGGCTGCTGCTGCACCCTGTGGATTAGGCCTAGGATGAGCATTACCTCCAGCCTAACCTCTGTTCTATGGGCAGTCTCTGACCATGTGCCCGCTCTTACCGCAACCGAAGCAGGCATTAGTGCTCTGTCTGCACTCTCCACTGTGAGCACGGCCACACTTAGCACAGTTCATTCTGGGACGCTGCATCTCACCTCCATTGCCCTTCTTGGGCTCAGGTCTGCCTCCTCTAGGTGTTGTACTCCTCTGAGAATTAGAGTTCCCAGAACTCTGCTGCCCCTTTTTTAACCTGGGCTGCTCATGGACGCCAAAATTGTTTCTGTGGCCTCCATGCCTGGGACCTGCCTGATCATAATAATAGCTACCATTCTAGTATCCAGATGGCACCGTATGAGGCCTTATATGGGAGAAGTGCAGGTCACCTATTGGTTGGTTCGATGTTGGCGAGACTAAGTTAATAGGCCGGATATGGTTCAGCAAGCTGTTGACAAGTGAAGCTTATTCAGGAAAGATATTAGCATCCCAGAGTCGACAGAAGTCATATGCAGATAATCGGCTTGAGATTTGGAGTTTCAGATGGTGACTGGGTATTCCTGAAGGTATCACCCATGAAGGGTGTGATGAGATTTGGCAGGAAGGGGAATCTCAGTCCGAGATACATTGGGCCTTATCGATTGTTCGTAGGATAGGCAAGGTTGCCTATGAGTTGAATCTACCATCTGATTTGGAGGCGGTACATCCAGTCTTCCATGTATCGATGCTACGTAAATGTATTGTGATCCTTCTAAGTATTCCCTATAGATGATGTTCAGGTAACAGAGGAGTTGTCATATGAGGAGAAACCCGTAGCTATACTTGATCGCCAGGTTAGAAGGTTACGTACTAAGGATGTGGCTTTCGTCAAAGTGTTGTGGCGAAATAATAATAGGGGGAGATGACTTGGGAAGCGAAAGACGAAATAAAAGAATAAGTATCCTTACTGTGTCCCCGTACCTGCAGGTAATTCAATTCCTAGCTTGACTATATTGATTGATAAACGAGATTATGTAGTAAGTTGTGACTCTGTGAGGCATTGTAAGTTACGGAATGCAGGTTGATAGGTATAACTGTTGAGAGACCTCGCTGGAATTTTTTTGTAAGACGCTAACTTAACATCGAGGACGAATGTTCCTAAGGGGGGAAGGATGTTACGCCTCGTAT
>CM040626.1:41399537-41434021 GCA_022817965.1 Solanum lycopersicoides | reverse complement strand
TTTTATACGTAGTGCGCGTCATGAGCTAGTCGATGTAAGTCCGGGGAATGAGATTTTATTTTAAGTTCCAAGTGATTAAAGAAATATTAGGCAAGGATGTTAATTCCAAATGTGATATTAAGTATGATTTGGCTAATGTAAGTGTCTTAACATTAAGTGAGGGATTAATTAGTGGCTGATTAGGATTAAATTAATCAAGTGAGCCCCACCACTCAAGGCAAATTAAAAGAAATCAGATTGGGAGCTGGCCCTTAGTGGGGCACGTGTAGAGGGGGGCTGCCTCCACTTCATATAATGAATGAGGTGGTGAAATGCTTTGCAAACATATCATCTTCTTCACCACTAAGCTTAGGCAGCCATGGAAATGGAGAAAACCAACCATGCAACTTTTGGCCAGCAGCTACAAAAGAATTTGGTTAGTAATCTCTTTTCTTGGTGTGTTAATTCCTTAGAATGCCATTGTTAATTAGCCATTAATGTTAAGAAGGGGGGCGTGACCAGTAGCTTAGGAAATTTGTTTTAGTTATTGAATGTGCTAAGTATGAACGAAAACCATAATCGGATTATTAGTGGTGTCGTGTTAGTGTTTGGGCTGTTTGGATTAAAGCAAAATGCGGGAAATTCTGTTTTGGCGTTATGTATATGTTAATGTGATTATGGGTATATACTCCAAGGGATGAATACGATAAGGTAGATGTGTTGCGAATTATAAAACGAGTTATCGCTCGGTGTGTCGTTGTTTCGTTACTATGGTTGCCGAGACGGAACTGTTTTGGGGGGGGGCTGTTTAATATGATTCGTTGGGTTATATGTGTTATTGGTATTGCTGTGGATAATTTGGGTTGTTGTCGGATTAGGACGAAGTAAGGAAAATAGGGGAAGTGCTGCCGAATTTTCGTTAGATTATTAGCTAGCTTACAATAAGTAGTAAAGCGCGACGTCTATCTAATTGCGGCATGATTGTTGCTTGTTATAGATTAATAGCTTGGGCAGTAAATATTGGACGTGCGGCTCGACTATACGGTATGTAACGCTATCCTTTCTTTCTTTCTTTGGCATGACTTTTAAAAATGAGCGAATGACGGACAGGTTTGATACTTACTTCTAGAGCATCTAGGTGACGTATATTCTTGCTACCACAAACTATTCCTCTATATATCGGCTATGTCTAAGGCTATGGTGATTTCTCATATCTATGGTAGTGCTTCTTAGAGTCATTGAGATTTTACGTTTTCATATCGTGTTAAAGGTTCATAATCTTGATAAAACATTAATCTTTGGTAATACTCCTTGCTGGTTCACGTTGATTGTTCTATTGAGTTATAAGAAATGATTTTAATTGCATATGGTTTCTCATAATGTTCTGCTCGTGCATAGAGTCATTTATCATTTCACCGAGTCCCGGGCCGGGTAACGTTCGTGCGGAGTTTCTTGCATATGTCACCGAGTCCCTCACTAGAGGGCCGGGTATGTATATTATATATATGATTGGTGATGAGGATGGTTATGATGATGATGATGACGGAGATGATGTGATGACTATTTCACCGAGTCCCTCACTAGAGGGCCGGGTACGTATGATGTATATATATGATGATTATTTTGCTGAGTCCCTTACTAGGGAAGCTGGGCACCTTATATGTTAAAGATATGCATGATTTTCACTTATAAGGTACATGTGTAGCGATATCTTGTTTCGACTTATCATGTTGGTATCCTGTCATCTTTACCTTATGCTTTACATACTCAGTACATTGTCCGTACTGACCCCCTTTCCTCGGGGGGGCTGCGTTTCATGCCCGCAGGTGTAGACGCACAGTTCGGTGATCCTCCCGCCTAGGATATCTACTCTGCTGATTGGGAGAGCTCCACTGTTCCGGAGCCCAGTCGTTTTGGTACATAACTTTCTATGTAATCTTTTGCTTATCTATGGGTACGGCGGGGCCCTGTCCCGTCGAGTTTCACTACTATTCTCTTAGAGGTCTGTAGACATTATGTGGGTTGCATATATATGTTTTGGATAATGGTCTGGACATGGTTTGTTTGGGATGTCCGCTTGTACAGGGGCAGCCTTGTCGGCTGCGTACATCATTGTGTATTGTGTAGTGGCAGCCTTGTCGGCTTGCGTATGCTATTATGCTTTGGATAGTGGCGGCCTTGTCGGCTCGCGTATGTTGTTACGGTTGAATGGTTATGACTCCTTATGAGACAGATCCACTTTATATATATATGGCGTTGGGGTTGGCTTGATTTGATTAAATTCCATATTGTCTTAGTTTCAGTTGGTTATACTTAACAGGTTTGTATGTGAGTGTCCAAAACGGGCACTAGTCACGGCCCATCGGGTAGGGTCGTGACAATAGATGTGTCGCGACTCACACCGATGGTCAAGACTCTACTAGACGTGACTTTATGAGACTTTTTGATTCCTATGACTACTTTCATAACCTATGCTCTGATACCACGTTTGTCACGACCTGATACCACACCCTAGAAGCTAGGGCCACTCTCGAGTCATGACACGGCGTACTTTACCTCTCGGAGGTCTTGTACAAGCCCTTTCCATTCATCGCATGTACATATATGAAAAGTAGTGCGGAATTAAAACTTTTCACAACATGCGAATAGTCTTTCAAAATCTCTTTCATATAAAATCCATAGGAAATACTAAGTCTCATTTCATCAAATTTTAGACACAAGAGTACTTGGGACACGGCTCATACAGTCGAATATAGTACTACTAAGTCTATTACAATATTTCAATAAAAGAAATCAAAGACATCTATGCCCTCGAGTCAAATGAGGACATACTTCAACTTGCTTAAAACATCCTATAATCCAAGCTTTGCTCCCAAAAGCACCTTCACCTATGAATCACTTTAGAGATAGATAAAAGCATGGAATTAGTATAAACACATTTACTAAGTATGGCATTATGCATAAAAATCATGAAAACGGATATTTAATGGAAATATGCTCTTTTTGATTAAAACGTCATAGTATAAGCATAAGAACAACATTGAACACCTTAGAAACACATAAGATAACACTTAAGCAATTTATCACATTTTTGGAGAAACATTACAGTAACCCATATCACTGCTATAGTGAATTCATTCACTGTTACAGTGAAGTTATTCCACTTCACATTGAACACTTTCTAGCATGTTATCTTCTCACTAAAAGCTATCCTAAGACTCAATTAAGTAAGACAAAGAGATACCGCCCATACACCCTCTCTAGGCACACTTAAATGATCCTTAAGACCACCTATAATGAGACACACACACTCAGAATACACCAAACACATGAACATAAGATCCTCTTACCAAAGGTGATTCTTATGTTCACTTGAGTGAGTTGTGAAGCGACCGCCCATACAATACCTTCACACACACTTAAGGATCCTTTAGATTACCTAGGATATTCATTCTCACTTAATACAACAACATACATGTAATATGACATTTTCCTTTCCAAAGGTTATCAAAAGACATACTCAAGTAAATCGAGAAGAGAATGTCCATATTTGAGACTACCTAAGTTTGGATCATGTCTACTTAATAAACCAACTTTCCTAGCTAGAGTCATTCTTAAGACTTATCTAGGTAAGATACGAAGTGACCATTCCTATTCCCCCTTCACACCTTAACTAGACAACCCTTAATTATTCTAGATAAGTACTTACTCATTTAACATGCTTTCTAACTTAAGTCATCACATTCATTAGTTCATTTAAGAGACATTCATCACATAAAGGAAATTCAAGTAATGGTCTTGGAGAAGACCTAGGGACTCTCACTAACATCTTCAAAGCCTATTGTGCAATGTCTAGATAGCGTCCCATACCACCACCTAAACTTCATAGAACTTCTCAAATACTAGTAGGTATCTCATATGGTAAGAATAGGCAATACCCAACATAGACCATGGTAGCAAAGCATGGAATCCAGAGTTGTAACCTACTCCGATGGAGGGTGTTCTACTTGCCAATGGTAGAACTTGGACACATCCCATGTAGGCACATGGTTAAGGAATATGAAGGTTTTCTTTCCACTCTAGCCTCATTCTTAACTAGATCTACTTCCCTTACCATACTCACTCGGTGCTAGCCTTTGTTCTCATAGAGTAATTCACATTAAAGGATCACATGAAGAGGTTCTATATCTATTTCATAACCCAATCATATTCACCCTACCAAAGAGGTCCCCTAGGGATGCCTTACAATGGCAAAGAGGATAGCTTAATGACTTTCATAAGGATGATATCATGCCGTTCCAGCCAATCAACCTTAAGTCCACCATTCATTACAAGAAGGATACCATTACGGCTTTCGACTTCAAGGTTCATAACCTTGCCACTAGGTTGAAGGTTCCACATAAAGGACATTCTTAGCATCATTCAAGGTCTCATGTCATTCATACATACAATAATAAGAGGCTTTAGCACCCTAAGTCAAGACATCTCATACATACATTCCATAGGTATCAAGTAAGGGACACAAGTGACACCAAACAAGACACACACATGACTTCACTTTATCACATATAACATATCATTCTTGAAGTACATAGGAATAACCACTATAATATTTTAAGTCGTCATATACACTACTATAACATTATCAGTATAACCATCATAGAATCATATAGTCAAGTAGGAATAATCATGCATCAACTCTAAGACTACACACATAAGGACATAGTCATAGTGATCACCTAATAACATCAATAGAAGAACACATACTTTCAAATTACTTAACATGTAGGTATATATGATCATACTTAACATAATCAACTACACAAATCATCATAATACTTCAAGTAGTGTCGACAAGGTCATGATCATCATAATACATAAAGTAACGCCGACAAGGCCACATCATTCACATAGCACCGCCACCATAATTGGACCATACCAATCACAACATAAATAAAGATCTACATTACATACAATAAAGAGAATTAAGGCAGCGTACCACCAATCCATTCTCACCACTTCAATCCATAGCTAAATCGTCCAATACAATAACAATAGGCCCTTACCCATGACCATGATCATCAATTCAATAAAATTATTCACAATACTCAATGAATCTAAGTCAATTCAATATATATTTATCAATCTAAGATAGACTATACATCAATTGAAGACAATTCTTACATCATTCAATAGCCCATAGAAAACTACACTAGAATTCATAAGCATTAAGACAATATCAAATCAACCACAAAGTAGTCAAAAACTAGGGTTCATGAATTACATGTATTCATAGGTTAATTATTTTAAAATCAACTTATTAACATCAATATAATCAATATATAATAATTCAAAACCTTTAATGCAAGAACCCATGGATAGATCATAAAAATGGACAAGTTCATCTTTGTAAAACTTAGAAATCTCTTTGAATTTTGGGCTCCTTGATGAATAGAGTTTCAAGGATAAAAAACCATACCTCAATGATGTTAATCCACGAAATTGATGAAGATTCACCTCTCAAATCTCCAATCCAAGCTATTCCTTGTGTTTTTCCTTCAATGGAGTTCTAGAGAATTTCTTAGAGATATTGGGGTATTGATTTGGAAGAATGAATTCATCTAGGTATTTAAGACTTATATAGTTATTTAAAATACCCAAATATCCCTAAGTAACCGCCCAAATTCTTATCTGGACGTGGTGTGAATTTACCAATTAACCCTTGCAACTTAACAGTGAACTGCGAAGTTGCAGACCTCACCAACGACTGGCCATCGACGGACCGTTTGTCCACAAACAGACCGTCCTGCCTGGCCTTCGTTTGGTTCAGAGACTGGCCATTGAGAGCTTGATCTCCCTAGGCTAAGTCTTGACCAACGTCCACCAACGATGGGTCCGTGACCAGCCTACTGGCCGTCGATTGCCTCAGTCGATTGGGGCTGTCCTAGACAGTCTTTTTCTCAAATATGGGTCCTTCCTCAAGGACCCTTGGTTGGTTCCTTGGGAATTTCACCCGGACGTTTCCAATCCGAATATGATCGTATACGAGTTTAGGACCTCCCACATCAATTTCATCAAAAACAAACACGTAAAACTCGATGAAATATGCCAAGACACACAAGGTCGTTTCAAAGTAAACCTTTCAAACGTCATTGACATTCTTGGACGTTTGACCTCCAAACTTCATGAAACTTGACACACTACCTATAAACACTATTATAACTCATATAAGGAGCTCATAAGATCATGAAACACACATATAAGCACATAAACACACATGAGACACATAGGTGACTAGTCGTCGAACGTCTTGGTCGTCCCTTGATGTTTGACTTCCAATTCACCTAAACTCTTAGACTGTTACGCCCCAAAGTACCCCTTAGGCGTAACCGGCGTCGTCGTCCTCGAAGAGGACTAAGACAAACCTCTTAGCATTCGTCATAACATATCATAGGTGGAAAACGCGGATAAATTAAAAACTTTGCTTATATATCAAGGAGGTTTACATAGACCTCTACCTTGGAAGCATACATAGGCTTCTCGCATAAACAACATACAACATATAAGAATTTAGTCTAATACATTGTCTCACATTAAACCATCTATAAAGTGAGTCACAATAGTTTGGGCATAGCGCTTAGTCTATTACAATATGCTATATAGGCTACAATGAAACTCTCAACATGAGAATGGAATAATTGTCTCAAAACATAGACAAAACTAATAAGGCTTGATGAGTGGCTTTATCCTCGGAACTCATGAGGACTCACCAATTGACTTAGGAAAGAGCCAAGTCTTCTTCTTCAATGACCGCGAATCTCCTCAATGGCCCGAACCTAAAATGTTTGGGAAAAAGGGGAAAAATATGGGTTAGTACAAACCACATGTACTAAGTATGGCTCCTATGCACAAAATCGTCAATGCATGAGAAAAGAAAAAATTAGTCAAAATCATGATTTTTATCAATTTAACTCAACATGCATATATCAAAAGCATAATATGTCAATTCAACATAATAGTAACCCAACACATAGATCACCCAAGCAATACTTGTGCAATGCCAAATATAGAACCCCATAATCCTATCCAAGGCTAAATATCACATTAAGCAACCCACTTCATATTTACCATATATTCTCATAATTCATCATAACATGATTAAATACATAAATACTACTCATAGCTTATCAACATAATCATAATCATAGTCATAATCATAAAAAGAACACTACTAAAACCATCCCTTAGGACCCCACATGTGCAATGAGTAAGAGAAGTCTCATACCCTCCCTTACCCTATGTAGAAGCCTTCAAGACAACCCTAATAAGAGTTCACATACTTAACTTATTCATTTACTTTTACGTTAGGGAAAGAAGTGCAATAACCGACATAAGACCATGTGAGCTACATGGAATCCGGTGTTTAACTCCCACACCGAAAAGAGAGGATTAACACTTGCCTAAGGTGTAACCATTCGTACGTAGCTATCTAGGTGGATCGACTAAGCTAGAGCCCTATGTGGGCACATAGTTAAGGGTCAAGGAGATTTTTACTAGAAACCTTGACTTACTAACGTGGAGGTTTCCATCTCATGAGACAACACATAATTTGGGAATATGGAGTTACTAACGTGAGGAAACCCATGTGGGAGGCCAGAAATATACTAACGTGAGACCTCCATCTCATTTACATGCCCTTTCGGTACTAAGCATTTATTCCCTTTAGTAATCACCTTATTAGATCGTACAAGTTCACATTAGTCTTTTCTAGACCCTTAGGTAAACCTCTTATCATAATAGCTCATAGGTGACCATAAGTGAGAACTATCCTTTCACTATAGTCACAATAGCAAGTGTGATTAAACCTTTCACTCCACCCTTCATCATGTTAATGAGAAACTACGTTCACTCACATAATGATAATGCTACATGCACACATAATTCATAGCCAATACACATGTATAGGGTTAGGGTTAAGGGAATCATGTCATCAAAATCACAACAACACATTAACTATAGCATCATTGTCATCTAAGTAATTTCACCTTTCATCATTTAGATCAAAGAAGAGTCAAGATCATACCTTATTGCCCTTCCTGGGATTTCACCCTTCAACACCCAAGAATTTACAACCAACATATGAAATAGAGCAATTCATAAAGTATTATCATAACTAAAATCAACGTAAACAAGTGACATGTTCATCACCCTCAACAATTCATCTTAATCAATCCAAGAAATTACGGATTTGGGGGAAAGACATGGGTCAAGGGAAAACTCATAGGAATTCATCAATTATACATCAATTCATATATAAACAACATTAATTCCTCATAATTCATCACAATTGATTTACAATTTCATTTTAGAAAGAAGACCCATGTGAGGAGAAAAATCCTTATTTTTGGGGGAATTTAGAAATCATCTTTTGAAGGACCTCTTGGGGAAAGGAATCCCAAGAGTTAAAGAAACCATACCTTAAAGATGAATCACCACAAAATTGAGTAGAAACTTGAGGGATTTGGTCTTCTTCTCCAAGCTTCAAAGCTTTTTCAATGGGGGATGAATAGAGAGAGAAGTAGAGAGAAGTGAGAGCAACTGGGTTTTGATTTGGGGTTTTGTTTTGAGTGAGTAAATGTTAGGAAAAACAGATGGAAAATCAATATATATAACCCCCCCATGAAATACCCAAACCCCTCACTTAATTTGACCCTTTAATGAAGTCAAACTCGAATTCTATTTTCAGATTTTTCGTTGGGGAACAAGTCCGCGTCGCGGAGCTGTTCCCGCAAGATTTTTGGAAAATAAATTTTGGGCAGTGGAGTGCACAATCTGGGCGCGACGTGCCAGTGCTTCCCCCATGCACAAAACCCTGCTTCCTTGGGCAACTTGCATGGTCCAATGGGGGGTCCCTTCGTGGACCCCTCGGCGATCCTTGGGGGGTCAGACCTGGGAGTTCTAACTATACTAGGTTTTACCCATTTAAATTCATTTTTCAAGTTTTGGACTCCATATTACCCTCCGAAACCTTTGCCAAACCTAGGGACGTCAACTAGTTAAATTTTGCTAGTTTCCGGACGTTAAGACTTTTCTTTAATGCTATGGCTCCAATACTTCTCAACCAAGTTATTTATACTTATTTAGGTCTAAAACCATCATTACTCAACCTATATGGCTTTAGTATAAGTCATATAATTTCCGGGTGTGTCAATACTCCCACCCTTAGGAACATTCGTCCCTGAATGACACTCTAAACCTTTTTATAGGAAGATAAGACTCAAGACTAGCAGCCAACCAACCAAAAAATATCATAATGACTCACAGCTCATAGGAGGAAATCTCAACTCCTTTTAACACATAACATAGCATCAACAAATAGAAACTTAATCCACACATACCATATACATAAACTCAACTTTTTCATATCATATAAGGAGGAACTACCTTCTCCATTTCAATATGAGCATCAATATGAACATCAAGAGTTGACATGTTGATTTCTTATCATAAAAATATCAATCATGCTCATTATAATCTTCCATGACTACTTATAGCACACAACACACTTAAGTGAGAAAGAAAAAACTCAACTTAGGCATGAATTTCTACTATAATATGCACATATATTTAGAAAAAACATGATAAGATCACTATTATTCATAATAGTCATATAGGGAACTAGTAACCTCAATCTTGGCTAGGAGTAAGAGGGAAAAGATGAGGATAGCGGGACTTCATGTCGGCCTCGGCCTCCCATGTTGCACCCTCAACAAGGTGGTTCCTCCATAGAAATTTTACGGAGGCTTCTTATTCCTCAATTTCTTAACTTAACGATCCAAGATCTCAATCGGGACCTCTTCATAAGAAAGATCCTCTTTTACCCCTAAACCTTCTAGAGGAAGAATGGAAACCGGATCACCTATACACTTCATAAGCATAGAAACATGGAACACCGGATGAATCATGGTCAACTCATTTGGCAAGCTCAACTCATAGGCAACACTCCCAACTCGCTTCAAAATTTCATACGGGCCCACATAACGAGGACTAAGCTTCCTCTTCTTTCCAAACCTCATCACCCCTTTCATGGGCGAAATTTTCAAATAAACCCAATCTCCTACTTCGAATTCAAGGTCCCTCTTTATATTGTCGGCATAAGAATTTTGCCGACTTTGAGCTGTTTTTAGTCTATCTCTTATAACTCAAACCTTTTTGAGGGCTTCATAGACCAAATCAGGACCAAGTAGAGCAAACTCACCTACCTCATACCATCCAACCGGGGATCTACACCTCCTCCCATAAAGTGCCTCAAAGGGTGCCATAAAGATAGTTGAGTGGTAGTTATTGTTGTAGGAGAATTCTATCAAAGGTAGGTGGTCATCCCAATTATACCTTGAAGTCGATGAAACATGCCCTCAACATATCCTCAAGAGTTTGAATAGTGCATTCCGCTTGACCGTCCGTCTTGGGATGAAAAGTGGTACTAAGCTTCACCTTCGTACCGATCCCACTTTGGAAAGCTTTCCAAAAATAGGAGGTAAATTGAGTACATCTATCCGAAATGATGGACAAAGGGGCTCCATGTAACTTCACTATCTCTTTCATGTATAATTTGGCATAATCTTCCGCCGAATATGCGACTTTGACGGGAAGAAAATGTGCAAACTTGGTTAGCCTATCCACGATGACACATATAGAGTCATGTTGTCTTCTAGTACGAGGCAACCCTACTACAAAGTCCATGTTAATATCCTCCCATTTCCATGTAGAAATATCTATATTTTGAGTCAAGCCACCCGGTCTTTGATGCTCCGCTTTTACTTGTTGGCAATTAGGTCACTTAGCAACAAAGTCCGCTATGTCCCTTTTCATACCATTCCACCAATATATTTCTCGTAAGTCGCGGTACATCTTTGTAGCACCCGGGTGAATGGAATACCGGGAGCCATGAGCCTCTTCCATAACCATCCACATCCGGTACACACAACCTTCATTGGTGCCTAAGCATCCCATCTTCTCCTTGAGAGAAAGACTCATTAGACTTACTAAGGACCGTTTCCTTCAACTCCATCAATAGAGGATCAAGGTGTTTCTTGGATTTCACCCCAACCACTAAAGATTACTCGGAGTTGTGGCGAACCACGATACCACCCTTTGAGAGTCTTCTAGTCGGACACCCAAATGATCCAACCTATGAACCTCTTTTACTATCTCCTTCTTATCATCAACCACATGAGTAACACTATCCATGAACACTCTACTCAAGGCATCCACTACCACATTAGCTTTTGCGGGATGGTAAAGGACACTCATGTCATAGTCCTTTAAAAGTTCTAAACATCTTCTTTGACGTAGGTTCAAATCTTTTCGGGTAAACACATATTGTAAACTCTTGTGATCGGTGAATACGTCAACATGTACACCATATAGATAATGTCTCCAAATTTTAAATAAGCTCAAGAGCATCTTGGAGATTGGATTTCCATGGATGATTCACCAAGTTTTAGAGGTTTTCAACTAGACAAAGGTATGGTGATCCTTCATCTCCAAGTAACCTTTCACTTGGAGAGTTCTTCTCAAAGTTTTCAAAAAAGATTTCATGATCAAAGTTCTTCTTCTTCAATCTAGCCATGGGTTCTTTCTAAAAACGATTTAAATGGTTAAATCATGATGAATTGATGTTAATGTATTGGTTTGAACGTGATTTTACTCCAATTGCATGATGAACCCATGTTCCTTCTCTAAATCAATTTAGTCCTTGCATGGGCTTTGTGATCATGGCTTGTTAATGGTTGAATTGTGATTCTCTTACGTTGAATTGCTTATATATACTGTTATTTACGTTAATTGATTATGAATTGATGATGAATGATCCATGAGGATCAATGTATGAAGATTTGAGTATGAATAGCCTATGTTTCTAAGTGTTACAGTGAATTTCTATTATAGCAATTGTGTATGATTTCGATTATGCAAAGCATCATTGTAGCTACTGCCTTTAGTTGGTATTATGGATGAATTGTGGGTATAAATCCTTGATGATCAAATTAAAGAAAGGCTTACATGAATTGATCTAGATTCTTTTAGTCTATGAATTGATAATGCTATGTAGGTGATGTAATGTCACGACAACCCGATGGGCCGTGACTAGTGCCCGTTTTGGACACTCACATACAAACCTGTTAAGTATAACCAACTGAAACTAAGACAATATGGAATTTAATCAAATCAAGCCTAACCCAACGCCATATATATATGAAGTGGATCTGTCTCATAAGAAGTCATAACCATTCAACCGTAACGACATACGCGAACCGACAAGGCCGCCACTATCCAAAGCATAATAGCATACGCAAGCTAACAAGGCTGCCACTATACAATGCACAATGATGTACGCAGCCGACAAGGCTGCCCCTGTACAAGCGGATATCCCAAACAAACCATGTCCAGACCATTATCCAAAACATATATATACAACCCACATAATGTCTACAGACCTCTAAGAGTATAGTAATGAAACTCGACGGGACAGGGCCCCGCCGTACCCGTAGATAAGCAAAAGACTACATAGAAAGTTATGTACCAAAACGACTGGGCTCCGGAACAGTGGAGCTCTCCCAATCAGCAGAGTAGATATCCTAAGCGGGAGGATCAAGGAACTGTGCGTCTACACCTGCGGGAATGAAACGCAGCCCCCCCGTGGAAAGGGGGTCAGTACGGACAATGTACTGAGTATGTAAAGCATAAGGTAAAGATGACGGGATACCAACATGATAAGTCGAAACAATATATCGCTACACATGTACCTTATAAGTGAAAATCATGCATATCTTTACATATAAGGTGCCCAGCTTCCCTGGTAAGGGACTCGGCAAAATAATCATCATATATATATACATCATATGTACCCGGCCCTCTAGTGAGGGACTCGGTGAAATAGTCATCACATCATCTCCTTCATTATCATCATCATAACCATCCTCATCACCAATCATATATATAATATACATACCCGGCCCTCTAGTGAGGAACTCGGTGACATATGCAAGGAATTTCGCACGAACATTACCCGGCTCGGGACTCGGTGAAATGATAAATGACTCTATGCACGAGCAGAACATTATGAGCAACCATATGCAATTAAAATCATTTCTTATAACTCAATAGAATAATCAACGTGAACCAGCAAGGAGTGTTACCAAAGATTAACGTGTTATCAAGATTATGAACCTTTAACACGATATGAAAACGTAAAAATCTCAATGACTCGAAGAAGCACTACCATAGATATGAGAAATCACCATAGCCTTAGACATAGCCGATATATAGAGGAATAGTTTGTGGAAGCAAGAATATACGTCACCTAGACGCTCTAGAAGTAGTATCAAACTGTCCGTCATTCGCTCATTTTTAAGAGTCATGCCAACAAAAAAAGAAAGGATAGCGTTACATACCGTATAGTCGAGCCGCACGTCCAATATTTACTGCCCAAGCTATTTAATCAATAACAAGCAACAATCGTGCCGCAATGAGATAGACGTCGTGCTTTACTACTTATTGTAAGCTAGCTAATAATCTAACGAAAATCCGGCAACACTTCCCCTATTTTCCTTACTTCGTCCCAATCCGACAACAACCCAAATTATCCACAGTAATACCAATAACACACTTATATCCCAACGAATCATAATAAACATATACATAACGCCAAAACAGAATTTCCCGATTTTTGCTTTAATCAAAACAGCCCAAACACTAACACGACACCACTAATAATCTGATTATGGTTTCCGTTCATACTTAGCACATTCAATAACTAAAACAAATTTCCTAAGCTACTGGTCACGCCCCCTTCTTAACATTAATGGCTAATTAACAATGGCATTCTGAGGAATTTAATACACAAAGCAAAGAGATTACTAACCAAATTCTTTTGTAGCTGCTGGCCGAGAGTTGCATGGTTTGTTTTCTCCATTTCCATGGCTGCTTAAGCTAAGTGGTGAAGAAGAGAATATTGGTTTTCTCCATTTTCTTGGCTGCCTAAGCTAAGTGGTGAAGAAGAGAATATGTTTTCAATGCCTTTCACCACTTCATTCATAATATGAAGTAGAGACAGCCCCCCTCTACACGTGTCCCACTAAGGGCCAGCTCCCAATCTGATTTTTTTTTAATTTGCCTTGAGTGGTGGGGCCCACTAATTAATTTAATCCTAATCAGCCACTAACTAATCCCTCACTTAAAGTTAAAGACACTTACATTAGCCAAATCATACTTAATATCACATTTGGAATTAACATCCTTGCCTAATATTTCTTTAATCACTTTGAACTTAAAATAAAATCTCATTCCCCGAGCTTACATCGACTAGCTCATGACGCGCACTACGTATAAAAATACGAGGCGTAACATCCTTCCCCCCTTAGGAACATTCGTCCTCGAATGTTAAGTTAGCGTCTTACAAAAAAGTTCCAGCAAGGTCTCTTTAATAGTTATACCTATCAACCTGCATTTCAGTAACTTACAGATGCCTCACAGAGTCACAGATTACTACATAATCTCGTTTATCAATCAATATAGTCAAGCTAGGAATTGAATTACCTGAAGGTACGGGGAACAAGTAAGGATACTTATTCTTCATTTCGTCTTCCGCTTCCCAAGTCATCTCCTCCCTATTATTATTTCGCCACAACACTTTGACGGAAGCCACATCCTTAGTACGTAATCTTCTAACCTGGCGATCAAGTATAGCTACAGGTTTCTCCTCATATGACAACTCCTCTGTTACCTGATTATCGTCTACAGGGAATACTCTAGAAGGATCACCAATACATTTACGTAGCATCGATACATGGAAGACTGGATGTACCGTCTCCAAATCAGATGGTAGATCCAACTCATAGGCAACCTTGCTTATCCTACGAACAATATAATAAGGCCCAATGTATCTCGGACTGATCTTCCCCTTCCTGCCGAATCTCATCACACCCTTCATGGGTGATACCTTCAGGAATACCCAGTTACCAATCTGAAACTCCAAATCTCGACGCCGATTATCTGCATATGACTTCTGTCGACTCTGGGCTGCTAATAATCTTTCCTGAATAAGCTTCACCTTGTCAACATCTTGCTGAATCATATCCGGGCCTATTAACTTAGTCTCGCCAACATCGAACCAACCAATAGGTGACCTGCACTTCCTCCCATATAAGGCCTCGTATGGTGCCATCTGGATACTAGAATGGTAGCTATTATTATAGGCAAACTCAATGAGCGGCAAGTGGTCATCCCAGCTACCTTTGAAGTCAATAATACAGGCCCGCAACATATCTTCTAATGTCTGAATAGTACGCTCAGCCTGCCCATCAGTCTGAGGGTGAAATGCTGTGCTAAGGTTCACCTGTGTCCCAATCCCTTTGAAATGATCTCCAAAAGTTGGCTGTAAATTGAGCTCCTCTGTCTGATATAATGGACGTGGGAACCCCATGAAGTCTCACTATCTCCCTGATATATAACCTCGCATAATCTTCAGCCGAATAAGTAGTCCTGACTGTAAGAAAATGGGTCGATTTTGTCAGCCTATCTACAATAACCCATATAGAGTCATACTTCCGTTGAGTGCGAGGTAAGCCTGTAATGAAGTCCATATTAATCATCTCCCATTTCCAAGTCGGGATCTCTATCTCCTGTAATAATCCACCAGGCTTTTGATGTTCGATCTTGACTTGTTGACAATTCGGGCACTGAGCAACAAACTCCACTATGTCCTTTTTCATGCCATCCCACCAGTATAAGCATCTGAGGTCATGATACATTTTCGTTGACCCTGGGTGAATAGAATAACGGGCAGAGTGTGCCTCTCCCATAACCTGCCGTCGTAGCCCCGCAATATCAGGTACACACAATCTGCCTTCATATTGTAACACTCCGTCAGGTGTAACCTTAAATGGGGTCTTTTCCTTTTGAAGAGTTGCATCTCTATACTGTGCCAGAATAGGATCCTCGTACTGGTGTCTCTTTACCTCATCTATGATTGAGGACTCAGCAACCTCTCGAATAGAAACTCCACTATCTTCTGAATTAGCCAGACGAACTCCAAGGCTGGATAGCCGCTGAATCTCCCGAACCATCTCCCTCCTTTCTGGTTGTACATCTGTCAAGCTACCCATGGACTTACGGCTAAGAGCATCTGCTACAACATTTGCTTTCCCTGGATGATCTAAAATATCAACATCATAATCCTTTAGCAACTCTAACCACCGCCTCTGTCGTAAGTTCAGCTCCTTCTGTTTAAAGATATATTGGAGACTCTTATGATCTGTATAGATGTCCACATGGACACCATATAAATAATGCCTCCATATCTTCAAGGCATGAACCACGACTGCTAACTCCAGATCGTGAGTAGGATAATTCTTTTCATGCTTCCTAAGCTGTCGGGAGGCATAGGCTATAACTTTGCCATGCTGCATCAATACACATCCTAGCCCAACACCCGAAGCATCACAATAAATAACATAGCCGTCTGGTCCCTCCGGAAGAGTTAGGACTGGAGCTGTAGTCAATTTGTCTTTCAATAGCTGGAAGCTTCGCTCACAAGCATCAGTCCACTGGAACTTGGCTGCCTTTTGAGTTAGCCTTGTCAAAGGCGCTGAAATTGAGGCAAACTTTTCTACAAATCTCCTGTAATATCCTGCTAACCCCAGAAACTGCGTACCTCAGTAGGTGTCGTAGGTCTGGGCCAAGTCTTTACCGCCTCAATCTTCTGCGTGTCTACCCGAATACCATCAGCTCCAATAATATGCCCCAAGAATGCCACTGAAGTCAACCAGAACTCGCACTTGGAGAACTTAGCATACAACTTCTGGTGCTGAAGCACCCTAAGTACCGTCCTTAAATGGTCTGCATGCTCCTCTTCTGAACGTGAATAGACCAGAATATCGTCTATAAATACAATAACAAACAAATCAAGGAATGGTTTAAACACTCGATTCATTAAATCCATAAACACCGCTGGAGCATTAGTCAGCCCAAAAGACAGCACTCTAAACTCATAATGCCCGTATCGGGTCCGGAATGCCGTCTTTGGAATATCTGCCTCCCTTACCCGCACCTGATGATAACCTGACCGCAAGTCTATCTTTGAAAAACACTTAGCACCCTGCAACTGGTCAAATAGGTCGTCAATCCTTGGGAGGGGATACCTGTTCTTTGCTGTTACTTTGTTCAGCTGCCTATAATCAATACACATCCGCAGCGACCCATCCTTCTTCCTCACAAACAGTACCGGTGCTCCCCAAGGTGACGTACTAGGCCTGATGAAGCCCTTTTCTAGCAAATCTCTCAATTGCTCTTTCAACTCTTTCAACTCAGCAGGTGCCATTCTATAAGGAGGTATAGATATAGGCTGGTATCTGGCAGTACATCTATAGTAAACTCTATCTCTCGTTCTGGAGGAAGGCCTGGAAGTTCCTCTGGGAATACATCGGGAAATTCATTAACTACCGGGACTGATTGAAGAGTCGGTGCCTCTGCCTTTATGTCATGCACGAACCAGATGATAAATATAGCCTTTTCTAACCATCTTCCTGGCCTTAAGGTATGAAATAAACTTACCTTTCGGCGATACTGTACTCCCCTTCCACTCTATAATCGGTTCCCCTGGAAATTGAAATCGAACTATCTTTCCTCTGCAATCAACATTAGCATAACAAGCAGCCAACCAATCCATGCCCATGATAATATCAAACTCAATCATATTTAACTCTATTAGATCTGCTACGGTACGACGACTATATATAACCACTGAACAATTCTTATATACTCGCGTAGCTATGACAGAATCTCCTACAGGTGTAGCTACCTCAAATGGTTCTATCAACTCAGACTCTATTCCGATCCTACTAGCAACGAAGGGGGATATAAATGATAAGGTGGAACCTGGGTCTATCAATGCATACACACTTCGGGAGAATAGTGATAATATACCTGTGATCACATTAGGTGACGCCTCCTGATCCTGCCTACTAGTCAAAGCATATATGCGGTTCGAGGGACCGCTAGAACTGGAAGCTCCACCACGACCTCTACCACGGCCTGCTGGCGCCTGAATACCCTGCCCCGTAGGGCGCATAGCCACAGAAGAAGATGAACCAGCAACGGACCCAGTAGGCTGTGCCATACCACCTGCACTACCTCTAAAGTGACACTCCCTCATAGTATGACCCTGACGGCCGCAAGAAAAACACGCACCTGTAGCCCAACGACATTCCCCAGGATGGGACCTACCACAGCGGGAACACCGAGGCAAAGGTGGCCTCGACTGGCTCAAACCCCTGCCCATCTATGACCCTGACGCCCCAGAGCTCTGACCAGCTTCCGAATATCCCGTACGATCGAACCCCCTACCCATGGAACGTGGGGGTGCACTCTGTGCTGGCTGGGAAGAAAATCTAACATGCTGCTGAGACTGCCCGCCTCGAAACTCGTCAGGATAACCTGCTGATCTAGCCCTCTTATGCTGGCCTCTATTATAATCTCTATCTGGCTGACGTCCCCGGTGCCGATCCTCTACCCCCTGTGCATATGCCTGCACCCGAGCAATGTCCATACCTGGCTGAAGAGTCAATGCCATACAACCGTCAATCAGATAATGATCCAATCCCAACACGTAACGATGTACCCTGTCTGCCATATCAGCCACAATAGTAGGCGCATGCCTAGCCAATGAATCAAACTCGAGGCTATACTCTCGAACGCTCCTGCCATCTGCCTCAAACGCAAGAATCTATCGACTCTAGCTCGCTTCATCTCTGGAGACAGGAAGTGGCCCTGGAAAGCCTCCACAAATTCATCCCATACCGCTGGAGGAGCACCCTCACCCCTAGATAACTCCCAAGACTCATACCAATTAATAGCTACATACCGCAAACGATACGTAGCCAACTCAACAGACTCGGTCTCCGAAGCCTTGATTATCCTCAATGTACGCTGCATCTGACGAATAAACTCTTGCGAATCATCCTGGGGCCTTGACCGAAAGAACTCAGGAGGATTACAACTTAAGAAGTCACGAGCCCTTAAGCTATCAGATCTGTCCGCATGATCAACTCCTAGTCCATGCCTGCGAGCCTGACCTGCCACTAATATAGTCAGCAACTGAACCGCATCCCTCATGGCCCTGTCCTCTGCCCCTGGCTGAGGAGCTGGAGGTTCAGGTGTTGGGGCCTCGGGGGCTGGTGGTGTCCCCCGAACTGGAGCTGCTGCTGCTCTAAGATCCTCTGGCGGTGGCGGTGTAGCGGAGCTCTCCGACTGGAGCACAATACGAGGCATAGACTGGGCACGGGCCCTAGTAACTCTCTGGGTCTGACTAGTACCTTCTGTTACCGATTTGCCTTTCTGGAAGGCTGTCGCTTTCTTTGGAGGCATAGCTGGAACACAGGGATTCGTTAGAGAGGGATTATCCTGTTAATATAGCTCTATCGCACGATCTAGAATAAGAAGAAAGGATGACATCTAAATATCCTGTAGCTTCTTGTTTATAGATGTGGTGCACAACACACCGATAAACAAGACTCTACTAGACACGGTCTGTAGACACTTCCGAGGAAGAACTGCTCTGATACCACTTTTGTCACGACCCATACCGATGGGCCGTGACTAGTGCCCGTTTTGGACACTCACATACAGACCTGTTAAGTATAACCAACTGAAACTAAGACAATATGGAATTTAATCAATTCAAGCCAACCCCAACACCATATATATATAAAGTGGATTTGCCTCATAAGGAGTCATAACCATTCAACCGTAACAACATACGCGAGACGACAAGGACGCCACTATCCAAAGCATAATAGCATACGCAAGCCGACAAGGCTGCCACTACACAATACACAATGATGTACGCAGCCGACAAGGCTGCCCCTGTACAAGCGGACATCCCAAACAAACCATGTCCAGACCATTATCCAAAACATATATATGCAACCCACATAATGTCTACAGACCTCTAAGAGTATAGTAGTGAAACTCGACGGGACAGGGCCCCGCCGTACCCATAGATAAGCAAAAGACTACATAGAAAGTTATGTACCAAAACGACTGGGCTCCGGAACAGTGGAGCTCTCCCACTCAGCAGAGTAGATATCCTAAGCGGGAGGATCACAGAACTGTGCGTCTACACCTGCGGGCATGAAACGCAGCCCCCCCCCCGAGGAAAGGGGGTCAGTACGGACAATGTACTGAGTATGTAAAGCATAAGGTAAAATGACAGGATACCGACATGATAAGTCGAAACAAGATATCGCTACACATGTACCTTATAAGTGAAAATCATGCATATCTTTAACATATAAGGTGCCCAGCTTCCCTAGTAAGGGACTCGGCAAAATAATCATCATATATATATATATATCATACGTACCCGGCCCTCTAGTGAGGGACTCGGTGAAATAGTCATCACATCATCTCCGTCATCATCATCATCATAACCATCCTCATCACCAATCATATATATAATATACATACCCGGCCCTCTAGTGAGGGACTCGGTGACATATGCAAGAAACTCTGCACGAACATTACCCGGCCCGGGACTCGGTGAAATGATAAATGACTCTATGCACGAGCAGAACATTATGAGCAACCATATGCAATTAAAATCATTTCTTATAACTCAATAGAACAATCAACGTGAACCAGCAAGGAGTATTACCAAAGATTAACGTGTTATCAAGATTATGAACCTTTAACACGATATGAAAACGTAAAATCTCAATGACTCTAAGAAGCACTACCATAGATATGAGAAATCACCATAGCCTAGACATAGCCGATATAGAGAGAGGAATAGTTTGTGGAAGCAAGAATATACGTCACCTAGACGCTCTAGAAGTAAGTATCAAACCTGTCCGTCAATCGCTCATTTTTAAAAGTCATGCCAAACAAAGAAAGAAAGGATAGCGTTACATATCGTATAGTCGAGCCGCACGTTCAATATTTACTGCCCAAGCTATTAATCTATAACAAGCAACAATCGTGCCGCAATTAGATAGACGTCACGCTTTACTACTTATTGTAAGCTAGCTAATAATCTAACGAAAATCCGGCAGCACTTCCCCTATTTTCCTTACTTCGTCCCAATCCGACAACAACCCAATATATCAACAGTAATACCAATAACACACTTATATCCCAACGAATCATAATAAACATATACATAACGCCAAAACAGAATTTCCCACATTTTGCTTTAATCAAACCACCCAACACTAACACAACACCACTAATAATCCGATTATGGTTTCCGTTCATACTTAGCACATTCAATAACTAAAACAAATTTCCTAAGATACTGGTCACGCCCCCTTCTTAACATTAATGGCTAATTAACAATGGCATTCTAAGGAATTTAATACACAAAGCAAAGAGATTACTAACCAAATTCTTTTGTGGCTGCTGGCCGAGAGTTGCATGGTTTGTTTTCTCCATTTCCATGGCTGCTTAAGCTAAGTGGTGAAGAAGAGAATATTGGTTTTCTCCATTTCCTTGGCTGCCTAAGCTAAGTGGTGAAGAAGAGAATATGTTTTCAATGCCTTTCACCACTTCATTCATAATATGAAGTGGAGACAGCCCCCCTCTACACGTGTCCCACTAAGGGCCAGCTCCCAATCTGATTTTTTTTTAATTTGCCTTGAGTGTTGGGGCCCACTAATTAATTTAATCCTAATCAACCACTAACTAATCGCTCACTTAAAGTTAAAGACACTTACATTAGCCAAATCATACTTAATATCACATTTGGAATTAACATTCTTGCCTAATATTTCTTTAATCACTTGGAACTTAAAATAAAATCTCATTCCCCGGACTTACATCGACTATCTCATGACGCGCACTACGTATAAAAATACGAGGCGTAACATCCTTCCCCCCTTAGGAACATTCGTCCTCGAATGTTAAGTTAGCGTCTTACAAAAAAATTCCAGCAAGGTCTCTCTAACAGTTATACCTATCAACCTGCATTCCGTAACTTACAGATGCCTCACAGAGTCACAACTTACTACATAATCTCGTTTATCAATCAATATAGTCAAGCTAGGTATTGAATTACCTGCAGGTACGGGGAACAAGTAAGGATACTTATTCTTCATTTCGTCTTCCGCTTCCCAAGTCATCTCCTCCCTATTACTATTTCGCCACAACACTTTGACGGAAGCCACATCCTTAGTACGTAACCTTCTAACCTGGAGATCAAGTATAGCTACGGGTTTCTCCTCATATGACAACTCCTCTGTTACCTAAACGTCATCTACAGGGAATACTCTAGAAGGATCACCAATACATTTACGTAGCATCGATACATGGAAGACTGGATGTACCGTCTCCAAATCAGATGGTAGATCCAACTCATAGGCAACCTTGCCTATCCTACGAACAATCTGATAAGGCCCAATGTATCTCGGACTGAGCTTCCCCTTCCTGCCGAATCTCATCACACCCTTCATGGGTGATACCTTCAGGAATACCCAGTTACCAATCTGAAACTCCAAATCTCGACGCTGATTATCTGCATATGACTTCTGTCGACTCTGGGCTGCTAATAATCTTTCCTGAATAAGCTTCACCTTGTCAACAGCTTGCTGAATCATATCCGGGCCTATTAACTTAGTCTCGCCAACATCAAACCAACCAATAGGTGACCTGCACTTCCTCCCATATAAGGCCTCGTATGGTGCCATATGGATACTAGAATGGTAGCTATTATTATAGGCAAACTCAATGAGCGGCAAGTGGTCATCCCAGCTACCTTTGAAGTCAATAATACAGGCCCGCAACATATCTTCTAATGTCTGAATAGTACGCTCAGCCTGCCCATCAGTCTGAGGGTGAAATGCTGTGCTAAGGTTCACCTGTGTTCCCAATCCCTTCTGAAATGATCTCCAAAAGTTGGCTGTAAATTGAGCTCCTCTGTCTGATATAATGGACGTGGGAACCCCATGAAGTCTCACTATCTCCCTGATATATAACCTCGCATAATCTTCAGCCAAATAAGTAGTCCTGACTGGAAGAAAATGGGCTGATTTCGTCAGCCTATCTACAATAACCCATATAGAGTCATACTTTCGTTGAGTGCGAGGTAAGCCTGTAATGAAGTCCATATTAATCATCTCCCATTTCCAAGTCGGGATCTCTATCTCCTGTAATAATCCACCAGGCTTTTGATGTTCGATCTTGACTTGTTGACAATTCGGGCACTGAGCAACAAACTCCACTATGTCCTTTTTCATGCCATCCCACCAGTATAAGCATCTGAGGTCATGATACATTTTCGTTGACCCTGGGTGAATAGAATAACGGGCAGAGTGTGCCTCTCCCATAACCTGCCGTCGTAGCCCCGCAATATCAGGTACACACAATCTGCCTTCATATTGTAACACTCCGTCAGGTGTAACCTTAAATGGGGTCTTTTCCTTTTGAAGAGTTGCATCTCTATACTGTGCCAGAATAGGATCCTCGTACTGGTGTCTCTTTACCTCATCTATGATTGAGGACTCAGCAACCTCTCGAATAGAAACTCCACTATCTTCTGAATTAGCCAGACGAACTCCAAGGCTGGATAGCCGCTGAATCTCCCGAACCATCTCCCTCCTTTCTGGTTGTACATCTGTCAAGCTACCCATGGACTTACGGCTAAGAGCATCTGCTACAACATTTGCTTTCCCTGGATGATATAAAATATCAACATCATAATCCTTTAGCAACTCTAACCACCGCCTCTGTCGTAAGTTCAGCTCCTTCTGTTTAAAGATATATTGGAGACTCTTATGATATGTATAGATGTCCACATGGACACCATATAAATAATGCCTCCATATCTTCAAGGCATGAACCACGACTGCTAACTCCAGATCGTGAGTAGGATAATTCTTTTCATGCTTCCTAAGCTGTCGGGAGGCATAGGCTATAACTTTGCCATGCTGCATCAATACACATCCTAGCCCAACACCCGAAGCATCACAATAAATAACATAGCCGTCCGGTCCCTCCGGAAGAGTTAGGACTGGAGCTGTAGTCAATTTGTCTTTCAATAGCTGGAAGCTTCGCTCACAAGCATCAGTCCACTGGAACTTGGCTGCCTTTTGAGTTAGCCTTGTCAAAGGCGCTGAAATTGAGGCAAACTTTTCTACAAATCTCATGTAATATCCTGCTAACCCCAGAAACCTACGTACCTCAGTAGGTGTCGTAGGTCTGGGCCAAGTCTTTACCGCCTCAATTTTCTGCGTGTCTACCCGAATACCATCAGCTCCAATAATATGCCCCAAGAATGCCACTGAAGTCAACCAGAACTCACACTTGGAGAACTTAGCATACAACTTCTGTTGCTGAAGCACCCTAAGTACCGTCCTTAAATGGTCTGCATGCTCCTCTTCTGAACGTGAATAGACCAGAATATCGTCTATAAATACAATAACAAACATATCAAGGAATGGTTTAAACACTCGATTCATTAAATCCATAAACACCGCTGGAGCATTAGTCAGCCCAAAAGACAGCACTCTAAACTCATAATGCCCGTATCGGGTCCGGAATGCCGTCTTTGGAATATCTGCCTCCCTTACCCGCACGTGATGATAATCTGACCGCAAGTCTATCTTTGAAAAACACTTAGCACCCTGCAACTGGTCAAATAGATCGTCAATCCTTGGGAGGGGATACCTGTTCTTTACTGTTACTTTGTTCAGCTGCCTATAATCAATACACATCCGCAGCGACCCATCCTTCTTCCTCACAAACAGTACCGGTGCTCCCCAAGGTGACGTACTAGGCCTGATGAAGCCCTTTTCTAGCAAATCTCTCAATTGCTCTTTCAACTCTTTCAACTCAGCAGGTGCCATTCTATAAGGAGGTATAGATATAGGCTGGGTATCTGGCAGTACATCTATAGTAAACTCTATCTCTCGTTCTGGAGGAAGGCCTGGAAGTTCCTCTGGGAATACATCGGGAAATTCATTAACTACCGGGACTGATTGAAGAGTCGGTGCCTCTGCCTTTATGTCATGCACTCGAACCAGATGATAAATATAGCCTTTTCTAACCATCTTCCTGGCCTTAAGGTATGAAATAAACTTACCTTTCGGCGATACTGTACTCCCCTTCCATTCTATAATCGGTTCCCCTGGAAATTGAAATCGAACTATCTTTCCTCTGCAATCAACATTAGCATAACAAGCAGCCAACCAATCCATGCCCATAATAATATCAAACTCAATCATATTTAACTCTATTAGATCTGCTACGGTACGATGACTATATATAACCACTGAACAATTCTTATATACTCGCGTAGCTATGACAAAATCTCCTACAGGTGTAGCTACCTCAAATGGTTCTATCAACTCAGACTCTATTCCGATCCTACTAGCAACGAAGGGGGATATAAATGATAAGGTGGAACCTGGGTCTATCAATGCATACACACTTCGGGAGAATAGTGATAATATACCTGTGATCACATTAGGTGACGCCTCCTGATCCTGCCTCTTAGTCAAAGCATATATGCGGTTCGAGGGACCGCTAGAACTGGAAGCAATGAATTAAATTTGTTTTTAATTTAAGTTGGTAAATTAATATAATTAATTTATATTTATTATTTATTAGCTGATTTAAAATAAAAGGAAATCAGATTTTTAATAATTAAATAAAACCTTATTTGACTAAGTCCTAAACTAGACTCCTAAGCCTAAGAAAACTCTTCTCTCCCACGCTCATATCTCTCTATCACGTCTCTATCACTCTTACTCATGATTCTCTCTGCCAAATAACTTCAAAAATAGTAGGTAAACCAAAGTTCTTCACACTTGAAGAACTCACAACGAAAATATAAGAAAACAAACGAAATCAATCACGTAGGCAAAGAGAAGTTTGTCCGTCGAGTTGGTGTTGACTTTGAAGGGATTTAGACGTGATCTTTGGAGAAGATTTTGGGCAGCAAGTCGAAGTTTGAACGTTATAAAAGGTATGGTTTTGCTTACTCTTGGTCCCTTTCCCAAGAGACCCCTAGGATTCAGTCGATTCTAATCCGAAAACTAGGATTGTTTCCCCGTTGCATGTCCCTGTCACTAGCTCGCATTAAATCATAGGTTGGTTATGTTTGCTGGTAGAAAACTAGGGATGAAACGTGTTTTCATGATGATTATGTGTTTACATGTATGTTCGGAATTATGTGACTTATGTTGATGTTTTTCCAAAATTATGTGTACATGTGTGTGCAATGTGAAACCGCATCTATGTGCCTCGGGTTAAGGCTTTAAAATGTGATGTTGTGATTGTATTTCATGTACAAATGATTATGTAATTCGTGATGTTCATATGAGTTGAAATGTGGCTGATTTGAGTGATAATCTCTTGCCTAAACGAATCCATGAAAAATGCACCTAAGAACGTATTAAATGATCTACAAATTACCCTATGAATTCAAGTGTAAATGTTGAAGGAAGTGAGCTGAAAAATGTGACAAAATTTCCAGCAAATTATGAGTTTGTTTTTGGCTAAACATAGATGAATAAATCTGGAAATTTAAATGGGTATAAATTAGGTGAGGTCTTTAGGAATTGAACTCACGACCTCACCCTTGAAAAGCACTAAAACGTGAATAAAGAAATGGGGATGAGGGGGGTTCAAACTTGAGTACTCATGGCTGGAAATTAATATATGAAATTAAGAATTGAGAGGAGTGGGATTCGAACTCACAACCTCTCAGTCAGAACTTAAGGAAAAAAATGAAAAGAAAATAAATGTTAGGCGTGGGAATTGAACCCACGACCTCAAGGCAGTAGAGGAGAGTAAGAGAAAATGAAAAGAAAGGAAATGTGAGGCGTGGGAATCGAACCCAAGACCTCAAGGCAGTGAAGGAGAGTTAAGAGAAAATGAAGATAAAAGAAATGTGAGGCGTGGGAATTGAACCCACGACCTCTAGGCAGTAGAGGCGAAATAAAAGAAAAATAAAGAGAGGCTGTGGGGGTTTGATCCCACAACCTCATGGTCATCTCGAAATAGACAAGGGAAATAAAAAAAAAAAATTAAAGGGGCTGTGCGGGTTTGATACCATAACCCCTCGGCCAAGGAAGAGGAAATTCAAGGGAGAAAAATAAAGAGGAAACGTTGATGTTGGGGCTCGATCTAGGGTCCCAATGTCATGTGGACCAAAAATAAAATAAATGAAAAATGTAAGTGTTGTCTAAGGGATTCGAAATCGGGTTCCCTTGCCCAAATTCCGTTTTGATACATAAGTCATATGTGAATTAAATATTCAAGAATAATGCTACCTACTTAGATCGATATCGAGATCTTGGCATACATACAAGATGCATAAGTCTTGTACCACATAACCTTAGGAAGATATGAATCACTTAAACGAACTATGAATGAAGCCTCATGTCTTGTATGTATAGACCCATAAGTCTAACATACGTTTAAAAATAAGTGAACCTAAGATGTATGTAATGAAATGATGTAAATCTAGAAGGGTTAAGTACGAGTGTAAAACACACTAAATGGCCAAGTGTATTAGCATACGATGAAATAAATATTATGTAATAAAATGATGAAACCCTAGAAGGGTTAAGTAAGAATGTGAAACACACATTTATGATGAAATGAACATTCACGTAAAAAGGGATGAGTAATTATGAAGAGCAAATGTGCTAATGTTAGTGAATGTGGTGAAAACATGATATGAGGCTAATGTAAAAGATGAGAACAATCTCAAATGAGCCTAAGTAAATGTTACCAAAACGTACTCACCTATGAGAGTGTAAAACTAATGAAGAGACCAGTCTCTATGAACACTCTAATGAAATTAACACACTTAATACAAATGATGAGATGAGAAATCATCTATTGAGCTATGATGTCCTTATACTAGAAGCCATCTTCCATGACGTATGAGTTGAATGTAATGGAACTTTATATTGAGCACTGATAGACTAGCTATGAGCGGTGATACCTTCTTTCGGGAAGGGCGGAGGTTCACATAACTCTCATGAGATGAGACTGTCCGGCATTACGGGTATGGGTATCCTTATATATCTCCTAGTCTTCGAACCTATACTGCCAATATAGGGATCTGGCGGGGTTCAATTCCCATATACGCTAGCATGTTTTGGGTCACTTTGGCTGGTGATTCAACCTCTTTTCGGTGTGGGGGAGACACTGGATTTCATGATGCTCACATGATCTATGTCGGTTAAAGTTAAAGTTTCCAATGAATGAATGAGGCCAGCCTCAAATGATGCACATAATGAAATGATCGATACCAAATGTGTTAGGATAGGATGATCAAGAGGTGAGCTAGACTCAAGTAATGACACTAGGTTATTCTTGATCATTTCAAAGCAAACCCGATGAGAGTCTTAAACTACATCCTAGGTATAGCCGGTGTTTACACTAGCTTATCAATGAATGAAATAAAGTACGTATGAATGAATGAAGCAGACTCTGTGTTTGCTACAGAAGGCTCCCTAGTTGAGGTCCCATATATTGAGCCCTCATTTTGAGAAGTCTTAATGTCAAGTCCATGATTCCAAGATCTCATGGCATATGAATGAATGATATGAAAGATGTTATGTGCTATATGCAATATGATATGTGCTATGTGTAACATGTTATGTGTTGTGTGCAATATTATAAGTATGATGATGCATGTTACTCTCATGGCATGACTTTCCTAATCCAAATTTGGAAAGCTCACTGACTTTCCTAATCCAAATTTGGAAAGCTCACTAACTTTCCTTATCCCAATTTGGCAAGTCCACTGACTTGACTTTCCATAATCATGTTGTTAGGAAAGAGCTATTCTTACTCATGCATGTCCTTGTTGTGTGCTTGCATATACCCATACTTAGTACAAGTGTGTACTAATCCCATACAATTCTATATTTTTAGGTGCAGGCTCAGGTGGACGCTAGAGCTTACAGGTTGACGTTGCAGCTATCCGGAAGTGGAGCTTTCATCCGGACTTTGTAGGTACTCATGCTTTCGAGGATGTATACCGTTAATATCTAGCTTAGATGTAGGCTTTAGCTAGTGGACTAGTGTCTTTCCGTTTTTATTTCGGACATTCTATTGGTGCCATTTTGGCAATCATACATTTAATGCAGTATTGAACTATTTCTTTTAGTTGATAATCTTAATGTTAGATGGTTGATTGTTAACATTATGAATGTAAGTAGAAGGACCTTTATGTATGATAATAAACAAAAAGTTTCAAATTTTCCGCTAAAATTAATCTAGATAAAGTAAGAATGACGTATGTAGGCTTGTCTGCGACCTCTTAGAGGTCAACGACGCCGGTCTCGTCTGGGGTCTAGATTCTGGTCGTGACAAAGTTGGTATCAGAGCACTAGTTTAAATTCCGAGAATAATAAGTTCACATCAACCACATTGAGTAGTTTCTAAGTCATGGTAGTGAAGTGCACCACTATCCTGAATTAGAGACTGCATGATGCGTAGGAAAATTTCCTTTCTTCTGATCTTATCGTGTTTTTCCTAATGTCTAATTTCTTGGTGTTATGAGCGTGTCTAACATCAATCTTTGTTGTTTAAAGAAAATGAATACTAGGAGAACCATTGGTCAGAGGAGAGGAGGTGCAGCTGCTGGGGATAATCAGGTTCCACCCCAGGCTCCAGCTGAAGGAGTGGCTATGCCGGTTAACCTAGCTAGGTTGACTGATGAGGAGGTGCGGGCATCTCTGGACCATATGGCACATGCCATCACTATGCAGGCACAGGCTATGACTGCCCAGGTCAACCGGCAGAATGTTCAGAGGGAGAACCCACCGGTTCGTAGCATGGCGGACAGGCTGAGAGACTTCACGAGGATGAATCCTCCTATTTTCACAGGGTCTAAGACTTCATAGGACCCCCAGGAGTTTGTGGATGAGGTGCATAAGATTTTGGTGGCTATGGGGGCCACAGACACTGAGAAAGCAGAGTTGGCTTCCTATCAACTCAAGGATGTTGCACAGACTTGGTGCAAGATGTGGCAGGATAGCCGAGCTTTGGGCGGAGTTCCGCTCACTTGGGAGCTGTTTAAGACAGCCTTCCTGGAGAGATTCTTTCCCAGGGAGATGAGGGAGGCAAAGGTTGAGGAGTTTATCAACCTTAAGCAGGGATCAATGACAGTCAGGGAGTATTCCCTGAAGTTTGTTAAACTATCCAGGTATGCTACTTTCCTTTGTATCTAACAGCAAGGATGAGATGAGTACTGAAGTTTGTTAAATTATCCAGGTATGCTACTTCCCTTGTATCTAACACAGGGATGAGATGAGCAGGTTCCTCACAGGAATCAACGGAGATCTGGAGGAGGAGTGTCGGTCTGCGATGCTCCATGATAACATGGACCTCTCCAGGTTGATGGTGCATGTCCAGCAGGTAGAGGACAGCCGCAAGAAGAGGGGCGTTCGTGATGCTAGGAGGCCTAAGCCTCAAGATCAGGCAGGTCCCAGCCATGGAGGCCCAGAAACAATTTTGGCGTCCGTGAGCAGCCCAGGTTCAAAAAGGGGCAGCAGAGTTCTGGGAACTCTAATTCTCAGAGGAGTACAGCACCTAGAGGAGGCAGACCTGAGCCCAAGAAGGGCAATGGAGGTGAGATGCAGCATCCCAGAAAGAACTGTGCTAAGTGTGGCCGTGCTCACAGTGGAGAGTGCAGACAGGGCACTAATGCCTGCTTCGGTTGCGGTAAGAGTGGGCACATGGTTAGAGACTGCCCACAGAACAGAGGTCAGGCTGGAGGTAATGCTCAGCCTAGGCCTAATCCACAGGGTGCAGCAGCAGCCGAGCCTCCTAAGAGGAACAGGTTCTATGCCCTGAAGGGCAGGGAGGAGCAGGAGAAGTCCGCTGATGTGGTCACAGGTATGCTGCAAGTATTCTCAACTTCTGTTTATGCTTTACTTGATCCAGGGTCTACGCTTTCCTTTGTAACTCCTTTGCTTGCTCTCACTTTTGAGATATTGCCTGAAGTTCTGCATGATCCTATAGTGGTTAGTACACCTTTAGGAGAAAATGTAAGAACTGATAGAGTATACAAGGATTGCCCAATAGTTGTAAGTGGTAAGACTATGTGTGCAGACTTGGTTGAGTTACCCATGCATGATTTTGATGTTATTCTTGGCATGGACTGGCTTCACAGTTGTTATGCTTGTTTGGATTGTCGTAGTAGAGTGGTGAGATTTTTTCCCTATAAGAAGAGCTAGTCTGGGAGGGGTACAACTCGAGTCGTCCTAATCCCTTGATTTCGAACCTTAAGGCCAATAAAATGATGTCCAAGGGGTTATTGTGTCATCTTGTGAGTGTTAATGATTTAGATCATGACATTCCTTCCATAGACTCAGTGCCTGTAGTGAATGAGTTCCTAGATGTATTTCCTGATGATTTGCCTGGAGTCCCTCCCCCTCGAGAGATTGACTTTGGTATCGACTTAGAACCCGATACTAAACCAATTTCAATTCCTCCCTACAGGATGGCTCCAGCTGAACTCAAGGAGTTGAAGCTGCAGTTAAAAGATCTCACTGATAAGGGTTTCATTCAGCCGAGCATATCCCCTTGGGGCTCTCCAGTGTTGTTTGTGAAAAAGAAGGATGGAACCCTTAGAATGTGTATCGATTATCGGCAGCTCAACAAAGTCACTATAAAGAATAAGTATCCACTTCCCAGAATAGATGATTTGTTCGATCAGCTCCAAGGGTCTAGTTTCTTCTCTAAGATTGATCTTCGTTCAGGGTATCATCAGCTTAGGGTTAGGGATGGAGATATCCCAAAGACAGCCTTTCGTACCCGTTATGGTCATTATGAGTTCTTAGTTATGTCATTTGGTCTCACGAATGCACCTGCTGCATTTATGGACCTCATGAACGAGTCTTCCGTGAATACCTTGATTCTTTCGTCATAGTATTCATTGATGACATCCTCATCTACTCTAGGACCAAGGAAGAGCATGAACAACATTTGAGACTAACCTTGCAGGTACTTAGACAACATCAGTGTATGCCAAATTCAGCAAGTGTGAATTGGCTTAGATCAGTGACCTTCCTGGGTCATGTTGTGTCCGATCAGGGCGTGGAGGTGGATCCCAGGAAGACTGAGGCTGTGAAGAACTGGCCAAAACCTCTTACTCCCACTGACATCCGTAGCTTTCTGGGATTGGCTGGTTACTACCGCAGGTTCGTGGAGGGCTTTTCTTCCATTGCTGCCCCATGACAGCTTTGACTAAGAAGAAGGCCAAGTTTGAATGGACGGAGACTTGTGAGAAGAGTTTCCAGGAGCTCAAGGACAGACTCACTTCAGCCCCGGTGCTTACTTTGCCTAAGTGTGGTGAGAATTACACTGTTTATTGTGATGCATCTAGGGTTGGTTTGGGTTGTGTTCTTATGCAGGTTGGTAAGGTGATAGCTATGCGTCCAGACAGCTCAAGGTTCATGAGAAGAATTATCCCACTCATGACCTGGAGTTGGCAGCTGTGGTGTTTGCACTGAAGCTGTGGAGGCACTACTTGTATGGAGTGCATGTGGATGTGTTCACAGACCACAAGAGTCTCCAGTACGTGTTCACACAGAGAGAGTTGAATCTACGTCAGCGGAGATGGTTGGAGCTGTTGAAGGACTATGACATGAATGTTCACTACCATCCAGGTAAGGCTAATGTTGTAGCTGATGCTTTGAGCAGGATGAGCATGGGAAGTACAGCCCACGTTGAGGATGAGAAGAAGGAGTTGGAAAGATGTACACAGACTGGCCAGACTGGGTGTGCGATTGGTTGACTCTACTAGTGGGGTGTTTCAGTTCATCCTAGTTCTGAATCATCCTTGGTAGTTGAAGTCAAGCAGGGTCAGCATCTCGATCCTGTGTTGATGGAGCTGAAGGACTCAGTGTTGATAAAGATGAATGAGTCTTTCGCTTTGGGAGGTGACATACTTAGGTATCAGGACAGGCTGTGTGTACCAGATGTGGATGATTTGCGGACCAGGATTGTTGCAGAGGCCCATGGTTCCAGATATTCCATACATCCAGGTTCCACCAAGATGTATCATGATCTTAAGCAGATTTATTGGTGGGATGGCATGAAGAAGGACATTGCAGAATATGTGGCCAAGTGTCCTAATTGTCAGCAGGTTAAGGCAGAACATCTTAAGCCTGGCGGTCTTACAGATTATTGAGGTTCCGACTTGGAAGTGGGAGGCCATTAATATGGACTTCGTGGTTGGTCTTCCGAGGACTAGGAGACAGCATGACTCCATATGGGTTATTGTGGACAGGATGACTAAGTCTGCCCACTTTATCCCTGTGAAGTCTACTTACAGAGCCGAGGATTATGCGAGACTCTACATTGATGAGATTGTGAGATGGCATGGGATTCCTTTGTCTATCATTTCAGATAGAGGAGCTCAGTTTACTTCACATTTCTGGAGATCTTTCCAGAAGAGCTTGGGCACGCAGGTAAAGCTTAGTACTGCCTTTCATCCTCAGACTGATGGGCAGGCAGAGCGCACCATTCAGACATTGGAGGACATGTTGAGAGCGTGTGTGATTGACTTCAGGGTAGCTGGGATGACCATCTGCCTTTGATAGAGTTCTCGTATAATAATAGCTATCACTCCAGCATTGGATGGCACCGTTTGAGGCACTGTATGGTAGGAGGTGTAGATCTCCAGTTGGGTGGTTCGAGGTTGGAGAGTCATCCATTTTGGGTCCAGAGATCATTCATGAGGCCTTAGAGAAGGTCAGAGTGATTAGGGACAGGTTGGCTACTGCTTACAGTCGGCAGAAGTCATATGCAGATAACAGAAAATGGCCCTTAGAGTTTGATGTTGGTGACCAGGTCTATCTGAAGATATCACCTATGAAGGGGTGATGAGGTTTGGCAGGAAGGGGAAGTTGAGTCCGAGGTATGTTGGGCCATACGAGATCCTACAGCGTGTGGGTGAGGTGGCCTATGAGTTGGCATTGCCTGCGGAGCTAGCTTCTGTCCATCCAGTCTTTCATGTATCCATGTTAAAGAAGTGCCTAGGTGATCCAGCATCGATTCTACCTGTGGAAGGTTTGGGGGTCGATGAAGACTTGTCCTATGAGGAGGTACCTGTTGAGATCTTAGACAGACAGATCAAGCGGCTGAGGAACAAGGAGATTGCCACAGTGAAGGTATTGTGGAGGAATCATCTTGTTGAGGGTGCTACGTGGGAGGCTGAGGCCGATATGAGATCCCGCTACCCTCATCTTTTCAGCTCTTGAGGTTAGACTTCCTACTCTTAAGTCTAAGTTTCCTTATCTCTCCATTTTTGTTGCTATTGCTTGATGTGCATAGTGATTATGTTATGATCTGACTGGCATTACGCTAGATAGTAGTAGTGTCATTCGGGACGAATGTTCCTAAGGGGGGATAATGTAACAACCCTAAAAATGGATATGATAAGTAATGCTTAATGTGTCAAGAATGCTATGATTAGACAGGGT
>CM040626.1:41387559-41399512 GCA_022817965.1 Solanum lycopersicoides | reverse complement strand
CAGGTACACGGATTGATGGCGGTAAACCAGACCTCGAACGCTTGCTACAGTCACAGGCAACTAACTTGGGAGTTTAGTTGAGTCTGGCAAGGTTGGGTCAACCATGTAGGGCGTCTCGAATACTGAGATTACTCGGAGAAGATCTTTACCGGACTTTAAAAGAGAAATCTATAGGTTTGAAGGGTACTAGGGGTAAAATGGCTTTGCGGGTTGTTTCATCTCTCTCTTTTAAATTTCCCTTCCTCCCTGTTTAATGTCGGTTAATAAGAGAGGGTAATTACGATACTCCTTAGCGGAAAAGACCATTTTACCCCTAACCCTTCAAACCTAAGATTTCTTTTTAAGTCCGGTAAAGACTCCTCGAGTAAATCTTCGTATTCGAGAGCCCTACATGGCTTGGACCAACCTTCCAGAGCTCAACTAACTCCCCAAGTTAGTTGGTTTGCGTGTGCAGGGTTCGAGGTCTGGTTCTACGCGCATCAATCCGTGTGAACCTGGTCTAATCGTAGGCATTCTGACACATTAAGCATTCTTATCTATATTCATTTTTAGGGTTGTTACATTATCCCCCCTTAGAACATTCGTCCCGAATGCACTAACTATATAGCGTAATGCCAGTCAGATCATAACATAACATAATCACTATGCACAGTCAAGCAATAGCAACAAATATGGAGAGATAAGGAAACTTAGACTTAAGAGTAGAGAAGTCTAACCTCAAGAGCTGAAAAGATGAGGGTAACGGGATCTCATGTCGGCTCACTCCCACGTAGCACCCTCAACAAGATGATTTCTCCACAATACCTTCACTGTGGCAATCTCCTTGTTCCTCAGCCGCTTGATCTGTCTGTCTAAGATCTCAACAGGTACCTCCTCATAGGACAAGTCTTCATCGACCCCCAAACCTTCCACAGGTAGAATCATCTGGATCACTAGGCACTTTCTTAACATGGATACATGAAGACTGGATGCAGAAGCTAGCTCCGCAGGGCAATGCCAACTCATAGCCACCTCACCCACACGCTGTAGGATCTCGTATGGCCCAACATACCTGGACTCAAACTTCCCCTTCCTACCAAACCTCATCACCCCCTTCATAGGTGATATCTTCAGATAGACCTGGTCACCAACATCAAAACTCTAAGGCCTTTCTGTTATCTGCATATGACTTCTGCCGACTGTAAGCAGTAGCCAACCTGTCCCTAATCACTCTGAACCTTCTCTAAGGCCACATGAATGATCTCTGGACCCAAATGGATGACTCTCCAACCTCGAACCACCCAACTGGAGATCTACACCTCCTACCATACAGTGCCTCAAACGGTGCCATCCCAATGCTGGAGTGATAGCTATTATTATACGAGAACTCTATCAAAGGCAGATGTCATCCCAGCTACCCCTGAAGTCAATCACACACGCTCTCAACATGTCCTCCAATGTCTAATGGTGCGCTCTGCCTGCCATCAGTCTGAGGATGAAAGGCAGTACTAAGCTTTACCTGCGTGCCCAAGCTCTTCTGGAAAGATCTCCAGAAATGTGAAATAAACTGAGCTCCTCTATTGAAATGATAGACAAAGGAATCCCATGCCATCTCACAATCTCATCAATGTAGAGTCTCGCATAATCCTCGGCTCTGTAAGTAGACTTCACAGGGATAAAGTGGGAGACTTAGTCAATCTGTCCACAATAACCCATATGGAGTCATGCTGCTCCTAGTCCTCGAAGAACCAACCACGAGTCCATATTAATGCTCTCCACTTCCAAGTCGGAACCTCAATAATCTGAGTAGACCGCAGGCTTAAGATGTTCTGCCTTACCTGCTGACAATTAGGACACTTGGCCACATATTCTGCAATGTCCTCTTCATGCCATCCCACCAATAAACTCTTTAAGATCATGATACATCTTGGTGGAACCTGGATGTATGGAATATCTGGACCATGGCCTCTGCAACAATCCTGGTCTGCAAATCATCCACATCTGGTACACACAGCCTGTCCTGATACCTAAGTATGCCATCACCTCCCAAAGCGAAAGACTCATTCATCTTTATCAACACTGAGTTCTTCAGCTCCATCAACACAGGATCTAGATGCTGACCCTGCTTGACTTCAACTACCAAGGATGATTCAGAACTAGGATGAACTGAAACACCCCCACTAGTAGAGTCAACCAACGCACACCCAGTCTGGCCATCTGTGTACATCTTTCACCAACTCCTTCTTCTCATCCTCAACGTGGGTGTACTTCCATGCTCATCCTGCTCAAAGCATCAGCTACACTTAGCCTTACCTGGATGGTAGTGAACATTCATGTCATAATCCTTCAACAGCTCCAACCATCTCCGCTGACGTAGATTCAACTCCCTCTGTGAACACGTACTGGAGACTCTTGTGTCTGTGAACACATCCACATGCACTCCATACAAGTAGTGCCTCCAAAGCTTCAGTGCAAACACCACAGCTGCCAACTCCAGGTCATGAGTGGATAATTCTCTCATGAACCTTGACTGTTCTGGACGCATAAGCTATCACCTTACAACCTGCATAAGAACACAAACCCAAACCAACCCTAGATGCATCACAATAAACAGTGTATTCTCTACCACACTTAGGCAAAGTAAGCACCGGGGTGAAGTGAGTCTGTCCTGAGCTCCTGAAACTCCTCACAAGTCTCCGTCCATTTCAAACTTGGCTTCTTTCTTAGTCAAAGTGTTATGGGCAGCAATGGAAGAAAACCCTCCACAAACCTGCGGTAGTAACCAGCCAATCCCAGAAAGCTACGGATGTCAGTGGAGTAAGAGGCTTTGGCCAGTTCTTCACAGCCTCAGCTTTCCTGGGATCCACCTCCACGCCCTGATCGGACACAACATGACCCAGGAAGGCACTGATCTAAGCCAAAATCACACTTGCTGAATTTGGCATACAGCTGATGTTGTCTAAGTACCTGCAAGGTTAGTCTCAAATTGTTGTTCATGCTCTTCCTTGGTCCTAGAGTAGATGAGAATGTCATCAATGAATACTATGACGAAAGAGTCAAGGTATTCACGGAAGACTCTTTTCTGAGGTCCATAAATGCAGCAGGTGCATTCGTAGGACCAAATGACATACTAAGAACTCATAATGACCATAACGGTACGAAAGGCTGTCTTTGGGATATCTCCATCCCTAACCCTAAGCTGATGATACCCTGAACGAAGATCAATCTAGAGAAGAAACTAGACCCTTGGAGCTGATCGAAACAAATCATCTATCTGGGAAGTGGATACTTATTCTTTATAGTGACTTTTTGAGCTGCCGATAATCGATACACATTCTAAGGTTCCATCCTTCTTTTACAAACAACACTGGAGCGCCCCAAGGGGATATGCTCGGCTGAATGAAACCTTATCAGTGAGATCTTTTAACTGCAGCTTCAACTCTTTGAGTTCAGTGGAGCCATTTAAGGAGGAATTGAAATTGTTTAGTATCGGGTTCTAAGTCGATACCAAAATCAATCTCTCGAGGGGAGGGACTCCAGGCAAATCATCAGGAAATACATCTAGGAACTCATTCACTACAGGCACTGAGTCTATGGAAGAATGTCATGATCTTAAATCATTAACACTCACAAGATGACACAATAACCCCTTGGACATCATTTTATTGGCCTTAAGGTTTGAAATCAAGGGATTAGGACGACTCGAGTTGTACCCCTCCCAGACTAGCTCCTCTTTTAGGGAAACGAAAATCTCACCACTCTACTACGACAATCCAACAAGCATAACAACTGTGAAGCCAGTCCATGCCAAGAATAACATCAAATCATGCATGGGTAACTCAACCAAGTCTGCACAACATAGTCTTACCACTTACAACTATTGGGCAATCCTTGTATACTCTATCAGTTCTTACATTTCTCCTAAAGTGTTACTAACCACTATAGATCATGCAGAACTTCAGGCAATATCTCAAAAGTGAGAGCAAGCAAAGGAGTTACAAAGGAAAGCGTAGACCCTGGATCAAGTAAAGCATAAACAGAAGTTGAGAATACTTGCAGCATACCTGTGACCACATCAGCGGACTTCTCCTGCCTCCTCCCTGCCTTCAGGCATAGAACCTGTTCCTCTTAGGAGGCTCTGCTGCTCTGACCCTGTGGATGAGGCCTAGGCTGAGCATTACCTCCAGCCTGACCTCTGTTCTGTGGGCAGTCTCTAACCATGTGCCCACTCTTTACCGCAACCGAAGCAGGCATTAGTGCCCTGTCTGCACTCTCTGTGAGCACGGCCACACTTAGACAGTTCTTTTTGGGACGCTGCATCTCACCTCCATTGCCCTTCTTTGGCTCAGGTCTGCCTCCTCTAGTGTTGTACTCCTCTGAGAATTAGAGTTCCCAGACTCTGTTGCCCCTTCTTGAACCTGGGCTGCTCACGGACGCCAAAATTGTTTCTGTGGCCTCCATGGCTGGGACCTGCCTGATCTTGAGCTTAGCCTCTCTAGCATCACGAATCCCTTTTTGCGGCTGTCCTTACCTGCTGACATGCACCATCAACCTGGAGAGGTCCATTTATCATGGAGCATCGCAGACGACACTCCTCCTCCAGATCTCTTTATTCCTGTGAGGAACCTGCTCATCTCATCCCTGCTGTTAGATACAAGGGAAGTAGCATACCTGATAATTAACAAACTTCAGTACTCATCTCATCCTTGTCGTTAGATACTAGGAAAGTAGCATACCTGGATAGTTTAAACAAACATCAGGGAATACTCCTCTGAATGTCATGATCCCTCTTAAGGTTTGATAAACTCCTCAACCTTTGCCTCCTCATCTCCCTGGAAAGAATCTCTCCAGAAGGTGTCTTAACAGCTCCAAGTACGGAAACTCCGCCCAAAGCTCGGCTATCCTGCCACATCTTGCACCAAGTCTGGTGCAACATCTTGAGCTGTATAGGAAGCCAGCTCATACCTTCTCTATTTGTGGCCGCCCATAGCCACCAAATCCTTATGCACCTCATCCACAAACTCCCGGGGTCCTCTAAGTCTTAGACCCTGTGAATATTTAATTAATAATTAATTAATTCCTTAGGATAATTACGATATTACCCTTGGTCTGGAAAATACCATTATACCCCTAGACCCTCCAAACTTAAGATCTCCTCTTTTTAAGTCCGGTAAAGACTCCTTCTAGTAAATCTTCGTATTCGAGAGCCCTACATGGTTGGACCCAACCTTTCCAAGCTCAACTAACTCCCCAAGTTAGTTGGCTTGGCTGTAGCAAGGGTTCCGAGGTCTGGTTCTACGCGCATCAATCCGTGTGAACCCTGGTCTAATCGTAGGCATTCTAGACACATTAAGCATTACTTATCTTATCCATTTTTAGGGTTGTTACATTATCCCCCCCTTAGGAACATTCGTCCCCGAATGACACTACTACTATCTAGCGTAATGCCAGTCAGATCATAACATAATCACTATGCACAGTCAAGCAATAGCAACAAAAATGGAGAGATAAGGAAACTTAGACTTAAGAGTAGGAAGTCTAACCTCAAGAGCTGAAAAGATGAGGGTAGCGGGATCTCATGTCGGCCTCAGCCTCCCACGTAGCACCCTCAACAAGATGATTCCTCCACAATACCTTCACTGTGGCAATCTCCTTGTTCCTCAGCCGCTTGATCTGTCTGTCTAAGATCTCAACAGGTACCTCCTCATAGGACAAGTCTTCATCGACCCCCAAACCTTCACAGGTAGAATCGATGCTGGATCACCTAGGCACTTCTTTAACATGGATACATGAAAGACTGGATGGACAGAAGCTAGCTCCGCAGGCAATGCCAACTCATAGGCCACCTCACCCACACGCTGTAGGATCTCGTATGGCCCAACATACCTCGGACTCAACTTCCCCTTCCTGCCAAACCTCATCACCCCCTTCATAGGTGATATCTTCAAATAGACCTGGTCACCAACATCAAACTCTAAGGGCCGTTTTCTGTTATCTGCATATGACTTCTGCCGACTGTAAGCAGTAGCCAACCTGTCCCTAATCACCTGACCTTCTCTAAGGCCTCATGAATGATCTCTGGACCCAAAATGGATGACTCTCCAACCTCGAACCACCCAACTGGAGATCTACACCTCCTACCATACAGTGCCTCAAACGGTGCCATCCCAATGCTGGAGTGATAGCTATTATTATACGAGAACTCTATCAAAGGCAGATGGTCATCCCAGCTACCCCTGAAGTCAATCACACACGCTCTCAACATGTCCTCCAATGTCTGAATGGTGCGCTCTGCCTGCCCATCAGTCTGAGGATGAAAGGCAGTACTAAGCTTTACCTGCGTGCCCAAGCTCTTCTGGAAAGATCTCCAGAAATGTGAAGTAAACTGAGCTCCTCTATCTGAAATGATAGACAAAGGAATCCCATGCCATCTCACAATCTCATCAATGTAGAGTCTCGCATAATCCTCGGCTCTGTAAGTAGACTTCACAGGGATAAAGTGGGCAGACTTAGTCATCCTGTCCACAATAACCCATATGGAGTCATGCTGTCTCCTAGTCCTCGGAAGACCAACCACGAAGTCCATATTAATGGCCTCCCACTTCCAAGTCGGAACCTCAATAATCTGAGTAAGACCGCCAGGCTTAAGATGTTCTGCCTTAACCTGCTGACAATTAGGACACTTGGCCACATATTCTGCAATGTCCTTCTTCATGCCATCCCACCAATAAATCTGCTTAAGATCATGATACATCTTGGTGGAACCTGGATGTATGGAATATCTGGAACCATGGGCCTCTGCAACAATCCTGGTCCGCAAATCATCCACATCTGGTACACACAGCCTGTCCTGATACCTAAGTATGCCGTCACCTCCCAAAGCGAAAAGACTCATTCATCTTTATCAACACTGAGTCCTTCAGCTCCATCAACACAGGATCGAGATGCTGACCCTGCTTGACTTCAACTACCAAGGATGATTCAGAACTAGGATGAACTGAAACACCCCCACTAGTAGAGTCAACCAATCGCACACCCAGTCTGGCCAGTCTGTGTACATCTTTCACCAACTCCTTCTTCTCATCCTCAACGTGGGTGTACTTCCCATGCTCATCCTGCTCAAAGCATCAGCTACAACATTAGCCTTACCTGGATGGTAGTGAACATTCATGTCATAGTCCTTCAACAGCTCCAACCATCTCCGCTGACGTAGATTCAACTCCCTCTGCGTGAACACGTACTGGAGACTCTTGTGGTCTGTGAACACATCCACATGCACTCCATACAAGTAGTGCCTCCACAGCTTCAGTGCAAACACCACAGCTGCCAACTCCAGGTCATGAGTGGGATAATTCTTCTCATGAACCTTGAGCTGTCTGGACGCATAAGCTATCACCTTACCAACCTGCATAAGAACACAACCCAAACCAACCCTAGATGCATCACAATAAACAGTGTAATTCTCACCACACTTAGGCAAAGTAAGCACCGGGGCTGAAGTGAGTCTGTCCTTGAGCTCCTGGAAACTCTTCTCACAAGTCTCCGTCCATTCAAACTTGGCCTTCTTCTTAGTCAAAGCTGTCAGTGGGGCAGCAATGGAAGAAAAGCCCTCCACGAACCTGCGGTAGTAACCAGCCAATCCCAGAAAGCTACGGATGTCAGTGGGAGTAAGAGGTTTTGGCCAGTTCTTCACAGCCTCAGTCTTCCTGGGATCCACCTCCACGCCCTGATCGGACACAACATGACCCAGGAAGGTCACTGATCTAAGCCAGAATTCACACTTGCTGAATTTGGCATACAACTGATGTTGTCTAAGTACCTGCAAGGTTAGTCTCAAATGTTGTTCATGCTCTTCCTTGGTCCTAGAGTAGATGAGGATGTCATCAATGAATACTATGACGAAAGAATCAAGGTATTCACGGAAGACTCGGTTCATGAGGTCCATAAATGCAGCTGGCATTCGTGAGACCAAATGACATACTAAGAACTCATAATGACCATAACGGGTACGAAAGGCTGTCTTTGGGATATCTCCATCCCTAACCCTAAGCTGATGATACCCTGAACGAAGATCAATCTTAGAGAAGAAACTAGACCCTTGGAGCTGATCGAACAAATCATCTATTCTGGGAAGTGGATACTTATTCTTTATAGTGACTTTGTTGAGCTGCCGATAATCGATACACATTCTAAGGGTTCCATCCTTCTTTTTCACAAACAACACTGGAGCGCCCAAGGGGATATGCTCGGCTGAATGAAACCCTTGTCAGTGAGATCTTTTAACTGTAGCTTCAACTCTTTAAGTTCAGTTGGAGCCATTCTATAAGGAGGAATTGAAATTGGTTTAGTATCGGGTTCTAAGTCGATACAAAAATCAATCTCTCTAGGGGGAGGACTCCAGGCAAATCATCAGGAAATACATCTAGGAACTCATTCACTACAGGCACTGAGTCTATGGAAGGAATGTCATGATCTAAATCATTAACACTCACAAGATGACACAATAACCCCTTGGACATCGTTTTATTGGCCTTAAGGTTCGAAATCAAGGGGTTAGGACGACTTGAGTTGTACCCCACCCAGACTAGCTCCTCTTCATTAGGGAAACAAAATCTCACCACTCTACTACAACAGTCCAAGCAAGCATAACAACTGTGAAGCCAGTCCATGCCAAGAATAACATCAAAATCATGCATGGGTAACTCAACCAAGTCTGCACACATAGTCTTACCACTTACAACTATTGGGCAATCCTTGTATACTCTATCAGTTCTTACATTTTCTCCTAAAGGTGTACTAACCACTATAGGATCATGCAGAACTTCAGGCAATATCTCAAAAGTGAGAGCAAGCAAAGGAGTTACAAAGGAAAGCGTAGACCCTGGATCAAGTAAAGCATAAACAGAAGTTGAGAATACTTGCAGCATACCTGTGACCACATCAGCGGACTTCTCCTGCTCCTCCCTGCCCTTCAGGGCATAGAACCTGTTCCTCTTAGGAGGCTCGGCTGCTGCTGCACCCTGTGGATTAGGCCTAGGCTGAGCATTACCTCCAGCCTGACCTCTGTTCTGTGGGCAGTCTCTAACCATGTGCCCACTCTTACCGCAACCGAAGCAGGCATTAGTGCCTATCTGCACTCTTCCACTGTGAGCATGGCCACACTTAGCACAGTTCTTTCTGGACGCTGCATCTCACCTCCATTGCCCTTCTTGGGCTCAGCACTGCCTCCTCTAGGTGTTGTACTCTCTGAGAATTAGAGTTCCCAGAACTCTGTGCCTCTTTTGAACCTGGGCTGCTACGGACGCCAAAATTGTTTCTTTGGCCTCCATGGCTCGGACCTACCTGATCTTGAGGCTTAGGCCTCCTAGCATCACGAACACCCCTCTTCTTGTGGCTGTCCTCTACCTGTTGGACATGCACCATCAACCTGGAGAGGTCCATGTTATCATGGAGCATCGCAGACCGACACTCCTCCTCCAGATCTCCGTTGATTCCTGTGAGGAACCTGCTCATCTCATCCCTGTTGTTAGATACAAGGGAAGTAGCATACCTGGATAATTTAACAAACTTCAGTACTCATTTCATCCTTGCTGTTAGATACAAAGGAAAGTAGCATACCTGGATAGTTTAACAAACTTCATGGAATACTCCCTGACTATCATTGATCCCTGCTAAAGGTTGATAAACTCCTCAACCTTTGCCTCCCTCATCTCCCTGGGAAAGAATCTCTCCAGGAAGGCTGTCTTAAACGGCTCCGAAGTGATCGGAAGTCCGCCCAAAGCTCGGCTATCCTGCCACATCTTGCACAAGTCTGTGCAACATCCTTGAGTTGATAGGAAGCCAACTCTGCTTTCTTAGTGTCTGTGGCCCCCATAGCCACCAAAATCTTATGCACCTCGTCCACAAACTCTGGGGGTCCTCTAAAGTCTTAGACCCTGTGAAAATGGGAGGATTCATCCTCGTGATGTCTCTCAGCCTGTCAGCCATGCTACGAACCGGTGGGTTCTCCCTCTGAACATTCTGCCGTTGACCTGGGCAGTCATGCCTGGGCCTGCATAGTGATGGCCTGTGCCATCTGCCAGAGATGCCCTCACCTCCGCATCAGTCAGCCCAGCTGGGTTAACCGGCATAGCCACTCCTTCAGCTGGAGCCTGGGGTGGAACCTGATTGTCCCCAGCAGCTGCACCTCCTCTCCTCTGACCAATGGTTCTCCTAGTATTCATTCTCTGAAAACAACAAAGATTGATGTTAGACACGCTCATAACACCAAGAAATTAGACATTAGGAAAAGCACGATAAGATCAGAAGAAGGGAAATTTTCCTACGCATCATGCAGTCTCTAATTCAGGATAGTGGTGCACTTCACTACCATGACTTAGAAACTACTCAATGTGGTTGATGTGAACTTATTTCCTCAGAATTTAACCTAGTGCTCTGATACCAACTTTGTCACACCAGAATCTAGACCCAGACGAGACCGGCGTCGTTGACCTCTCAGAGGTCGCAGACAAGCCTACATACGTCATTCTTACTTCATCTAGGTTAATTTTAGCAAAATTTGAATTTTTGTTTTCTTATTTCATGCTAAACATTTTAAACTTAACATCATAGGCGTTCACAAATCAACCATCTAATATAGAGATAATCAAATGAAAGAAACAGTTCATAATTGCATTAAACGTATTTTGCCAAAACGGCACCAATACAAAGTCTGAAATGAAGTGGAAAGAAACACTAGTGGACATGCTCCACTAGCTAAATACATCTAAGCTAGATAATAATGGTAGACATCCTCGAAAGCATGAGGGCCTACCAAGTCCGATGAAAGCTCCACGTCCGGATAGCTGCAACGTCAACCTGTAAGCTCTAGCGTCCACCTTGCCTGCACCTAAAAATATAGAGTTGTATGGGATTAGTACACACTTGTACTAAGTATGGGTATATGCAAGCACACACCAAGGACATGCATGAGTAAGAATAGCTCTTTCCTAACAACATGATTATGGAAAGTCAAGTCAGTGGACTTGCCAAATTGGAATTAGGAAAGTTAGTGAACTTTCCAAACTTGGATTAGGAAAGTCAGTGAGCTTTCCAAATTTGGATTAGGAAAGTTAGTGAGCTTTCCAAATTTGGATTAGGAAAGTCATGCCATGAGAGTAACATGCATCATCATACTTACTTCATTTCATTCATTCCTAAGCTAGTGTAAACACAAGCTATACCTAGGATGTAGTTTAAGACTCTCATCGGTTTGCTGTGCAATGATCAGGAATAACCTAGTGTCATTACTTGAGTCAGATCATCTCTTGATTATCCTATCCTAACACCTTTGGTATCGTTCATTTCATTATGTACATCATTTGAGGCTGGCCTCATTCATTCATTGGGAACTTTAACTTTAACCGACATAGATCATGTGAGCATCATGAAATCCAGTGTCTCCCCCACAGCGAAAAGAGGTGGAATCACCGGCCAAAGTGACCCAAAACATGCTAGCGTACATGGGAATTGAACCCCGCCAGATCCCTATATTGGCAGCACAGGTTAGAAGACTAGGAGATATAATAGACCCAAACCCGGCATGCCGGACAGTCTCATCTCATGAGATTTACGTGAACCTCCGCCCTTCCCAAAAGAAGGTATCACCGCTCATAGATAGTCTATCGGTGCTCAGTATAAGTTCCATTTCATTTACTCATACGTCATGGAAGCTGTCTTCTAGTATGAGGACATCATAGAACATTAGATGATTTCTCATCTCATCATTAGTATTAAGTATCATTATTCTCAATACTTTCATTAAAGTTTTCATAGAGACTGGTCTCTTCATTAACTTTACACTCTCATAGGTTAGTACGTTGTGGTAACATTTACTTAGGCACATTTGAGATTGCACTCATCTTTCACATTAGCCTCTTATCATGTTGTCACCACATTTATTAACATTAGTTATATTTCTCTTCATAATTACTCA